>CM039086.1:34410341-35066917 GCA_022113865.1 Chimonanthus praecox
TGAACACCTTCCTAAAAGAAAATCTCGTTATTAACCTTTTCTGTTTTCCTTTATTTTTTCTCTTCTTTGAGTTTCCGTCGTTTCTTATTCTAATACTGCCGAAAAAACTTATCAAGGTCCACCGTAAAGAGATTCCTTTCGCCTCTCCTTCTCCCCTCCATCTTCCTTTGCTCCATTACCATGCCCTTCATTCTCTCTTCCTTAATTTTCTCCCTACTCCACATTTCCGTTGTTTCTTATTCTCAACACTCTCGAATAAACTTAACAAAGTTCTACCGTAGACGACATTTCTTTCGCCTCTCCTCTCTCCTTCTCTTCTCCATCTTCCCCTGCTCCATTTCCGTTCGTTTCATTCCCAATTCATAACCAACCCAGATCCCATCAGATCCCCCTATGGCAGGGAGAAAGGTCCCCCTATGGTGAATCCCAAATCTGCTATCCTAGAATCTATGGCTGAGAAGTGACTGAGTTCTTCTTGTATATGTCGTGTCTGCTTTCTCGTTGTTGTAAATTAATGGCTTTTGTATGGTTTTTGTTTTCCTCTTTGCGATGCTGATTGATCCTTTTGTGCATTAATCAGTTTTCTTTCACTGTCTTAAATGGAATCAGAAAAGCTGATTTTTCCAGTAGGTTCTTTGAATTAATTGGAATTTTTTTTGGTGCATAAGAATCAAGATCGGATATTGGGGGCTCCATTCCCAGCTTTAGTTGCACTATCACTAAAGGACGGCTATTTTCAATTTATATACTGGTTGACTGACATGTTCAGTGCCTGTTTGTAGTTCTAATGAGGGAAGCGCAGGGACTGTAATTAACATCAACCCCATCAATAGAATGGAAATTAAAAAAGATTATAATTTGTATTATCACAATTTCTACTGTTTGATAATGAGCAGTCATTAATATGTTTACCTCTAAATCAATTTGGTTTCATATGAAAACCAAATCTGAGTTTTGTCAGATAAAAACAAGGGAGGAGAGTACTTAGAGTAGTATACTAGTATGGCGTTGAAGAGAGCAAATCATGGTTGCATCTAAATGCATTGCTCCGTGGTCATCAAATTATATTGAATGGACTATTTTTATTGCAGTAGAATCTTGTTTATAATGGGGAATATAAATGCTTATGATCCCTTTATACTACCTAGTCTAAACTTCTATCAGTTGTTTGTAGTCGTTTGAACACGAGTCTAGAAGATTGAAAACAACCTCTGCATTAAAAATTGAAAATATGTGAGAATGTTGATATGAACTAACGTTGCTAGAAAATGCAAAGTATTTAGATTCACAAGAGAATTTTAGTAAGGTGGTTTAAACTGAATCATTTTTTTATCTTTGTTTGGCGGTTTGATCTGTTGAAAGCAGAAGTGCAAAACAACTTTATGAAAAAGATGAGACTTCATCATCAGCTTTCTAAGATTTGACGGGATCTGGGTTGGTTCCGTGGGAATGAAGGGCACGGCAATGGAGCAAAGGAAGATGGAGGAGAGAAGGAGAGGCCAAAGAAATCTCCTTTACGGTGGACCTTGATGAGTTGTTTTGAGAGTGTTAGAATAGGAAACGACGGAAACGCGGAGAAGAGAGAAAATTACGGAAGAGAGAGAAGGGTAATAACGAGATTTCATTTTAGGAAGGTGTTCAACTATCAAAGGGGCTGGTGTGAAAATCAGTACCCTAGAATTATACTCCCTCAATCCCAAATTAGTTGTCCTAAATGGATTTTGGAATTGTCCCAAAATAATTGTCTCATTTATATTGGAATAGTATCAAGTGTGTTGAAAATGGATAAGATCACATATAGTGCTAGCCTTATATAGAGAGTTCTTTAAACAATACAAATGTTTCAAATCAAACAACTAAAATGGAACTGAGGGAGTACTATTTTATCCTATATTGATTTAGTAAATCTTTTGCATGGTGAAACTTGTGTCAGATTTTGATGCAACTTGTATGACCCGACCTGAAGGATTAAGCAATTCTTTATACTAGGGGTGGGTTGGATTGGGTTGAGGGAATACAAACCTAATTTAAAATTTGGTCGAGTTGAGTTTGACCTTTAGAAAATTGATTTACCCAATTCGACTTAATACATATGACTTAATACACATTGGCCTTAATTTTTTATGAATACTTTTTTATTATGATTTAATAATAATTATGTTCAATAACTACTTTTTTATGTATTTTGTTTTTTTTTCTTGAATATTAAATGTGTGAAAATATTATTTCTATTAGAAAAGAATAATTTTGTTTATTTTTTATTTTTCTAGTGATTAAAAGTGTGAGAATTTTATTTATTTTTTTAAAAATGAAATATATTGATTTGGGTATTTATTAAAAAAATCCTAAATCAATCTAAATTCAAGTTTTAAATCAGATTAGGTCGGGTTCTTGGGCCATATTAGGTCGAACTGAGCAACAAAATTCAATCTATTAAAAAAGGAAAATATATCCTGTGAAGTGGAAAGATGTGAACCTCCTAATTGAAAATGGTGGTTTAGGCTTCAGAAACAAAGTGGAGTGAAGGTGGTTCCTTTTAGCTAAACTATGTTAGTCATTTGAAGAGATGGATTCTTTATGAAAAAGGGTTTTAAAATTAAGATTTGTAAGGGACCACAAACTCAATTTTTAGACTTTTATACCTAAAACCCAGTTCAATTTTTTCTTAAAAAATAACAGATTTACTTAATTTTTTTCTATATTTTTAAAAGTTAAATTGAAACAGGCTTAAAACTATGTTTTCAATTTAATTATGTTTTTACCAAATTTTTTGAAAGAAAACTAACTTCAAAAAACTATTTTTAAAGCAAGGTTTTATAATATATTCTAGGAACAAAGAAAAATATAATGAAATATTTACAAAAACTTTCATCTTTTAAACTTTTCCTAAATGTTTAATGTTTAGAAGTACACCAACTATCATAAGAAGAAGAAATTGTTTAAATTATGAATTTATATGATATAAAAAGAAGAGACTAGATAAAAGCTTAGATAGTTGAATATATATATATATATATATAATTTTTTTTTTTTATAACATGGGACATTGGACGTGAGACTAATCTCATGGATACACAAAATCATTCGTAATTATATCAATTAAGACGTTACAAAAGATACATGTATAATTAAAGTATCTTTAAAAAAGTAGAAGAAGATGGTGACCTTTTTTAAAATGCGTCTGGTACCAGTATAATACAAGTATTGAATAGAGAATTGATAAGGTTATGTCTTTGAAAATACCAACCTTGATATTGCTCATGGTTTGTTCACATTAAATTGCAGTTGGATGTTGTTAATTTTAAGCTATAAGTCGTGTTGAACTAAGCATTATCAGGTCTTCATAGTTTGGTTGCTTCACCACTGATGATGGGGGTGTATGCATCTGCAGGTAGCTAGTATGAATTCTTTTATTTGTTAGATAGAAGAGAATTCTTATAAAGTTGGTGTTATATGTCAATAGTAAAATTTCCTTTATACTGTTCTGTTGATGTGTTCATACAATCTCCACCGTGAAACGTCCCTTTCTCTCCTTGACATTGTTAGAGTTGCTATTGGATTATGTACCAGGACCCAAGCCTGCTAGGTGCATTGAGCTTTTTGCTAGAGAATTGATGGCTGGATGGACTTCTTGGGGAAATGAACCACTCCGATTTCAAGAGCTGAGATATTTCATTGCTGAAAATACCAAAGGTTTTCCTGCTTTGATTTCTGTAGAATCTAGATTTCATTGATATCCTTGCATTTTTCTGATTATGTCTGCATTTGGATGTATCCCTATTCGCAATCAATTTTTATATTTAGAAAGGTCTATGTACTCAAGTGCCTCATTGTTACTGCTTAGTTTTCTAAATATCCATATATTAGTAATCAATGGTTATATTTATGAGAAACAGGAACTGGGAAGAATCCTATGCAGTTATCAATCTCTGGTTTACTCCCAATGACACAGCTGAAGCCTGATGCACCCATATAATCAATTGGGCTTATTCTCTCCTCTCAACATATGAAAGCCATCCATCGCCCATCTTAAAGCCAAATCCACCTGAGTTATCATCCTGCCCATGATGACATGTTTATTTTTTCTTCGGGCCAAATGTGTCTCTGACACTAATCTTTCAAGTAGTTACCATAAAATGCTTAAATCTTCTTATGCTTTATCATTTATAGCTGAATTCTTTTCATTTCTTCTTTTTTAAGAATTTTCGAGTATGATTTGGTTTACGGCTTTCATCAAGGCAAGAAAGCAACATGGCTTGGCATTGTAATGAGGGTGGTTGGGTGGCTAGGGCTGATTACAAAGGACACACACCAAACCCTTAGCCGATATTTCCATCTCAAGAAAGAAAGAATTTTCATCTCTCCCTCTCCCTCTCTCCCTCTCTCAATCAACACCTTTGGCCGACCCTTCCATAGAGAATTCGATTCACCCAAGTAGTCAATGGAGCAGAAGATATCTCATGGAAAGTTCTTCAAAAGATCCAAAAGCAACCTACTGTACACAAACGCTTCAATCCAATTTTTCTTTAAATTATAATCCACCCATGATGATATCGGACTGAATATTCAAGCAATAGGAGGATGTGGATTTGCAGCAGGCAGTTGCGGCTCCACATAAGAGTATAGCATAGTTTATAAATACTTGCTGTTATAATCATAAATGTTGCAGGTCTCAAATAGGTAGTCTTGCCCTTAGAAAACAGTTTGCAAAATTGAGGTATAAGCATGCATAGGACAGAGATAGAGGGTTTGGGGTCGGCAAGGCTAGAAAATGTCTGCCAATACATATTCATTTTAAGTATGTCAATACATCATGTCGTTCAATGTGTATCATATTTATCCATACAATTTTAAAAACAACCAATAGGGGTTGCTAAACGGCCATCTTGTTGGCCTGTATTGGACAATACAATACGTCGGGGATTTAAAATTCAGTATCAGTCGATATAGCAATATATATTGCCGATATCTTGACCCCTGCAATATGATATACGGGTATAGTATTCGTCATTTATAATTTTTTAATTTTCTCAAAAGAAATGGCCATTTTGATCGATTTTGAATTGGGTATTATTTTAAGAAGGTTTAGAAGCAAGTTTTTCAAGTATGAAAGGTATTTGTCCATTTCAACATTTTTTTCATTTTGAGTTATTTTCATCATTTTTTAAATATTTTGCTCTTGAGATAATTTTTTTTAAGTCCTTTCAAAAGGGAGTGCAACACAAGAGGTGCTCGAGATAATCTTGATTTGAAGGTTTTTTGTAATAAGAATTTAAGAAAATGATATTGAGTGTTCGTGGAATTGAATGTAGATGCTTTAAATGTGATTGATATCATTTGTAGGGTGTTTGTCAGTTTGTGTGATTTTCAAGTTTTTCAAAAAATTCATAAATTTTGGGTTTAATAAGATAATTTTTATTTTGAGTTTTCTTGTGAAAAAATAAATAGTGAAATGACATAGAAATATTGATGAAATTAAATGAATAGCTCTTAATATGATATAGTTTTTAGGAACATTTGTAGAGTTATGTGATTTTTAAAAAAAATATGAAATTCAGATTTTTCACGGATTATAATAGAACATACAATTTATTATGTGACACTAGAGAATTGTGAATTTTATATCAAGTGTTTCTTTGTATTGATTTTTTTTTCATATTTTTAATTATTTAGGATATACTTTTCGTGTTGAAATTTTTGGCTGTTAAAAAGGATATGTTTTTTTAACTAAATATGTTTGTCAAGGACTTGCATTGACTTGTAAAGTGGGGTGAAGGGTTTGAGGAAAATTGAACTCAGCGAGCCGGTTCAGATTTATGTGACCCAAATTTGGACTCAATTTGAGTTCAAGAGATATACTGATTACTGAAGCAGGTCCTCCATCTTGTGGGCCTTGTGTATAACTTTATATCGTACAACCTTTTTACTGAATAAATTCTCGAAGAAAACTATTATAATGTAGACCTAACCTGATTCTATACCTGATAGAATTGGCTAGTTCTGCATCTAATCCGATATACAATCATCATAATAGTGATCTAAATAATCTACCCCATTAATTTGGGATTGGCCTTTTTATTTTGATTTGACATTGTTTTCAAGGATCGGCTCTTTCTTACTCCCATCAATCCAATATGCAATATGGTAACTATATGCATTGACATCTAGCAAAAGGATATGAGGTAATATGGTATTATGTTAAACACTAAAACCATATTGGGTGATCTCTGAAAGGGTGTTTATTGATAAGATTAGTATATAGTTTTTGTTTTATAACAGAGTGTAGGAGGGTATTGGGTAAAACTTTATATACACACAAATCTCTGCAAACCATGTGCATCGAATTAATACAGGATTCAAACATGAGACCTCTAGTTTCTAAGCCAGATAGTCTACTAGTTGAACTACCCCGTGTGGGGGCAATGTAGTTTTTTATTTTCAAGAAACTGTAAGAAACTAATTTGTAGTTAATGTAGCTATGAAATAACCATGGGTGTTATCTTCTATAAATATAAGACTCACCTCAGTCAGATTATGGAGTGGTGAGATTCATTTCTAACATTCCACTAGGACAGATCACGGGCCAGTCCAAAATCTGATCAAACGAGTCATGCTATTATTCCAAATCGATTGAGTTGATTCAGGCAAGTCAAACCTTCTAAGTTTTAAATATAGTCTTGAGTTGCAACAAAAGTTTGTCGAGGAAGACAGATGAGGCCTCTATAGTCAATAGACGGGTTGAAATGAAACCCATTTTTTGTGAACAATCGTCATCATTTGAGTTTTATCCTCTCTCTAGTAAATAATCAATGAACATTTTTATTTTGATCAAGATTCTAGATAGAGCCGGATATCTCTGCCTCTAGAACTATGGTCAAACTAGCAGAAGACCCATACCAGCCAGGAATATGGGAAGTAGAGTCGGTTATCTCTGCCACTAAAATTATGATCACACAAGTTTTACTCTCAAAACAGCTCCACATTGCCATTCATTTAATCTGCCCAGGACAATCCATGGCAGCTCAGAAAAGTGAAAAACCAGGTTTGGATTAGGTGTCATCTGAAAATATGTGTTGCTTACAAGTGAGAACATGAAATTGAAGATTTCTGGAGAAATCAAATTTGAGTGACGTGGATTTTGGGTGGCGGGCATTTCATTCATGAAGCCTTATTTCATTGAACCCTATGATCTAGTCATCAAAAGCGAAGGTATATTCCAAGAGAGACAAGTTATTCTGTGATTTTGCAATTCTCTGTCTCAACACCTGATGCCATCAGTATAGAAATACATGAAACGAAGACAATGATGGGAAAGAGAAATCATCATCACTAGGACATAAAAATGGCTACTTCACAAGGTCTTCAAACAGGTAAAAGAGAACCAATAGGTACAAACTACGTTATTAAAACATACAACTGAGCTAGGATTATTGTGCATGATACAAGCCATGAAATGCAGTCTCGTGATCCAGCCTACCCAAGTATTCAATAGTCATTGTGAAGATATATGTTGAAGATATCTGTAGATGCATAGAATTATTTCCACTTCCAGAGGAACAAAATTGTAAGAAACACAAACCCTCATTCTGATTCTTTTTTTTTGGAAGGTTCATTCTGATTCTTTTAGCCAATGAATCGGTGGATGCAAGAAGAAGTGGGACATTACAAGTTTGCAAAGTAAAAGTGATTTGGCTTTGAAGATGAATAGTGCAAGTATGAATCTATTTTTACAGTTGTTAGATTTTTTTTTCCTTTTTCATTTGCTAATGACAGATTTTCATTAATGGGCCACTAGTGAGATTCATTAGAAATTTCAGATTTAGAGTTCTTCAAAGAATATATCCATTAAAACCATGCTCTTTTCACTTAAGGTGAAAGGTTATGGCAAAATTATACAAGAACCCTGAGGAGAAGAATCTATTCAAATGATTCTCGATGGGCAACCACATAGTAACTCATCTTACCTTCAATTTTTGGTTGATCGTTTACACGGGAATATGCATTGATAAGCCAGGAGTCACCGACAATATGTGGTCTTGAAAGTGAAAGAGGGACTAAGGACAGCAGAATTGACTGGTGGTAAGAGTTAAGGATGTTATAATAGCTTTTAGATACTTAGATTAGATTTTTAATCCATAAATAGAAGATAGTTAAGATTGTGATTGGATTTCAACTTACTCAGGAAGATATCATTGTGTATGGAAGAGGATCACTGGATGCACTACATACATAAAAATATATTAAAGACTGCCATTGTTCCTCCCATATCCTCACATCCTTTAATTCATCTGCTCACACCGTTATGGAGTCACATTCCTCCTCTTTGAAGTTGGGTAGCCTTCTCCTTCAACATCACTCTGCATGTCTTGGTCAGAGAAGACATTGGTTGTTAGTGGTGTTACAGATCATTCCTGCCTTTCTGATAGAGAAGATTTTTTGGTTTTTCTCAGACGCTCTCTCTCTCTCTCATCACCACTATCCGCCCTTTTGAGAGATCACTAAAGTGACCTCCAATTTCAAATCCTCTTCACTGGCCCATGTTTTTTAACTAGTAACCTGTTTCATGGTTAACATTTTCACGACATCTATGACAAGGAACAGTCATCCCTTCTCGGTTAATGCTGGTTGATTCTCTGCATCAGTTTGATTGAGGTGTCAAAAAGGACTGTAATAGCTTGGCATGTCACTAGAGCACCAAATAATGTATATTGTTCAAATGATTAAGGTGCTCTTGCAAGTTAATGTAATGGATTTGGTGAAGACATCAACAAGGAAATGGACATTGGATAGTCATATTTAAATGCATTCAGCTTCTAATCATAAAGCATGCAATTGAAGAACAGAAATTCTATTAAAACATAGGTGTTGGAGCTTAACTCTTAAGAACTAACATACAACAAACCATCTTAACAACAATTTTTTGCAATCATTGGAGATGTGAACATGAAATAAACTGAATGTATTTTTATCACTAGGACACCTTTTGTTACTGATAAATACGATCGAGTCCTACGTATAAAACAATGAGGCCATAGACAAAATCTAGTACACCTCATACAGTATTTCTAAAAAACAAAGATGGCAATAAGAAATAAAAGGTTGACATTTTCCATTAATTTGTGCGAATACAGTAAAAATTTTACCATTTATCTATTGCAAATCACAAGTTAACGGTGGATGATGATGATAACGAGGATGATGACAATGAACTCAAAAGTACAATGTTCTAAGCTCGGATATGAGCAACATCAGCTGGAATACAATAAAATCAATTGCTCTTCTGGCATGAAAATATTGGAAAATATTGCGGGTTTGCATGCTAGTTCTGTCTATGGGCAATATAATTTGCTAAGGAAATCAACGGCATTGCCTTCTTAGTATCAAATCCCAACAGTTGTTCTCTTGCTTGCCTGTTCAACTCTTCAGCAAGTTCTCTAATTTCTCAAGACCCAACAGCTTTGGGTAAGTAACTTTATCAGCAACTAGATCCTTTCCAGCTGTCTTCCCCAACTCTAGAGACGATTTTGTCACATCCATATCATCCACAACTTGGAAAAGCAAGCCAATACACCTCACAAACTTTCTTAACCTTTCCACCTCTTCAACTGATCCCCCACCCATGATGGCCCCAATCACAACTGCTGCTTCCAATAAAGCCGCAGTCTTGTGGATGTGGATAAATTCAAGCTTCTCCAATCCAACATCCTGCAATCCAGTCGAGTCTAAATCAACCACTTGCCCTGCGACAAGCCCCTTCAGTCCCAATTGCCATTGCCAGTTCAGATATGGCCCAAACAATGCGTTCAGGTGGGACACCAACTGTGACAGTCGATATGTGCTCAAATGCGAAAGCAAGGAGGGCATCTCTTGCAAGGACAGCGACATCCTCACCGAATACCTTGTGATTGGTGGGTTTTCCCCTGCGTAGGTCATCGTTGTCCATACAAGGGATCGTCATGGATCAATGACATGGTGCGGATCATTTCAACTGCACAGGCAGATGGCATTGCCACAATTTCTGCCCCGCCGACAAGCTCACAAGCAGCAATGTATAGGACTGGGCGAACCCGCTTGCCGCCAGCGAGTAGTGAGTAGCGCATAGCCTCGTGGATCTTCACCGGCTCCCTCATCGAAACCGCCTTGTCTAAGGCCAGATTCATTGAATTTCCCTTTTGAAGCATGCACCTCTTGAAATCAAAGCCAAAGATTGGATATTTAGCCTTTCCAACATCTGGGATTTGCTCTTCTTCTTTTACTGTTTCTTTTGCAAAATGGGTAGCAGAAATACAAAACCTTGGCATGGGTTTTGCAGCCAGACTCCAAGGAATCGAAAGAGAGGGAAATTGAGTAAAAACAGATATGGGTATTGGAGCTCTCCTTTCAATATGAACAAAAACGAGATTCTTGGTGGATTTGAACCATTTGCAAAGCTAAAAGTCGTGCAACTTTGAGCAGAGATAGCAAAAGAAGACATTTTTTAACACAAAACTTCTCTCTCTATTCTCTTTTAGGATCGAAATCTAAAATTGAGTGAGAATGAGAAATGTAACCAGACACATTAAAATGGCAGAAAGACACCTCTGCAGTTTCAGTTTCTCATACCTGAGAGTGCTTTTTTTTGGCATTTCTAAGCAAAAAAATCTCTATGGTTTCTGAGGAAGTTGAAAAATCTACTCACAATTTCCTTATTTTCAGCTCATGGAGTGGGATTTATTACAAAAATTAAGAATTCTCGTTAACAACGATGAAAAAGATAACATTTTTGCATGAACTGTGAAGTGGAGGATTCATAGCACCTCACTCTGCCACTAGCCACCGCCTAAATAAAGAAAACGAGATAACAAAGAGAAGAGGTAAAAAAGGAACTGAATTTATAGGAAAATGTTTAAATAATAAAGATAACGTGCTTCGCTAAAACTGCCTCTAGGCATCTGATCTATTTAACTATAAAATATTAAAAAAAAAAGTGGTTAGTACGAAGACAAAATATTTTAATATAAAAGAGATTCTGAAATATGGGTTCCGGCTCAACAGTCAATTGTCGTTAATTTATTTTAAGGAAAAAATGTCAGATGAGACAAAAAGTTAGAAAATGTTTTCATCATTATATTCATTTGTATTATTTAAACATCGGACACTCAATTGAAGAGCCCGGTGCTTTGACATTCTATTTTGGAGAGTATGTTCCATTTTATTATAGGAATCTAGATAAATAGATTGATTATTACAGAAACTATTAAATAGAGAGAAAGAGAATTATTATCTTATTTTTAAATTAAAAATAAACTATTAAAAAATTATCTATCATGATGAATTTAATGGTAAAATATATTAAAAGAACATAAATGGTTGGATCTAAATTTGAAAAAAAAAAATAGTATTTTGACAATTCGAATTTATGTGATACGCTACAATGACCAAAGGTTTAATTCTAAAACTTCTAAATTTTTTGATAGAATGGGTCCACCCTAATTAAACATGGTATTTATGATACATGATTTGACTAAAGATTCAATTCAATTCATAATCCGTTCCTAAACACCCATGTCAATGAATTGATTTGATCTAACGTAACGTATAAACTTTTAGATTAGATTAAGAGAAGTAAAGATAGAATCGGACTTAATTACTCTTCTATATAATTATATATAGAGGGGTACGCCGCGGTGCAGGAGCTGGAAACAGAGAATTCCTTGCGTGATAGGCAGGGCGCAGGATCCACTCAATGGGAATTGGGAAATAATTCTTCTGTTATGGCATTTGACTATATAAAGTATAGTATTATACAACTCCATTAATGTTAAGGGAATAATTTAGACACGGACAAATGGGATTTATGTCAGTATTTAAAACATAATTTTAAAATTTTAAAACAGATTTTATTATTTAACTAATACACTATACATTAATTTAGAATTGGTAACGTAGACTGTTATTTTTTAAGTACTGTATATTTTTAAAAAAATTCAAATTGAATATCCGTACTAATTACGATAAATGATAAAAATACTTTAAAACTTTAAGCTCTTTTGAAACTCTCAAATTTGTTTCGGCACAACCAAGAAATACCTTTATTTGTATTGCAGAACGTCCGGACAAATGGAATTTAGGTATGAATAATCGTCCGAACGATCCAACGGAAAAATGTTCTTATCTCACGTCCACACTACGCTGACACGGAAGGGCAATACAGTAATTCTACCAAAAAAATCAATCCCGTGTCTAAATTATTTCCCTAATGTTTATTGTTGTTGTATTTGTTATCACAATTATTGTTGTCGCTGCTATTGTTATTTTAAATAAGGTCTCATCTACTTGACAATAGAAAAAAAAATATTGACATATATTATGAAAAACCTTTTAGATTCATGCTAAATAATAAAAATTGATGATGTTAAAAATAAATTGAAAATTATTACTTTTATGGAGAATGAAATTATTAAAAATAAAATTCAATAATAAGTATGATAAATATGCTCTCAATGATAATAAGAGATTGAGATCATCTAAGTAAAGTATTTTTAAATGCATGTTGTAAATATTTCAAAATCGACTGGTTGTAAATGTACAGAGAGATACGAAGTATGGAGCTCATCATAAAAGGGACCATCAAATCGCCACCGAAACTCTAATCTGATCTTACTCGGAGCTTTCGTGACTCCATTTTACGAGGTTCAGTTAGCTGAATAGAATAAAATAGACATTGTTTATAGGTTGATTATAAGAAATAAATTTTATTTAAATATCTTTATTTATATGATTTAAATACATTAATGAATAATTAAATGAGAGGTTCACTTCAACGATTTTTTTTTATTTTATTTAAATTTTTAAGTATTATCTAATCTAAAATATAACTATAAAACTTAGGTGGTCCAAGACTTCTACACATTATTTAATTTCATTATATATTATTGCGTTAGTGATCCGCTATTTTAATAAATTGTTTCATCACGAGATATTATAAGATGATGCAAACAAGTTAAAATGCATTGGATGAAGAAGTAAATGTTTCAGCAAAATGTTTTTGTTTCTGTTTTCGAACCGAAACGGTGCATTTCAACAGTTTCGGCTGAAATATAACGGAATTTTTAATGCTCGAATCAACTAGCTTGCGTATCGGAACATATCCTATGATCAAAGATTTAGATGGTCGCATAGTTTCAATAGAGTATCAAACTATCCAAATGTGGTCCATCAGGTCACTCTAGCCCTTAATATTTTTAGAACAAAATAAAACCATAAGATAAATATCTTTACATATGATATACACAAACACCTACGATGCTAAATATAGCACTACATCAGAGAGAATGAACTAAATGAATATCAAATAGGTTAATCGAAAGCTAACAGAGAAGAATCAATTTGAACAGTTTAAGATTTATCATCACATGGGCCCCAAATCGGGGCCATCACCATGTGGAAAGTCCGAACGGGCTTATGTTAGATTCCTCAGAGTATCCGCATGAAATCATCCCACATGGTAGACATACAACTTCAACAGAAAGACAAGAATAATGGCAAGAACAAGGGCAATTATGATAATAACACAAGGGATGGTAATGGAGTCATATTTGGGTCAAGATGACTATAGACAATAACGGATTTTTTGTGTGACCCTCAATCCGACCCGAATTTAATTTTATTCAACCTTACCGAACGAACCCGATATGATGTGAATTTATATAGAATTAAAAAAAAAAATGAAATATAAAAGACCTTAGCTTTCATGTGAGCATATTGAGATATGAAAAAATTAGAATACTAAACTAAGATTTTTTAACTTACTGTTGTACATGGACTAAATTAATACGTAAAATAAATTATTTATATATTAATTATAATTCAATTCGAGTTGGGTTCGGGTTTGAGCTCCCTCTACCCAACATGACCTAAATTTATTTCAGGTTCAATCGAGTCGGGTCAATTTAATTTTTTTTAAGAAATTCACGACTCAAGCATGATTTTTTTTCAGGTCGGGCAGGTTCACCCCTTGATACCAACTGGTAGAATTGAAGATGGAGTTCATATAACTAACAAATACTAAAATTCTTCTAGAACTGTTTGTAATATATTATCGATTAGTCCGGATATTTAATTTGAGAAATTTTGAAAATACACAGTGCTTAAAAATAATTTTAAATTTAAAAAAAAATCGATTCATTCTAATGATCAGTAAATGAATGATTCATTCGAATGATAAGCAATTCATTCGAATGAACGGGTGAACAGTAATGCGTGTTACTGTTCACCCGATTCATTCGAACGAATTGATTTTATAAAGGGGATTTGTTTGAACGAATCAAAATTGGATGGGATGTATCCATTCGTTCGAACGAATGCCGAAATGAACTGGAAATTCGTTCTAACCAATGGAAACGTGGGAGCAAAATAGTAATTAACCACCCACATCCAGAAATGGGTGTGTGGAGGCAGAAAAACCAGGTGTGTAGAGGGGACCAAAAACTCAATCAATCAGTTCAAATTAACTCGACTTGAATGAATGAATTTATTAATTCTTTTAATCAATTCAGAAATTCACTTGATTTACTTAATTTGAAAAGATTTTGAGTTTTGAATTACATATGCGATAATACACCAAATGCATTAAAAATAGTGATACAAATCATATATTCGAATAGAGCAAATGTATATTATATAATTACAATATTAGTTACGACTTAGGTAATTAATTAGTTTAAAAATGAATTTCATGTACAATTTAATTAGAAGATACAACAAATATTAAATAATAATAATAATAAACATTTAACATCCGTGGAATACGACTGCATTTGTGTATTGGTGTATTGCTTTCAAGGTTTAGTTGGCATTTCATTGGTGCCTGGGACAACATCCTCATGTAATATTTCTGCGCAATGAAATTAACAGCTGTATCCTAAATAAATAGGATTAGTACAAATTCTAAAACTAAATATATGTTTTCATTATCGTATAGAAGTTTGAATAACATATTTGTGATAACTCAACTCGACCTCTATTACGATATTGTCCATTTTGAGTCCCATCTAGGCCCACATAGTTTTGCTTTGAACTCGGCCCACCTAACCAGACCCAGTAGATCTCATGATTGGGAGAGGCTGCCCTGAGCAATTTTTGATTGTTTATGTTAAATAAATGCTTAATTCAAATGAGTGTGTGTTTGGTTATGAATTACATGCACCACAATGCTAATCTAATTGTAATTCAATACTTTTCCTTTCTTCATCAACAATATCATCACATTTGTGTCATTGCAGTTTCCTTGATACGGACTGCAAGTATTTCTTCCTCCATTCGATGATCAAGATCTCCTGTTAACATTTCTGTGAATTAGACAAATGGAAATTTCAATAATTAATTACATTTTCAGTGAGATGATTTTATTGAGAGGTTCAAAGATAATGATGTGCACTAATCGATAAAAGGAAAAAAAGTTCGAGAAGAAAAAAAATAGCCAGAATCAAAATGTTCATTAAAGTTTTTTGAATTTTATATCGAATTTTAGATTTTAGTGATGAGGATTTCTATTAAAGGCTAAGTAATGGCAAAATAATGACCAAGATTGAACCAAAAGTTTTTCACTCTCCATAAAATTCGAATTTTGCAATTTTTGAATCTTTGCTCATGAATCATGATACTTAGAAAATTTAAGATTGGGTGGGTCCCTCCACTCCTTATTATCTCTCAATTCCTTGCCCACATGATAAGTCAGCTGATGATTCAACTGTTTGGGCTTCTCCCTTCAAACATCGGTTGGGCTTGGGTCCCATTACTGTAGAGCCAACTTCCTAAGTGTTTTTAAATGGGTCCAAATCTTGAACTTCTGAAGTTGGGCTTTAATGGATTGCGTTGTGGGCCCTTCTTCCGTCTGTCGATCCTATGGTAAGTTTGGAGGGCCAACTCGTTAGCCTCGTCCAATTGGATCGGACTGTCTTCACCTGAGCTTGAGTCGGACCCGATGCCTGTATCACATCCTCATATTTTGCCCAGTGTCAACCATGCTATCATCACCAACCTTGTTTTGCGGATCCACCAACTGGACTAAGACTACTTCGATCAACCGATCACATCAGGAGAGAAACAACAATTTCAATCTGCACTTCTCCCATGTCTTCTTCTTTATTCAGTTCTTGTTTGAGTGCCATGGAATCACTTTCACTAATGAGATCTGTGCTATTGGGTTGACCATCATTGGCTAATATATTATCCTCTTGGGTTAAGCGCCCGGTGAGTGTAGGATTATAAAAATGTGTTTTAAAGGATTATATTTCAGCTCATCATGACACAAATTGTAGAATATGAAAAAAAAAAATGAGGTTCACAAGAATATAATATCTATAATCATCATGTTTTGTTTAAACATAAAGGAGAATAGCTATACTTCGTTTCTAGTGAGAGAGAGAACAATTATTTGAATTAAAACTTAAAATTTATGTAATTACTCTTTAATAGTTAACCTATAAATAAGATAGATCTAAAAAAATCTCATTCAGTTTAACATGGTAGATTCAGGTTGATTTGGACGAGGAGAAATTTAGGAGATTTGTCTGTATTTCATTTGGTAATTATAGATGAAAAGGTAAAGGAGGAAAAAGAAAAAGAGAATGAGAAGGAGAAGCTATGAGAAGCTATGATTCTCTTACTTTAAAGAAAATAGATTTTAATTTAGAAAGATAAATGGAGAAAAAGTGAAACCCACTTTTTCCTTATTTTATAATTGCTAAATATGAAAAAAAAAAAATCTTGCATTCTGCTACAATACTGTGACATGATACATCTCCACTATTTATCTGATAAAATCTAAAATTCTAAAATTTAGTGAAAATGTAGAAACTATAAAAAAAGAAGTTGAAAGGCTGTGAAGGGGAAAAATCCAAATACCTCCTCCTTTGTCAGTATTATTCACCGTTCTATACGCCTGCAAGAACAGCAAAGGGAGGAAAATATATGAATTATATAAAAATTATTTATAGACGTCATTTTGTCTTTATTCCTTTATCTCACCCTAATATTAAGAAACAATAGTTCTATCAAATAACATAGGAACAGTAACACCAAAAAATTATACATTGATAATTTTTTTATTAGTTCCAAAGTGAAAAAAGAATAATAATAATAACAATAATAATAATAATAATATTTTTTCTATTACTACTGCAAGTGGCTCTTCACATGAGCTAGTGTAAGGTCCTTCACATTCATTAACTCTAGACTGATTTAGGTGTAGCTACTGTCATGTTAATTTCAAAGAAAAATAGAACATTGGAACACCGATAGACTATACAAATGTATGAAACATGGGTCATAGAAAAGGCTATTAATAGATACTAAAATATCAATTAAAGAGAGATCAAATTTATCATTTAAAAGGTGAAAACACACTGATATCTTATATGATCAAAATTTCTCAGTATCTCAAAACATTAGGTTATAGAAGAAGAAAGTGATTCCATCTTTGACACTATTTTCATCGCTTGCCATCGGGTTGATCTGAAGAGAGGTCAGGCAAAACTGACCCAGTTCTTTCTGTATAATGGCCCAAATGAATGCAAGAACAAGGTGAAAATGAGGTCTAGCTGGTTGTCTATATATGTGAAAAACTTTCATAAAAATGATGTCGTTCAAACAACCAATATCAGTAAAAACATATCCAAGATTCATAAATGAAAAACCTCTTGACAGTCATGGATGATTCCTGCAACATCAAGTAAAAAGCCAGCTTCTATCTATCTTCATTCATGAAAAAAATTTCTCAGATTGAGTAGAGGAATTGACTGAATGAGCAAAGAAACATGTGTAATTCATGGAAACTAGCCTTTTTGAAGCTGAAAATCGAAAAAATAAACAAGGAAAATAATAATTCTGTATGTTTCACATGTCTTCTTTGCAAAAGGAACCTCTATGATTTTAAAAAAAAAATGTACATCTATAAACATAATTAGTTCATAAAATTTAATTTACCAATAAAAAACCATAGTTGTTGAATGTGTGTACTTAAAAAATAAGAGAAGAACACGAAGGACCAAAGACCTAGAGAATATGAGTTGAAGAAGGAAAGACTGGAGGGAGGAGGAAGAAGAGAAGAAGAGGGTGATTTATATTATGGGTAGCTTATGATATGCATGTATTTTATACTTGTAAAAGCCTAGCAATTGGAATATAATTTTTATTAGGGTTTAATTTTAGTAACTTGTTTTTAAAGAAATTTAAGATATTATTCACATGGGTGTAATTCAACTGTGACCTCCTAAAGGTTGGGTTCGAACCCTATAGCCTAATTTTGGCATGCTTATAGAGGTAGTGGGTTCATCCCTTAGAGTTTTTGGCTGGTATCTCACAATTATCTACATGTAAATTAAAAATAAAAAATAAAAATTGAAGGTATCAGTGTAAAGGGAACATTTCTTTTTCCTTTTTGAAATGGATGAAATCGTGAGAATGATAGAATAGTGGTACAGATATTAATGGGTAATGTGGCATAAGAACAATGGGATAGAAGAATTGCATATGGTTTTAAAAATCGACTTCGTTACAGAGCTATTGAATGAGTTATCATTGATTCTTTTTATTTTTCATTTTCACTCGATTTCAATCATACGATTTAGACTTAATATTTGATATGTCTATATTTAAAACTTTAAAATTGCATGCCAAGTTTTTTTTTTTTTTTCAAAAAAATCTTTTCATTTTTTTTTCTGTAGAATAAGAGTTTTTCCTTCTTTTTTTTTGAAAATCCAAGTTTTTCAGATAAAGATATTAGAACTTCTAAGGAGGAGGAGTCTTTCTGCATTGAGATTAGTTTATTTTTAATAAAAATAAAAATAAAGTTTTGATGCCAGCAATAAATACAGTGAGTTTCTACGATATAAAACAACATTAAATTTTACGATATTAATAGAATGACATGCACCAAAAAATAATGTATTTTTTTCTAAAGAGTAAAAGTTTTTAGAGGAATCATCAAACACATTTATGAGTTCATTCAGAGTTACTTCAGAGGACCACTCTCTCGAAGCGTAATCTAGTGTGTGTGGATAGGGAAGTTTGTGCATGCATGGAGGATTGGTTAGGTACTACTTAGTGTCTATGAAGTTTGAACAAGAGAAAAATTTAAAAAAATAAGAACTATACTAATTAAAGAAGCAATTGTTCTAAAAATTAAATTACTTTAAAAATCAATTTAAATTCTACTAAATTAAATCCTATTATTTTATTTGATTTTAAAAATAATTGTTTGAATCGGAAGTGCAGTGATTTTGCTGGTTTTTAACTTACTTTTATCAGTGCATTAGAAGAATTATCAAAGATTTTCACACATAAGATGGGCCACAAAAGTGCAAATTGTTTGAATGAAACTTATCAATGAAGCAATGACGCAAAATGAGCCATATATGGTTTGACTAGTTACCTATGGTGTTGCCAACAGGTTTACTACTGTGACAAGCAATGGTTTGCCATATTTCAGCTGTTGATTTTAGAAGATTAGCCAAACTTCTATCAACTTCTAAATAGACATATTATAATGCTAAATAAAGTTATTTGAGATACATAGAATTCACTTTTTAAAATTTAAATATAAAAATATGTTTATTTTTAATTTTTGTTAAAACTATTAGACCTAGTGTTAAATAAATCAAATGCTTTGAGTTTAAAAGACTTACACAGCTTTGTATTGAGTTTGACTCACTTCTAAACCTAAAACACATTTTGTTTAGGTGGAGGGTGCTCTCTTATAAACCCTTGAAATTGCTGACTCTTGGACAATGTGGGACAAATTCCCACACGCCCAACTCTCTCTCTCTGCCCTCTCTAGTAGCTGTTGGGTCTGGACGCCTGGGCTTGGCCGTCTGGGTCTGAGCGTCACAATCTATCCCACTTAGACCCAAACAAGATATGTCTCTGCATTTTTAATTTATAAACAATTTAAGTTTTGAAGATGTAAAAAGATATGTCTCAAATAACATTATTTGTTGTCATCTTTACCATTATGACGTGAAATAGGATGATGCTTTTAAAAATTTCATTATTTGACAAGAAATAGAACTTGCAGTTTAGTCATGAGCAAGAACTCCTTTATCATCCTACATCTTACTCTATATTGGGGTAAGTTGTTTGTTTTGCATTGAATTGAACCAAATGATTCACTACTCATGCAAACTTCTATTTAATTTTTTTAAGTTTATCTTTAGACCGTACCCTTCAAAAACATACTTAACCATCAACTACTATAGCATGAGTCAAAAAATAAAACTAGTTTTCATTATTTAGGACAGTGACTATTGATGCAGTATCCCATTCACTCCCCTTGGAGAGGATTCAGTCATGTTCTGGCTGTACAAGGTAACTTTTTTAAATATGATGACACGTGTTCTTTTAATGGGGCTTTAAAATTTTCAATTTTTAAAATATTTTCATAAAAAAGTCAACAAAGCTGCAAAGAAATAGCAGTGGACAAGAGTCCCACTAAATGATCTGAAAAGACATGATGAAAAACTGCCACCAAGACATAATTTGATGAAACAAAAAGTATTTAACCTTTGTGAACATCACCACGAAAGGCAAATAAATTGGTATAGTTATGACTTATGACCATTTTGTGTGAATAGTTAGATGAGTTCTCCATTATTGTAATTATAATAAAATTGAATAAATTATATGTATAGAGTTTATCTTTTATTTAAGATAATTATTGAATCTTAAAAGTACTAAGTCAGTTTCTTTTAGATTGAAATACATCACAAGTTTTAGTCTAATTATAATATTCTAATTTAATAATAAATAATTGATCATCGTCGTCATGTAAAATATTTATTTCATTAATTTGAGTTAATAGTTGCTATTAAGATTTATTAATAATTATAATGAGATTAATTCAGATATAGTTGGTCCAACAATCATAAAGCTTTCACAAAGGGAGGTTTTGAATTTGATTCATTCTCAGAGTCCTCTGAATCACTTTCGATAGGTTTGACTCCTCATCACTTATACCCGATATGTCTAGAAATGTGTACATATGCTTCAAAAAATTAGTCGAATAAAGTTCTCTACACGTGAGATGCGTAGATATCTTCAGTTATAAAAGAAGATATAATGAGATTTTGAGATTTAAAACTTTTCATTAATTAAATTTATAAATTAATTCAAATTTACTGTAACTTATTAAGAATAACCTCTTGATACTAAATCTACCATAAAGATGGGACATAAGTTGTATCATTTCATTATCATTAGTTTCGAATAAGTAATCTTGTCCAAGTAGTCATGGAAATTAAAAGATGTAAGAAGTGAAAACCGACACCCAGTGTCTCAATGAAATATTGAGTATTAATTGCCTACAAGACTTTTCTGGCTTAATTTTGCAGATCTTTAAGAAGGTTACATACCAACTTTTCTTGTCTTTTCTAGAGAAAGACTAGAAATGACATGCAGAAGTATTTTAAGAACCTCAACCAAAACATAGGCTTTAGAGGGCCAAACAATACTTTCATTCCTCATCCTATGCTTTGCGTAAATAGCTTGGGATAAGGTTCCTTGGTTCACATTTCACAAATGTGAGGATGAAAATATGCTCAACGCATGCACATCATACACATCTTCCTCTAAATAATTATACTTGAATCCTGTAAAGGAATGGCAGAGGATGATAGATGCGGCCATTTTCACAGGAGGAGATTCAACATTTAGACTTTTTATAGGGCCCTAGCAAGTTGTTTATCTCCTCCAAATGATTATGCAATCCATTATCTGCGATGAAACAAGTAAGATATTCTTTACATCAACTTTAATGATTTAATCTGGAAGCCATATCATTAGCATATTCCACTATGTCATTGTCATATGTTACTTTTTACCTTTTTGGAATAATTAACATTATCATTAAATATCAAATAAGCACCTTCCAAATGGAGATATTAAACAACTCATGATCATACATATTTGAGAGATCATGTCAACTTTTAAGTGACTGGCTGCCAATATGTTGTTCAGAATCACAACTTTCAGAGTGCTTTGCAACCACCAGTAAAACTTACTTCCAAAGAAAAACCAATCAAATTAAGGCCCCTCTATTTGATAAACATATCCAATAAGTAAGCTAATAGTTTGTAGTGGGCATGGTCCTAGGCTTGCTAGTGCAAGACAATGTGGTCAAGTAGGCTGTGAATTGTCAAGAGTTAACAAGGTCAGTTTGAAACTTGCTAAGGTATGTCCAGGTCCGAGTACACACATTATATCACTCACCAATGACATCCACCTTCTTTTGTTCTTCTTCTGAGAGTGAAAGTGCAATAGCACGATCTATATCTTCCTTTTCACAATCTGACAAGGCAACCTATAACGAAATAACCAACGAAAAATTAGTTGCATCAAAAGAACAAAATAAAAAACATCGAAAGGTGATATATTCCACCATCTTATCAAGGCAGCAACAAGATTGAGATGGAATAACCACCAAAATACTAGATCTGCGTCTTTTTCTTTAACCGATCTTGCAAGATGAGGATCTGATCTTGGAGGCGATTCAGCGATTCTTCAGAGGCGAACAGTGCACCGATGAGTAAACTGTTTCACTGAAAAAGTGAGCCGATTCTGCGAATGGGGGCAAAGTGAAAAATTCAAAAAACCCGTGCCTCCTAAAAGAGAATGCCATGTTAGGTTAGGATGGGCACCCTTTTTTTATAATGTCCATTGAAGATCTCTAGACATTTATTGTGTATGGGTGAGTTTCGGAATATTAAATTTTAAACCAAGGAACAATGATAGCCCAAACATGCTTCATTAAGGAAAGCATTATTAACAGCTTGTATTGATCTGTGTTTTTGGCCAAGAAACAGTGTGAATTTTCCTTTCAGCATTTGATCCCCAAAGTTGCACATGATTTTCTCTATCTCATCAGTACAAGACTTTGGCAGCATAAAGAATTTTCCTAGAATATATGGTAATTGTTGATGGTAGATCTTAGGAGCTCAAGGCGGCCAGTAAATGACAGGTTTTGACCATTCCAACTGCACACCCTTCTACGGATCTTTGAAATTAATGTGGCATGTTTGGTTAGGCAAGTTTCAAATTCATTCAACCCATGCCATTCACACTTATTCCTAAAAACAAACAGCCTGTCTCCGTATCTGGTGTTTGTGAGAGAAGGATCTATACTAAATTTCAATGTAAAATCATTTAAGGTGGATTGAGTTTCTACCCAAATCTCCTTGGGCAGTGACAAAGATTTGTCCCCTTTCATACATATATATATATATATATATATATATATATATATATATATATGTAGAGAGAGAGAGAGAGAAATCAAACCAGTTCACGGGATGCATTTTCCACATCAATTGGATCTCTTTTTAATCATATTCAACATACAGATACCATGCTACAAATAGATTTTCCAGTAAGATCGTATGTAATATATATTATGTACATACAAAGAAATACACTTAAATTGTCTGTTTCCAAAAAAAAAAAGGTACATGTAAATTTGACAAGAAGCTGAAATGAATCAGTTGGGTGTTTTTGCACCAAATCTTTTTGAAAGCTGTTTAACAATAATAGGCCTTTCCATTGCTTGTCCTTCCCCTTCAACATGCCCCTTTTTTGACATGTTTTCAGCCTGTAAATTGGATGTTTTTTCAGTATGCAAATAATTATAAACCAACTTGTTCATTACTGAATACATATTATTAGAGATTGCCATACCCAGTCTCGCAAAGGACCCACTTTGTCCCTGACTGCCTCCAATCTAGGCTGGAGCATGTCTCTTCCTATGGTTTTGACATATTCAGTCTGTCAATGAATATGATATTAGAAAAGATGAAAAAGGACCAAATGGGAAACCAAAAAGGAAATGGAGGCTTCAGAGAGAGAGCGAGAGAGAGAGAGTGGTTGAAGTTCTTGGTAGCTTATGTAGCACTTGTAAGGGTATGATACAATGGAGTTTCTGAGAAATAGATCTTGATACAAATGAGTTGATCTTATATTGTTGTTTGCTTGTTCCAAGAATTTTTTTTCCTTTTGATATACACCACATCATAGACATAGAAAAATAACTCAATTTTTCTTGGCAATGTATGTAGAATTGTGAGTATTGATAAAATGGAAAAAGATGTGGGTATAAATAAGTAGATCTTATTTTGTTCTTGTTATTCCCAAAAAAAGAGGTTGATTTATTTCTAGTTAACATTTATATATTTTCTGAGAGAAGCTAATAGTTATATAATAAGAGAAGCATCCAAAATGTCCAACTCCAAACATTTATATATGCCCATTGCATGTCCAATCTGTGACACCCAATAAGTTTCTTGATTTCTATCTGGATTCTGGATACTGAATAGCATGTCCTCCGAGCCACAACGTGAAAAGAAGAAACAACATTTGTTCCATCTACATATATCAAATTATTTGGATTATATCAGTTGTTCGATATTCAATTTTGAGCACAAAAAAATACATATCCTACGTGAAATGCATGACAATTCACCAAATGTTTTTTTTTACTACATAGGATTTATTCACATGTTCCGTGAAACATCTTCAAATATAGAACAAATTTAGAAAATGCAAATATCCAATTTATTTTACTTACATTGCGCAACTGTAGCTTGGATGCGATGAGCATGAATGCAAAAGTGGCTCCCCCAAACACAATTGTGGTGGCAACAGCAAATGATTTTCCAACTACAAGATACCGATACAGTGTTATCCCCATTACACCAGTAGGAAACAGAAAGGTATATAGCTTATGAAATTTCCACTATTATTGAATACTACATCATTTTGTTGATAAAACGTCAAAGTACATAAGATCTTTATTTTTTTTTTGAAAAGTAAATACACAAGATTAAGAAACCATGGCATTCTTAATCAAAGTGACCAATGCAACTGAATTGCGACTTTAGCCATGACACAGTGACTTAAGCCACACCGGCAATTCATACCTATATTTCTCCTCTTCTTACACTAACGCATATTCAAGTTTTAAACAAAATTGAATGAGTGTTGTATCATGACAATTCATATTCATGCAAAAACATATAATAACATAAACAGAAGATCGTGCTAATCACAATCTCATAAGCTATAGGAGTAATCCAACAGGAGCATACTGTGTGAGAGTCCTTCTGCAGCAGCCTTCAATTTCTTGGGGTCGATGGCATTGGTATACCTATCACGCCTCAACTCATTAGCTGTAGAGGCCAAAACCGAGTGCTCCCCACTGGGCACAGTCCACTTGCATTTGAGAATAAACAATTCAGATACCCACCACACTCGCTCATTGAGACAAAATCACAACCACATGGAGACCACAGGGGAAAAACTGAAATTAAGAATAGGAGGACCAAATCATTGAGACAAAAG
Source organism: Chimonanthus praecox (assembly GCA_022113865.1). Lineage (NCBI taxonomy): Eukaryota > Viridiplantae > Streptophyta > Magnoliopsida > Laurales > Calycanthaceae > Chimonanthus > Chimonanthus praecox. Next base: position 34,435,707 of record CM039086.1, read on the forward strand.
CACAAACACATAGTGGGCATTAGGGACAGATAACAATCACCGACCTTCTCGGGCCAAATGTGACCTGGGGCAGAGAGACAACAGATCGGAGAGGGTTAGCAGCATCTGAAAAGAGAGAAAGAGGGGAATGAGAAGGAGAAGGTCTCCATTGGGAAAGGGGGCAAAGGGAAGGTGGGGAGGGTTCTAAAGGTTGGAGGGCATTGGTAGGAAGGGAATGGCAGAGAACCTCATGAAGAACGTCTGCTCGGGCTTGGTCGTCTGAATCGAATTCGTGGGTAGTGGTCTTGGAATCGGTAGGATCTGAAGAAGGGAGCTGCTGTTGCTGCTTCTTATTCTTATGGGAAAGGCGCTCCGCCGCATGCTTCGATTCCTGTCGATAGTAAGCGCCTTCAGTGGCCGCTAATCATTCCGCAAGTAAACTCATGTCGTTGGGTTAGATTCCAAAATGCTTTGCCGATTTTGGGTTTAGATTGGGAACTCAAAAGGTGGCTAATGAACTACTTCGCCTGTTTCTTTTTTTCACTCTCTCCTTCTGCTTTTTCTTCCTCATGTCCTGTGGAAACTTGGACCGGAATCGGCAACGGGTCTGATTGGGTACTCATACCATGTGAATGGATTAGATTCGTCGTGAATGAATATAACAATACTCAAGTCAATCATGATACTCATTTATAAATAATTTTAAATTAGATTTAATTCATTTACAATGAGTTAACATATGAAATCAAGAACTCTATGTTTAAAACTTAAAACTAATGTAATCTGTACTCTTTGAAAAAAGAATTATGATTAGTGAATTATAGTTTATTCATGGATTAATAGTAATCGACTTTCAACTAAATTGAACAAGGGCCTGAAGGCCAATATATACCCTTATTTTTTTTTTGTTAGGACTCAAGCCCAAGTTCAAATAATTAGAACCCATATAAGCACATATAATCATCTCAATTATTGAAATACTCTCCCTTGAATGAAGTACAAGTGATTCATTTCCTTATCATGATCGATAAAACCTTTCGTATAAAGAAAAAACAATTGGAATATGGGATTAGCTCAATTAACCCGCACGAGTAGCTCAGTTGGTCTAAACTTCTATGATTAGATTAGAGACTTTAGGTTCGATTTTTCCCGAACTCACATGATACACGAGGTTTGCAGGTGATTTCGTGTGTATGTGGAATTAGTCTCACCTCCAATATAGAGTGGGGATACCCACATTATAAATAAAAACAAATTTCTCAAAAAATAATCTTGCTTGTGAATTTGACCTTAATGGAGCTGAATATATAAAATAATTTAATTCAATTGCTTATTAATCAGGCCGCTGGGCTGGAACCGGATCTGTTTACAGGACTATGAAGTATCTGTAGGAGTGCTCAAACAAACTCAGACGTGCCTGGGCATGCACCTTTCTCCTCAGGGTCTAGGACCCCCCTGGGTCTTGACATCTTCACCACTTGCCCAAAGGCTACAACCACTCTAATTGTTGGATAAGAGTGGAGTCATTTATATGGATGGCCTAGATTTCATCCAAATTGGATCATGTCCATCTGTGAAAGGAACCAAAAACATGACTTTTATTCTGGCTGTCAGTTTTCTAAGCCCTTGATTGGCCATGATTGCTCAATCATCCAATACACAGTTGGCCCTTCCAGAGTTCACTTGCATTCTTCCAGGTCTGCTCCAAAGTGTGTGATCATTGTTATGCAACCAGGTTACACTTGATCATTCCTCTCACATCTAAGGAGGGAGGGGTTGCTCTTCATCATTTAACTCTAAGAACTCTCTAGTGGTTTCCAAGAGTACTTTCCGATTTGAATTAAATGGTTGATCGATCATAATTGGCCTCCACATGGTTTGCATGGGGTCCCTCTTGAAATTTTTCCTTTACAAATGCTTCACAGACTGTTCTTGTAACTCATGTCTACTCTTTGCATGTCCTGTCAGAGCTTGCACCATATGTTTTATTGTCTATGTTGGAGGTGAGATAATCCTATATATATGAAACCATCTGAAAACTGTGTACTAAATAAACTCGAGAAAAGTAAAATCCAATACCTTTAATTTAATTCTAAACACTTAAACTAATTGAATTAGTATATTAATATTCTAATTTTACATAGACTCAACGGGCCTCAAAGACAAATTCCATTTTAAATCCATTATTTAAAAATTTTTCTTTTTTTTTTGAATTTATGTGTGGGAAATCACTGGAAACCCAGCGTAAAATCCCCACAGGTGATACCTACTATTCTTAGGGCACACCAAGTGAAGCCATGGGAGTTCGAACTTGACACCTCCCACCAGTTGAAATACACCCATATGAGCTATTTAAAAATATTTTCATCACAAAGATAGTCAAATGCAAGTACGTAAGTAGACCATGGACACTGTCTGTCATCTGTTGTACCATCGACTGCAAGAAATAAATAGTGACTTTTCTCTGTGACTGGGTACTCCTCTGGCTAAAAAGGAAAGAGAAACTCATGTGGTTGTGTACTTGTGTAACAATACTTCCTAAACTTCCAAAGTCCATGCCTAGAAGTGGGCCCACATTTTGAGCCCAAATTTCAACCATACATGTGGCCAAATCATTGCCTAGTTGGCCCCTTATCCACACCATGATGGAGCATGGCCAAAGTCTATACATATTGATTAGCACTCTATTTTTCTCCTGGTGATATTGTTTTCCTTTTTAGGCTGGGGGTGGAGGTGGGTTGGGTGTTGCATTTTTTTGTAAAACTATGGGGAATGGCCCTTTATGTGTTGAGAGTGACTTGAATTCAAGACCTCCCGCGTCTTGGACGGATTCTTGACTGGCAAGTCAACCCTCACGGGTTTACTTATTTTAGCCATTAATTGATCAAAAAACATAAATAAATAAAGAGTGCTTTGACAAAGAAATGGGAGACGCCCAACATGAATTATGCCCTTTTGGCCGATGCACATCAATTTACAGTATTGACCTGGTGGTAAGAAATTGACTTCAGGCCTTACTAAATTATTCAGTAAGGCCACATACTGGATCAACCAGGAATCGGTCCAAGCGAAGCTGATTTAGTGCTTGAACCTATCTCAGGCTCATATCTAACCTACAACCCAAAAGGGAGGCCTGGGTCCAATGTATATGAAAAACATTAGGAAACTCGAATGACAGAAAAAGAAATATGCAAGACACACTGGCTGGAATTCAGCATTCACCAAACAGAATTTGCAGTGGGAAGTGTATGAATTCCACTTCCAAATCATCTCTGCCAAATAGCAAGGATAAGAAAACATTCAATATATTTCCAAACTGAGGCTTGTATGATGAAGTAAAAGCTTATCGACATCAGACAATTGACTGAGAAAGCAATCAGTTAACAAGACTCGCATAGGCGTAACTTTTGTGCCGGATATCTTTTGTTAACAAAAGACTAAAGGACTTTTTTAGGGAGGGTTATCAGACACACCAAGATAGATGGGATGTGGTTTCAGAGACGATGATGACAACAATGATGATTAGCAAACAATGTAGCATTATGGTATCATAGCTAGGAGAAAAGAAGGAAAAAAGAGAGTAATCTAAGCGACAAATGACTTACTACAGTTAGCTGGAGCAAAAAGAGTCCAGGATGAGGCCTAGCAACCCTTCTCTAGCTCGGCCCATTGCAACCAAAACTGGCATGGGAGATGTTAGACTCGCAGGAAGTAGTTGTTAACTCTGTTTTTTTTCCTTTGTTTCCTTGTTTCTAAGAGGACATTAGCCATGATACAAAGCAGTTTCCTTGTTGTAAAAGGAAAATAGATCACTTCCAAAGTTTTACAAACTTGTCGTGGCTTGCTAAAGCCACCAACCCTGTCTCATTGGAGACTGCCAAAGCTGCAATCAGTCTCTCGTGTGCGGTGAGAGTCATGGTCTTGTTCACAGCCATATTCCAAAGCTCCAGAGACTGTAGAAATGCACGAAACACCATACCATCAATCAATTGGTCACAAAATAATGAAGGTGCTGAAGAGGAAAATAAGTAGTCCACAATAAAAAAATGGTGCTCATTTAGTCCATTTCTAAATTTGTGTCATACAATTTACACTTATATGATTCTCTCACAGATACACAATAGCACATCAATTCCATAAAGTGGCCTAGTCCTGGCAAATCATGTCTAGTTTCACAATTTAGTCATCTAAAAATGAGTGACATATCACTCTGATCATAGTAATGTCCAGAGCTATGATAAGTTGATATTCAATGCCTCAGGGAATGGAGTCCCCACTACACAGAACTAATGAGCCTGAAGTTTCCAAATTCACAATAGTATTTAAGCTCTTTTTTCTTTAAAGACAAAAGAAAGAGGAATATATTCAGCATTCTTCAGGGTGCTTTATTACATTATAAAAGCAAACGCCACAGGAACAGTAAAGACGGATCACTCAATTCAAACCAGTTAACAGGGTGAAATTGAATGAAATTGTGCACCATGTAACTTGCCTGGTAACAACCAATGACCAGCAAAGACGGATAGGTTGGATGGAAGATGCATGAATGGAACTTATTGCCATTACAACTCAACTCATGAATGCATTCTCCTATACTCCCAGAGCCAAGCTTCCAGACCCGAACTGAGTCTTCACTAACGGAAGCAACATACTCACCTGATTTGTCCCAACAAACTGAATGGACTGGGTTTGTGTGTCCCTACAGTTAGAAATTAGAACACAAGAATATGTTAGAAAATGAATAATATCAAAATCATATCATAAAATCATTTTTTGTCTCAAATCGCAAAACCAAATCATAAATCAGAAAACTGTAAAATCCATAAATTTTCTCCAAAAAACTATGTAAATATATGAAATAACAAAAAATATATCCAAAACTAAAAATATAAGCACTTAACCTTTTTTTTCTTCCAAAAGTTAAGATTCATACATACTGCAAAATTGAAAGAATCACATTGGAGTTCAAATTTCAAAAAATCCAACGTCAAAAAAATTATACTGGTATATTATTGTACACTCTTTCCAATGTTTGACATGCCTATTGGACACTTGCACCCATTCCTCATAAACTCTTCTAGTACTTCTTAACATTGTTTCTAATATGAGTAAAAACATCACAATGTCTTTCTCCTCTTAAAACCTAATTACAACATCAATATGTTTGTCACTTAATTGTTCAAAGTAAAACTAATACACTATTTTCTACCGTTGTTATTTGGATTTTTTTTCTAAAAAGACCCTTATTTTTGGATTTATTTGAAAAAGTTTCTATGTTTTTCATAATTTTATAAAAGTCCCTAAGTTTTGGTAAAAAATTCTGAAAAGCCCCTTGGCAATAGCTCACTATGATCAATGACTTGTTTTATGCTTATTTTAGATATATATTGTGGGGCCTATTCAGGGAACAAAAACACCTCGAACAATAGGGTGACTAATTAGTATTTTTCATGGATTAGTAGGCCTACAAAAAACATATACTAAATTAGATGACACAATATTTGGATTTTAAATCTTAAGAATCAATGATGATAAGAGTAACTATGCTCATGATTAAAATTGAGGATATCTCAAGTGGACGACATGTAGTGAGCGTGAGAGAAAAATGGGTGAAAGGGTCTTCGTAAAGGCTCCATAGAATACATCACATGGTGCATATTGTTCGCAAAAGGCACATGTAATTTTTGAAGTAAAGTTGACCTCGTCAAGGGGCCTTTTTACAAACGTGTGCATGGGAGAGGAAAACGCTTGTTTGCAAGGGCATTTATAGACGCTACCTGTTTTGATTGATCTATTGCACAATAAAACCCTTTGGAGACTCCAATTGACATCGTACCAAACAAGCAACGTATTTGAAAGCAATCAATTGGCTACGAGTTCAACCATCAAAAACAGATGTTTGATGAAGAAGGTGGTTTCAAATAGTCAATTGGACTACTGTAGGTGGTAGTCAACCAACACGCTTCAACTCTGGATGGTGCATGATTCCTCTCGACAAATGAATCCAAGTGACAGAAAGATTCAGGAGTGAGAACTGAATAATAGAATTGAAATGCTGAGAGACTCATCACTTCAAACACTATAGTCACCCATCCAACCTTGTACTGTCACCATGATCATACCTCTAAAAACTCTAGGACTTGTTTCACCTTCAACTCCCTCAGATTGTTATGAAACAATAGGTTCCGGGATAATTATCCCCTACTCAACATGCCACAATCTACAATTTTCATGATCTTTTGGATGGACAACATATAGAACCTTTGAAAGCACAATTTTATGACAATCTCAATATGTGCATTCCCAAATATGAATCTCTATTCTTAAGGCCATATCCATCTTCAATGCTTCCCACCAACCTCTAAAATTCCACTTTACACTGCCAAACTCCTCACGCTTCTCATTATGCCTGGATCCCGCCTTCCCAAGTTTTTTCTCAGCATTCAATATAACTTCTGCTCCAAAGGTCCCCCTTATTTCCCAAACTGCAGAAGATATTTTGACAATGAAGCCCAACTCATCTCTACCATACTCCAAATTGCAGTACCACATTGGCTAAAGGCCACTTCCTAGCATTCCAATTAACAAAGTGTAAATTTTTCATTCCCCCCTTACCCTCCTAGAGGAAATCTGCATTTTTTTTTTCAAGCAAGTGCACACCTTTTCTTCCCCAAGCTTTTTTATTTTCACCATGTCCAATGTAACTTCTTGTATAAAGGTTCCCCTTCATCCCCAAATATTGGCATATATTTTGACAATAAAGCCAAACTCATCCTAGCACATTCTGAAGCCCAAGACCCCACTGAAGAAGGTTCCTCTATTAAATGCCAATTTAAGCTCTTTTCCCCACCCTCCCAGAAGAAATCTCTCAGCATTTTCTCAAGCAACTAGACCATTTCAATTGGAATTTTCAAGTGCAGTAGACATGCAAATTGGACAAGGGACTTAATGAATGAGATCCAACCCCAGAACAAAGGTACATTTTTTTACCAAGAAAACAACTTTTCCTTGAAATTTTCAATGATTGGGTCCATAAGGATAAGGAACCCGGGTTACACCAAGGAGATTGAGGTATTTTGTAGGAAAACATACCATTTAACATCCAGTCCATACTCTAACAAGCTAAATGACATATCTTGGAGCTTCCCATCATTGTACTCTTGGATATGTTGAATAGCTGAAGCTGCTTCAAAATACCTGCATTGCCGTGAATAGCTTCATAATTTGGCTAAGGAGAATCAAAAAGACAATTCCGTTGTGTATAATTATGTGATATTTCTAAAGAAGTTCCAGAAACACAGGCAAGTCGGCACAAATTGACTTGACTCAATATGATCTCTAATCAAGTGCGTCGACGAGTTTTTCTAAGTTGAATTGAAAAAATCGTCCAAGTTACTCAACTTGATAGGACTTTGAGTTGAGTCCAAGTTTTGAGTCTTCAAACTATGATGGGACACAACATTTCTAGACTACAAAAAGAGAATCAAGCATTCCTTACTTGATTAACTATTATTCATGAACTCTAAAACAAACCAAAACCAAGGGTAAATCAATCTCTATAACAGCTAAAGGAACTACCATGTTACCTTATCGAACAATAGAAGTGTTTATCTTCTTTTAATAATGTGTAGTAAAAGTGAGGAGTGCATCCAATTCGTTTTTTATGAGCTTACTATAATAAAAGTTTGAGGTTCTACTCATTTCTATAGTTTAGTTTATATGTTGTTTAAATTGAGAAAATTCTGCACTTTCTATTTGAAGTTATAAACAATTGAGACATATTGGTCTGGAGGTCCAAGGCTCCCTTGACGTAGTTTTGGTCTATTTAAGCCGTTAAGTAAAGGCATTATGAGACATTCATAATTTCATACTATTGTCAATCCACTTTTAGGTCAATTTATTGATTTTGTATATCAAATGGAGAAGACAAAAATGAAGAATTTCCTTAAATCTCTTTTCAAATCTAAAAAACCATCCACTGAATCATCATCATCTGTTAATACTGCTTTAGTAAGTACTCCTAGTCCTATTAAAGATGTAGAAGTTGTTTTAAAAGATCTAGAGAGATCTATATCTACTAGGAAGCTTCCTCCTATGGGATCTTTCTAACATTTATATAATGGATCCTTTGAACCCCCAGACTATGTCATCAAAACTGTCTAACAAACTCCTAGCATTTCCTATAGGCACAACTATAATATGTTCATATTGGTTTGGTTCAGGTGGTAATTAAACCTCTGAGTAAAATTGGCTTGAACACATTTTTGCCTACCTGAGAGATACAAGGCACAATATGGTTGAAGCTACCCTTCATGATGGCCCTGTTTACTTTAATTGTTATCCCGACTTCTTTGTGTCTCTCACAACTCAGGAGTTCATAAGGCGATTAATCTTGGTCTTCATACACAAGGTTTCAACATGAATCCAAAAAGTGAAAATGTTGGAATCATCTATACAGTTTTTACAAAGTAATGAAGTAGTTTGTCCCTGAGGTGAGGTTGCTTACAATTATAAACAAGAAGATGCTACTAATCTGTTCCAATCAAATTTGGAAGTCATGTTCATGTTCCTAAAATGATTAAATGTGAAGAATTGATTTGCCTGGAAAGTGGAATATTGCCAATGTTGTACCAACAAAACCATTAGCCCAGGCAAAAACAGAATCAATAAAGCAACATCTGGATGGAAGAATAGAAATCAATTTTGTAGGTTCAACTAGTAGGATGCAAGTATAAGATCATTTTCAGGTGCATCTAGTGTTCCCTCCTTAAGAAAATCTTTATCCCAACTGAAAATGATTTTAAAGAAGATTAGTGTCAATGTTTTAACAGTGCAAGAGGTTGAAGAGGATGAGATTTTTTTTCAAATTAATAAAGATCTCATTCAAAAAGATTTTATTAATCCTTTAAAAAAATTGGTTTTTGAAAAATCATAATGAAAAGGAAAGAGATAAATTGAGATCTCCATGGTATTTTAATGATGAAACTGTCACGCCCCGCCTTTCAACACCTGGAGCGTGATCTGCTGTACACAATTACATCACCTGCTGCCCTAAACGGGTCTTACAACAAAAATCTGTGGCTAACTTCAACAAACATAATTACATTCACAAGCCACCAAAATTTTTCTCAAGTTCACAACCTGCTTAAGGACATAACATCATTTGAGCTTCCAAATAACTCAAAGGGACAAACATCACTCACATAAGGATTCCTAAATGCATCATTTACACACATTCCCATAACAATCAAATTGAGGCGTTCTCAAAATTAATCCATACTTGAATTTATTATCCAAGTTTTCAAAAATAAAAATAAAACAAATAAATAAGTTTCTCAAAGTCTCAAAACAAATAAATGACTATCTTATAACCTAAATAATATATTCTACACTAAGCGTTTCTACGAATTCTTCATCGACTCTTCGCCTTCTAAGCTCAATTGTGATTATCGTCTAGACCCAAGTCCAAGGGATTGCCTGCAATGTAAGGGATGAGCTCCATGCCCAGTGAAGAAAACAATAACACAATCATAGCATATGTCATTCCTACTTTCTCAATGATATTTCAAATAAGTAAGCATAACAATTGATTACATGCTCATGCCTTTGCAAAATGCAATGCTCAATGCCAAATGCCATATTCTGACCATTGTTCCATCTACTGATATTTGGTGGTCTTCCCGACGAATCGAGGATAACACAACATCGCCTTAATGGCCTCCACATAAAGTGAGGATAACACAACCTACCACCAAATAACAGCCTTCATGACTTGTCACGGATATCGCATCTCATCTACCATAATGGTCTTCCCACATAAAGTGAGGCTAACAACACTACCACCGTCGTGGTCTTCGTGACAATCATGGATCGCACCCTCATACCCAATGCTATGAATATGAGAATGCTATGCTCAATAAATATACTCAATTATTCAATATGCTTGTAAACTCATGGATTTCAGTCTAAGCAGAGTGTAACATATCCAACATCTCATTTACCATAACATGCATATAATTCAATTGTGCAGTAATCCAAGCATCATAATATCCAGAAATAAATCACATTTAAACATGCCCAATCAAGATTAAAATTCAATAATACCATACAAACCATCATCAATCTACGAATATAAATTATTGGATCTTTCAATAACTTTAATGGTTAGATTCCATTATCCGGGCGGACTGAGTCTCCTCACGGCCAATAGAAAGTTTAGCCAAGATCCCTTACACTACTGTGAGTGAGCACCGGATTACAACCATTATTAACATACCCAGTCTATTCTAGATCCAACAATTATATTCTAGTCACACAACAAAAATGCCATATTCCATTACCTAAACACATAAGAATATAAGGAATCATGTTTCAAAGTATGTGGTGAATTGTTTCCCTCACCTAGAAGTTTGTGAAGTGCAAAACAATGAACCCAAACGCTTTCCAAGAGATAACTAGCCTTGAGAACCCAAGTTTGCTGCGAATACGATTTAAAGTTCAAAGTATTAATTATGAGGATTATTAAGTCTCTTTGGGAAAGTACTTTTAATTACAAGTAAGGTGGATTGCTGTCCCAACTCTAGCCTTATAGGTTACACTAGGGTCCAAGGTTAGGAGTGAAGGTTTCCAAATTTGCTGCCAACATAACACAATAATTACTTAGGACTGATTATTTTATTTATTTATGAAAACTGTCCTAACTTAGAGCAGTTTAGAGGTTAGCTGCATTTAGGAAAGATAACAATAACTCTAAGTATTTTTAATTTAATAAGTAATTAATTGTAGCAAAGCATATTAAATCAGACCAATTGAATACAGTGGGTACTATCTTGAAATTACCACTGTAAGAGGGCAAGGTAATAAGGTTCCGGGTTTTAACTTGTAACTAAGCCACGGGTAAAAAAAAGATGTTAACGCATGGTGCTGGCAGCAAGGGACTTGGATCAGTCTCACTTACAGGTAGTTTCAGGCTGGTTGTGTTGTCCATCTCGGTTGGAGGAAGAGTTCTCTTTAACTCGTCACACTACGATTAAAACCAGTCTTGAAATCAGCCAGCAAGGGGCTGAAACAGTCCTTAATATCAATGTTTCTGGGCTGAAAAAGTCCCATTAATTGGCCGATTTGAGGTTAGAAATCAGTCCCCAACATAGGATTTTTTATTAGAGAAAGACTGAGTGATTACTGTTCACGGATAAATTGGGGCATATCTGAGTCACCAATTTATTTGATCCTACAACTGAATGAAGAAGGGAAAAATCATCACCATCCAACAAGGATTGGCTGGCTCGAAATTTACAAAGGGGAGAAGAGGAAGAAGAAACCATGGGAGAAGAAGAATAGAGGAAATTGGAGGGACATACCTGTTACTTGCTGTAATTTGGGAACAAAGACGACAAAAGCTGGTCACACGGTGGTCCTGAACTCTACTGCTTGAACCGAAACTTGGTCTTCAAAGAGGAGAGGAGGAATAAGAACTCAAGAGAGATTTGGGGTTCTTTCCCTTCTTCCGCTGCGATTCCGTTGAGATTTGGTTGCTGTTTTGAAGGGTAAAAGAAGGGGGGGTTCGCAGGTCTCTTAAAGGGAGGAGAGTCCTATTGGTAAAGGAATCCCCATCGGTGAAAGGATTTTGGATAGTTTTCATTTAGGTAGGGATTTGAGTCCCAAACGAATAAGGAAGAAGAATCCAATCTGAACAAGGAATCCCATCGGTGAAAGGATTTTGGACAATTTCCATTTAGGTAGGGATTTGAGTCCCAAACGAACAAGGGAAGACTCCAATCTGAACAAGGAATCCCAACGGTGAAAGGATTTTGGACAATTAAATTCGACCAGCGAAGATGGGCCCCTTTAAATTATTGATTTTAATAAATTGTCCTTTATTTCTTTTTATTAATTTTGTCAATCATCGATTAAATTCGAGACACTTAAAATTGGAACTTATTTATTGATTTCATTCTTAATTGAATATTTCCAATGAGATTCTAACTTAGGGGAATTAAAATCTAAGTTGATAATTTATTTCTCATTCCCTTAATTTAATTCGAAGGGGATAAATTTGTAAATTCTTATTGGGGAGAAAGTGTGAAATCAGGGTCTAATATTAAATCCCTAAATTCAATTGTGTTTTTCCCAAATAAAAATCAAATTAAACTAAAAAATCAATTTAAAAACTATTTTCTAAATTAATTTTACCCGTCAGACCCGTTACCCCGGGTCGGGTCATTACAGAAACAAAAGAAGTATATCATGTTTTTTGATTGGTTTAAAAATTAAAAATGAAACAAAGATCTCAGATACAAGAAGATTATCAGGTCAATGCCACTGAAAAGAATTCTAAACATGGACACCTTTGAAAGGTGAAGAGATTGAAGTTGTCCAACCTCCTATGTGAAGAGATTGAAGTTGCCCAAGAAACTAAAGGAGGGCTGATTTTTACTAGTCCATTTAAGAGTAGTTCAGCTCTATCAGATGGAGAAATGAAATATTTAGGAGTATTATTAATCAGAATGTTTCTTAAATATCCATTTACAAACGATGAGCGAGCAAACTGAAAGAAGTGAAAGGCTGGTTACTTCATGAATGACCAAACAATCAAAGAAGATGAGTAGTTGTTCTAGCTATCCAATGTTACGCCCTTTGTTTTACCCAATACCCTGTCTGATGGGGTCATAATGGATGATAGACCTTTAAAACCAAAAGATCAGTTAGAAAATGAATTGTCTAGTAGATTACTACAGTGGAAAATTTGGGAAGATACTAAAGGAAAAAGACCAATTGACACATCCAATGTAAATAGGATTATGAGACTTAAAGTGAGATTGGTGACAAAGACTTGGATGATACACTTCAAGTTAATAGGCTTAAGAAATTCAATATTGTCTAAAACAAAATCCTATTAGGAGACCAACACCTGTTGATATGCAGATTGAAGAAGATAAAGATCAAACAGTTAACACATTTAGTGGTAGTGCGCTATACGAATGGAATATTGATGGATGTAAAGAATATCAAATTATGCAAACATGTCAAAATATGATGATTTATGCTAATGCTTGTAGCATAAAAGGAAATCCACCAAAGATTCAACTCTCAGTGATAACCCTAGGATTTACAGGTATCTTAAGAGGATGGTGGGATGATGGTCTTACTGAACAAGAAATGATATGAAAAATGCTATAAAAAGAGATGCCCATGGAAATCCAATCGTTCATAAGATCAAATTTGAATAAGATTGTCTATATAGTTTGTTGACTAATATCCTCCATAATTTTACTAGAAATGTTTCATACATAAATCAGAAAACAATAAATAAGTTGATGAATTGTGATTTAAGACCTTATTATATTTCAAATGGTACAAATATGTTTTTGAGTAAGGTCTACATTATCTTTGGCAAATCTCACTCCTCCTTTTGGGAAGAAAGTTCATTTCAGGATTGCCTCCACTTTTTATAGATAGAGGAAGGCAAAAAAAAATAAGCTCGCAAATGGGGGAGAGTATATTGTCAAAATCTAGGATTTCGTATCGAATCCCACCCCCAAACAATTCGAATCTTATGCAAAATCCTAAATACTGAAAAACCCTAGGATTTAGGAGGTGAATCCCAAATCATGGGATTCGAATCGTTGAATCCTTGAATCCTTCGATTCATTTAAAAAAAGAAAACGTGTGCATGGGAGAGGAAAAGGCTTTTTGCATGGGTCTATTGCACGATAGAAGCTACCTGTTTTGATTGGTTTATTGCACAATAAAACCTTTGGAGACTCCAATTGACATGGTACATTTCCTTCTCGTCTATCGGTCTACAAGCCTCTCCGCAAGCCTCTCTTCGACCGTTTGTAACTTCATTGTATGGTTTTTTATTTTTTTCCGCTTTACTCTTATTTCCACTCCCGTTAAGGAATGAAGCTTTTTTTCTTCAATTCTTCGATCCCATTCTTCTCTTTTTCTTCATCCTCTTTCCTCCTTCTTCTCCCCATTCATCGCTATCTGCTGGAGCTTTTCTCCCTTTTTTTTTTTAATCGCAATCACCTTTACTGCCACTGGTATGTTTTAGATGACATTGATGACAATGATCTTCTTTAGATGTTTTGGAATTTTAGATAATAGAATGAATTATGATGATTTGGATTTTGGAATGTAAAATTTGACTTCTAATGCATTTTTATTTAATTTTACATCAGTACATTTTGTCATATATTCATGTGTTTCCATATTTACTTATATATTATGAGGAATTGAACAAAACATTATTAATCTTACGATTATATGATTTACGATTCACGATTCACACCCCTTGACAGATTCATGCTATGATTCGATTTTGACAAGTTTAATTTTGTGTCATGATATTAAGTTAAATCAGCAATTGAAGAAGATTAGAAAACTTTTAGGTAATAAAGAACTTGGAGATTGCTACACTACCAATGACTGTGTATGATTTGTACCCCATGCTATGCTACATCATTCAGATCTGGATGTCAGGATCTCTCCTCCTGCAGGTGCTCTTTCCCTTTTGCCTCATATGCTCTTTACTTCTTATAGTTAGGCATGTTGTGGGACCCATACGTTTGGAGTGGGACCCATATATGTGTCTAGATACAATGCACATTGAAGTCAACACAGTAGATTTGTAACTGATTTAATTGGCTAGACACCTACGTGTATTTTCCTTTTTTGGTTCCTTAATTGTATCTCTGTTTTCTATTTAAACATTGTATCCTCTAAGAGGAAAACAAATCAATACAATTCAGAGAATAATTATTTTCCATATCTTCTTATTTTTTCTTTTCCCTTTCTTTCAATATTAATTCTACATGGTATCAACTAGGGACGGTTTCTCTGCTCCCTAATCTTCCTCTCTGCAGCAGTTTCTTCTCCGGAGAAGAACTCTCTTTCCGGCGAAGGTTTTATCGGTTCAGATGCAACGGGAAAGCTACGGACATAAGATGCCAGTGATAAAACTGTTGAATTGAGAAAAACAAACTTTCCAATGCATGGGGCATGAAAGGGATTGCATAGACTTCATGGCACTCATGGCATGTCATTCATGATTATTTTATATACTAAGTTGGAAAGTATGATTTGTATTTGGTTATGAGATATATTATGATTTCGAGATGTTTATTACTTGGTATTTACACATGACTTTGATTTTGATTTGAAATTTCAAATGGGGATGGGAGGTTTTTATGAAATGTGAATTACAATGTAATAAGCACCTATCTTATATTATGATTTTTGTATATGTCACATATTGGTACCCACACCGATGGGAATTCCTACTGGGCGTTGACTAAGCCCACAAATTTCCCCCCTTTTCAGAATCTAATGTAGGAAGCGATAAGGGCAATGAGGCTGGGCTGAATGCTAGTCAAGCATGATTGGAGATGAAAGCAAAGGACAAAGTTTTGAAGAATCACACATTTTGACATTTTGGAGATAGAAGACATTATCATTCCTTTTGTCTATATTTTGAGAACATGTAATTTTTGTAGGAGTTATGTGATTGGAAGTTTAATTGATGATGTTAGACTTCTTTGTTATTTGACATTTAACTTATATGGGATTAATATGCTTTGCTTTGGATTGAGAATGACTATCATTCAAATGTCTCAAATACTATGTATATGCTTCTGCAGGTTTTATGTTAGTGTCTTGCAAAAGTTAAAATGGACTCTGTCCATGCGCACACACTAGTTGGGCTAGTTGTGGGTCGGGTCTTCTGACTCGGACTTGACTCACGTCGTGGCGCTTCGTCTCTCTCTCTCTCTCTCTCTCTTTCTCATTAAATACCACTCTGATCCTAGTGGGAGAGGGAGGTGCACTACAAAATGCCCCGTTGTTTCAAATGAGATATTGAGGTACCTTGCATGGGGCATGATAACGGTATGCATATCATGGCACCCATAGTATGACATGTTACATATTAATAACCATTCATATGAACTAAATATGATATAGTTCATATGATATTGGAGTAATGAAAAAATTATGGCTTTGTGAAAAATTTCAAGAATGAGTTTATAATAAGGCATTTTCATAATAAAACGATTAAGGCTTTGCCTTGAGTTTTCTATCTTGATTTAGAAATACATCCTGAGAAGTGTATTATGATACATGGTTGACATGTAGTATTTTTGAAGATAAGTGAATATGATTTCCTTATAAGTATTGTTTTGACTATACTTTTGAGAATGAAAGTACGAGATGAATTAGGAATGAGTACCTTTTAAGAAGTATGTACATATATTTTCAATGATATCTCTAAAATGAGTCAAATCTGAGATTTCTAATTAAGTAAATAGTTTGAGAAGAGTACTACGTATCTTGAATAAGATTGTTTGTGAATAGGTATGTATTTATGACCTAAGTATGGTTTCGTATAATATGAAGTACGATATGATCGAGATTTGATAAAAGTACAAGTATATGTAGTGTCTAGATATGACACACCGTAGGCATACTATGTGATCGGAATTCCTACTGGGCAAGTTGACTAAGCCCATAAATTCCCCCCACCAGTTTCGTATGCAAGCTTTGGAAGACGGAAATGATATCGGACAAAGCGATGGCCGAGCATGGATGAGATGGAGATTAGAGACCAAAGTCTTGTGGACTTGGAATTATTTTGATGTTATGAGAAATATGAGATCAATGTACGTTTGTGTAAGAATGTAATATTTTTGGGGAATGTATATTTATGATTTTGATTCATGTATTTAAGTTTATTTATTTGACTCAATATATCATTTTGGGAATTCCTTATTTTGCTATGAGACGTGATTGGCTATTCATGAATGCTATAAATGTTAAAATTCCGCAGGATTAACAGGATGTGTGAAAATGTTAACATGCATACCCTAGTTGGGCCAGTCAAGTGCCGGGTCTTCGGACTCGGATTTGGCTCGCATCGTGACGCTCGCCTCCCTCTCCACTAAAATATTCCTAATATATTACTCTGACGATGGTGGCTAGGGGATGGGCATTACAAGATCACGCGTAGTTCTACCTTCATTCATGGCACCAACACCGTGCTACACATAATGACATGTTGTGGGTCCAAGTGGGGGGAGATATTACATTCACGTCTCATCTCTACCCCTCATGCACATACCCGACCCTAGTGCCTCTATGTCACCATCCCTCAACCTGATGCAGGATCGATGCTCACAACGGAGCGATCCAACAAAATTGGGGATCCCAAGTCTTCACCGAGACCAGGAAAGACTCCCACGAATCCTAGGACTTATTGGACCCTCGTTGTGATCGAACTGAATTATCAGTTGCCTACGTACTCCTCCCTGGGAGATCAGATCACCCGTAGTTGTACCTTCATTCCTGACACCAACCCCGTGCTACGCATAATGACGTTGTGGGTCCAAGTGGGGAGAGGTATTACATTCATGTCTCACCTCTACCCCTCATGCACATAGCCGACCCTAGTGCCTTTATGTCACCATGCTCAATGCCCCATCTCCAACCAATGAACCTAAAAAAAGATTGGAGATTGAAACTTGTGTGATACCAAAAATTCCTTACTACGCTGGTCCGTAAATTAAAATATGCCCATTTCCAACCAATGAACCTAAACAAAATTGGGCATTGAAACTTTTACGTTACAGTAACCTCCAAATTACGTTCATCAGATTTCATTGGCCGTCTGTCCGATGCCACCATAGGTCCGAACCGATATTGTCACATGACTCCTTACTACGCCAATTCGAGACTTAAACATTGCCAATATCTCGAATGCCCTTCCCAAACCAATGAACCTAAAAAAATTGGGCATTGAAACTTTTATGATTGAAAAAAGACCTTAATACGTCCGTTCGCGAATTAAAATTTGCCGAAGGCTCAAATGCCCATCTCCAATTAAAAAAAAAAATTTGGGGATTGAAACTTGTACGATACCGAAAAGGCCTTAAAACTCCCGTCCGCGACCCATCTCCAACCAATAAATGTAAATAAAATTGGGCATTAAAACTTTTACGTTACAATAATCTCCAATTACGCTCATCCGCGACTGTTCACTGACGGTCTGACCGACGCCACCATCGATCCCACCGAACTAATTCCCATTTCATTGTTAATTTTGATAAACCTAAATCTAATGGCGAAAAATGTCCCTTGATCTTAAGTTTTAATTATGAAATACTCAAGGACTAGACCTTCAACATGATGGGGCCCACTGGCCCACTTAATATTTTTAATGGAAAAATATAGTTTATGTTACTTCACTAACATAATTTTGTTACTTGAGCATTTCTGCTCTAGAAACAATTCATAATCAACATTGCATCCAGTTGTATGACCCAAGAATGAGGTTGTGACAAGATCCAAACCATCTTTTCTTTTCTGTTTTTTTTTAAGAATTTGATTCCATTGCTAGGACTCAAACCTGTTTCTTAGGTGAGATATGAATATCCCAACCAACTAAACTACATCTCTAGTCTAGCCACACATGGATTCATTTTGTGTTTCCTCCAACTATAAACTAGTAGTGATTTTAGTTGAGGAGGGAAAAGAAGCAAAACTAGGACTACATAGACTGGAAAAGATCTCCCAAGCAAGCTACTTCAATCTAAGAGATGAACTAAAAGATGACATCAGAAATCCCTATGATGTCACGAATTTCATTGACTAGATCTACCTGGAGCAATGGATAGCTTTAAGTGTCTACTTACTTATGTGAGTGTATGTGTTTACCTTTCTTATAAGTGAAAGGGAGACTTTTAGGTTCCACCAAATTAATAATAGCCTTTGGTTAACTAAATCGTTAAGATGAGAACCAAATTAATATTTGTTCCAACAAATTTAGATACTTCAAGATGTTCTCCAATGATTCTCCATGCTATTCTCCAGTGAATTTAAGAAACTTCCAGACCTACACTCTCTCCCATGAGCAAACTCACCTCTTTTACTACTATTTCACTCCAATGACGAACACACAAATTGCCCTCTTGCAAATTCTCTCTAGCAAAGACGAGGGATATGATTTCCAAATAGATAAAGATATAAGAAGATGAATTTGGAGATCTTCCCTAACATATAATGGAATATTCTCTCACAATTGTCTTAAAATTTAAAAAATCAAACTTTTTGTTCCACCAGATTTTTTCACATCCCAAATCATTTTGATAATCCACATGCTTTGATTGTTATATACTCCCTCTAGCAAACTCAAGCTTTATCTTCTCCAAATTGTCCATAAACATCTCCATCCTCTCAACCTGGTTTAGCCTTGAACCCTTAAAAATAAAAATAAAAATCCTTGGTTTGGTTTTAACCTTGAATTTTCAAAATTCTCTTGCAAGAAGACAATGAGATAACAACTTTGCCTCTAATTATTTTATTTTTTTATTTTCCCTTACTATTTTTATTTCGAATTTTATACCTTTTGTCTAAATCTTTTTTGTCTTACTGGTTTATGAGAAGTGTATGCATTCTACTTGATGTTACCTAGTTGAGTTTGTGAAGTTCTCCTCCAGCGCAAATGTCAAAACATAAAATACTTGAAGCATCACATCCACACCGAACTCTTGCATCATTCTCTCCCCTCTCACTTCACCTAATCACCTACAATCTCATGGTTTTTTCTCTCTCTCCTCCGATCACATACAATCTCTTTTCCCTAGACTTTTCTCCATTGCAAACCAAAAAGATTCACTCATCAAAGATTGTGTAAAGGAGCTAGGAGGAAGCCAAGGGCTGCTATTGATATGTCATAAGAATATTTCATAGAAGAGTTTAAAAAAGAGTGAAATATTTATTTTTTATGAAGTGATTGTATATTTATCATATAATAAATTTTATATAATTGAATGAGATAAATAGAAGATTTTATAGATAGTGTAAGTAAAAGAAAAAGAAATTAATTTTGTGAAATGAATTATAAAAAAGATATCAATGATTTTTACTAACAAATTTTAAAGTCTAAATTTTAAGGCCAATTATATGAGACTTAAATTTTACACCATTAATGTTCTTTCAATTCTCTATATTTTATCAGAAAATTGTACTTCATTTTTTTTTTGAATTTACGTGTGGGAAAATCATGAGAAATCATCATAAAACCTCCACAGGTGATACTCATTTTCCTTAAGGCACACTAGGTGAGGCCATGGAGGCTTGAACTTGACACCTCTTATTTAATTATTTATCTTTTCATTAAATAAATATTAAAAAAACAAAAATAAAAGCTCATTCTCCATTCACATGAACAAAAGTGCCTTAAGTGCCAAGCATAGAGATACAGAGAGAGGCAGAGTGCATTCAGTAGTTCTTCCCCTATGAGTGTTAGGAGTTGACTTCAAACCTACATACCTTTATTGGGTGTTTCGTGAAAATCAGAAAACCATCAAAACCTTAAAAGGGTTAAAAAATAAAATAGTTGCTATCCAAAATTCCTAATTCCAAATTCATATTTATTAAGTACTAACCACGGGTGTAAGTGGGCATCATGTTTGTATTTATTTCTGTCCATATTCCCTTGATGAATCTCCAATTTCTAAATAACAAAATTGAGATGGAATCTAAGGATTCCCACAAGTGGGCTTCATTCGAGTCTTTTAGATTTTTTATTTTATTTTATCCTAGGAAATATTTACAAATTTTTATATTTTAATTTCATTTAAAATGGTATTATTTTATGTTTTAAAAGAGCTTTGACTCGGACACTGATGTTTTTATTAATATAGAAACTGTCTAGTGAGTAAATGATTTTTTGCATACTTATTTAATTATTCTTTCATAATCATTTTCAAAATAAAAATATGAAACATTCATTGTTATTATGGGGCCAATGTCTAGTGTTGATAAAAAAATCGGTGTCTAAATCAAAATTCATTTTAAAATAAGTTTCAAACTTTTATTTATAAGATGTGAGGGAAAAAAAAACTCCTATCTCCATTCAACATTTGTCATATAAACCCACACAAGTTAACTTAGCCGATAACATTCCGCTTTAGGAAGTAAGATGGTGCGAGTTCAAGTTCCCATAGTGTAACCCGATGACTATCTTATGGGGGTGTGGGACTTCACCTAAAGAGAGAGTTTAGTAGGACTGTGCTTGAGGATCCCCCTTAGGTCATAAAAAAAAAAAATCATTTATCATGTAACTTTGAAAGCGATTTCTCAAAATGGAAAATTGCATGGGTTTGCCCCAATTTTAAATGCAATATAAGGACCTCCAAAAGAGTTCAAATATCAAAACTCAACTATGTATGAAATTCTTAGCCATATAATCTAAGACCTTAAAATAAATGATTAATATTAAAATATTGGGAGATGCTACACATACCCCTACGTAATACCCTTTTATACTCTCAAACTCATGTGATAAATCACAATTGGTTGAATTTTAAGAATTAATATATCAATCAAATAACTTATTACATCAACAATGAATACAAGAGTATAATTTGAAAGTAAACTTCGTACTTTTCTAAAATATTAGATACTTGAGTCATTACATGCTACTGAAAATTTGAATTAAGAGTATCAAATAAGTAATTCAAGTTGAATTGTGTTAGAGTATGTTAGATTAGGGTAGATTAGAGTTAAACTTTTTAATTCAAATTAAAAATTCGATTAACTGAAAAGTTGAAACCTCAACCCTTCTCTATTTCATTTCGCCTAAATTTCATATATCTCTCTCATTTAATGGGTTTGGTGCATTGGTTATATAAATAACCTTCAGATGTTTTCTCTTGGCTCCAAAGTGTTTGTTTTTGAGTTTATACACTGTTTTTTAATTTTATCCAATATTGAGAGGAAGATGCTGACATAAGATTTGAAACTTTGATGTACATAATATCTACAATAAAAAAATTAAAAAAAGTTGATGAACTTGAGATTGCTTCTAGTAATCGCAATTAAAGTTATTGATTGAAGTATCCAACCTGAGCCAGATTCAGAATGTTGATTAGATATTTGGTTGGTTTAAGTGGGGTTTATATATGTTTTTTAAGTTAATTTTCTAAATAGGTTGCTTAGGATTGAGTTCCGTCGAAAAAATGAAAATGTTGGATTTGACTTGGACTCAACACTTCATGACGCAACTCAATTTGGGTTACAGTCCTATCCAACAGATGTTAAAACTCAAAACATTCAACTCTAAACAAATGCAGCTCACCAATTATGGTAGATTCAAATTTGTGAGATATCTCACTTCACTAATTTTTGAGACCTGCGTAAACCTTCTGTGATGTCTTGGCTCGGAGGTCCAGACATCCGAACCCAGTGGACCTCAAAACTGAGAAAAATGGTATATATGAGTGTGTATGTATAATTGCATTATTATTACTTTTAAAATTTTGGTACTCACCCCATAAAGATGTAGGATATTTTGCAGAGGAGGGGTCCATAGGCCCCCAAGAACGGGACTAATGAATGACTTGAAAACCTTTACTTATTTTGTATTTTGAAGAATGTCACATGCTAGCTCTTAGATGTTGTGACAAGTTTTGAATGTAAATGATCAGAATGTTGTAATAAGTACTTTTGAGTTTGTATATAAATAATGCATGGAATGTAATTAAGAATCTAGTCGGGCCATGGATTTAGTTGTATATTTAGATCTTATGAACCGGTGAGAATGAATAAATGCAATGAAGTTGTTGATCTATGAGGAAAAGTATGAGTCTACAAGTGGAATTTAACGTCAAGACAGTTCTATTTGTCAAAGGAACTCTGCCGAAATTTTAATCGAAATTTAAAATCCTAAATATAGAAAAAAAATAGTCATGTGTACCGGGGTTCGGGCTGTGACAAGAAGTGTCGAAAAATAAACTAATATTTAACCTATTGAATATTTTTTCATTAAATTTAAAATGTCAATGATGACAAGGAAGCTTAGTCTCAACCCAATCACGAGAGTAACTTCAATTATTATCAAATTGTAGTCTTTTCAAGTGCATATATTGAGTACAAAGAGGAAGATGGGTGATAAAATAGTACAATTTCGGCCGCATTTAAGCCCATGAACAACCTGATGCAATAGGGATAGGGAGAAGTGTATGAGTCCTTGAAATTGACCATCCTATTGAACAAATAATGTTTGCTGCAGTGA
This sequence comes from Chimonanthus praecox, assembly GCA_022113865.1. Taxonomy (NCBI): domain Eukaryota; kingdom Viridiplantae; phylum Streptophyta; class Magnoliopsida; order Laurales; family Calycanthaceae; genus Chimonanthus; species Chimonanthus praecox. The sequence continues at coordinate 34,458,757 of CM039086.1, forward strand.
TGTCCCATTATATCATCATTCTTTTGAGCGGTAACAAAGAGAATAAATTGTATTAATGAAAAAGTAAGGTGCATAAGGCGGCAACGATGGGTTATATATTCATCATTTGAAGAAGTTGCTTTCTGAAGCTGTACCTAAGGAGAGCTGTAGCAAGGCTTTCAGCATTTGGACCATCCAAGTTTGTGGTTGGTTCATCCAGTGCTAATATTCCACAACTGAGGCAGAATGTTTCAGCCAATGCCAGCCGTATAATAAGTGAAGCAAGTACCTGAAGAAAGCAAAAAATAAGTCATATATTGCATTATCTTAGTCAAAAGATAAGTTTCACTTCCAATAAACAAGAGTTCAACAAATTTTATTCCATGAACCAAGTTTTATTTCTCATGTACCCTAAGAGCCAGGTTTGGGAAGAAACTATGGAGTCAAAAACTGGTTAAAAGCATGTCAACTCAGTGTCCCTACTGAGATTTAATAGCAAAAACGGAGATTTAATTCTTTAGAGAATATGTGAAGTGATTCTAATTTGAGGATACCCAAATGCAGTTTCCACTACAAAAATGACTTCTTTGTTCCAAGTCAGAGCTTGAACAAGCAGTCAGTAAACGCCTCTCAAGACCACCACATCCTAAAACAAGCTTATACATGAGTCTAAACAATCATCTGTGAACTTGTTTGTGGAGAAACCACATGAACTATAAACAAAATTCACATCATCAGCACCACAAGATTTCATTGTTTGAAACAATTCTCCTTTTTCTGCATGTGAAATAGCAAATACCCCTGGCATGGTTGATGTAGCATCTTCCACCTAAAGTTCACACAGCCTTTCTATTTAGTAGTTCATGGATGAGGATAAATACAAGCTGATGAGACAATTGAGATAGCAAAAACCCTTTTCTTCCCTTCAGAATTCATAGAACACATCCAGATGCATCACTTCACAGACTAAATCAAGACTTGTCATTGAAGTCCATATGGCAAACTTATGGACGAAAAAATAAATACTGGAAAGAAATGGAAAGTCACAAAAAAATCAATGAAAAGCAATAGAGTCTAGCATACAACAAGAATATACAGTCAAATACGAGGAACATAAATTTTTAAGTGTTGTAGAAGATGTGTTGAACAATAAAAGTTTGGTGGTGACTACTCCTCATACTGTGAAGCCACCCACATGATGTCAGCTAATTGGGATTTGAACCACCCCGTCGACTATCCTTCTATCTTACATCTGCCTGGCTTCTGCTCCACTATGTACTTCGTGGGACCCACTGACACAGATTTTCTTTCTCCCAGATCCTCGTCTGAATAAATAACTCCTCTCCATTCCTTTTGTTTGCCAAAGATCCCTTTTGCCTCCCAGATTTGATTCTCCAGCCCTTTGACCTCTCCTATTAGAGACTTTTTCCCTGCATTTTGTGGGTGGTTCATAGGGCCATCTTTGTTTGTTCCCTTAGATCTGTAGTCTTTCTTCATTTGAACCAATAATCCCCCAACTCTACAATCGTTTTTGCCCCTAAATCACATCTGTATGGCGCAATTTTGAGTTTAAATGCCAATGGAACCCTCTAAGACCTATTTTTTGATCTTGTTGAATAGAGGTTTACATTTATCCGCTGTTCCTACCCATATTATTGTTCCTCACTGGATTTCGGCATCTTCTTCGGATCAATTTCTCTTTGTGGTGGACTTCTGTAGCAAATTCTCATTACTTCCCGATTTTCTGAAGCATTCCCAACGTTTCTGCCTTTTCAGCCAGCACTTTCCGACATCAGATCCGGCCATCAAAACATTTTCTGCCGGCGCCATGCCATTTTTTGGAGACCTATACATCTATACAGTGGAGTTGCGGCCTTGCTGTTTCAAGAACTAAATTTCCACCGTTCCTTCTCCAATACTTGCTCTGGTACATGTTGTTGCGGGATGTCAGCTGGTTTTAGGCTCGATTTTTTTAGATTCTTGTTAATCTGCATTCGCTCCATCAAATGGCATCACTATTGGATAGTCAAGTTGAATGTGTTCAAACTCAAGTGGGACCCGCTCGAATTTGGGGGGGGGGGGGGGTGTTGGTTTAAATATGTTTAGCAGTTTCTTTAGTTTATCAGTTACTACTATTGTATTTTCCAATTTAGTATTTTCCTTAATTGGTGCTTACCAATATTGTACTTACCAACTTTAGGCTTTTCCTCTTTTATTTTATCTTCCATATTTGTATTCCCTTTTTTCTCTATAAATATAAATAATAGGGTCTCTCCTTGATTAAGGAAGATACATCATATTCCCATCTTCCCTAAGCTATGTACATAAATGCACTAATTCCTCCTATATCACAACCCCCTTACAATGGAAACACAGTGAAATGAATTTTTGACAAATGCAACCAAATGTACTGCTAAGAGAACGGCTAAGAGAAAACTGCAATTCTGTTAAAGATATGAGCCAAACACGTCTTTATATTTTCTAGAAATCTAGCTATGGTCCTTGAATTCTGTGGAACTCCATAGACTGAAACAACCCCCAAGCACATTTTGAAAACCAAGGCCTTAAATGAAGAACAAGAGCAAGAGGGTCAACAGTAGGGAAATAATGGGGAAAACATGAAGTTCCATGCCCAACATTTGTTCATGCGAAGTATAATTCATTCAATCTCTATTTGGATGAATGAAAATTTTGTCTAGGTAAATGCTTAGTTTCTGAGATAGTTGGCAATGGAAGAGGAGCCTCTTCTGAGATAGTTTCCTCTTCCTCGATATTCAAATGTTGTTTGATGAGCAGCCTTTTGATTTCAAGCAAGTTTTTGTTGTTGAAGCGCCACCTTTGTGAGCAATCCCAAGGCCAACCTAGGCCTCGCTGGGCCATTTGACATGGCCAAGCAATTAGTTTGTTCAAAATCTTTGCTGAAATGCCCATTTGTTCAAATCCACTTTGCACAATCCACTTAGCAAGAGTTTAGAATGTTCTTTGCTAGAAAGGTAAGAGCCAAACATCAAAAAAATATTAACTTTCCATAGAATTTGTTTAGTTTCCATGGAATCCCTCTCAACACATCCAAAAGGCACCTATATTTAGGTCTAGCTTAATTTTCCCGTGTTGGACCCACATCTCTATTTTGAAAATTTGTGCTTCAAAAGAAAAGACTCCCTTGCTCTCCAAGTACTGACAACAGAGAAACACATCCATTTAGATCTCATTTCCTTTATGTGCCTTTCAAATCTAAGTAGATCAATATTCACTCACCTTCTGACCGGCACTACACCTTCCTCTCATCTCATTTTCAGCATCACCAGTCTGCATGAGAACCTGTAAGATACAGCATGAGAAATACAATCAACGAGTGCTAGAAGAATTAGTGAAGCAAAGTGGGATTTTAACCACTCACCTTGTAGCTATAGGATCTTGTGCAGCACCTTCAGAATCTGAGTGAATGCATATGTAATCTATATCCTGTCCCCTGTAAGTTTGCTGCCACAATTCCCTTATAATCTTATTTATCTCCTCCATCTTCATGGTATGGAAACGCATCAGTGCTCTACAGACAGGCATAGCTCAGAATAGTTCAGAAATCAGATAAAGGAATAGATAGAATATGTACAAGAAATTTTTTGAAATGTTTACTACACATCTTGAATGGAATAAAATGCTAGAGAGGACCTCTAGAGATGGAAAGGTTAGCATGCAAATGAACACACAATTGATGCACTAAAATTTACAGATCAATGTACAGAATCAGGAAATGAAGACAATTCTAGCATGGTCAACAAATAGCTGCTCCATGTTAGACAAAAGACATGGCAAAAAAGTAAAGGTACTTACTTATCAAGAGCATTGTAGTATCTGTCAAGGTCCTTATTTGCCATTTCAGTAGTCTGGAACAAGGTAATTAGTTAGGAATAATGTTGAAATAGAAAATTGGAGGAAAGAACGCAGATAGAGAAGTTAATAACCTTTAGCTGAATCAGTTGGTTAAAGAACCGCTTGTCAATGTCCTTGTATTGTGCCTGTTTGAGGTCAAATTTGTTCTTGGAAATATTACTCTGATAGACTGATAATGTTCCATGGCACCTGTTCAGTTGTAAAAATGAGCATATCAATTCCCTTTCTCATAAACAGTAAATACAATTGAGGAATCAATACCATTAGGCCAATGATTAACATATTCCATGAAGAACTATACCATATTGGATTCTTTGAAACAGAATCGTGTTTGATCTCTAGTACCCTATTAACATTGTTTCAATGACAACTGAGTACCAACAAAACTTTTCTTCTTTGAAATCTAACTAAAACAAGGAAAATGCTTGTTGTGTCATTGCTTCTAATAGAACTTGTCTATTGTTGTCTTCATGTTATTTTGACACTTCATTTTCATTTCTAAATAACTATTTATTTAAATGCATTCATATATTATGTCGAACCGACAAATCCAATATTAAGGAATCTTCTCTACCTATACCGAAAAAAACTTGGACGAAGAATATTTTGTCGCAATAAAGTACGAAAATACTGCAAGTGATATCAAAAGTAGCAATGAAATGTCGTTTCCGATGATCAGACCAAGCATATCAAATCAATTTATTTTCCAAATCACAAGAAGATACCTTTAAATTTTTTTTTTTTTTTTTCCTTTTTAAGGCAAAAACCTCTAGCTTTTATGAATGGACCCGAAATACATGGGATAATGATGATGATGACAATGACAACAATGACAACAGTGGTTACAATGATGGTGATCATTTGAGCTTCTTGTTGACAAGCTAGGCTTGTAAAGGACATGAGTAAAGAGTAGAGAAAAACCTTTTTTTTTTTTTTTTAGAGGTAAGAGAATAATTCATTAATAAGAAAAAAATGAGTACAAGAAAAAGGAAAAAACAAAAGGGTTTAAGAGACATAAACCCCCAACAAGAAAAAATAGAAAAAACAAACCAACCCAAGGAAACAAGCCTGAAAAACCAAATAATACAAATAAGTCAAGAACACATCCAATACAACCAAGGCCCACATAGCCCCTCTCTTCCCGTAAACCCAAGTAGAAAAAACTTGTCAGACATATGACGTAAAATGACGGTATTTAAATATGCATTACTAGTTAATAAAATTCTGATAAGGCTGTACAAGGCTGATTTTCTCCCACAAAGTATTTCTTATCTTCCAGTCATATAACCAAGTCCCTCCCTATAATTCATCTCAGAGTTGAACCCTCATCAATCCTTCTTTGATTTTTAGTGTGACATGCATTCAACATATACAATTCATATTTACACATATAGTGGCCCAACCAATATTTCATTGTAGAAGCTCAACTAAGGAACTCGAGAGAAAATCCAAGGCTAATTGCCCAATTATTGATTGAACTTGAGAGGAACGAGAAAATGGAAAATAAACCTTGAGTACTAAGAAGAAGAAGAGCAAAAGGAGAATCAAGATAGCAAGGTAAGCAAACAAGACTAGAAAATCCAGGTAAGAAGCTAGAAGATGTGTTTATATTACCAGACCAACAACCTCTACATGGGGTTAGGGTCATATAGAGAGGTTAGGCAAATCACTTTCCTAGAATGCAACAATGGAACTCTAATTGCTCGTATTAGCAAAATAATATAAAGGCCTATAGATACTTTTAGAGAATAGCTCCATGATATCATAGACATAGCTTGCTTACAACCATCTTTGAAGAATTAGAACTAAATTAGGCTCTTAGCTCCACAAGCCAAGTTCATCAAGGTGTCCTATAGATTTCCCTTCAGCTCATCCATTTGCTATTACACGACAAAGACTCTAGATCTCCAGAATGATTGCAACCACAATTTGATAAACCTAACCAGTGGCACTATGGTGTGAAATGATAATTCCTTTTAGTTGTCAAATGGTAAAAAGAATATTTTCTTGATGTGTAGTATTCCATTCAAGATGGGTAACAATTTTTTTTAGCCATAACAAGATAAAATATATATTAATGTAAAACGAGTAGGTACAAAAACAACAATGGGTCTAAAGGTTTAAACCCAAAGACCGCTGGCAAAACAAAAGTACATCTATACATATATCAAAATACTATATAATGTGACATGGATTTCTCCCCACGCCTGAAGAAGCTCTCAAAGGTAGAATACGCTAGTCCTGGAATCCAACCCGTTCTTTGCGAAGAAGTCATCTACTACGTTGGCTGATCTCCTAAGGCAAAAGATCTCGCGACCCGAGCACAATGCCCCAATCTCTCTTACAATTGTGATCATTTTCCAAGGAGGCATTTTTAACCCCTTTGCCCACTTGATCGTGTTTGTCAAGTCCCCTTCAATAATTAGTTTCCCCCAATAAAGAGGTGTCTTAAGGTAGCTTAGCTCTCTGAACGACATACTAGTCAATGCACAAGTTGCAATAAAGGGTCCCAGAACTTAAGGTGGAAGGCGCATGTCTAGACATGAGCTTAATTATGCCAGGGGCGCTTATTTAGATACTCAAAAATATGTGCAGGTTCTGGTCATAAAAAAAAAAAAATTGTGCAAGTTCATGGATTCGTGTCCTTATTCTATCAATGAAAAGAAAAAATACCAATATTAGTCATCCAAAGCAACAAAACATTTGGCAACTCACCTTCCAAACAAATTATATTACCACTTATTGTACATGTTCAAGTATATATCTAATAATTAACCTTGAACGGGGTAGCTCAACTGGTAGACACTTTGACTCAACAACCAGAGGTCTCATATTCAAGTTCTACAGTCACCTGATGCCCATAGCTTATGGTGTGTGTGTGGAGGGGTGTTGCGTGTTGTGGGACCCACTACACAACACAATTGACTATGTGGGACCCACCTTTAGACATAGTTGACCAGAATCATCCCAGTTTGGAAAGTTGACTTAGAAAATATTGCAAGCTATGTAATTTAGTGTAACTGATTATTCTTTTATTTTCTTTCATTTTTAGCCATCGTAATTGACTCCTTAATATTTATACATGTACTCTCCTTTGATTATAGACAATACAATACAGTCAAGAGAGAAATTCCTCTCCTCTAATACTTCTCTTTTAATTGTTATTTCCTTTCTCTATTATTATTTTATAACATGGTATCAATCAGAACGATCTTTGAACGCTTTACGAAGGTTTTTTTTTTTTTCCATTTTACTGTTCCTCACCAGATCCCGGCGTCACCTTCAACTCCGATCTCTAAGGACACATGTAGTGGAACGTCTCCTCTATTCTTCCTTCTTCAGTCTCAGGCCTTAACTCCAAGTTTGACAACAGTTTTGAGAGTTGAGGATTCCTGATGCGGCGCATCCCAGCACTCCATCTACGCTATTTCCGTTCCTTGCTATTGTTATTTTCATGTTATTTTTTTTAGTAGGTATTTTGTTTATTTTTAGAAGAGGATATTAATGTAATTCTGATTTTCTTATTTGGGGATAAGATAGTATTATATAACTCCTCACTCTTGTAAGCTGATTCCAACGATTGATAAAATAAGAGTTTGAGATTCCGAGCATACCTCTATGCCAAGCATGTGTTGGTGAGAAACCAAGGCGTGAAGCCAAGTACTCTTCTCTTCTATCTTCTCTTCTTCTTCTTCTCCACTTCTTTCCCTTTCTTTTTTTTAACCTTTTGAAACCCCAAAATCCATTCTACTGTTGCCGTAACCCACAGTACCCATCTCCATACATGCCATGAACTCCCAAAGTCCCTTCCCTTGTTGCCCACCTGTTCCTAAGCCAATACCAGACCATACAGTGCTGCCGTGACCTTTTCCTAACCCATACAGCCACCTGCTGTTTTCGTACAGCCCAAATCCATCCCCTTACCTTTTCCTTGCTGCCTTCACAGACCCTTCCCCTTTAGCCGAAGCCTCTTGCAGACCCACCCATCCAGTTCGTTCCCTCCAAGATCCCTTCCTAGCTGCAGTAACCCCATCTTCCATTCTCCACCTTTCCATTCTCTCTAGCACCCTTCGTGTTTCATATCCTTTGGCTATTCGTCTTCCCTTCTTTCTTCCTTTTTTCCTTAAACAATGTGCTTATTTAAGACTGTAAGCCATTTTAATTATAAAATCACGTGTGACTCATTTCAGTCAAAATCATTCCACCCTTTTACTTAATTTTTCATGTATTTATTTACATCAGATTTTGAGATGTTTTTGCATGATTATTTGTGATAAATCTTATATTAATTAATTGCATATATTAATTGATATTTAATTTCAGCCCATTTTAGCTTTAGGGTGCATTATTTTCATCCTTTTTAATCTCTAGGGAACCACATTTAGGTATTTAGGGTCACCCTATCTTTTGTCTTGCGTCAATTCCCCTGTCATTGGCCTTTCCTGCGACAGTTTTTCTTCTCAGTCGTACAACTTTTCTCCAACGAAGATTCTGTCGGTGGGACCCTACCATACTCCAGTCGTTTTTCCAAGATCTATCCATCCGTGTTGGGCGATCTCCTCTTTGGACTATGTGGGACCAGCTTCAAGCCAGTTTCTTCCGCTGTAGCCTGGGACGCAAGAAACCCATTTTTTGGACTTTCTTGTTTAGATCTCAGTGCTTTTTGAAAGTTTTGGCTTGCAACCAAGCCTAGTGATTTCGCCCATTGCATGGGTGTCCACCACACTGGATTTCTCCCTCTTCCATCAACGGTGGGACCGCCCTTTCTACTGTTTCTCTTCCATTGATTGCCTAGGATGCCTGCTACCCTATTTTTCCTAGGATTCTACTAGATCTGCTCTTTTTCTACTTGGACTTCACTCCAATAGGCCTCTCAGGTGCCACCACAGTCTCCATTCACATCTCCAACGTGTTGTCATTGCCTGTGCTCGCTTCTCTTTTCAGACAAATTTCTGCTGTTGTTTTAGCACCAAAGTTTTTTTTTGGATTATACTTCAGCATCATGGCATCTTCTTCTGCATTTCCTTTTCCTAAGATGGCTTATTCTGACACTCAACACCAAAGGCTCATGGAAGAAGGGTACCCATTTTTGCACATATTGTAAGATGTCGAATCATTATGTTGATTCATGCTACAAGCTTCATGGACGACCACAACAAGCTAATCTCTTTGCTGCCCCTCATGTTGCTCTTTCCTTTGATATGGCTAGTGATTGTACCCCAATGACTAGATGAGATTTCCACTTATTAGTGCAACGACTGGAGTGCCTTCAATCCTCCAAGGTCTCTACTGTTGTCTCCTCGCAATCAGGTACTAAGCCCCTCGCCCACCATGACTCAACCCATTCTTGGATTATTGATTTTGGGGCCACTCACCATATGGCTGGTATGTCTAACATTTTCTCTTCCCTTTCTCCAGTCTCATACGGTAAGGTCAAACTAGCTAATGGGCCATTTACTGATGTTACTGGTATTGGCACAATCCATGTTTCTTCTACTTTGACACTATCCTCAATTTTGCATGTTCCCAATCTCTCACGAAATTTATTATCTGTTAGTGCCCTTACTAAAACATTGAATTGCTCAGTCACCTTCTTTCCTTCTCATTGTGTCTTCCAGGATCTGTTCACGAAGCAGATAATTGGTGGGGGTCGTGCAGTTGACGTCTTATACTTCTTGGACTCTCGTACCGCCGCATCATCTGAAGCTTGTGCGACCTCCTCAGACAATGTGTGGCTTTGGCATTGTCACCTAGGGCATCCCTCTGATTCTATTTTGAAGCAACTTGTTACATTTTTGTCTTTCTCTAAATTTAATTGTGAACATTGCCAATGTGCCAAACACAGTAGACATGCTTTTCCACCATCTCTCCATAACCATACTTCTACATTATTTTCTATTATACATTCTGATGTCTGGCAATCTTCTTCTGTTTCCCACACTGGTTTCCGTTATTTTGTCACGTTTATAACAATTATTCTCGCATGACATAGACACATATGATAAAAACAAGTCAGAGGTCTTTGATCATTTTTGCACCTTTTACCACTGGGTTCAAAACCAATTTTCTTGTAAGATCCGAATTTTGCGTAGTGATAATGGAGGAGAATATTTGTCGCACTCGTTTGTCCAATTTTCTTGGTATAGAGTCTCAATTTTCTTGTCCTTGTACACCTCAACAAAAGCCGTCGTTGAATGGAAAAATCGTCAACTCCTTGAAGTTGCCAGTTCCCTTCTTTTTACCATGCATTTCCCCAAGTCCTATTAGCCTGAAGTTGTTTTAACCTCCTATTACATTATTAACTGCATGTCATCCCGAGTTCTACCGAACAAATCTCCTCTTGACCTTATCTCCTTGCACAAACCAGTCCTTATTATTCCATTGCATGTCTTCGGGTATGTTTGTTTTGTTCACCAGCTTTTTGGTGATAAACTGTCTCCCTGGGCCGTGAGATGTGTATTTTTGGGATACTCTCCCTTTCATAAAGGCTATTAGTGTCTTGATCCCCTCACTGATAAGACATATGTATCCATGGATGTTACCTTTTTTGAGAGAGTCCCTTACTTTTGTTTAGATTCATCTTCAACTCCTCATTCTTCTTCTGTTCTAGCTCTTCTCCCTACAAATATTGTCCCTTCGAGCCCTGCCCAGCACCTTTTGGTGTATCACCATAGGCAGCCCACGCCCTCAACTACAGTTGACCCCATTCAATCATCTGCCAGTGGCCCAAATCAGTCAACCACTAACCTTGATCCTCCCATTGCACTTCGAAAGGTAAGCGTGCTTGTACCAATCATCCCTTTGAACGTTTGTGTCCTATCATCCTGTTTCTCCTTCCTATCACAGTGTTCTTGCAATCCCAGACAACATTAAGATTCCAAAGATGGTTAATACTGCTCTTCGTGATCCCTCCTGGAAAGCCCTTGAGAAAAATAGTAGCTATGAGATGGTTCCTCTTCCTCAAGGAAAGACTCCAGTTGGGTGAAAATGGGTCTTTGCTTTGAAGCATCATCCTGACGGGTTCACTGCTAGATATAAGGCTCGTTTGGTTGCCAAAAGCTTTACGCAGACATATGGGGTTGTTTATCAGGAAACCTTCTCTTCTGTCGCCAAGATTACCTATGTTTGAGTATTGATTTCTATTACTACAGTAACTGCTTTTATTGGTGGCCCACTCATATCAGATCTCCTATCAAGCCATATGCCATCAAGTTCTTCCTTTTTTGTGAAGATTTTTGGTATTTTTTGGGAATTTTTGGCACATAAAGGTTAGTGAAAATCCCCTTTTCCTCTTAGAACCCTAAAAAAACTCAGAAACTGCACTTTTTCAGAACACTTGATCCATTATTTTGTCCATTTTTTTTTTCATGGGACCCCTACAAATCCCAGCCGTTTTTAGGTCAGTCTCCATCCATCTGATAGACCACCCTATTTTCATTTTGTAAGTTCCACTTGTATCAGTTTTTTGCTGTGTAAATGTTCCACTCAGAACAGTATTTTTTCTGTTTTCTGGGGCTGCTTCTTGGTTTTCTTAGACAACATAAAATACAATATGATGGCAAATGTAATGCAAAAAGATATACGGAATGGTGGCCCACAAGTGTGGACACTTAATGTGCGTCTTATGGTAGGTTATAAAAGTAAAAAGATTAAAAAAAGGGTTTTCAAAGAAAGTAAGGGATGTAAAGTGGGTAAGTTGCGCATGACTAATCGTAAACTTTTTGTGGGTATTTACCCAAGATCAAAGAAAGTATGGGACCTAGTGGTGGTGTACTAGAAAAGATTCGCAAGCTGGAAGAAAAACTATGTATCTTTGGGTAACATAATTACATTGATCAAAGCCACTTTCTCCAACTTGTCGATCTATTATACATCTCTTTAAGATGCCTGAAGGAGTTTTTTTTTTAAAGTTAACTTCATTAAAAGGAAAAGATAATATACATAAAAATAGAAAATAAGCCAGAAGCAGCCTACCAAAACAAAAATAAAAGCCCTCACCAGATTACAAGAAATTATTTACAACTTCCAAATCAAGAGACATCCCAAGTCGAGCCATTTCATCAGCTGCTTAATTTGCCGATCGAGGAACCCAAGCAACCTTAAACTGAAAAGAAGAAATAATATGCCGAATCCTTTCAATTTTATCCAAACAAATACATAGACATTGGGAACAAATACAAAGAAATTTTATGTGGGATAGCATGGGGGAGAAGAAGAGAATCCAATTGATTAAGTGGGAAGAGGTACTGAAGTAAAAAGAGAAGATATGGATCTTGACAGGTTGCAGGTTTTAAATGATGCTTTTCTTTGTAAATGGCTATGAAGATATGGTAATGAGGCACATTGTTTATGCGTGGAGTCTTAGATGCTGGTTATAATGCCATTTCTTTTGATAAATGGCCATGGAGATAGGGACTGAGGCCCATTTCTTCTACTTTAGTGTTGGTTCTTAAGGTTCCACTATCAAAGACATAAGACCTAATACTGAAGCAGTCATTCATGAACTCTCTAGCATAGAATCAAAAAATGGAAGGGCTAGGAGAGGACACTTGAAATCATTTTTTAATCTTTTTACTTTTGTGAACTGCCATAAGAGGCACATTAAGTGTCCGCACATGTCACATTACATTTGCCATCATACTATATTCTATGTTGTCTATATATACTTTCTTCTATGTTGTCTATATATGATTTCTACTATACCCTTACTAATATTTGTAGAGGGGCTTCTATATATTTCTCACATCATTATGATCTTGTGTAATATAGCATATTCTCCAATTGAGATAAACTTGCTCCCACAATAGTTTTTTTTGCCAAAGCTTCCATCATCATAACCATTTTCCCATATACCTAGGGCCAACTTTTCGTGTTCAATATTTCCTTTCTACCCTATCAAAAACCAAACTCCCTGTTACCCCACACAATCAAGTCCTTTATCCCATGATCCAAATCTTTAAGGACTCCCCCTTCTTCTAGCCCATAGCACCTGTGGCCTTTCAATTATTCATATAGGCCTATTTCTAGAAGTGTACATACACACCCAAACAATCTTAATCAACCTTCTCTTATTTTCTCATGTACTGGAGCTACTTCAAAAGATTCTTCTAAAGTAATCATTTCTAAACTCTATTTTTAGAGTCATTCATTCAAGAAGCAAAACTGAACCACAGAACACCTTCTTAAAAACCTTCATAAATGAAATAAAGAAAATCTAAAATCCCATAAAAATTATAAATCTAAAAAGTTCCATACCCATACCAGTCCCACAAAACCTGGTAGATCATCATACAGTAAATTTTGAAGTAAACCTGATTAACGTTATCAACCTCTAATTATTGTAACTGATGACGGGCAATAAATGATTCAGCTTGCATAGCATCTGTTTCTAATTTTTGTCAACATCAAATTCCCATTCCCCTAAATTAAAAAAAAAAATTGTATTTACATAACAAAAAATAATTAAGGATATTTTTTTTTTTTTTGGAAAGTTTACTGGTTTCCTTTCAACTTCCTAAATCTAAAGAGAAAAAGTACATAATAAAAAATAATTAAGGATATTTATAAAGATTTATCCTTGACTTCATGTCAACCATTTGATCTGTCTTCTTTTTTGTGAAAATAAAATGTGTTATCTTGGATTCTGGATTTAGATACATTTTTCACTGCATTTCCTAGTCAGGTACCATGCAGAAGTCACAATGTCAATGATCCTACACATGGTGTTTCGCTTCCTATGAATAGAATCAAAGCTTTGATTGGCACTCTCAATCCAAGTTATCTGCTTTTCTAATTTTCATATACCATTCTAAGAAACCATCACTCTTTCGATCAATTTGGTCCATTTAACCCATTTTAGCATTTTAAATATATATATATATATATATATATATATATATCCATTCAACCCTCGTCTACATTACTATCAACCATGAGGGCAACAACTAGAAGAACAACACCATCTCTAATACTAAAGTGCAAATACAACCAAACCCAACTTGTACAATAACTCCATAAAATGGTGTAGTTTATGACAAGCCTATTTTTTATCAAAATTATATTACTGCATTCGTATACAATAATTACCAAGGACTTAATGCGATCAGTAAAATACAAGCAGCATGGGTTTTTTTTTTAACTGATTCCAATATCAGTTGGAGAGAAAACTAATGCAAGAATTAAATCTTGACTAACCAATTTTTTAGCGATAAATTCTTGACTTACCTCAGACAGAAGCCTTTCTCTTTCTTGTTGGTGCTTTTTAAGTTCAACTTCGTAAGAGGAAACACCACCCATCTTCAATATTTTATCTTCCAATGACTCAATCTCACATGCAAGCTCATCAACTTCAGCCTTTGTTCTTCTATAGTTCAAATTATCATCAATATTTCCTTTTAATTGGTCTTGATTCCGCAACAATTCTTTAGGTTTATTCAACTCAGCTGAAATTTCCTGCTTCCTAATCATACATGCCTGAAGCTGAGATTCAAATAATGATTTCTTTTCTTGGAGTTCCTTTAGCTTTTCTCCTTTCTTTGAATCAAGATAACTAACAAAAGGGCAAAATGTAATAGTCAAGTTGGCATTATCGTCTTCGACTTCCTTTTTTCCTGTCTGAATGTAATAATCATCAAGTTATGAAATATAAATAAAAATCAGTGTCACAGTTCAAGGAATATGCTCCCCAATTCTAGAACCTAAATAGAAATAAGTGTCTCAGTTGAAGAAACATACTCCCTAATTCTAGAAGCTAATGATAACAGTGCATCAACCTCCTTCTGATAACTTCTTTTAATTTCAAGCTGCTCATCATATTCCTGATCAAGTTTCAATTTCAAATCCTCATGGTCCTGTAATAACTTCTCCTTCTCTTTGGATAGAGGGGCTAGAGCCGCCGCCAAATGCTGAAATGTTACAGGAAATCTAATGCATCAAAATGTATACAATACTCAAAAAGAATCCATCACCTTAAATAACATTCTTCAATTATTTTTCCAATAATTACTTAAAAATGTGACAATGAAAATATAGATGTTAATCAGTAAGCAGAAAGTGTAGAAATGGACATAAAAATATTGTGTGTTCTTCCATGGTCAAAACGTGACAATGAAAATATAGATGAGACATTCCCCCCTGTTGCTAAACTTACATTAATTTCTCTGGCAGCTACCTATCATTGGCCTTTACATCAGTTGGATATTAAAAATGCATTTCTACATGGTGATCTCAAAGAAGAGGTATATATGTTACCACTGCCTGGTATTATCGACAAGGGGAGCAAGGTAAAGTTTCCCAAAAAAAAAAAAAGGGCCATTATGACCGCAAGCAGTCTCTGAGGGCTTGGTTGATAAATTCAATGATGCTTTGCTTGCCTATGGCTTCAAATGATGTCAATCTAATCATTTTGTATTTGTGTTTCGACATGGTTTTGATATAATGCTTTATGTGGTCTATGTGGATGATATAGCATTAACTGGTAATACGAAATCAGCCATTCAAGCTCTCAACCAACATTTGGATCGGGTCTTCGATATTAAAAACTTAGGCCCTATCCAGTACTTTCTTGGTATCAAAGTTGTTTGCTTATCTAAGGGTATTTTCCTCTCTAAAAAAAAATTGTCTTGGATCTACTTCAAGAAGTTGGGTATTCTAGTTGAAAGCCTGCAACCACACTTTTGATGTGAACTCTAAAAACAACAGTGATGATGGTGAGCCTCTCCCTGATCCTTGTTTATACTAGAAGCTAGTTGGCAAGCTCATATATTTGACCACAACAAGAGCGGTTTGTCTCATGTTGTTGGGGTCATCAAGCAATTTCTACACTCCCCAAGAGATACTCATCTTCAGGTTGTATTTCGCATTTTACACTACCTCAAGGCTCATCCTGGTCGTGGTCACTTCTACACGTCTAACAATGAGCGCTTAATCAAAAGGTTATTCTAATACTAATTGGGCAGGCTCCAAAGATGATAGCCGTTCAACTTCTAGTTATTGCATCTTTCCTCCCACCTTATTTCCTGGTGCAGCAAGAAGCAAAGTGTGGTGGCTCGATCTAGTGTTGAAGTTGAATACAAGGTCATATCTAACACTGCTAACGAGTTACTTTGGTTGAAAGAACCTTTTTAATTCCTATATCTGGGCCAATGACTAGTTCTGCGACAATCAAGTTGCTATTCATATCGCCACCACCTCTATGTTTCATGAGTGCACTAAGCACATCGAAGTCAACTGCCATTTTATTTGCCACAATGTTTCATCGAGCCATATTGTCACTCCATATCTAAAATCTAAAGATTAGTTAGCTTACATACTCACCAACGTTGTATCTGGTTCTCGCCTTCCTAACATATTAGACAAGCTAGGCTTGATAGATATCTATGCACCAGCTTGAGGGAGAGTCTTGTATGATATTGTATTTTATTTCTCATAGTCTCTAGGATCATTATACCAGTTGACTTCCTTTTGTGGTGTTTTTTTCCCTTTTTCTGTTGTATTTCAATATCTATAAATGGATCTAATCCCTATAGCAGAATACACAATATTAAATAGAAATTTCCTCCATTTCTTCCCTTTTCTTCTTCTTCTTCCTTTCCTTTCCTTCTCTTTATTCTACAACAAGTTGGGTGATGGATTGGGTAACGGATCGGGTCAATAGGTTAAATGGGTCATAGATCACGTTGTCATGGGTCATGGATCATAGTTGGATTGGATCTCGGGTCATGGGTTGGGGATTGTGGGTTGGGCTGTGGTTAGCCCATGGTTTGGGACTTCGAGTCATAGGTCCACGTCGTGGAAATTGCTTTTCGGTCCCTTCCCCTAGCAATTCATTTTCCACAGTTCTTGTGGAAGACGACTGAGTCATAGAAACCATTTTCCACTTAAAAAGTTCAAATGGAACAATGGAAAACAATTTCAACATGGCAATCATTTTCCATTTCCACGGAAAATATTGTGCACAATCATGCCCTAAATATTTAAAATATATATACATAAAAGAAAACAAACCACAATATTACCTTTTCATCAAGCTCCAGTTGACTCTTTTCCTCTACCAAACGATCTAAATCCTCTTCTGCTTTCTTGAATCTGATCAGTTTATTTTGTGCTTCCATTTTCTGCTCTCTTACAGAATGCCAGCGTCCCTGTACATTCGATATATCACTTTTCATATATCTTTGATCTTCTATTAGCTTCTCTATATCCATATTCACACCATCCCTGGTTGCCCCAAAAAAAAAAGGAATTGAAGACGCATATCAGAGACACGCTGTACATTAGATCAAGTAACATATCTCTAGAATCTGAACTCCAGGAACTTCAGAAAGGGCAGAACTTCAATATAAAGCAAGAACTCAAAAAAAAAAAAAAAGGAATAGGTACGGAGGTCGTCTTTCTATGATGCATGACATTAAAACAGTGTACCATTGGCTCTGTAGAGCATTTAGCTCCGATAGGATCTCCTCCATGGATTTAACACCTTGTCCATGAGCATCAAGCTTATATTCCAAATCCTCAACTTGCTCTTGCAAAGTTTGCATCTCGAGTAAAAGCCTATCAGCATTTTCCACTGGTTGGAGTAGGGTCTCAACTGAATCCTTTTCAGGCTTCACATGAGCCAAGACACCTACAAGCTGAATGCAACAATGTTGTATCAATGCCCTATCAAAGAACCACCATCAACAAATAAGACAAAACAAGTATCAGGATAGATTGCAATCCTCCATTGCATGTCACAAAAAATAACATAAGCATTGAGAAGGACTTCTAAGATACTTTTCCCATAAATAAGTCTGCTTACATCATCAAATGCCTGAGATTTTTTATTAAGATCTTCTGTCAGTTCCTTCAAATTTTTCTCTGCCAAAGGAGTAGTTTCCTTTTTAAGTTTGACATATTCCTCATAAACCATACGAAGTTTGTCCAACTGTTGGAAACTGGAATCAGCATTCGAGGACTCCAAAGCTAAGAGTTTCATATGTTCTGCAGAACTTGAACTTTTCACTCTTTGCTGCAATATAGTGGGACATACATACCAGAAGAAATCAAAATCAGTGCCCTACAAGCCAATAAAAATCCTAAACAAAATGAAAGCAAGAGTACCTTTTTAACAAATTCATCTTCTTCTTCAGGAGAGAATGGGCGCTCACAGCATGGGCAAATATGATGCGCGCGTGCAACCTTTTCAAATGGATCAAACATTTGTCGCATGCCATCTGCAAGGTTGTATTTGCTGCATGTATTTTTAATAGATGAAGATTAAAAAGTTGGAAAAATCTAGATCCAAAATGCAAAAGATTTATCATATTTAATGACCAGATGAATGTAGAAGGAAACCTTCTTTCTACATCTCTTTTCTCCATAGCCTCAAGCAAAACTTTAGGGAAGGAGTCAATATCAAACAATGGTTGAACCAAAGAGTGGATTTTTGACACAATAAATCTTCTCTTTGCTGCATAATAAGAAACAAGTTGCCACATTAAGGAAACTAAAAGATAAATGACCATATGGGGTAATACTTTTGTATTTTGTTTTTGGGGCTCCTTTTGATTATTGATTCTCGCCTTCTTGTAGAGGATCAGTTATACCCCCTACACTGTACCTTTTGTTTCTTCAATATAAGTGTGAACTTTTCAAAGAAAAAAGTTAATTTTTAAACACATTCATAGTTGTTCTACACTAAATCAACACAGACATCATAAATTGCAGGAAAAAAAATAAAGAAGTAAAGAATCAATTGTGAAAAGAACAGTACCAAGGAGTATCATAAAAGGTTAATGAAGGAACGTAGAACTTTCACCACTCAGGATGTTGGGACCACTGCTATGGGTTGTTCTTTTTTTTTTTTTTTTCTGAAATGGCAATTTATTAGTTGGGAGAAACTGCACAATGATCCAAGACAAGGTGACGAAAGGAAAAGAGATAAAACATGCGAAAACCACAATCCAAGGGAACAATCAGAACAAAGGACAATAGGAAACAGGCAGCATGGATCATACATTCAGCCCACAAACATACTTCAGCACAGAGATAACTTGCCAGTCCCAATAGCAATCAGTTATGGCAATCCCCAAGGAATCCCTTGTGATGGCCACTAACAATGCAGCTCTGAAATTGCTAAATCCATCAGCTGTTCAACAGTTCTGGAAACTGTAGAGGAACTGTTTCTTCCTCTCACCCCTAGTAGAGCAAAGTACTTGGGGCAGCACTGAATTCTGAACTGTCATGAATTTGCCACTTCCTCATTTATAAAACCAAGAGTAATAGCTAAAAGAGAATAAAATTATGGATCTATTGAACCCCAAAAAGAAAAAGACAATGAATGAAGAGGTGGTTCACTCCCTTGAAAGAATTGAGAGACAGCGCAGGCAACATACTATCAACTTTGCAGATGATCAACAGTAAGGTGTTTTTTAATATAAGATCAATGGTAAGTTTTTTGTCTAGAGCCTTCAT
Organism: Chimonanthus praecox; assembly: GCA_022113865.1. NCBI lineage: Eukaryota > Viridiplantae > Streptophyta > Magnoliopsida > Laurales > Calycanthaceae > Chimonanthus > Chimonanthus praecox. Next base: position 34,478,083 of record CM039086.1, read on the forward strand.
CCAACAAAAGACCAAAAGGGAGATTGAGACACTCATAATCCTTTGGAGATAGGACTACGGGATTGTTAGGGTTTTGGTGATTCAAAGAAGGATTTAACAGTGAAAGTGTCATGCTGCCAGTTATCCAAACTCCATAATCCAACATAGAACTGTGGAAATGGAAAGCGAACAATGGAAAAAATGGGGAAACACAGTGGTGAAAGAGCAAGATATGAGTGTTGTCAAAAACAGTCAGGAAGCTACGATGAGAAGAGACAGAGTGATAAGACACAAATTGATCAATAGGATGGTTGGTACAAGCACGCTTACCTTTTCAAAGAGTAATAGAAAGTTCAGGTTCAATGGGAGAGGGATTTGAGCCACTAGTAGATGGTTGTGCAGTGTCATATTGAGACGAGGCATATGCTTTTTTCGTTGATACACAAGAATAGGCTTGGATTTTTCAAGAGTAGAAACATCGTCTGCAAGAATAGAACCGAAGGAAATGAAGTCAAAACTACTTTGATCAAATAGGGAACGTGTTAAAAAAATGTGACGTCCATGGAGACATACGTCATCAATGACGGAATCAAGACACTTCTACCCTTTATGGAATGGAGAGAGTTCCAAAATAGACATTTTACAGAATGCTCGAAGAGTTTACCGCTAGGAATGAATGAATAAAGCAAACACATCCAAAGACATGTAAAGGAATAGTGGAAACATGTTATTATTTACATAACTCTAGGTAAGCAGAAGCAAGGTTTACAACTTACCATCCACATCTTTCCGAAATTTGACAAGTTATTATACATCTTGTATTTTCATCTACACTAATTTCACCTCCTTTTCTGCTTCAAGAGATTTAGAACTCAAATCGTCATACTCTTTTCTAATAGCCCTGCATCAGGAACATCTCATTCTTAGAATGATATTACACACAGAAGAATAAATTGACAACATAAATGAATTAGTGTGTGCACACAAGCGTGCATTAAGGGATTAGAACTCAAAATCATCATGCTATTTTATAAAAGCCCTGCATCAGGAACATCTCACTATTAGCATGATAAAACATACAAATGAATAGATGAACACAAATCAATTAGTGTGTATGTGCATGAGAGAGAGAGAGAGAGATCTTTTACTTACATAGACAACTACAAACAAATAAACATTCTAAAATGAAAACAACTATAGGCTTGTAACTATGGTTGCCAATGCATCAAGGTGGAACAGCTTTGCTCATGATATTATGTTATATGTATAAAAGAAATAAGACACAAAGTTTTATATAACATTATATATTTGGATTAATTTATCTATGGTGAAACAACAACCCTTGCACAAACTTTTTGTGGTGACCCACTAAGATGGTTCGAAAGGTTCATGCTTGAATATAAACCAAAAATCATCTTGATTCGACAACTCAAGCCACTATCTTTCAAGGACCCAAAGTCTAGACTATTTTAAACAGTTGATTTTGGTTCCGTTCAAAATCATACCTAGAGTGATCCAATCAACTTGATTTTTGGTGCCCCCCTAATTTGAGCATAATAGTTTATAACCCACCCAGATTCATGGATTGAAATCCATCCAAGGAAGCCCCACAAGAACTATCCCTATCTACCGTCAAAATCATTGGGGTCATACAAACCGCATCTGTACTAATTTTATCAACCTGGTTATTTTGTGAAAGAAAATTCAAGGACAGATCTTTCCAACCCGCCTAGCCCACCTCTTGTAAACCCATCCACGTGTGCATACACTGGTGTGCAGCTTAATACACCACAGGGCCTTTATGGATATAAAATGACCGCATAAGATTTCGTCAAGCTGAGCTCAAGTACACTCAAGCTCAGTTTCATTTCTCCTCAAGCTCCACCACAAGCCAACCTCAAGTTTTTTTTAAATCCCATCAAGACATGCTCAGCTTGACCTGTAAACCACACTAGATGAGCTTGAGCTTAGAGCAAAATGTATAAACGCACCATCGTGCATGAAGAACTAAAGATGGAATCATCTGTCTAGACTCTAGAGTGGTTCAGCGTCATACACATCGGAATTCAAGATTCAAAGCATTGTTTCGGATACCATGGCATTGCATAGAACTGACAATGGAAAGCATTATTAACAGAATCAGACAAATTAATACAATTGGATTGTAAAGGAAGGTAAGGTGGACTTTCCCTTCACAAGGTGGGGATAAAAAAGACAGAGAGAGAGTATGCTGGACTTTTCCTATCTGAAAGACTAACAATTATAGAAAATAAATTTCAGGTTAAGATTCTTTTTTTTTTCCCCAACCATGTCAACCTGGAACCATGTGTCAGATCTTATTTCAATTGACTGTAGAAAGATGAAGTAAAGATATGGGACAACCCCAGGCTTGAGTGATCTCCTTTTTCACATCCTTGTCAGAAGGAAGCCTCCCTTTTTCAGCACACTCCGGATTTTGTCTTTGCGTTCGTCCATTCTGAAAAATGAAACTAGATATCAGCGTCTCAATAAGGGCATGATAAGAGGCTTACTACGCTAATCCGTGACTTAAACATTGTCAATATTTCAAATGCCCATCGCAAACCAATGAAGCTAAACAAAATTGGGCATTAAAACTTTATGTTACTTGAATTTCAATCTTCTCCAAAATCTATTCATGGTTGCACATAGACAATGTTGCACATGTTGGGTTACGGCGGTGGCTATTCTTAGTTGAATTCATGATCATTCGTTATAGACGGGCATTATAACAAAAGACTAACCATTTGTTGTCAACATTTTTGTGTTGTGATTGGGTCGATATTTAACATTAGATATCATAAATACATACATTATGCATGACGTATGGATGTACGTATGCATGAATATATATGCGTGTGTATATGTATATACGCATGTACGTATCATCATATTTAATACTGTTAAATATCAACTTAGTCACTACATAAAATTGTTAACAACAAATAGTTAGTCTCATGTTCAAAAAGCCCATTTGCAACAAACGAAGTAAATAAAACTGAGCATAACAACCGCATTCACCCAATATCTAATAACCATTGCAATTTTACCGAAAGTTTTCTTCACAACCTTCCGCCACATACCTGATTACGATTCTTTGAATGAGCTTGCCCATCTAAGGAAACATATTAAAATTGAGGCATCACACCAAATAGCCCAATCGTCCAGCATTAAACATTGCAAATGTTTCAAATCTCATCTCCACCCAATGAACCTAAACAAAATTGGGCATTGAAACTTATATGATACGGGAAAGTCATTACAACGCTCATTCGAGACTTGAACATGTCACAATTCTCATCTCCAACCAATGAACCAAAATAAAAATGGGGAATGAAACTTCTATGTTACCAAAAACTTCTTACTACGCCCGTCGGCGACATAAACTTTGCCAATGTTTCAAATACCCATACCCAACCAATGAACCTGGGCAAAATTGGGCATTAAAACTACTTTGATACCGAAAACATCTTACTTCGCCTATCCACGACTTAAAATTGCCAATGGTTTAAATGCCCATCCCCAACCAATGAACCTAAACAAAATTGGTTATTAAAACTTTGACATTAGCAGGAACAAAATACGCTCTTCCGAGACTTAAGACTGTCAATGTCTCAAATGCCCAACCCAAACCTTAACAAAATTGGGCATTGAAACTTCTATGTTAGCAGAAATTCCTTACTACGTCCATCCGCGCCTTAAACATTGTCAATGTTTCAAATACCCATCCCAACCAATAAACCTAAAAACAATTGGGCATTAAAACTTTATTTAGCAGGAATTGTTTAAGACGCTCATCCGATTGCCAATGTCTCAAATGCCCATCCCAACCAATTAACTTTAACAAAATTGGGAATTGAAACATCTATGTTATCGAAAACTCATTACTACGCTCGTCCGCGACTTAAATGTTACTAATGTTTTAAATGCCCAGCCGTAATAAACCTTTCATATTCATTGTGTTTGAACGGGCGGAGTGGAATCTGTGATTTAAACATTAAAACTCAATCATGAAAATAAAGGCAAAGGTAATGGAAAATTGGAATAGTATTAGAAGAAATAGCTTTTAATAAAATTCCATCATCCATAAAATGACTGAAGTTAGACCCAAAATGATTAAACTCGCAAATCAAAAGACCACCTTCCAAGTTAGCCCATCTACCAAATGATCTTCACATTGTCTGATTTTGATTAAGAAATACTATAGGTGGCTAGTCTTCTACAAATTATGTTCAGTATATTGTTATAGCCAAATCAACTAGGGTCCTCTATAACAACCCTTCCATTGACTAAGGGCCTATTTGGTATTCAGAACTTGGTAGTAAAATTTTGGATTCAGTGGAATTTGACAAATTCTTATCAAAATACAGTGGTTCCTTGGAAATTTTATAGATGGAATTTTGTAAATTCTAAAAGTTGTCAAATTTCTGAAATTCCATATTCTTTTGAAAAGCTATTATTTCTAAAATTTAAAGTGTCCCAAACCCACATAAATCTTGAAGTCCTTAATAAAAAAGTCTGCACCAACATTGCTGGCCCCACAACTATACTATTGATGTTGGAGTGATACCTTCTCCATTCATCCCTGCACTGAATTTGCTGGCCCCACTCTCAATTAGTATAGACCCATCAATTAGATATATAAAATGTTTTCAAAGTGGATCCACGTTAAGAGTGCACACAAAAACTTGTGAATATTCGTTGTTATGATGTTTTCAAGATGTTCTAGGTGCATGGTGGTGTAGGGCCTTCCATTACACATCTATAAGGCCCACCAATAATATCGGACATGATTCTGTTGGAAACAATGATGCTTGATTATGGAGTTTACTTAAAAGTAACCTTGGTTAGAACAATTGTGTCACACTTTTTAAGGTCTTAGAAGTTTATGATTAAAAAATAAATAGAGTGATTAAAATGTGAGAGCTATAAATCCTGGTATTGAATGGAGTCCAACTCATTCTTGTTACCACGTTAGGTATTGATTTTTTTTATTCTTTTGTTTTAATATACTTTAATGGATGATAACGAAATTGTTTCCTTTTATAATTCTAAGCATAATGATATTATAAGGTGGGCCCAGAAGAAGTCAATTTATGCGTTAATTTTTAATTTAATGCTCATATTTGTAGTCAATTGTAAAATTGTAATTTAAATAAGAACTCTTTTGGAGCCTATTTAATATTTTATTTCAATTGTGTGGTCACATGCAAATTATGTGGACTCAATTACTGGGCCACGAACATAATATGAAGTTTTTTTTTTTCTTTTCAGGAAAGAGTTGTTTAATAATTTTTGAGTGATACATGTTTTTAAAAGATCCAACACAATTTTCAAATTTCTATAATTATTATAATTTTAAAATCCCAATATCCAATTACAAAATGAACCTAAAAGAAAACTTTGATAGTCAAAATTCTATAATTCAAATTTCTAAAAATTCTTGAGAAGAATTCTACCAAATAGGCCCTAGCAAAATATCTCCCATTTGACTTGAGTAAGCCGAATTCATAAATTTCAAAACTGATTGCTTCTTTATTAGCAACATTATCATTTAGCACACGTCTTGAACAAAATTGAGTGAATAAAAAAGTACCTGCTTTGAAAGAGATAATGTTGTATATCCCAGCCTTTGGTACTCAACCTTGAACTGGAAAACACCATAAACATCTGGAACCCGGAAAGAAGTAGTACAGGCCCTGCAACAGCATAATCACACAAACCAGTCAATAGTAAGAGATCATGGACAGAAGTGCACATTCACGGAGAAATGCAAGTGTTTGTGAATACCTTATGGTCATTGGATAAGGTTTTCAACACATAGGGGCTCATCATGTAGAACTGAACTTGAACATCATCAGCTATATATGGTTGCCAGTTTGTTCCAGACCACTCATAGATCTCAACTGAGTATTCCTACAGTAAGACTTAAGCCATAAGCAACAGAAGCATGCTACTGTTAACAAACAATTTAAAAATAACAACAATAATAATACTAATAAGATCTCTCTCTCCCCCTCCCCCAGGATCAAAAATAGTTTGGGCCATCAGTCAAGGAAAGGAGGGAGATGAAAAGGTCCATTCATCGATGGAGATGACCAAGCTTAAAATTAGTGGTGGTAGAAGAAAGTGATCACCCATAATTAACTTGATTGAAGTAGACCATCTCTATCTATCCATGCTTTGCTCCCTCCCCCATTTCTTTTCCACAGTTCAATTTTAATAAAATTTCAGACTGAGAAGTAGTTAGAATTGGCATTGCTGGGCACGCTGAAGAGCAAATGTAAGATCAGAAGGTTCCTGACACTTTTTATATTAAAATGGCTTATCCCTGCCACATTACCCTCAAACTGATTGTTCACTCCCATTTTATAGACTGCTTGGTACATAAATTCATAACTTAGTCAGAAGTAGTTACCAAATCATCGTTGATCTGTACATGGATGGTTCAGTTGTTTCACCAGCTTTATGGTGCTTGATGTTAATGGCCTACACAAATGGTGTGTTTACTGCTGCTGAAATATATAAAGACAGCCAAAAAGAAGAAAAATAAAATGGAGGAGAGGGTTTTCTATTTTTAGTAGCACTGGTTCCAGTTATTTGAACAAATTGCTGGAATGCTTTCTTCTTTGAAAACAAATGAGCTTCAAAATAAGTTGCGAGTCAAAATGGCTTTTTGGCCTCTTTCATGGAAGACCCATTTGCTTAGTTCAGTTACAAACTGTTTATTACCAAATTTCTCATGCCTGCAAATGCAAGTTAGAATCCCTTTAATTTCTTGTCTTGGCCAAGAACAAGCATTTCAAGAACGTCCAAAATGCTCAGGAAAGAAAAGGAAGAAAAAAATGCAATGAAGGTAATTTTTTTTCATGAACAAAAAAAAAAAACAAGTGGTTCCCTAAACAAATCGCACACAAACACAAATTAGGTGGGGCAACACAAAACGTAAATCATGATGAGACAGGTTTTAATGACGATGATGAGAGAACACTAATCATGTAATTCCGAGAACATAACAATATATTACTAAGCTCAAATACATATTACAGGCACCATGGCACCGTCTTTGGTAACACTCGCAGAAAATGACACTTGCAAGTAAGCATACAAAGAGCATCCTACAGAAAACTCATAATTGCATAAATTAATTAACTCTAAGAGTCATCATGACCATCAGTATAATAGTAATAAATTGAAGCCTTATCTCATTTGTTTGGGTTCGCATGTTCAAGTTATACTTCCACTCAAACCAATAAAAAGCCATATCTCCATAACTCCATAATGTAGCATACCTTTTCTTACTACTTCATTTCACCTTCAAATTGATCCCTTGGTATAGAGACCAAAGTTTTTAAAACCATTTACATATAGTGTACAGGAACTTTCAACAGCCAAACAAGCATGTAACTAAAGACCTACAGACAGAGAAGACATGATGAAATTCCACTCACTTAATTGATGTTCCAGCCTTCTGCACAGCTGATCTGAACAGCCTAATCAGTGATCGTATTGTTATAAATGTATGAACAAAATTTTGAGAAAAATAAAATAAAATGAATCAGAAGATTAATGGATACCTGTTGCTAAACAAATCTAATGAGCCAGATAGCAAGACACGTGCATTATTTCTTGCCTGCGTAGAATAAATAGATAAATGTTCTTGAAATTCTGCCAGTTAATCAAAATACAAAAGAAACTGTTTTGGAGGAAAATCATATGCCACAAACTGCAACTTCATTGGTTATTTAGAGAATCAAATAGAAACCCATCCAATCATCTTATTCGTACTGATCCAGAAATACAATTGAAGAAAAAAAGCAAATACTTCATTTCATAATAAAGAAAGAAAGCAAAACTACTGAGAGAGTGATGCAATTATCCAATCAAGTAAACTGCATATCCTAATTTTTTCATTTTTCATTTTGAAACGGAGTGTCTTTTTCCTTTTTGAGAGGTAACATTTTTACACATAGGACTATTGTATATCATCACCCCACAACCACTCAGAACAACCCAATCCTCCCCATGCAAAGTGTCCCACTCACCAAAAAGAAGCATCCTTCTAATCTGGGACCCAATCACAAAAGTTCTGCCCACAAGGCTACCGAACAATTGAACCCCCCACCCTCTGTTCTCTTCCCGGGGGGTTTTCGTCTCGTCACCCTTTTTCAATTGAAAAGGCATGTGGCCTTCAAATGTTGTATTCTATATTATCAAAAAGAAGCCTGTAGAAGACCTTCATCTGGGACATATGTTTCGTCCTTCTCTGCTCTAGCATGTCCTTTGACCCCTTAGCCATAACCTTTAATGGTTTAGAGCCTTCATAGTAAGTCCCTACCATTGCAGTTAGGGCTAAAACATGCGCAGGTTCTACTGGGTTTTGGTAAACCCAACCCAACCCATATAAAAAATGGCTGAGACGAGACCAGCCCAGCCCAGCCCACCCGACCCGACTTGGTAACCTGAATTGCACAACCCAACCCGACCCGACCTAAAGCCTGAGAATCCAGCTCAACCCATATTAGCCCGAATTTAAAAAAAAAAAACTTGAAATAAAATAAAAAAAATAAAAACAAAATACATGGATCATTGTCGCTGGTCGCAGGGAATGAGGAGCAAAACCCCGATGTTGGAAAAGTACCACGACGTGATGTGTTCGATTGTAAAGAGGCGGTTCAAGTCCTTCATCGAAATATTCTTGGGTTTCCCTCTTTTCCTCTAGCTTCAATTCTTTTCTAGTTCTAGAGAATGGATCCGGAGGAATTGGATATGGGGCTCTGTGGGGGAAAGGAGGAGGGGAAAAGAGAGGGTGAAAGGGCAAAAGAGCATTGGGATTTTAGAGTGAAAAGGTGGAGAAAGAAAAGAAGAAGGAGAAAAGGAGAAGAAGAAGAGAAGGAGAAGCCATGGATCTAAGAAAAATGTCATAAGAACTGAGAAGGCAAGGGAAGCTGGAAGGTGGAGACTTTCTTTGTGAGAGAGCAAGTTTGTCCTTTGTTCCGTGCCAAGGATGAAGGAAAGAGAGAATGTCGTCACCATTGAGAGAAAACTTTGGGATCAGGGAGCGAGTGAGCAACTCGAGAGAAGACAAGAAGCAAAGAAAAGGATTAGGGCATGAGCGACTCGAGAGAAGGAAGGAGTAAGGCATCGCTCTGCCGTCGACTTATATATAATTTTTTTAAGGGAGTCGGATCGGATAGATTTTAAAAAGCTGAGCCCAACCCGACTTGAATTTAGTGCAGAATTTTATTCTTCAACCCAGCCCACTAATTTTTTCAGGTCGGGTCATGCAGGCTGGGTTAAAACCAAGCCCAAGTTTCACCCCTACCTGCATATAAATTCTTGTAAACCGTGCTGTTTCTAATCATCGATGGACCTGTCCCAAATTTCTACGGGCTAAGTGCCTATTTTGACACCTATATGAAGACTATTTTACCAACTATGTCACAAGCTCTTCTCTAAAATGAGAGCCTGTGGAGATGACTGGATTTTGGAATAATGCAATCTTAGTCACCTATTCAGTGAAGGAGATTCTTTGTCATTTTTAACCTTTCCGTTTTAATTAAAGATTGCTTGTTACTGATTTTTCATTTTAAATGACAACAACAATCTAAGAATCCTTCTTCAGCCGTTGGTGGCAACCCCAGACCCTGTACTCCCAATACACATAAATATCACTCTATCCACTACTAACAGTTTCTCATGAACACAAGACTTTTTCAATACGATTAAACCAGTCATTATTATAACAGACTCTAATAAACCAGTTGTAGTAAAATAGAATTTAAAAACCAAGCAAACTCAAATCCATCAGTTCAATTTTTTTACATGTGGAAAGCTATCATGAAGTGTAGAAACACCTTCCAGAGGCATAATAATGTTTTAGTAGAACCAAAGCAGGATAGACATCCTAGTTATGCACATTGCATAAATCAAATAGTAATCTCCAGCCAATTTTCCATTCAAATAAAAATATGTACTTATCAAATTCAATAGAACTGAGCATAAATTACCTGTACAACTGAAACAAGAGAAATTACAGATCCAGTGAGAGATGGAGGACTTGATAACTTGGCCTTAGGGTTTGTAGAATATGCTGATGGAGAGGTAGAGAAAGTTTCAGTACCTATAAAATTATGCAAAAAATTGTTAACAGGAATACAAAATGAATGTTGAAAAGTGAAACTATTATAAATGTTATAAACGTTATATATGAATCAGCTATAGATAATAAACTGACTAAATACTCACAAGGCTATTGTTAGGATTTATAGAATGACCAATTCCTCGAGAGAGAACAGTAGCCTGTGACATTTATTTTCAACTTGAGAAACATATCAATATAATGAATATTGCACCATCAGACTTTAAAAAATAAATTAAATTAACTAAAGAGACGTTGTAGAGAATCTCATAAAGAAAATGACAAAATAAATTGCCAAAGCTTGCAACGCTTTAGGGCATCTTTAGCAGCCTCCTGAAAGAAAATAGTTAGCCAGAAAGGAAGCCTTTTCAAAAGGGGAAAAAAATCTCTATGATATAAATAGGTCTAGGTTTTTAGAACATGCTCCAAGACATAATGACTCAATGGTGGTAGATCCTTTATAATGACCACATTTCCCATCGTGAAAATGAATCCAAGTAAATGACGGAAAAGTGGATTACCTATGAAAAAGCATTGCATCAAGCATGAAAAGCACCTTCCTGAAAAATACTGTGTTATGTATGTATATATGTACCATTTATGCATGTATATGTTACTGTGTCTATCAAAGATGTTCTTTAAGTCTCAAGGACATAATATAAAAGCTATAAAATGCAAACCACAAAATGTTTGCAAGTGAAGAGTTTCCTCTAAGAACCAAGATTAAAAATTTCCTGTCTTTTCCACTTGGATTTGGTCCATTAACAGTGCACCTGGATGATGCGTTTTTGCTGGATGCCTGGTCTCAGCAACATCCTAATATTAGACCATCATGGAACCCCAAGGGTTGACCTAGTGGTTGAGACGCAAGACTTCAGGATTGAGGTCTTGGGTTCAATCCCTTATGACTCCAATGAAGGGTCACTCTCCATATGTACAGCATAAGGTCCCACCGCTTGAACCCAGCATGTGTGTGGAGGGAGGCGTGCAAATGTCCTGAAGGACTAGTCGGGCGAAACACCTGGACACCTTCGGTCATAAAAAAAAAAAATTTAGACCATCATGGTAGCATGACTATTCAGGAACTGTAGAGTGGCCCTTGGGGAAGCTACAAGCTATATCTTCTAGTAGTGTTGTGGCCTTCATGGAAATAATATAATGGCAGAGCATTCTCCAATATGGTTTCTTTGACACTTGCATGGATGAAGAATCAAAGCAACAATCATCTCTGTGTATCTAACTTAAAAGAATTCAAATTAAAGAGTAATCAATGTGTAATTTGTCATCTACAGAACCCCAAAAAAAAAAAAAGATGATCCAATTGCTGGATCGTGTGCCCATGTCCCAAGCTCTCGAAGCACTTCGACTTCTTGACGGGACATCCATGATGGCTATCAGGTCTATCAGATATCTCAAAAGCAACATCACATAGCCATCAAGACAATATGATTGGGAGATGACCATCACATATAAATATGTGCATAAATCAATGATTAGATTGCTTGGAAGGTCTGATCTAACCATTCATTCCATCAAATCAGATTCTAGGAACTGTTTTTGTCCATTGGATCATGGTTGACTTGATCTGAACCGTTTAGATGGATCTAGCCAATTGGAGTTTTAATTATTGTTAATTGAGTTTAGTAGTTGATTTAGAAAGTTTATTTTATTTTATTTGAGTATCAAACTTTGTGAAATGTAATTAGTTATTTTCGACAGTTTGCATTTAACACATGTGGCGAACATGTCTCTACATATTTGTAAGTACCCATTATTTGAGAACAGAATACAAGTGAAGAAATTTTCATACTCTCTTGAAGACAAGTGTGAGTGTGTGACTATCTTTCCTTTGGTGACTCTGTGGAAATCAAAGTGTCTATCCTTTCTACTCCTAATCTCTTTTTCTTCTGTTTTCTTCTCTCCAACTTTTCCCTCAATTTTCTCGCATTTTTGGAACTGCATAAGACGATCATCCGATTGCCAATGTCTCAAATGCACATCCCCAACCAGTTAACATTAACAAAATTGGGAAGTGAAAAATATATGTTATCGAAAACTCATTACTACACTCGTCCGTGACTTAAACGTTACTAATTTTTAAAATGCTCATTCGTAACCAACGAACCTAAACAAATTTGCACTTTGAAATTTCTATTCTACCGAAAACTCGTCACAACGCCCATCCGCGACTTAAAGATTGTCAATGATTCAAATGCCATATCAAACCAATGAACATAAATAAAATTGAGCATTGAAACTTCGATGTTAAAGGAAACTACTAACTATGCCCATGTGCGATTTAAAACTGTCATTGTTTCAAATGCCCATCCCCAACCTGATGCAGGATCGATGCTCAAGAAGGAGCGATCCAACAAAATTGGGGATCCCGAGTCTTCACCGAGACCAGGAGAGACTCCCACGAATCCTAGAACTTATTTGACCCTCGGTGTGATCGAACTGAATTATCAGTTGCCTACGTACTCGTCCCCCAGATCAGATCACGCGTAGTTCTACCTTCATACACACCAACCCCGTGCTACACATAATGACATGTTGGGTCCAAGTGGGGGAAGTATTACATTCATGTCTCATCTCTACCCCTCATGCACATACCCAACCCAAGTGCCTTTATGTCACCATGCTCTATGTCCCATCTCAAACAAACTGCCATTGTTTTTCAAAAGGCCATCCCCAACCTGATGCGGGATCGATGCTCACAACGGAGCGATCCAAAAAAATTGGGGATCCCGACTCTTTACCGAGACCAGGAGACCCCCACGAATCATATTTATTGGACCCTCGGTGTGATAAAACTAAATTATGCGCTGCCTACGTACTCCTCCCTTTGAGATCAGATCACGCGTAGTTCTACCTTCATCCATGGCATCGACCCTGTGCTACACATAATGACATGTTGTGGTCCAAGTGGGGAGGTATTACATTCATGTCTCATTTCTACCCCTTAAGCACATACCCGACCCTAGTGCCTCTATGTCACCATGCTCTATGCCCTATCCAACCAACTGCCATTGTTTCAAAAGCCTATCCCCAACCTGATGCAGGATCGATGCTCACGACGAGCGATCCAACAAAATTGAGGATCCCAAGTCTTTCCCGAGACCAGGAGAGACTCCCACGAATCCTAGGACTTATTGGACCGTCGCTGTGATCGAACTGAATTATCAGCTGCCTACGTACTCCTCCCTTGGAGATCAAATCACCCGTAGTTCTACCTTCATTGTTTGGCACCAACCCCGTGCTACACATTATGACAAGTTGTGGGTTTAAGTGGAGAGAGGTATTACATTCATGTCTCATCTCTACCCCTCATGCACATACTCGACCCTAGTGCCTCTATGTCACTATACTCTATGCCCATCTCCAACCAATGAACCTAAAAAAAGATTAAAGATTGAAACTTGTGACGATACCGAAAATGCCTTACTACGCCCGCCCGTAAATTAAAATATGCTCATCTCAAACCAATGAACCTAAACAAAATTGGGCATGAAACTTCTACACTACACTAACCTCCATATTATGTTCATCGCGTCTGTTCACTGGGCCGTCTGTCCGACGCCACCATAGGTCCTACCGATGCTGTTACAAGAAACTGCTTACTACCGATTCGAGACTTAACATTGTCAATATCTCGAATGCCCATTCCAAACAAATGAACCTAAAAAAATTGGGCATTGAAACTTTATTATTGAAAAAAGACCTTAATACGTCTGTCCGTGAATTAAAATTTACCGAAGTCTCAAATGCCCATCTCCAATTATGAACCTAAAAAAGAAAATTGGAAATTGAAACTTGTACGATACCGAAAAGGCCTTATAACTCCCGCTACGAATTAGAATTTGCCGAATTCTCAATACCCATCTCCAACCAATAAACCTAAATAAAATTGGGCATTGAAACTTCTACGTTAAAGTAACCTCCAAATTACGCTCATCCACGAATGTTCACTGACGATCTGACCGACGCCACCATCGATCCAACCGATGCTGTTACGGGAAACTCCTTACTTCGCCGATCCGAGACTTAAACATTGTCATATTTTAAATGCTCATCCCCCCGACCAATGAACCTAAACAAAATTGGGCATTGAAACTTCTATGTTACTTGAATTTCAATCTCTCCAAAATCCATTCATATGACTCCGCATAGGAAACGTTGCACATGTTGCATTACGGCAGTGGCTATTCTCAGTCGAATTCAGATCATTCTTATAGAGATGGGCAATTATAACAAAGACTAACAATTTGTTGTCAACATTTTTTATTGTGACTAGATTGATATTTAACATTAGATATCACAAATACATACCTTACGCATAACGTATGGATGTATGTATGCATGCATGTATGTATGCGTATGTGTGTATCTATACACGCATGTATGTATCATCATGTATGTATCTGCGATCTAAAAACTGTCATTGTTTCAATGCCCATCCACAACCTGATGCGGGATCGATGCTAACAACGGAGCGATCTAACAAAATTGGGGATCCCGATCTTCATCGAGACCAGGAGAGACTCCCACGAATCCTAGAACTTATTGGACCCTCGTGTGATCGAACCGAATTATCAGCTGCCTACGTACTCCTCCCTTTGAGATCAGATCACGCGTAGTTTCTACCTTCATACATGGCATCGACCCTGTGCTACACATAATGACATGTTGTGGGTCCAAGTGGGGGGAGGTATTACATTCATGTCTCATTTCTACCCCTAAGCACATACCCGACCCTAGTGCCTCTATGTCACCATGCTCTATGCCCCATCTCCAACCAACTGCCATTGTTTCAAAAGCCCATCTCAACATATGCGGATCGATGCTCACGACGGATCGATCCAACAAAATTGGGGATCCCAAGTCTTCCCGAGACCAGGAGAGACTCCCTTGAATCCTATGACTTATTGGACCCTCGTTTTGATCGAACTGAATTACAGCTGCATACATAATCCTCCTTTGGAGATCAACCGCTCGTAGTTGTACCTTCATTCCTGGCACCAACCCCGTGCTACACATAATGACATGTTGTGGGTCCAAGTGAGGAGATGTATTACATTCATGTCTCATCTCTACCCCTCATGCACATACTCGACTCTAGTGCCTCTATGTCACCATGCCCCATCTGAAACCAACTGCCATTGTTTCAAAAGGCCATCCCCAACCTGATGCGGGATCGTTGCTCACGACAGAGCGATCGAACAAAATTGGGACCCAAGTCTTCGCCGAGACCAGAGACTCCCACGAATCCTTAGGGGATTTATTGGACATCGTGTGATCGAACTGAATTTACAGTTGCCTATGTACTCTCTCCCTTGGAGATTAGATAACGCGTAGTTCTACCTTCATACATGACACTGACCCCGTGCTCACATAAAGACATGTTTGTGGGTCCAAGTGAGGGAGGTTACATTCATCTCTCAACTCTACCCCTTATGCACATACCCGACCCTAGTGCCTCTATGTTTCCATACTCTATGCCCTATCTCCAACCAATTGCCATTGTTTCAAAAGCCCATCCCCAACCTGATGCGGGATTGATAAAAAAAATTGGGGATCCCAAGACTTCCCCGAGGCAAGGAGACACTCCCCACGAATCCTAGGACTTATTAAACCCTCGTTGTGATCGAACTTAATTATCAGCTGCCTACGAGCTCCTCCTTTGTGATCAAATCACTCGTAGTTCTACCTTCATTCCTGGCACCAACCCCGTGCTACACATAATGACATGTTAATGGGTGCTAGTGGGAGATGTATTACATTCATGTCTCATCTCTGCCCCCATGCACATACTCGACCAAGTGCCTCTATGTCACCGTGCTCTATGCCCATCTCCAACAAATGAACCTAAACAAAATTTGGTATTGAAACTTATACGTTACGCTGTTCACTAGTAGTCTGTCCGACACCACCATAAGTCCGACCAATACTATTACAAGAAACTACTTAATACCGATTCGAGACTTAAACATTGCCAATATCGACTACCCATCCCAAATCAATGAATCTAAAAAAATTGACATTGAAACTTTTATGATTGAAAAAGACCTTAATACGTCTGTCCGCGAATTAAAATTTACCGAAGTATCAATGCCCATCTACAACTATGAACCTAAAAAAAACATATTGTAGATTGAAACTTGTACGATATCGAAAACGCCTTATGACTCCCGCCCGCGAATTACAATATGCCGAAGTCTCAAATACCCATCTCCAACCAATAAACCTAAATAAAATTGGAAATTGAAACTTCTACGTTAAAGTAACCTCCAACTTACGCTCATCCACGAATGTTCACTGACGGTCTGACCGACGCCACCATTGATCCAACCGATGATGTTACGGGAAACCCCTTACTACGCCGATCCGAGAATTAAACATTGTCAATATTTCAAATACTCATCCCCAACCAATGAACCTAAACAAAATTTGGGCATTGAAACTTCTCTATTACTTGAATTTTCAATCTTCTCCAAAATCCATTCATATGACTCCGCATAAGCAACGTTGCACATGTTGGATTACGGTAGGGCAATTCTCATCGAATTCAGATCATTCGTTATAGACGGGCATATAACAAAGACTAATCATTTGTTGTCAACATTTTTTTTGTTGTGACTGGGTCGATATTTAACATTAGATATCATAAATACATACCTTACGCAAACGTATGATGTATGTATGCATGCATGTATGTATGCGTATGCGTGTGCGTGTATGTATATACGCATGTATGTATCATCATATCTAATATTGTTAAATATCAACTTAGTCACAAAT
Source organism: Chimonanthus praecox (assembly GCA_022113865.1). Taxonomy (NCBI): domain Eukaryota; kingdom Viridiplantae; phylum Streptophyta; class Magnoliopsida; order Laurales; family Calycanthaceae; genus Chimonanthus; species Chimonanthus praecox. The sequence continues at coordinate 34,495,019 of CM039086.1, forward strand.
AAAATTTTTGACTACAAATAGTTAGTCTCATGTTCAAATGCTCATCCGCAACAAACGGAAGTAATAAAACTGAGCATAACAACCGCATTCACCCAATATCTAATAACCATTGCAATTTTACCGAAATTTTTCTTCACAACCTTCCGCCACATACATGATACGATTCTTTAAATGAGCTTGCCCAACGAAAGGAACATATTAAAATTGGGGCATTGACACCAAATAGCCCAATCGTCCAGTATTAAACATTGCAAATGTTTCAAATCACATCCCCACCCAATGAACCTAAATAAAATTGGGCATTTAAACTTATACGATACTGGAAAGTCCTTAGTACGCTCATTCAAGACTTGAACATGTCACAAATTCTCATCCCCAACCAATGAACCAAAATAAAAATGGGGAATGAAACTTCTATGTTACCAAAAACTTCTTACTACGCCTGTCGGTGACATAAACGTTGCCAATGTTTCAAATACCCATACCCAACCAATGAACCTGAGCAAAATTGGGCATTAAAACTACTTTGATAGAAAAACATCTTACTACACCTATCCACGACTTAAAATTGCCAATGGTTCAAATGCACATCCCCAACCAACGAACTTAAACAAAATTCGTTATTAAAACTTTGACATTAGCAGGACCTGCATAATATGCTCTTCCTAGACTTAAAAAACCGTCAATGTCTCAATGCCCAACCCAAACCTTAACAAAATTGGCATTGAAACTACTATGTTAGTAAGAAATTCCTTACTTACGTCCATCCGCGCCTTAAACGTTGCCAATGTTTCAAATACCCATCCCAACCAATGAACCTAAAAACAATTGGTAATTAAAACTTCTATGTTAGCAGGAACTGCTTAAGACGCTCATCCTAGACTTAAAAAACTGTCAATGTCTCAGATGCCCAACCCAAACCTTAACAAAATTGGAATTGAAACATCTATTTTATCGAAAACTCATTACTACGCTCCTCAGCGACTTAAACGTTACTAATGTTTTAAATGCCCATCCGTAACAAACGAACCTAAACAAATTTGGGCTATGAAATTTCTATTCCACTGGAAACTCGACACACCACCCATTCGCGACTTAAAAATTGTCAGTGATTCAAATGCCCATATCAAACCAATGAACATAAATAAAATTGGGCATTGAAACTTCGATGTTCAAAGAAACAACTAACTACGCCCATCTGCGATTTAAAACATGTCATTGTTTCAAATGCCCATCCCCAACCTGATGCTGGATCGATGCTCACGACGGAGCGATCTAACAAAATTTGGATCCCGAGTCTTCACCGAAACCAGTAGAGACTCCCACGAATCCTAGAACTTATTGGACCCTCAGTGTGATCGAACTGAATTATCAGCTGCCTACGTACTCCTCCCTCGGAGATCAGATCACACGTAGTTTCTACCTTCGTACATGGCACCAACCCCGTGCTACACATAATGACAAGTTGTGGGTCCAAGTGGGGAGGTATTAAATTCATGTCTCATGTCTACCCCTCATGCACATACCTGACCCTAGTGGCTCTATCTCGCCATGCTTTATGGCCCATCTCAAACCAACTACCATTGTTTCAAAAGGCCATCCCCAACCTGATGCGGGATCAATGCTCACGATGGAGCGACCCAACAAAATTGGGGATCCCGAGTCTTCACCGAGACCATGAGACTCCAACGAATCCTAGGAATTTATTGGACCATCGGTGTGATCGAACTGAATTATCAGCCTAAGTAGTCCTCCCTCGGAGATCAGATCACGCGTAGTTCTACCTTCATACATGGCACCGACCCCGTGATACACATAATGACATGTTGTGGGTCCAAGTGGGGGCCCGTATTACATTCATGTCTCATCTCTACCCCTTATGCGCATACCCAAACCTAGTGCCTCTATGTCACCATGCTCCATGCCCCATCTCTAAACCAACTGTCATTGTTTCAAAAGCCCATCCCCAACCTGATGCGGGATCGATGCTCAAGAAGGATGGATCCAACAAAATTGGGGATCCGAGTCTTCACCGAGACCAGGAGAGACTCCCACGAATCCTATGACTTATTGGACCCTCGCCATTATCAACTGAATTATCAACTGCCTACGTGCTCCTCCCTTGGAGATCAGATCACCCGTATTATACCTTCATTTCTGGCACCAACCCCGTGCTACACATAATGGCATGTTTGTGGGTCCAGTAGGGAGAAGTATTACATTCATGTCTCACCTCTACCCCTCATTCACTTACCCGACCCTAGTGCCTCTGTCACCATGCTCTATGCCCCATCTCGAACCAACGAACCTAAAAAAAGATTGGAGATTGAAACTTTTGTAATACCAAAAATTCCTTACTACGCTAGTCCGTAAATTAAAATATGCACATCTCCAACCAATGAACCAAAACAAAATTGGCATTAAAACTTCTACGTTACAGTAACCTCCAAATTACGTTCATCCGCGACTGTTCACTGTCCGTTTGTTCGACGCCGATTCGAGACTTAAACATTGCCAATATCTCGAATGCTCTTCCAAAACAATGAACCTAAAAAGCATTGGGCATTAAAACTTTTATGATTGAAAAAAGACGTTAGTACATCCGTCCGCAAATTAAATTGCCGATGTCTCAATTGCCCATCTCCAATTATGAACCAAAAAAAATTTGGGATAGAAACCCTAAAACCCTGAATGCCTAAACCTTGAAACCATAAACCTTAAAACACTAAACCCTAAACCCTACAAGCCTAAAACTGTAAACCCTATATCCTAAAATACTAAATCCTAAACCCTAAACCCCTAAAATCCCAAAGCCTTAACCCTAAACCGTAAGCCCTAAATCCCTAAAACCCTAACCTTAAACCCTTAAACACTAAAACCATAAACCCTAAACCCAAAACCCTAAACCCAAACCCAAAACCCTAAAACCCTACACACTAAATCCTAACCCAAAAGCCTAATCCCTGAACCCTAAAACCCCCTAAAACCCTAAACCTAAACCCGTAAACCTATAAATCCCTAAAACCCTAAACCCTTAAGCCCGAAAACTCAAAAACTCTAAACCCCTAAACAAACCCTAAACCCTAAACCCTAAAACACTAAATCCCTAAACATAAGCATATCAATGACAAAACGCAGTTCTAATCAAACTAATCTTTGTTTTGGGGAATTTCCCTATGTATCACATAACGTCTCTTGTTTGGGGAACCTTCCTATGTATCATATAATATCTTTGTTGGGGAAATTGTCGAATCAGCATTCTTTGTATTTCTTTGTTTTTGGGAAAACTTCCTAAGTTTCAATTGTTGTTTCTCAATTTGGGGATATCGGGGAAATATCTCCTAATTTGTTATGTTTGATAAATCCAATTAGTGTGATTGTACTTCCTTTGCAATCATTCCTTTTTGCTCTGAGATTGAATGTTTCAATCTGAGTCTAACGAACTAAATTAATCCGACCACGGTGCAACGACTCCGAGAGTCGGTCAGTTGAGATTCTTATCTGTCAGTAAGACATGAAACCGTCTTAATCTTACTTCGAAAGATTCAACCTTCCCGTTTCGCTCTGATACCAACCGTAACACCCCGCACTTTTTCACTCGTTTTTTCGAAAATCAGATTCTATTGTTTTTATTAATAGAAGAGTGATAGAGAGCGGGACGTAACGACGCTAAACATTAAACCCTAAACCATAAAACCAAAAACCCTAAACCCTAAAACCCTAAAACCCTAAGACCCTAAAACCCTAAACCTAAACCCTAAAACCCTATACCCCTAAAAACCTAAAACGCTTTCCCCTCAACCCTCAACCCCTAAACCCTAAAACCCTATATCCCTAAAACCCTAAAACGCTAAAACCCTAAAACCAAAACCCAAAACCCTAGACTCCCACGAATCCTAGAACTTATTGGACCCTCGGTGTGATCGAACTGAATTATCAGCTACCTACGTACTCCTCCCTTAGAGATCAGATCACGCGCAGCTCTACCTTCATACATGGCACCAACCCCGTGCTACACATAATGACATGTTGTGGGTCCAAGTGGGGAGTATTACATTCATATCTCATCTCTACCGCTAATGCACATACCCAACTCTAGTACCTCTATGTCACCATGCCCATCTCAAACCAACTGCCATTGTTTCAAAAGGCCATCCCCAACCTGATGCGGGATCGATGCTCCTGACAGAGCTATCCAAAAATTGGGGATCCCGAGTCTTCACCGAGACCAGGAGACTCCCACGAATCCTACGATTTATTGAGCCCTCGGTGTGATCGCACTGAATTATCAGCTGCCTACGTATTCCTCCATTGGAGATCAGATCACGAGTAGTTCTACCTTCATACATGGCACCGACCCCGTGCTACACACAATGACATGTTGTGGGTCTAAGTGGGGGGAGGTATTACATTCATGTCTCATCTCCACCTCTTATGCGCATACCCGACCCTAGTGCCTCTATGTCGCCATGCTCTATGCCCCATCTCCAACCAACTGCCATTTTTTCAAAAGCCCATCACAAATATGATGCGGGATCGATGCTCACGACGGATCGATCCAACAAAATTGGGGATCCCAAGTCTTCCCCGAGACCAGGAGAGACACCCTGAATCCTATGACTTATTGACCCTCGTTGTGATCGAACTGAATTATCAGCTGCATACATACTCCTCCTTTGAAGATCAGACCGCTCGTAGTTGTACCTTCATTCCTGGCACAACCCCGTGCTACACATAATGACATGTTGTGGGTCCAAGTGAGGAGATGTATTACATTCATGTCTCATCTCTACCCCTCATGCACATACTCGACTCTAGTGCCTCTATGTCACCATGCCCCATCTGAAACCAACTGCCATTGTTTCAAAAGGCCATCCCAACCTGATGCGGGATCGTTGCTCACGACAGAGCGATCGAACAAAATTGGGGATCCCAAGTCTTCACTGAGACCAGGAGACTCCCACGAATCCTAGGGGATTATTGGACGCTCGGTGTGATTCAAACTGAATTTTCAATTACCTATGTGCTCCTCACTTGGAGATCAGATCACCCGTAGTTCTATCTTCATTCTTAGCATAAACCCCGTGCCACACATAGTGACATGTTGTGGGTATAAGTGGGAGGAGGTATTACATTCATGTCTCATTTCTACCCCTCACTCAAATACCCATCCCAACCAATGAACCTAAAAACAATTGGGCATTAAAACTTCTATGTTAGCAGCAACTGCTTAACACGCTCATCCGATTGCCAATGTTTCAAATGCCCATCCCCAACCAATTAACTTTAACAAAATTGGGAATTGAAACATTTATGTTCTCGAAAACTCATTACTATGCTCGTCGGCGACTTAAACGTTACTAATGTTTTAAATGCTCATCCGTAACAAACAAACCTAAACAAATTTGGGCTTTGAAATTTCTATTCTACCGAAAACTCGTCACAACGCCCATCCGCGACTTAAAAATTGTCATGATTTAAATGCCTAAATCAAACCAATGAACATAAATAAAATTGGGCATTAAAACTTCGATTAAAGGAAACTACTAACTACGCCCATCTGCGATTTAAAATTTGTCATTGTTTCAAATGCCCATTCCCAACCTGATGCGGGATCGATGCTCACGACGGAGCAATCCAACAAAATTGGGGGATCCCGAGTCTTCACCGAGACCAGGAGAGACTCCCACGAATCCTAGAAGTTATTGGACGGTCGGTGTGATCGAACTGAATTATCAGATGCCTCGTACTCCTCCCTTGGAGATCAGATCACGCGTAGTTCTACCTTCATACATGGCAACAACCCTGTGCTACAAATAATGACATGTTGTGGGTCCAAGTGGGGGAGGTATTACATTCATATCTCATTTCTACCCCTCATGCACATACCCAACCCTAGTGCCTCTATGTCACCATGCTCTATGCCCATCTCAAACCAACTGCCATTGTTTCAAAAGGCCATCCCCAACCTAATGCGGCATCGATCCAACAAAATTGGAGATCCCGAGTCTTCGCCGAGACCAGGAGACTCCCACGAATCCTAGGGGATTTATTGGACATCGGTGTGATCGAACTGAATTTACAGCTGCCTATGTATTCCTCCCTTGGAGATCAGATAACGCGTAGTTCTACCTTCATACATGACACTGACCCCGTGCTACACATAATGACATGTTGTGGGTCCAAGTGGAGAGAGGTATTACATTCATGTCTCAACTCTACCCCTTATGCACATACCCGACCCTAGTGCCTCTATGTTTCCATGCTCTATGCCCTATCTCCAACCAATTGCCATTATTTCAAAAGCCCATCCCCAACCTGATGCGGGATTGATAAAAAAAATTGGGGATCCCAAGACTTCCCCGAGGCAAGGAGACACTCCACGAATCCTAGGACTTATTAAACCCTCGTTGTGATCGAACTTAATTATCAGCTGCCTACGTGCTCCTCCCTTGGTGATCAAATCACTCGTAGTTCCACCAACCCCGTGCTACACATAATGGCATGTTGTGGGTGCTAGTGGGGAGATGTATTACATTCATGTCTCATCTCTACCCCTCATGCACATACTCGATCCAAGTGCCTCTATGTCACCGTGCTTTATGCCCATCTCCAACCAATGAACCTAAACAAATACGCCACCATAGGTCCGACCAATACTATTACAAGAAACTACTTAATACGCCGATTCGAGACTTAAACATTGCCAATATCTCGACTGCCCATCCCAAATCAATGAATCTAAAAAAAATTGGACATTGAAACTTTTATGATTGAAAAAAGACCTTAATACGTCTGTCCGCGAATTAAAATTTACCGAAGTATCAAATGCCCATCTACAACTATGAACCTAAAAAAACATATTGTAGATTGAAACTTGTACGATATCGAAAACGCCTTATAACTACCGTCGGCAAATTACAATATGCCGAAGTCTCAAATACCCCTCTCCAACCAATAAACCTAAATAAAATTGGACATTGAAACTTCTACGTTAAAGTAACCTCCAAATTACGCTCATCCACGAATGTTCACTGACAGTCTGACCAACGCCACCATCGATCCAACTGATGATGTTACGGGAAACCCCTTACTACGCCGATCCGAGACTTAAACATTGTCAATATTTCAAATACTCATCCCCAACCAATGAACCTAAACAAAATTGGGCATTGAAACTTCTCTATTACTTGAATTTCAATCTTCTCCAAAATCCATTCATATGACTCCGCATAAGCAACGTTGCACATGTTGGATTACGGTAGGGCAATTCTCAGTCGAATTCAGGATCATTCGTTATAGACGGGCATTATAACAAAAGACTAATCATTTGTTGTCAACATTTTTTTTGTTGTGACTGGGTCGATATTTAACATTAGATATCATAAATACATACCTTACGCATAACGTATGGATGTATGTATGCATGCATGTATGTATGCGTATGCGTGTGCGTGTATGTATATACGCATGTATGTATCATCATATCTAATATTGTTAAATATCAACTTAGTCACAATATAAAATTTTTGACAACAAATAGTTAGTCTCATGTTCAAAATGCCCATCCGTAACAAACGGAAGTAAATAAAACTGAGCATAACAACCGCATTCACCCAATATCTAATAACCATTGCAATTTTACCGAAATTTTTCTTCACAACCTTCCGCCACATACATGATACGATTCTTGAAATGAGCTTGCCCAACGAAGGAAACATATTAAAATTGGGGCATTGACACCAAATAGCCCAATCGTCCAGTATTAAACATTGCAAATGTTTCAACTCCCATCCCCTCCCAATGAACCTAAATAAAATTGGGCATTTAAACTTATACGATACTGGAAAGTCCTTAGTACGCTCATTCAAGACTTGAACATGTCACAAATTCTCATCCCCAACCAATGAACCAAAATAAAAATGGGGAATGAAACTTCTATGTTACCAAAAACTTCTAACTACGCCTATCGGTGACATAAACGTTGCCAATGTTTCAAATACCCATACCCAACCAATCAGCCTGAGCAAAATTGGGCATTAAAACTACTTTGATAGCGAAAACATCTTACTACGCCTATCCACGACTTAAAAATTGTCAATGGTTCAAATGCACATCCCCAATCAATGAACCTAAACAAAATTGGTTATAAAAACTTTGACATTAGCAGAAACTGCATAATACGCTCTTCCGAGACTTAAAAAACTATCAATGTCTCAAATGCCCAACCCAAACCTTAACAAAATTGGGCATTGAAACTTCTATATTAGTAAAAATTCCTGACTACGTCCATCCGCGCCTTAAACGTTGCCAATGTCTCAAATGCCCATCCCCAACCAATTAACTTTAACAAAATTGGGAATTGAAACATCTATTTTATTGAAAACTCATTACTATGCTCGTCAGCGACTTAAACGTTACTAATGCTTTAAATGCCCATCCGTAACAAACGAACCTAAACAAATTTGGGCTTTGAAATTTCAATTCTATCGGAAACTCAACACACCACCCATCCGCGACTTAAAAATTGTCAATGATTCAAATGCCCATATCAAACCAATGAACATAAATAAAATTGGGCATTGAAACTTCGATGTTAAAAGAAATAACTAACTACGCCCATCTGCGATTTAAAACATGTCATTGTTTCAAATGCCCATCCACAACCTGATGCGGGATCGATGCTCACGACGGAGCGATCTATCAAAATTTTGGATCTCGAGTTTTCACCGAGGCCAGTAGAGACTCGCACGAATCCTATAACTTATTGGACCCTCAGTGTGATCGAACTGAATTATCAGCTGCCTACGTACTCCTCCCTTGGAGATCAGATCACACGTAGTTCTACCTTCATACATGGCACCAACCCCGTGCTACACAAAATGACATGTTGTGAGTCCAAGTGGGGGAGGTATTAAATTCATGTCTCATGTCTACCCCTCATGCACATACCTGACCCTAGTAGCTCTATATCACCATGCTATAAGGCCCATCTCAAACCAACTACCATTGTTTCAAAAGACCATCCCCAACCTCATGCGGGATCAACGCTCAGGATGGAGCGATCGTCCAAAATTGGGAATCCCGAGTCTTCACCGAGACCATGAGACTCCAACGAATCCTAGGATTTATTGGACCCTCGGTGTGATCGAACTGAATTATCAGCCTAAGTACCCCTCCCTCGGAGATCAGAATAGATGCTCACGACAGAGCGATCCAACAAAATTGGAGATTCCGAGTCTTCACCGAGACCAGGAGAGACTCCCACGAATCCTAGGACTTATTAGACCCTCGCTGTGATCGAACTGAATTATCAGCTGCCTACGTGCTCCTCACTTGGAGATCAGATCACCTGTAGTTATACCTTCGTTCTGCACCAACCCCGTGCTACACATAATGGCATGTTGTGGGTCCAAGTGGGAGAGATATTACATTCATGTCTCACCTCTACCCTCATTCACTTACCCGACCTTAGTGCCTCTATCTCACCATGCTCTATGCCCCATCTCCAACCAACGAACATTAAAAAAGATTGGAGATTGAAACTTTTGTAATACCAAAAATTCCTTACTACGCTAGTCCGTAAATTAAAATATGCACATCTCCAACCAATGAACCTAAACAAATTGGGCATTAAAACTTCTACGTTACAGTAACATCCCATTTGTCCGACGCCGATTCGAGACTTAAATATTGCCAATATCTCAAATGCCATTCCCAAACCAATGAACCTAAAAAACATTGGGCATTGAAACTTTTATGATTGAAAAAAGACCTTAATACATCCGTCCGCAAATTAAAATTTGCCGAAGTCTCAAATGCCCATCTCCAATTATGAATCAAAAAAAAAAATTGGGGATAGAAACCCTAAAACCCTGAATGCCTAAACCCTGAAACCATAAACCTTAAAACACTAAACCCTAAACCCTAAAAGCCTAAAACTGTAAACCCTATATCCTAAAATACTAAACCCCTAAAGCCTTAACCCTAAAACCCTAAAACCGTAAACCCCTAAATCCCTAAAACCCTAAACCTTAAACCGTCAAACACTAAACCCTAAAACCCGAAACCCGAAACCCTAAAACCCTAAACCCTAAACCCTAAACCCTAAACCCAAACCCAAAACCCTAAACACTAAATCCTAAACCCAAAAGCCTAATTCCTCAACACTAAAACCCTATACCCCTAAAACCCTAAAACCATAAACCTAAACCCGTAAACCCATAAATCCCTAAAACCCTAAAGCCCGAAAACTCTAAAACCGTAAACCCCTAAACCCTAAAACACTAAATCCCTAAACATAAGCATATCAATGACAAAACGCAGTTCTAATCAAACTAATCTTTGTTTTGGGGAATTTCCCTATTTATCACATAATGTCTCTTGTTTGGGGAACCTTCCTATGTATCATATAATATCTCTTGTTTGGGGAAAATTGCCGAATCAGCATTCTTTGTATTTCTTTGTTTTTGGGGAAACTTCCTAAGTTTCAATTGTTTGTTTCTCAATTTGGGGATATCGGGTCAGTATCTCCTAATTTGCTATGTTTGATAAATCCAATTATTGTGACTGTACTTCCTTTGCTATCATTCCTTGTTGCTCTCAGATTGAATGTTTCAGTCTCAGTCTAACGAAGTAAATTAATCCGACCCCCGTGCAGCGGACTCCGAAGAGTCGGTCAGTTGGGATTCTTATCTGTCAGTGAGACATGAAACCGTCTTAATCTTACTTCGAAAGATTCAACCTTCCCGTTTCGCTCTGATACCAACGGTAACACCCCGCCCTTTTTCACTGGCTTTCCGAAAATCAGAGTCTATTTTTTTTTTTTTATTATAAATAGAAGAGTGATAGAGAGCGGGACGTAACGACACTAGACACTAAACACTAAACCCTAAACCATAAAACCAAAAACCCTAAACACTAAACCCTAAAACCAAAAACCTAAAACCTTAAACACTAAACCCTAAAACCCGAAACCCGAAACCCTAAAACCCGAAACCCTAAAACCCTAAACCCTAAACCCAAACCCAAAACCCTAAACACTAAATCCTAAACCCAAAAGCCTAATTCCTCAACACTAAAACCCTATACCCCTAAAACCCTAAAACCATAAACCTAAACCCGTAAACCCATAAATCCCTAAAACCCTAAAGCCCGAAAACTCTAAAACCGTAAACCCCTAAACCCTAAAACACTAAATCCCTAAACATAAGCATATCAATGACAAAACGCAGTTCTAATCAAACTAATCTTTGTTTTGGGGAATTTCCCTATTTATCACATAATGTCTCTTGTTTGGGGAACCTTCCTATGTATCATATAATATCTCTTGTTTGGGGAAAATTGCCGAATCAGCATTCTTTGTATTTCTTTGTTTTTGGGGAAACTTCCTAAGTTTCAATTGTTTGTTTCTCAATTTGGGGATATCGGGTCAGTATCTCCTAATTTGCTATGTTTGATAAATCCAATTATTGTGACTGTACTTCCTTTGCTATCATTCCTTGTTGCTCTCAGATTGAATGTTTCAGTCTCAGTCTAACGAAGTAAATTAATCCGGCCCCCGTGCAGCGGACTCCGAAGAGTCGGTCAGTTGGGATTCTTATCTGTCAGTGAGACATGAAACCGTCTTAATCTTACTTCGAAAGATTCAACCTTCCCGTTTCGCTCTGATACCAACGGTAACACCCCGCCCTTTTTCACTGGCTTTCCGAAAATCAGAGTCTATTTTTTTTTTTTTATTATAAATAGAAGAGTGATAGAGAGCGGGACGTAACGACACTAGACACTAAACACTAAACCCTAAACCATAAAACCAAAAACCCTAAACACTAAACCCTAAAACCAAAAACCTAAAACCTTAAACCTAAACCCTAAAACCCTCAACCCTCAAACCCTAAAATGCTTTCCCCTCAAACCCTAAAATCCTAAAACCCTCAACCCCTAAACCCTAAAACCCTATACCCCTATACTCCTAAACCCTCAAACCCTAAAACCAAAAACCATAACACACTAAACCCTAAAATCCTAAACCCTAAAACCCTAAGCCCTAAAACCATAAAACCAAAATCCCTAAAAACTAAAACCCTAAACCCTAAACCCTAAAATCCTAAACCCTAAAGTCCTAAACCTAAACCCTTAAACCCTATACCCCTAAAACCCTAAAACCCTATACCCCTAAACCCCAAACCCGAAAACCCGAAAACCCTAAAACTCTAAACCTTAAAACCCTAAAAACTAAAACCCTAAACCCAAACCCAAAACCCTAAAACCCTAAACACTAAATCATAAACCTAAACCCGTAAACCTATAAATCCCTAAAACGCTAAAACACTAAACCCTGAAGCCCGAAAACTCAAAAACCCTAAACCTCTAAAACAAACCCTAAACCCTAAACCCTAAAACACTAAATCCCTAAACATAAGCATATCAATGACAAAACGCAGTTCTAATCAAACTAATCTTTGTTTTGGGGAATTTCCCTATGTATCACATAATGTCTCTTGTTTGGGGAACCTTCCTATGTATCATATAATATCTCTTGTTTGGGGAAAATAGCCAAATCAGCACTCTTTGTATTTCTTTGTTTTTGGGAAAACTTCCTAAGTTTCAATTGTTTGTTTCTCAATTTGGGAATATCGGGAAGTATCTCCTAATTTGTTATGTTTGATGAATCCAATTATTTTGATTGGACTTCCTTTGCAATCATTCCTTATTGCTCTCAGATTGAATGTTTCAGTCTGAGTCTAACGAAGTAAATTAATCCAACCTCGGTGCAGCGGATTCCGAAGAGTCGGTCAGTTGAGATCTTATATGTCAGTGAGACATGAAACCGTCTTAATCTTATTTTGAAAGATTCAACCTTCCCGTTTCACTCTGATACCAACTGTAACACCCCGCCCTTTTTCACTCGCTTTCCGAAAATCAGATTCTATTTTTTTTTAAAATAGAAGAGTGATAGAAAGCGAGACGTAACGACGCTAAATATTAAACCCTAAACCATAAATACAAAAACCCTAAACACTAAACCCAAAAACCCAAAACCCTAAAATCTAAACCCTAGAACCCTAAACCATAAAACCAAAAACCCTAAACCCTAAAATCCTAAACCCTAAAGTCCTAAACCTAAACCCCAAAACCCTAAACCCTAAAACCCTTAAACCCTATACCCCTAAAACCCTCAACCCCTAAACCATAAAACCCTATACCCCTAAAACCTTAAAACCTAAACCCTATACCCCTAAAAACTAAAACCCTAAATCCAAAACCCAAAAACCCTAAACCCTAAACCCAAAACCCAAAAACCCTAAACCGTAAACCATAAAACCCTAAAGCCTAAAACCCTAAACTCCTAAAACCCTAAAACTATATACCCCAAAAACCCTCAACCCTCTAACCCTAAAACCCTAAAACTATATATCCCTAAAACCCTAAAACCCGAAAGCCTAAAACCCTAAACTCCTAAAACCTAAAACCCTAAACCCAAAAACCCTAAAACTATATTATCCTAAAACCCTAAAACCCTCTAATACGAAAACCCTAAACCCGAAACCCTAAAATCCTTAAACCATTACCCCTAAAACCATAAACCTTAAATCCTAAACTCTAAACCCTAAACCCCTAAAATCCTAACCCCTAAACCCTAAAATCCTAACACCCCTAAAACCCTAAATCCTACACCCTAACCCTAAACCCAAAATCCAAAACCTTACACCCTAAACCCTAAACCCCCTAAAACAAAAAAACCTTAAACCCTAAAACCCAAACCATAAAACCCCAAACCAGAAAATCCTAAACCCCCAAACCCATAAAACCCTAAACCCTAAAACCCTAAACCATAAAACCCTAAAACCCTAAACCATAAAACCCTAAAACTTTACACTCCCACGAATCCTAGGATTTATTGGACCTTCGGTGTGATCGAACTGAATTATCAGCCTAAGTACTCCTCCATCGGAGATCAGATCACGAATAGTTCTACCTTCATACATGGCACCGACCTCGTGCTACACATAATTACATGTTGTGGGTCCAAGTGGAGAGAGGTATTACATTCAAGTCTCACCTCTACCCCTCATGCACTTACCCGACCCTAGTGCCTCTATGTCACCATGCTCTATGCCCCATTTCCAACAAACTGCCATTGTTTCGAAAGCCCATCCCAACTGATGCGGGATCGATACTCACGATGGAGCGATCCAACAAAATTGGGGATCCCGAGTCTTCACCGAGACCACGAGAGACTCCCACGAATCCTAGGACTTATTGGGCCCTCGCTGTGATCGAACTGAAATATCAGCTGCCTACGTACTCCTCCCTTGGAGATCAGATCACCCGTAGTTCTACCTTCATTCCTAGCACCAACCTCGTGCTACACATAATTGCATGTTGTGGGTCCAAGTGGAGAGAGGTATTACATTCATGTCTCACCTCTACCCCTCATGCACTTACCCGACCCTAGTGCCTCTATGTCACCATGCTCTACCCCATCTCCAACCAATGAACCTAAAAAACATTGGGCATTGAAACTTTTATGATTGAAAAAAGACCTTAATACGTCCGCCTGCGAATTAACATATGCCGAAGTCTCAAATGCCCATCTCCAATTATGTGCCAAAAATAATAATTTGGGGATTGAAACTTATACGATACCGAAAAGGCCCTACACCTCCCGTCCGCGAAATAGAATATCTGAAGTCTCAAATACCCATCTCCAACCAATAAACGCAAATAAAATTGGGCATTGAAACTTCTACGTTATAGTAACCGCCAAATTACGCTCATCCGCGAATGTTCACTGACGGTCTGACCGACGCCACCATCAATCCCACCGATGTTGTTACGGAAAACTCTTTACTACGTCGATCCGAGACTTAAATATTGTCAATATTTCAAATGCCCGTCCCAAACCAATGAACGTAAACAAAATTGGGCATTGAAACTTTATGTTACTTGAATTTCAATCTTCTCCAAAATCCGTTCTTATGATTGCCCATAGACAACGTTGCACATGTTGGGTTACGGCGGTGGCTATTCTCAGTCAAATTCAGGATCATTCGTTATAGACGGGCATTATAACAAAAGGCTAACCATTTGTTGTCAACATTTTTGTGACGTGACTGGGTTGATATTTAACATTAGATATCATAAATACATACATTACGCATAACGTATGGATGTATGTATGCATGCATGTATGTATGTGTATGTGTGTATGTATATACGCATGTATGTATCATCATATCTAATATTGTTAAATATCAACTAAGTCACATACATGATACGATTCTTTAAATGAGCTTGCCCAACGAAGGAAACATATTAAAATTGGGGCATCGACACCAAATATCCCAATCGTCCAGTATTAAACATTGCAAATGTTTCAAATCTCATCCCCACCCAATGAACCTAAACAAAATTGGGCATTTAAACTTCATACGATACTGGAAAGTCCTTACAACGCTTATTCAAGACATGAACATGTCACAAATTCTCATCCTCAACCAATGAACCAAAATAAAAATGGGGAATGAAACTTCTGTCACCAAAAACTTCTTACTACGCCTGTCGGTGACATAAACGTTGCCAATGTTTCAAATACCCATACCCAACCAATAAGCCTGAGCAAAATTGGGCATTAAAACTACTTTGATAGCGAAAACATCTTACTACGCCTATCCACGACTTAAAAATTGTCAATGCTTCAAATGCACATCCCCAATCAATGAACCTAAACAAAATTGGTTATAAAAACTTTGACATTAGCAGAAACTGCATAATACGCTCTTCCGAGACTTAAAAAACTATCAATGTCTCAAATGCCCAACCCAAACCTTAACAAAATTGGGCATTGAAACTTCTATATTAGTAACAATTCCGTACTACGTCTATCCGCGCCTTAAACGTTGCCAATGTTTCAAATACCCATCCCAACCAATGAACCTAAAAACAATTGGGCATTAAAACTTCTATGTTCGCAGGAACTAATTAAGACGCTCATCCGATTGCCAAAGTCTCAAATGCCCATCCCCAACCAATTAACTTTAACAAAATTGGGAATTGAAACATCTATTTTATCGAAAACTCATTACTATGCTCGTCAGCGACTTAAACGTTACTAATGCTTTAAATGCCCATCCGTAACAAGCGAACCTAAACAAATTTGGGCTTTGAAATTTCTATTCTACCGGCAACTCAACACACCACCCATCCGCGACTTAAAAATTGTCAATGATTCAAATTCCCATATCAAACCAATGAACATAAATAAAATTGGGCATTGAAACTTCGATGTTAAAAGAAACAACTAACTACGCCCATCTGCGATTTAAAACATGTCATTGTTTCAAATGCCCATCCCCAGCCTGATGCGGGATCGATGCTCACGACAGAGCGATCTAACAAAATTTTGGATCTCGAGTTTTCACCGAGGCCAGTAGAGACTCGCACGAATCCTATAACTTATTGGACCCTCAGTGTGATCGAACTGAATTATCAGCTGCCTACGTACTCCTCCCTTGGAGATCAGATCACACGTAGTTCTACCTTCATACATGGCACCAACCCCGTGCTACACAAAATGACATGTTGTGGGTCCAAGTGGGGGAAGTATTAAATTCATGTCTCATGTCTACCCCTCATGCACATACCTGACCCTAGTAGCTCTATATCACCATGCTTTAAGGCCCATCTCAAACCAACTACCATTGTTTCAAAAGACCATCCCCAACCTGATGCGGGATCAATGCTCACGATGGAGCGATCCAACAAAATTGGGGATCCCGAGTCTTCACCGAGACCATGAGACTCCAACGAATCCTAGGATTTATTGGACCCTCGGTGTGATCGAACTGAATTATCAGCCTAAGTATCCCTCCCTCGGAGATCAGAATAGATGCTCACGACAGAGCGATCCAACAAAATTCGAGATTCCGAGTCTTCACCGAGACCAGGAGAGACTCCCACGAATCCTAGGACTTATTAGACCCTCGCTGTGATCGAACTGAATTATCAGCTGCCTACGTGCTCCTCACTTGGAGATCAGATCACCTGTAGTTATACCTTCGTTCCTGGCACCAACCCCGTGCTACACATAATGGCATGTTGTGGGTCCAAGTGGGGAGAGATATTACATTCATGTCTCACCTCTACCCCTCATTCACTTACCCGACCTTAGTGCCTCTATCTCACCATGCTCTATGCCCCATCTCCAACCAACGAACATAAAAAAAGATTGGAGATTGAAACTTTTGTAATACCAAAAATTCCTTACTACGCTAGTCCGTAAATTAAAATATGCACATCTCCAACCAATGAACCTAAACAAAATTGGGCATTAAAACTTCTACGTTACAGTAACATCCCATTTGTCCGACGCCGATTCGAGACTTAAATATTGCCAATATCTCAAATGCCATTCCCAAACCAATGAACCTAAAAAACATTGGGCATTGAAACTTTTATGATTGAAAAAAGACCTTAATACATCCGTCCGCAAATTAAAATTTGCCGAAGTCTCAAATGCCCATCTCCAATTATGAATCAAAAAAAAAAAATTGGGGATAGAAACCCTAAAACCCTGAATGCCTAAACCCTGAAACCATAAACCTTAAAACACTAAACCCTAAACCCTAAAAGCCTAAAACTGTAAACCCTATATCCTAAAATACTAAACCCCTAAAGCCTTAACCCTAAAACCCTAAAACCGTAAACCCCTAAATCCCTAAAACCCTAAACCTTAAACCCTCAAACACTAAACCCTAAAACCCGAAACCCGAAACCCTAAAACCCTAAACCCTAAACCCAAACCCAAAACCCTAAACACTAAATCCTAAACCCAAAAGCCTAATTCCTCAACACTAAAACCCTATACCCCTAAAACCCTAAAACCATAAACCTAAACCCGTAAACCCATAAATCCCTAAAACCCTAAAGCCCGAAAACTCTAAAACCGTAAACCCCTAAACCCTAAAACACTAAATCCCTAAACATAAGCATATCAATGACAAAACGCAGTTCTAATCAAACTAATCTTTGTTTTGGGGAATTTCCCTATTTATCACATAATGTCTCTTGTTTGGGGAACCTTCCTATGTATCATATAATATCTCTTGTTTGGGGAAAATTGCCGAATCAGCATTCTTTGTATTTCTTTGTTTTTGGGGAAACTTCCTAAGTTTCAATTGTTTGTTTCTCAATTTGGGGATATCGGGTCAGTATCTCCTAATTTGCTATGTTTGATAAATCCAATTATTGTGACTGTACTTCCTTTGCTATCATTCCTTGTTGCTCTCAGATTGAATGTTTCAGTCTCAGTCTAACGAAGTAAATTAATCCGGCCCCCGTGCAGCGGACTCCGAAGAGTCGGTCAGTTGGGATTCTTATCTGTCAGTGAGACATGAAACCGTCTTAATCTTATTTCGAAAGATTCAACCTTCCCGTTTCGCTCTGATACCAACGGTAACACCCCGCCCTTTTTCACTGGCTTTCCGAAAATCAGAGTCTATTTTTTTTTTTTTATTATAAATAGAAGAGTGATAGAGAGCGGGACGTAACGACACTAGACACTAAACACTAAACCCTAAACCATAAAACCAAAAACCCTAAACACTAAACCCTAAAACCAAAAACCTAAAACCTTAAACCTAAACCCTCAACCCTCAAACCCTAAAATGCTTTCCCCTCAAACCCTAAAATCCTAAAACCCTCAACCCCTAAACCCTAAAACCCTATACCCCTATACTCCTAAACCCTCAAACCCTAAAACCAAAAACCATAACACACTAAACCCTAAAATCCTAAACCCTAAAACCCTAAGCCCTAAAACCATAAAACCAAAATCCCTAAAAACTAAAACCCTAAACCCTAAACCCTAAAATCCTAAACCCTAAAGTCCTAAACCTAAACCCTTAAACCCTATACCCCTAAAACCCTAAAACCATATACCCCTAAACCCCAAACCCGAAAACCCTAAACCTTAAAACCCTAAAAACTAAAACCCTAAACCCAAACCCAAAACCCTAAAACCCTAAACACTAAATCATAAACCTAAACCCGTAAACCTATAAATCCCTAAAACACTAAACCCTGAAGCCCGAAAACTCAAAAACCCTAAACCTCTAAAACAAACCCTAAACCCTAAACCCTAAAACACTAAATCCCTAAACATAAGCATATCAATGACAAAACGCAGTTCTAATCAAACTAATCTTTGTTTTGGGGAATTTCCCTATGTATCACATAATGTCTCTTGTTTGGGGAACCTTCCTATGTATCATATAATATCTCTTGTTTGGGGAAAATAGCCAAATCAGCACTCTTTGTATTTCTTTGTTTTTGGGAAAACTTCCTAAGTTTCAATTGTTTGTTTCTCAATTTGGGAATATCGGGGAAGTATCTCCTAATTTGTTATGTTTGATGAATCCAATTATTTTGATTGGACTTCCTTTGCAATCATTCCTTATTGCTCTCAGATTGAATGTTTCAGTCTGAGTCTAACGAAGTAAATTAATCCAACCTCGGTGCAGCGGATTCCGAAGAGTCGGTCAGTTGAGATCTTATATGTCAGTGAGACATGAAACCGTCTTAATCTTATTTCGAAAGATTCAACCTTCCCGTTTCACTCTGATACCAACTGTAACACCCCGTCCTTTTTCACTCGCTTTCCGAAAATCAGATTCTATTTTTTTTTAAAATAGAAGAGTGATAGAAAGCGAGACGTAACGACGCTAAATATTAAACCCTAAACCATAAAAACAAAAACCCTAAACACTAAACCCAAAAACCCAAAACCCTAAAATCTAAACCCTAGAACCCTAAACCATAAAACCAAAAACCCTAAACCCTAAAATCCTAAACCCTAAAGTCCTAAACCTAAACCCCAAAACCCTAAACCCTAAAACCCTTAAACCCTATACCCCTAAAACCCTAAAACCCTCAACCCCTAAACCATAAAACCCTATACCCCTAAAACCTTAAAACCTAAACCCTATACCCCTAAAAACTAAAACCCTAAATCCAAAACCCAAAAACCCTAAACCCTAAACCCAAAAACCCTAAACCGTAAACCATAAAACCCTAAAGCCTAAAACCCTAAACTCCTAAAACCCTAAAACTATATACCCCAAAAACCCTCAACCCTCTAACCCTAAAACCCTAAAACTATATATCCCTAAAACCCTAAAACCCGAAAGCCTAAAACCCTAAACTCCTAAAACCTAAAACCCTAAACCCAAAAACCCTAAAACTATATTATCCTAAAACCCTAAAACCCTCTAATACGAAAACCCTAAACCCGAAACCCTAAAATCCTTAAACCATTACCCCTAAAACCATAAACCTTAAATCCTAAACTCTAAACCCTAAACCCCTAAAATCCTAACCCCTAAACCCTAAAATCCTAACACCCCTAAAACCCTAAATCCTACACCCTAACCCTAAACCCAAAATCCAAAACCTTACACCCTAAACCCTAAACCCCCTAAAACAAAAAAACCTTAAACCCTAAAACCCAAACCATAAAACCCCAAACCAGAAAATCCTAAACCCCCAAACCCATAAAACCCTAAACCCTAAAACCCTAAACCATAAAACCCTAAAACCCTAAACCATAAAACCCTAAAACTTTACACTCCCACGAATCCTAGGATTTATTGGACCTTCGGTGTGATCGAACTGAATTATCAGCCTAAGTACTCCTCCATCGGAGATCAGATCACGAATAGTTCTACCTTCATACATGGCACCGACCTCGTGCTACACATAATTACATGTTGTGGGTCCAAGTGGAGAGAGGTATTACATTCAAGTCTCACCTCTACCCCTCATGCACTTACCCGACCCTAGTGCCTCTATGTCACCATGCTCTATGCCCCATTTCCAACCAACTGCCATTGTTTCGAAAGCCCATCCCAACCTGATGCGGGATCGATACTCACGATGGAGCGATCCAACAAAATTGGGGATCCCGAGTCTTCACCGAGACCACGAGAGACTCCCACGAATCCTAGGACTTATTGGGCCCTCGCTGTGATCGAACTGAAATATCAGCTGCCTACGTACTCCTCCCTTGGAGATCAGATCACCCGTAGTTCTACCTTCATTCCTAGCACCAACCTCGTGCTACACATAATTGCATGTTGTGGGTCCAAGTGGAGAGAGGTATTACATTCATGTCTCACCTCTACCCCTCATGCACTTACCCGACCCTAGTGCCTCTATGTCACCATGCTCTACCCCATCTCCAACCAATGAACCTAAAAAACATTGGGCATTGAAACTTTTATGATTGAAAAAAGACCTTAATACGTCCGCCTGCGAATTAACATATGCCGAAGTCTCAAATGCCCATCTCCAATTATGTGCCAAAAATAATAATTTGGGGATTGAAACTTATACGATACCGAAAAGGCCCTACACCTCCCGTCCGCGAAATAGAATATCTGAAGTCTCAAATACCCATCTCCAACCAATAAACGCAAATAAAATTGGGCATTGAAACTTCTACGTTATAGTAACCGCCAAATTACGCTCATCCGCGAATGTTCACTGACGGTCTGACCGACGCCACCATCAATCCCACCGATGTTGTTACGGAAAACTCTTTACTACGTCGATCCGAGACTTAAATATTGTCAATATTTCAAATGCCCGTCCCAAACCAATGAACGTAAACAAAATTGGGCATTGAAACTTTATGTTACTTGAATTTCAATCTTCTCCAAAATCCGTTCTTATGATTGCCCATAGACAACGTTGCACATGTTGGGTTACGGCGGTGGCTATTCTCAGTCAAATTCAGGATCATTCGTTATAGACGGGCATTATAACAAAAGGCTAACCATTTGTTGTCAACATTTTTGTGACGTGACTGGGTTGATATTTAACATTAGATATCATAAATACATACATTACGCATAACGTATGGATGTATGTATGCATGCATGTATGTATGTGTATGTGTGTATGTATACACGCATGTATGTATCATCATATCTAATATTGTTAAATATCAACTAAGTCACATACATGATACGATTCTTTAAATGAGCTTGCCCAACGAAGGAAACATATTAAAATTGGGGCATCGACACCAAATATCCCAATCGTCCAGTATTAAACATTGCAAATGTTTCAAATCTCATCCCCACCCAATGAACCTAAACAAAATTGGGCATTTAAACTTCATACGATACTGGAAAGTCCTTACAACGCTTATTCAAGACATGAACATGTCACAAATTCTCATCCCCAACCAATGAACCAAAATAAAAATGGGGAATGAAACTTCTGTCACCAAAAACTTCTTACTACGCCTGTCGGTGACATAAACGTTGCCAATGTTTCAAATACCCATACCCAACCAATAAGCCTGAGCAAAATTGGGCATTAAAACTACTTTGATAGCGAAAACATCTTACTACGCCTATCCACGACTTAAAAATTGTCAATGCTTCAAATGCACCCCCAATCAATGAACCTAAACAAAATTGGTTA
The DNA here is from genome assembly GCA_022113865.1 of Chimonanthus praecox. Taxonomy (NCBI): domain Eukaryota; kingdom Viridiplantae; phylum Streptophyta; class Magnoliopsida; order Laurales; family Calycanthaceae; genus Chimonanthus; species Chimonanthus praecox. The sequence goes on from CM039086.1 coordinate 34,517,510, forward strand.
TAAAAACTTTGACATTAGCAGAAACTGCATAATACGCTCTTCCGAGACTTAAAAAACTATCAATGTCTCAAATGCCCAACCCAAACCTTAACAAAATTGGGCATTGAAACTTCTATATTAGTAACAATTCCGTACTACGTCTATCCGCGCCTTAAACGTTGCCAATGTTTCAAATACCCATCCCAACCAATGAACCTAAAAACAATTGGGCATTAAAACTTCTATGTTCGCAGGAACTAATTAAGACGCTCATCCGATTGCCAAAGTCTCAAATGCCCATCCCCAACCAATTAACTTTAACAAAATTGGGAATTGAAACATCTATTTTATCGAAAACTCATTACTATGCTCGTCAGCGACTTAAACGTTACTAATGCTTTAAATGCCCATCCGTAACAAGCGAACCTAAACAAATTTGGGCTTTGAAATTTCTATTCTACCGGAAACTCAACACACCACCCATCCGCGACTTAAAAATTGTCAATGATTCAAATTCCCATATCAAACCAATGAACATAAATAAAAAATTGGGCATTGAAACTTCGATGTTAAAAGAAACAACTAACTACGCCCATCTGCGATTTAAAACATGTCATTGTTTCAAATGCCCATCCCCCAACCTGATGCGGGATCGATGCTCACGACAGAGCGATCTAACAAAATTTTGGATCTCGAGTTTTCACCGAGGCCAGTAGAGACTCGCACGAATCCTATAACTTATTGGACCCTCAGTGTGATCGAACTGAATTATCAGCTGCCTACGTACTCCTCCCTTGGAGATCAGATCACACGTAGTTCTACCTTCATACATGGCACCAACCCCGTGCTACACAAAATGACATGTTGTGGGTCCAAGTGGGGGAAGTATTAAATTCATGTCTCATGTCTACCCCTCATGCACATACCTGACCCTAGTAGCTCTATATCACCATGCTTTAAGGCCCATCTCAAACCAACTACCATTGTTTCAAAAGACCATCCCCAACCTGATGCGGGATCAATGCTCACGATGGAGCGATCCAACAAAATTGGGGATCCCGAGTCTTCACCGAGACCATGAGACTCCAACGAATCCTAGGATTTATTGGACCCTCGTGATCGAACTGAATTATCAGCCTAAGTACTCCTCCTCGGAGATCAGAATAGATGCTCACGACAGAGCGATCCAACAAAATTCGAGATTCCGAGTCTTCACCGAGACCAGGAGAGACTCCCACGAATCCTAGGACTTATTAGACCCTCGCTGTGATCGAACTGAATTATCAACTGCCTACGTGCTCCTCACTTGGAGATCAGATCACCTGTAGTTATACCTTCGTTCCTGGCACCAACCCCGTGCTACACATAATGGCATGTTGTGGGTCCAAGTGGGGAGAGATATTACATTCATGTCTCACCTCTACCCCTCATTCACTTACCCGACCTTAGTGCCTCTATCTCACCATGCTATGCCCCATCTCCAACCAACGAACATAAAAAAAGATTGGAGATTGAAACTTTTGTAATACCAAAAATTCCTTACTACGCTAGTCCGTAAATTAAAATATGCACATCTCCAACCAATGAACCTAAACAAAATTGGGCATTAAAACTTCTACGTTACAGTAACATCCCATTTGTCCGACGCCGATTCGAGACTTAAATATTGCCAATATCTCAAATGCCATTCCCAAACCAATGAACCTAAAAAACATTGGGCATTGAAACTTTTATGATTGAAAAAAGACCTTAATACATCCGTCCGCAAATTAAAATTTGCCGAAGTCTCAAATGCCATCTCCAATTATGAATCAAAAAAAAAAAATTGGGGATAGAAACCCTAAAACCCTGAATGCCTAAACCCTGAAACCATAAACCTTAAAACACTAAACCCTAAACCCTAAAAGCCTAAAACTGTAAACCCTATATCCTAAAATACTAAACCCCTAAAGCCTTAACCCTAAAACCCTAAAACCGTAAACCCCTAAATCCCTAAAACCCTAAACCTTAAACCCTCAAACACTAAACCCTAAAACCCGAAACCCGAAACCCTAAAACCCTAAACCCTAAACCCAAACCCAAAACCCTAAACACTAAATCCTAAACCCAAAAGCCTAATTCCTCAACACTAAAACCCTATACCCCTAAAACCCTAAAACCATAAACCTAAACCCGTAAACCCATAAATCCCTAAAAACCCTAAAGCCCGAAAACTCTAAAACCGTAAACCCCTAAACCCTAAAACACTAAATCCCTAAACATAAGCATATCAATGACAAAACGCAGTTCTAATCAAACTAATCTTTGTTTTGGGGAATTTCCCTATTTATCACATAATGTCTCTTGTTTGGGGAACCTTCCTATGTATCATATAATATCTCTTGTTTGGGGAAAATTGCCGAATCAGCATTCTTTGTATTTCTTTGTTTTTGGGGAAACTTCCTAAGTTTCAATTGTTTGTTTCTCAATTTGGGGATATCGGGTCAGTATCTCCTAATTTGCTATGTTTGATAAATCCAATTATTGTGACTGTACTTCCTTTGCTATCATTCCTTGTTGCTCTCAGATTGAATGTTTCAGTCTCAGTCTAACGAAGTAAATTAATCCGGCCCCCGTGCAGCGGACTCCGAAGAGTCGGTCAGTTGGGATTCTTATCTGTCAGTGAGACATGAAACCGTCTTAATCTTACTTCGAAAGATTCAACCTTCCCGTTTCGCTCTGATACCAACGGTAACACCCCGCCCTTTTTCACTGGCTTTCCGAAAATCAGAGTCTATTTTTTTTTTTATTATAAATAGAAGAGTGATAGAGAGCGGGACGTAACGACACTAGACACTAAACACTAAACCCTAAACCATAAAACCAAAAACCCTAAACACTAAACCCTAAAACCAAAAACCTAAAACCTTAAACCTAAACCTAAACCCTAAAACCCTCAACCCTCAAACCCTAAAATGCTTTCCCCTCAAACCTAAATCCTAAAACCCTCAACCCCTAAAACCCTAAAACCCTATACCCCTATACTCCTAAACCCTCAAACCCTAAAACCAAAAACCATAACACACTAAACCCTAAAATCCTAAACCCTAAAACCCTAAAACCCTAAGCCCTAAAACCATAAAACCAAAATCCCTAAAAACTAAAACCCTAAACCCTAAACCCTAAAATCCTAAACCCTAAAGTCCTAAACCTAAACCCTTAAACCCTATACCCCTAAAACCCTAAAACCCTATACCCCTAAACCCCAAACCCGAAAACCCGAAAACCCTAAAACTCTAAACCTTAAAACCCTAAAAACTAAAACCCTAAACCCAAAACCCAAAAACCCTAAACCCTAAACCCTAAAACCCTAAACTCCTAAAACTTAAAACCCAAAAACCCTAAAACTATATACCCCTAAAATCTTCAACCCTCTAACCCTAAAACTATATACCCCTAAAATCTTCAACCCTCTAACCCTAAAACTATATATCCCTAAAGCCCTAAAACCCTCTAACCCTAAACCCTAAACCCTAAAATCCTAAAACCTTAACCCCTAAAACCATAAAACCATAAACCTTAAATCCTAAACTCTAAACTATATACCCCTAAAATCTTCAACCCTCTAACCCTAAAACTATATCCCTAAAGCCCTAAAACCCTCTAACCCTAAAACCAAAACCTAAAATCCTAAAACCTTAACCCCTAAAACCATAAAACCATAAACCTTAAATCCTAAAATCTAAACCCTAAACCCCTAAAATCCTAACCCCTAAACCCTATAATCATAACACCCCTAAAACCCTAAATCGTACACCCTAAACACTAAACCCTAAAACCCTAAAACCCAAAATCCTAAACCTTACATCCTAAACCCTAAACCCCTAAAACCAAAAACCCCTAAACCCTAAAACCCTAAACCCCAAACCGCAAAACCCCTAAAACTCTAAACCCTAAACCCCTAAAACCATAAAACCCTAAACCCCTAAACACTAAACCCTAAAACCATAAACCTTAAACCCTAAATCCTAAATCGCAAACCCTAAAACCCTATACCCCTAAACCCTAAAACCCCTAAACCATAAAACCCTAAAACTTTACACTCCCACGAATCCTAGGATTTATTGGACCCTCGGTGTGATCGAACTAAATTATCAGCCTAAATACTCCTCCCTCGGAAATCAGATCACGCGTAGTTCCACCTTCATACATGGCACAGACCTCGTGCTACACATAATGACATGTTATGTGTCCAAGTGGGGGGCCGTATTACATTCATGTCTCATCTCTACCCCTTATGCACATAATCGACCCTAGTGTCTCTATGTCACCATGCTCTATGCCCCATTTCCAACCAACTACCATTGTTTCAAAAGCCCATCCCCAACCTGATGCGGGATCGATACTCACGAAAGAGCGATCAGACAAAATTGGGGATCCCGAGTCTTCACCGAGACCAAGAGAGACTCCCACGATTCCTAGGACTTATTGGACCCTCGCTGTGATCAAACTGAAATATCAGCTGCCTACGTACTCCTCCCTTGGAGATCAGATCACCCATAGTTCTACCTTCATTCCTGGCACCAACCCCGTGCTACACATAATTGCATGTTGTGGGTCCAAGTGGGGAGAGGTATTACATTCATGTCTCACCTCTACCCCTCATGCACTTACCCGACCCTAGTGCCTCTATGTCACCATGCTCTGCCCCATCTCCAACCAATGAACCTAAAACACATTGGGCATTGAAACTTTTATGATTGAAAAAAGACCTTAATACATCTGTCCGCGAATAAACATATGCCGAAGTCTCAAATGCCCATCTCCAATTATGAGCCAAAAAAAAAAAATTGGGGATTGAAACTTGTACGATACCGAAAAGGCCAAACAACTCCCGTCCGCGAAATAGAATATGCCGAAGTCCCGAAGTCCCATCTCCAACCAATTAACGTAAATAAAATTAGGCATTAAAACTTCTACGTTATATTAACCTCCAAATTACGCTCATCCGCGGATGTTCACTAACGGTCTGACTGACGCCACCATCGATCCCACCGATGCTGTTACGGGAAACTCCTTACTACACCGATCCGAGACTTAAACATTGTCAATATTTCAAATGCCTATCCCAAACCAATGAACCTAAACAAAATTGGGCATTGAAACTTCTATGTTACTTGAATTTCAATCTTCTCCAAAATCCATTCATATGGCTCCGCATAGGAAACGTTGCACATGTTGGGTTACGGCGGTAGGTATTCTCAGTCGAATTCAGGATCATTCGTTATAGACGGACATTTTAACAAAACACTAACCATTTGTTCTCAAAATTTTTGTGTTGTGACGGGGTCGATATTTAACATTAGATATCATAAATACATACATTACGCATAACGTATGGATGTATGTATGCATGCATGTATCTATGTGTATGTGTGTATATGTATATACGCATGTATGCATCATCATATCTAATATTGTTAAATATCAACTTAGTCACAATATAAAATTATTGACAACAAATAGTTAGTCCCATGTTCAAAATGCCCATCTGCAACAAACGAAACTAAATAAAACTGAGCATAACAAACGCATTCACCCAAACCTTAACAAAATTGGGCATTAAAACTTCTATGTTAGTAGAAATTCCTTACCACGTCCATCCGCGCCTTAAACGTTGCCAATGTTTCAAATACCCATCCCAACCAATGAACCTAAAAACAATTGAGCATTAAAACTTCTATGTTAGCAGGAACTGCTTAAGATGCTCATCCGATTGCCAATGTCTCAAATGCCCATCCCCAACCAATTAACTTTAACAAAATTGAGAATTAAAACATCTATGTCATCGAAAACTCATTACTACGATCGTCAGCGACTTAACGTTACTAATGTTTTAAATGCCCATCCGTAATAACGAACCTAAAATAAATTTGGGCTTTGAAATTTCTATTCTACCAGAAACTCGACACCCACCCATCCGCGACTTAAAAATTGTCAATGATTCAATGCCCATATCAAACCAATGAAAATAAACAATTGGACATTGAAACTTCGATGTTAAAGGAAACAACTAACTACGCCTATCGGCGATTTAAAAACTGTCATTGTTTCAAATGCCCATCCCCAACCTAATGCGGGATCGATGCTCACGACGGAGCGATCTAACAAATTTTGGGATCCCGAGTCTTCACCGAGACCAGGAGAGACTCCCACGAATCCTAGAACTTATTGGACCCTCAGTGTGATCGAACTAAATTATCAGCTGCCTACGTACTCCTCCCTTGGAGATCAGATCACACGTAGTTCTACCTTCATACATGGTACCAACCCCGTGCTACACATAATGACATGTTGTGGGTCCAAGTGGGGGAGGTAGCAAATTCATGTCTAATGTCTACCCCTCATGCACATACCTGACCCTAGAGGCTCTATCTCGCCATGCTTTATGGCCCATCTCAAACCAACTACCATTGTTTCAAAAGGACATCCCCAACCTGATGCGGGATTAATGCCCACGACGGAGCGATCCAACAAAATTGGGGATCCCGAGTCTTCACCGAGACCATGAGACTCCAACGAATCCTAGGATTTATTGGACCCTCGATGTGATCGAACTGAATTATAAGCCTAAGTACTCCTCCCTCGGAGATCAGATCACGCGTAGTTCTACCTTCATACATGGCACCGACCCCGTGCTACACATAATGACATGTTGTGGATCCAAGTGGGGGGCCGTATTACACATTCATGTCTCATCTCTACCCCTCATGCACATACCCGACCCTAGTGCCTCTATGTCACCATGCTCCATGCCCCATCTCTAACCAACTGTCATTGTTTCAAAAGCCTATCCCCAACCTGATGCGGGATCGATCCTCACGACAGAGCGATCCAACAAAATTGGGGATCCCGAGTCTTCACCGAGACCAAGAGAGACTCCCACGAATCCTAGGACTTATTGGACCCTCGTTGTGATCGAACTGAATTATCAGCTGCCTACGTGCTCCTCCCTTGGAGATCAGATCACCGGTAGTTATACCTTCATTCCTGGCACCAACTCCGTGCTATAATGGCATGTTGTGGGTCCAAGTGGGGAGAGGTATTACATTCATGTCTCACCTCTACCCCTCATTCACTTACCCGACCCTAGTGCCTCTCTGTCACCATGCTCTATGCCCCATCTCCAACCAACGAACATAAAAAAAGATTGGAGATTGAAACTTTTGTAATACCAAAAATTCTTTACTATGCCACTCCGTAAATTAAAATAGGCACATCTCCAACCAATGAACCTAAACAAAAATGGGCATTAAAACTTCTATATTACAATAACCTCCAAATTACGTTCATCCGCGACTGTTCACTGTCCGTTTGTCCGACGCCGATTCGGGACTTAAACATTGCCAATATCTCGAATGCCCTTCCCAAACCAATGAACCTAAAAAACATTGGGCATTGAAACTTTTATGATTGAAAAAAGGCCTTAATACATCCGTCCGTAAATTAAAATTTGCCGAAGTCTCAAATGCCCATCTCCAATTATGAATCAAAAAAAAAAATTGGGGATAGAAACCCTAAAACCCTGAATGCCTAAACCCTGAAACCATAAACCTTAAAACACCAAACCCTAAACCCTAAAAGCCTAAAACTGTAAACCCTATATCCTAAAATACTAAACCCTAAAACCCTAAACCCCTAAAGCCCTAACCCTAAAACCCTAAAACCGTAAACCCCTAAATCCCTAAAACCCTCAAACACTAAAACCCTAAAACCCGAAACCGTAAACCCTAAATCCAAACCCAAAACCCTAAAACCCTAAACACTAAATCCTAAACCCAAAAGCCTAATCCCTGAACCCTAAAACCCTATACCCCTAAAACCATAAACCTAAACCCGTAAACTCATAAATCCCTAAAACCCTAAACCTTAAACCCCAAAACACTAAAGCTCTAAAACCCTAAACCCCTAAAACAAACCCTAAACCCTAAAACACTAAATCCCTAAACCCCTAAAACCCTTAAACCCTAAATTCTAGAACCCTAAACCCCTAAAATACTAAACCCTAAAACCCTAAGCACCAAAACACTAAAACCAAAACCATAAAAACAGAAACACTAACACCCTAAACCCCAAAACCCTAAAACCCGAACCTTAAAACACTAAGCCCTCAAACCCTAATACCCTCAACCCTAAAACCCTTAACCCTCTGACCCTAAAACCATAAAACCAAAAATCCTAAACACTAAACCCAAAAACCCTAAAACCCTAAAAACCTAGAACCGTAAAACTCTAAACCATACAACCCTAAAAACCTAAGCCCTAAACAATAAAACACTAAAACCCTAAACCCTAAAACACTGAAACCTTAAACCATAAACCCTAAACCCAAAACTCTTAACCCTAAAAACCTAAACCCTAAACAATAAAACACTAAAACCCTAAACCCTAAAACACTGAAACCCTAAACCATAAACCCTAAACCCAAAACTCTTAACCCAAAAACCTTAAACCCTAAAACCCTAGACCCTAAAACCGTAAAACCTAAAACCCTAAAACCCTAAAACCTTGCAACCCTAAAACTCTAAACCTTAAACCATAAACCATAAACTCTAAACCCTAAAGCCCTAAAACCCTAAAATCCTAAACCCTAAATCCTTAGCCCTAAACCCTACAACCCAAAAACACAAAAACCCTAAACCCTAATCGTGATACCCTCAAAACCTAAAACCCTAAACCCTAAATCGTGATACCCTCAAAACCTAAAACCCTAAACCATAAATCCAAAAACCATAAAACCCTAAACTCTTAACCCTAAAACCCTAAAATCCTAAACCCAAAACCCTAAAACCCTAAAATCCAAAAATGCAAAACCCTAAACCCTAAAAGCCTCAAACCCTAAAACCCTTAACCCTTAACCCTAAACCTAAACCCTAAAACCCTAAACCCCTAAACCCCTAAACCCTAAAACCCTAAACCTTAAAACCATAAAACCCAAAAACCCAAAAACCTAAACCCCTAAACCCTAACCCTCTAAAACCCTAAAACTCTAAAACACTAAACCCTAAAACCTTAAACCCTAATCTCTAAACCCCAAAAACCCATAAACCCCAAAACCCCTCAACCCTAAAACCTTAAACCCAAAACCCTCAAACCCTAACCCCTAAAACCCTAAAAGCTAAAACCCACCTAAACCCTAAACCCTAAACCCAAAAACCCTAAAATCCTAAAACCTAAAACTATATACCCCTAAAACTATAAACCCTAAAACTCAACGCTCTAACCAGAAAACCCTAAACACTAAATTCTAAAATCCAAAAACCATAAAAAGATAAACCCTAAACCCAAAAATCCTAAAACCCTAAACCCCAAACAGTAAAATCCTAAACCCCTTAAACCCTAAACCCTTAAAATCCGAAAGCCCTAAAACCCTAAACCCTAAAACATCCAACACAATTTTCAAATTTCTATAATTATTATAATTTTAAAATCCCAATATCCAATTACAAAATGAACCTAAAAGAAAACTTTGATAGTCAAAATTCTATAATTCAAATTTCTAAAAATTCTTGAGAAGAATTCTACCCAAATAGGCCCTAACAAAATATCTCCTATTGACTTGAGTAAGCCGAATTCATAAATTTCAAAACTGATTGCAAGTCTTCTTTATTAGCAACATTATCATTTAGCACACGTCTTGAACAAAATTGAGTGAATAAAAAAGTACCTGCTTTGAAAGAGATAATGTTGTATATCCCAGCCTTTGGTACTCAACCTTGAACTGGAAACCATAAACCTTGAACTGGAAAACACCATAAACATCTGGAACCCGGAAAGAAGTATAGTACAGGCCCAGCAACAGCATAATCACACAAACCAGTTAATAGTAAGAGATCATGGACAGAAGTGCACATTCACGGAGAAATGCAAGTGTTTGGGATGAAATACCTTATGGTCATTGGATAAGGTTTTCAACACATAGGGGCTCATCATGTAGAACTGAACTTGAACATCATCAGCTATATATGGTTGCCAGTTTGTTCCAGACCACTCATAGATCTCAACTGAGTATTCCTACAGTAAGACTTAAGCCATAAGCAACAGAAGCATGCTACTGTTAACAAACAATTTAAAAAATAACAACAATAATAATACTAATAAGATCTCTCTCTCCCTCCCCCAGGATCAAAAATAGTTTGGGCCATCATCAGTCAAGGAAAGGAGGGAGATGAAAAGGTCCATTCATAGATGGAGATGACCAAGCTTAAAATTAGTGGTGGTAGAAGAAAGTGATCACCCATAATTAACTTGATTGAAGTAGACCATCTCTTTCTATCTATCCATGCTTTGATGGATACATCTTTCTTTTCTAAAATCACTCCCTGTCTTGATCTTCTCCCCCTCCCCCATTTCTTTTCAGTTCAATTTTAATAAAATTTCAGACTGAGAAAGTAGTTAGAATTGGCATTGTTGGGCACCCTGAAGAGCAAATGTAAGATGTCAGAAGGTTCCTGACACTTTTTATATTAAAATGGCTTATCCCTACCACATTACCCTCAAACTGATTGTTCACTCCCATTTTATAGACTGCTTGGTGCATAAATTCATAACTTAGTCAGAAGCAGTTACCAAATCATCGTTGATTCTGTACATGGATGGTTCAGTTGTTTCACCAGCTTTATGGTGCTTGATGTTAATGGCCTACACAAAGAATGGTGTTTACTGCTACTGCAATATAAAGACAGCCAAAAAGAAGAAAAATAAAATGAAGGAGAAGGGTTTTCTATTTTTAGTAGCACTGGTTCCAGTCATTTGAACAAATTGCTGGAATGCTTTCTTCTTTGAAAACAAAATCAGCTTCAAAATAAAGTTGCGAGTCAAAATGGCTCACCTTAAGATGGCCTCTTTCATGGAAGACCCATTTGCTTAGTTCAGTTACAAACTGTTTATTACCAGATTTCTCATGCCTGCAAATGCAAGTTAGAATCCCTTTAATTTCTTGTCTTGGCCAAGAACAAGCATTTCAAGAACGTCCAAAAAGCTCAGGAAAGAAAAGGAAGAAAAAAATGCAATGAAGGTGTGTAATTCAATTTTTTTTCATGAACACCAAAAAAAAACAAATGGTTCCCTAAACAAATTGCACACAAACACAAATTAGGTGGGGGAACACAAAACGTAAATCATGATGAGACAGGTTAATGACGAGGATGAGAGAACACTAATCATGTAATTCCGAGAACGTAAACAATATATTACTAAGCTCAAATACATATTACAGGCACAATGGCACCATCTTTGGTAACACTCGCAGAAATGACACTTGCAGGTAAGCATACAAAGAGCACATCCTACAGAAAACTCATAATTGCATAAATTAATTAACTCTAAGAGTCATCATGACCATCAGTATAATAGTAATGTAATTGAAGCCTTATCTCATTTGTTTGGGGTTCGCATGTTCAAGTTATACTTCCACTCAAACCAATAAAAGCCATATCTCATAACTCCATAATGTAGCATACCTTTTCTTACTACTTCATTTCACCTTCAAATTGATCCCTTGGTATAGACCAAAGTTTTTAAAACCATTTACATATAGTGTACAGGAACTTCAACAGCCAAACAAGCATGTAACTAAAGACCTACAGACAGAGAAGACATGATGAAACTCCACTCACTTAATTGATGTTCCAGCTGATCTGAACAGCTAAACAGTGATAGTATTGTTATAAAATGTATGAACAAAATTTTGAGAAAAATAAAATAAAATGAATCAGAAGATTAATGGATACCTGTTGCTAAACAAATCCAATGAGCCAGATAGCAAGACACGTGCATTATTTCTTGCCTGCGTAGAATAAATAGATAAATGTCTGCCAGTTAATCAAAATACAAAAGAAACTGTTTTGGAGGAACTTCATATGCCACAAACTGCAACTTCATTGGTTATTTAGAGAATCAATAGAAACCCATCCAATCATCTTATTCGTACTGATCCAGAAATACAATTGAAGAAAAAAAGCAAATCCTTCATTTCATAATAAAGAAAGAAAGCAAAACTACTGACAGAGTGATACAATCATCCAATCAAGTAAACTGCATATCCTAAATTTTTTTTCATTTTTCATTTTGAAACGGAGTGTCTTTTCCTTTTTGAGAGGTAATGTTTTTACACATAAGACTATTGTATATCATCACCCCACAACCACTCAGAACAACCCAATCCTCCCCATGCAAAGTGTCCCCACTCACCAAAAAGAAGCATCCTTCTAATCTGGGACCCAATCACAAAGTTCTGCCCACAAGGCTACCGAACAATTGAACCCCCCACCCTCTGTTCTCTTCCCGGGGGGGTTTTCCTCTCGTCACACCCTTTTTCAATTGAAAAGGCATGTGGCCTTCAAATGTTGTATTTCTATATTATCATAAAGAAGCCTGTAGAAGACCTTCATCTGGGCCATATGTTTCGTCCTTCTCTGCTCTAGCATGTCCTTTGTCCGCAGGTAGACGCAGGGACGCAGGCGGCAGTAAGAAAAGCAGCAGAAACCCAGATTTTTGGGGTTCCATCGCTGCAACCATATCCATTTCATAGATCTTGAGACAGGGTTTCGAAGTGAAACCAGAAAGATCAGGGATTGAGAAAAAAAAAAAAAAAGGAAGACACGGCTGAAATAGAAAGGCGCAGATCTGAGTTCTTTTTATTTTCATGCATTGTTTTTTTTCTTCGGTGATTTCAAAGGGGATTTTTCACCTGACACCATCGCCGGATCTGACCGGAGAAGAAGGGGGAAGAAGAAACCCAGATTTGGAAGGGGTAAAAACGAACAGCACCATCCGCCAGCCACTCTATCTGTGCATCGGGTTCACCCAGATTTGCTCCCGCCTGGTCCTCTGCTGCTAGCCGGATTCCACGGATCTGGACTGGTCTCCAGTTGTTCCTTGTTGCAGATCCGACCATGCCCGTTCTTTGGAGCGACCGGCTGCCCCCGTTCTTTGGATTCCACGGATCTGGACTGGTTTCACCGCAAGCAGATCTGGGATCTCCCTCTTTCCGATTGTCGGCTACCGATCTGACGATTTGCAGCAGCCATTCGCTGCAGCCTACAGCAGCCTCTGCTGCTCTTCGAGAGCCGCCTCCCTCTGCTCTCACTCTGCCGCTTACCGACAGCAGATCTACATACCAGATCTACATACCAGATCGCTGTTCCAAGGTTGGAGGCGTTGGGTTTTTCAGATCGTAGGAAACCGCGAACAGTCGACGAGCAGAAAGGGGGCAGCCATAACCCCAATCTCGAACCGATCAGGCTCAACCAGATCGGCCGATACCCGGAGCCGCAGCAAACAGAGAAGGGAGAGATGGCGTTACATCTCCAACGGGAGGATTTTGAATTTTCAATTCATTAAAACGGCTTAATAGTAAAATCTCCGAAATAAATGAATTTAAAAAAAAAAAATAGTCAATTCTCATTAGGGCATTTGAAAAGTAAATTCTTTAAATTTAAAAAAATTTAAAAAATACTAATCATTTAGTTTAGATAATTTTTTAGCGGTCACTTAAAGATTAAAATTTTTAAAATAAGAAATTTTAAATATAAAAATATATAAAAAATATTTCTATAAAGTCAACTTTTGACAACACTTAAAACATTATATGAATATAATTATATAAATTTGATAAAAATAACTTTAAAGTTTTAAAAAAGATATCGACAACTAGACAATTATTTTTTAAGCACTGTGTATTTCCAAAATTTCTCAAATTGAATATCCAGACTAATTACGATAACGTGATAAAAATACTTTAAGAGTTTAAGGTCTTTTGGTACTCCAAAATGTATTTTCCGCACAACCAAGGGATACCCTTATTAATAAAATACTGTATTTTAAGCATTTATGAGTGTCAAAAGACCTTGAATTGTTAAAGTATTTTTATCAGGCTATCGTAATTAGTTCGGATATTTAATTTGAGAAATTTTAAAAATATACAGTGCTTAAAAAATAATTTAAAAATTTTAAAAAAAAATTACTGTTTAAATTTTTAAATAGATTTTGCTGTAGCATCATTGGTCGAACGATTCGATGTTCGAAGGATCTGAAAATTGCACTAAATAATCATTCGAATTATTTTTAGTGAAAGGGCAAAATGGTAATTTCCACATAAAATTTGAAAAGGGGTGTTCCTTGGCAGAAAAAGGGGTGTCCGAATGGTGCACCTTTTTTTTATCTTCCTTAGATATTTATAAAATCTTTACAATCTCAATATTAAATAAGATAAATGTGGGACCCACACCAAATTACATCTAATCAAATTTGGGTGCAATACATAGGGTTCCTCCTTCCAACATCTAGAGTTTACGTTAAAATAATAAATGATAATTTGTAGCACATTATTAATACCAATTTATGTGTTATAATTTTAAAAAATATAAAATTACTCTAGAATTAGGGTACTGATTTTCACACCAGCTTATTTGATAGTTGAACACCTTCCTAAAAGAAAATCTCGTTATTAACCTTTTTTGTTTTCCTTTATTTTTTCTCTTCTCTGAGTTTTCCGTCGTTTCTTATTCTAATACTGCCGAAAAAACTTATCAAGGTCCACTGTAAAGAGATTCCTTTCGCCTCTCCTTCTCCCCTCCATCTTCCTTTGCTCCATTACCATGCCCTTCATTCTATGTTCCTTAATTTTCTCCCTACTCCACATTTCCGTTGTTTCTTATTCTCAACACTCTCGAATAAACTTAACAAAGTTCTACTGTAGACGACATTTCTTTCGCCTCTCCTCTCTCCTTCTCTTCTCCATCTTCCCCTGCTCCATTTCCGTTCCTTTCATTCCCAATTCATAACCAACCCAGATCCCATCAGATCCCCCTATGGCAGGGAGAAAGGTCCCCCTATGGTGAATCCCAAATCTGCTATCCTAGAATCTATGGCTGAGAAGTGACTGAGTTCTTCTTGTATATGTCGTGTCTGCATTCTCGTTGTTGTAAATTAATGGCTTTTGTATGGTTTTTGTTTTCCTCTTTGCGATGCTGATTGATCCTTTTGTGCATTAATCAGTTTTCTTTCACTGTCTTAAATGGAATCAGAAAAGCTGATTTTTTCAGTAGGTTCTTTGAATTAATTGGATTTTTTTGTTGCATAAGAATCAAGATCGGATATTGGGGGCTCCATTCCCAGCTTTAGTTGCACTATCACTAAAGGACGGCTATTTTCAATTTATATACTGGTTGACTGACATGTTCAGTGCCTGTTTGTAGTTCTAATGAGGGAAGCGCAGGGACTGTAATTAACATCAACCCCATCAATAATGGAAATTAAAAAAGATTATAATTTGTATTATCACAATTTCTACTGTTTGATAATGAGCAGTCATTAATATGTTTACCTCTAAATCAATTTTGGTTTCATATGAAAACCAAATCTGAGTTTTGTCAGATAGAAACAAGGGAGGAGAGTACTTAGAGTAGTATACTAGTATGGCGTTGAAGAGAGCAAATCATGGTTGCATCTAAATGCATTGCTCCGTGGTCATCAAATTATATTGAATGGACTATTTTTATTGCAGTAGAATCTTGTTTATAATGGGGAATAAATGCTTATGATCCCTTTATACTACCTAGTCTAAACTTCTATCAGTTGTTTGTAGTCGTTTGAACACGAGTCTAGAAGATTGAAAACAACCTCTGCATTAAAAATTGAAAATATGTGAGAATGTTGATATGAACTAACGTTGCTAAAAAAATGCAAAGTATTTAGATTCACAAGAAATTTTAGTAAGGTGGTTTAAACTGAATCATTTTTTTATCTTTGTTTGGCGGTTTGATCTGTTGAAAGCGAAGTGCAAAACAACTTTATGAAAAAGATGAGACTTCATCATCAGCTTTCTAAGATTTGACGGGATCTGGGTTGGTTCTGTGGGAATGAAGGGCACGGCAATGGAGCAAAGGAAGATGGAGGAGAGAAGGAGAGGCCAAAGAAATCTCCTTTACGGTGGACCTTGATGAGTTGTTTTGAGAGTGTTAGAATAGGAAACGACGGAAACGCGGAGAAGAGAGAAAATTACGGAAGACAGAGAAGGGTTATAACGAGATTTCATTTTAGGAAGGTGTTCAACTATCAAAGGGGCTGGTGTGAAAATCAGTACCCTAGAATTATACTCCCTCAATCCCAAATTAGTTCTCCTAAATGGATTTTGGAATTGTCCCAAAATAGTTGTCTCATTTATATTGGAATAGTATCAAGTGTGTTGAAAATGGATAAGATCACATATAGTGCTAGCCTTATATAGAGAATTCTTTAAACAATACAAATGTTTCAAATCAAACAACTAAAATGGAACTGAGGGAGTACTATTTTATCCTATATTGATTTAGCAAATCTTTTGCACGGGTAAAACTTGTGTCAGATTTTGATGCAACTTGTATGACCCGACCTGAAGGATTAAACAATTCTTTATACTAGGGGTGGGTTGGATTGGGTTGAGGGAATACAAACCTAATTTAAAATTTGGTCGAGTTGAGTTTGACCTTTAGAAAATTGATTTACCCAATTCGACTTAATACACATTGGCCTTAATTTTTTATGAATACTTTTTTATTATGATTTAATAATAATTATGTTCAATAACTACTTTTTTATGTATTTTGTTTTTTTTTCTTGAATATTAAATGTGTGAAAATATTATTTCTATTAGAAAAGAATAATTTTGTTTATTTTTTATTTTTCTAGTGATTAAAAGTGTGAGAATTTTATTTATTTTTTTAAAAATGAAATATATTGATTTGGGTATTTATTAAAAAAATCCTAAATCAATCTAAATTCAAGTTTTAAATCAGATTAGGTCGGGTTCTTGGGCCATATTAGGGTCGAACTGAGCAACAAAATTCAATCTATTAAAAAAGGAAAATATATCCTGTGAAGTGGAAAGATGTGAACCTCCTAATTGAAAATGGTGGTTTTGGCTTCGGAAACAAAGTGGAGTGAAGGTAGTTCCTTTTAGCTAAACTAAGTTAGTCATTTGAAGAGATGGATTCTTTATGAAAAAGGGTTTTAAAATTAAGATTTGTAAGGGACCACAAACTCAATTTTTAGACTTTTATACCTAAAACCCAGTTCAATTTTTTCTTAAAAAATAACAGATTTACTTAATTTTTTTCTATATTTTTAAAAGTTAAATTGAAACAGGCTTAAAACTATGTTTTCAATTTAATTATGTTTTTACCAAATTTTTTGAAAAACTAACTTCAAAAAACTATTTTTAAAGCAAGGTTTTATAATATATTCTAGGAACAAAGAAAAATAATGAAATATTTACAAAAACTTTCATCTTTTAAACTTTTCCTAAATGTTTAATGTTTTAGAAGTACACCAACTATCATAAGAAGAAGAAATTGTTTAAATTATGAATTTATATGATATAAAAAGAAGAGACTAGATAAAAGCTTAGATAGTTGAATATATATATATATATATATATATAATTTTTTTTTTTATAACATGGGACATTGGACGTGAGACTAATCTCATGGATACACAAAATCATTCGCAAATCTCATATATCAATTAAGACGTTACAAAAGATACATGTATAATTAAAGTATCTTTAAAAAAGTAGAAGAAGATGGTGACCTTTTTTAAAATGCGTCTGGTACCAGTATAATACAAGTATTGAATAGAGAATTGATAAGGTTATGTCTTTGAAAATACCAACCTTGATATTGCTCATGGTTTGTTCACATTAAATTGCAGTTGGATGTTGTTAATTTTAAGCTATAAGTCGTGTTGAACTAAGCATTATCAGGTCTTCATAGTTTGGCTGCTTCACCACTGATGATGGGGGTGTATGCATCTGCAGGTAGCTAGTATGAATTCTTTTATTTGTTAGATAGAAGAGAATTCTTATAAAGTTGGTGTTATATGTCAATAGTAAAATTTCCTTTATACTGTTCTGTTGATGTGTTCATACAATCTCCAACGTGAAACGTCCCTTTCTCTCCTTGACCTTGTTAGAGTTGCTATTGGATTATGTACCAGGACCCAAGCCTGCTAGGTGCATTGAACTTTTTGCTAGAGAATTGATGGCTGGATGGACTTCTTGGGGAAATGAACCACTCCGATTTCAAGAGCTGAGATATTTCATTGCTGAAAATACCAAAGGTTTTCCTGCTTTGATTTATGTAGAATCTAGATTTCATTGATATCCTTGCATTTTTCTGATTATGTCTGCATTTGGATGTATCCCTATTCGCAATCAATTTTTATATTTAGAAAGGTCTATGTACTCAAGTGCCTCATTGTTACTGCTTAGTTTTCTAAATATCCATCAGTATTAGTAATCAATGGTTATATTTATGAGAAACAGGAACTGGGAAGAATCCTATGCAGTTATCAATCTCTGGTTTACCTCCCAATGACACAGCTGAAGCCTGATGCACCCATATAATCAATTGGGCATATTCTCTCCTCTCAACATATGAAAGCCATCCATCGCCCATCTTGAAGCCAAATCCACCTGAGTTATCATCCTGCCCATGATGACATGTTTATTTTTTCTTCGGGCCAAATGTGTCTCTGACACTAATCTTTCAAGTAGTTACCATAAAATGCTTAAATCTTCTTATGCTTTATCATTTATAGCTGAATTCTTTTCATTTCTTCTTTTTTAAGAATTTTCGAGTATGATTTGGTTTACGGCTTTCATCAAGGCAAGAAAGCAACATGGCTTGGCATTGTAATGAGGGTGGTTGGGTGGCTAGGGCTGATTACAAAGGACACACACCAAAGCCTTAGCCGATATTTCCATCTCAAGAAAGAAAGAATTTTCATCTCTCTCCCTCTCCCTCTCTCCCTCTCTCAATCAACACCTTTGGCCAACCCTTCCATAGAGAATTCGATTCACCCAAGTAGTCAATGGAGCAGAAGATATCTCATGGAAAGTTCTTCAAAAGATCCAAAAGCAACCTACTGTACACAAACGCTTCAATCCAATTTTTCTTTAAATTATAATCCACCCATGATGATATCGGACTGAATATTCAAGCAATAGGAGGATGTGGATTTGCAGCAGGCAATTGCGGCTCCACATAAGAGTATAGCATAGTTTATAAATACTTGCTGTTATAATCATAAATGTTGCAGGTCTCAAATAGGTAGTCTTGCCCTTAGAAAACAGTTTGCAAAATTGAGGTATAAGCATGCATAGGACAGAGATAGAGGGTTTGGGGTCGGCAAGGCTAGAAAATGTCTGCCAATACATATTCATTTTAAGTATGTCAATACATCATGTCGTTCAATGTGTATCATATTTATCCATACAATTTTAAAAACAACCAATAGGGGTTGCTAAACGGCCATCTTGTTGGCCTGTATTGGACAATACAATACGTCGGGGATTTAAAATTCAGTATCAGTCGATATAGCAATATATATTGCCGATTCTTGACCCCTGCAATATGGTATACGGGTATAGTATTCGTCATTTATAATTTTTTAATTTTCTCAAAAGAAATGGCCATTTTGATCGATTTTGAATTGGGTATTATTTTAAGAAGGTTTAGAAGCAAGTTTTTCAAGTATGAAAGGTATTTGTCCATTTCAACATTTTTTTCATTTTGAGTTATTTTCATCATTTTTTAAATATTTTGCTCTTGAGATAATTTTTTTTTAAGTCCTTTCAAAAGGGAGTGCAACACAAGAGGTGCTCGAGATAATCTTGATTTGAAGGTTTTTTGTAATAAGAATTTAAGAAAATGATATTGAGTGTTCGTGGAATTGAATGTAGATGCTTTAAATGTGATTGATATCATTTGTAGGGTGTTTGTTAGTTTGTGTGATTTTTCAAGTTTTTCAAAAAATTCATAAATTTTGGGTTTAATAAGATAATTTTTATTTTGAGTTTTCTTGTGAAAAAATAAATAGTGAAATGACATAGAAATATTGATGAAATTAAATGAATAGCTCTTAATATGATATAGTTTTTAGGAACATTTGTAGAGTTTATGTGATTTTAAAAAAAAAAATGAAATTCAGATTTTTCACGGATTATAATAGAACATACAATTTATTATGTGACACTAGAGAATTGTGAATTTTATATCAAGTGTTTCTTTGTATTGATTTTTTTTTCATATTTTTAATTATTTAGGATATACTTTTCGTGTTGAAATTTTTGGCTGTTAAAAAGGATATGTTTTTTTAACTAAATATGTTTGTCAAGGACTTGCATTGACTAGTAAAGTGGGAGGTGAAGGGTTTGAGGAAATTGAACTCAGCGAGCCGGTTCAGATTTATGTGACCCAAATTTGGACTCAATTTGAGTTCAAGAGATATACTGATTACTGAAGCAGGTCCTCCATCTTGTGGGCCTTGTGTACAACTTTATATCGTACAACCTTTTTACTGAATAAATTCTCGAAGAAAACTATTATAATGTAGACCTAACCTGATTCTATACCTGATAGAATTGGCTAGTTCTGCATCTAATCCGATATACAATCATCATAATAGTGATCTAAATAATCTACCCCATTAATTTGGGATTGGCCTTTTTTTGATTTGACATTGTTTTCAAGGATCGGCTCTTTCTTACTCCCATCAATCCAATATGCAATATGGTAACTATATGCATTGACATCTAGCAAAAGGATATGAGGTAATATGGTATTATGTTAAACACTAAAACCATATTGGGTGATCTCTGAAAGGGTGTTTATTGATAAGATTAGTATATAGTTTTTGTTTTATAACAGAGTGTAGGAGGGTATTGGGTAAAACTCTATATACACACAAATCTCTGCAAACTATGTGCATCGAATTAATACAGGATTCAAACATGGACCTCTAGTTTCTAAGCCAGATAGTCTACTAGTTGAACTGCCCCGTGTGGGGGGGCAATGTAGTTTTTTATTTTCAAGAAACTGTAAGAAACTAATTTGTAGTTAATGTAGCTATGAAAACCATGGGTGTTATCTTCTATAAATATAAGACTCACCTCAGTCAGATTATGGAGTGGTGAGATTCATTTCTAACATTCCACTAGGACAGATCACGGGCCAGTCCAAAATCTGATCAAATCGAGTCATGCTATTATTCCAAATCGATTGAGTTGATTCAGGCAAGTCAAACCTTCTAAGTTTTAAATATAGTCTTGAGTTGCAACAAAAGTTTGTCGAGGAAGACAGATGAGGCCTCTATAGTCAATAGACGGGTTGAAATGAAACCCATTTTTTGTGAACAATCGTCATCATTTGAGTTTTATCCTCTCTCTAGTAAATAATCAATGAACATTTTTATTTTGATCAAGATTCTAGATAGAGTCGGATATCTCTGCCTCTAGAACTATGGTCAAACTAGCAGAAGACCCATACCAGCCAGGAATATGGGAAGTAGAGTCGGTTATCTCTGCCACTAAAATTATGATCACACAAGTTTTTACTCTCAAAACAGCTCCACATTGCCATTCATTTAATCTGCCCAGGACAATCCATGGCAGCTCAGAAAAGTGAAAAACCAGGTTTGGATTAGGTGTCATCTGAAAATATGTGTTGCTTACAAGTGAGAACATGAAATTGAAGATTTCTGGAGAAATCAAATTTGAGTGACGTGGATTTTGGGTGGCGGGCATTTCATTCATGAAGCCTTATTTCATTGAACCCTATGATCTAGTCATCAAAAGCGAAGGTATATTCCAAGAGAGACAAGTTATTCTGTGATTTTGCAATTCTCTGTCTCAACACCTGATGCCATCAGTATAGAAATACATGAAACGAAGACAATGATGGGAAAGAGAAATCATCATCACTAGGACATAAAAATGGCTACTTCACAAGGTCTTCAAACAGGTAAAAGAGAACCAATAGGTACAAACTACGTTATTAAAACATACAACTGAGCTAGGATTATTGTGCATGATACAAGCCATGAAATGCAGTCTCGTGATCCAGCCTACCCAAGTATTCAATAGTCATTGTGAAGATATATGTTGAAGATATCTGTAGATGCATAGAATTATTTCCACTTCCAGAGGAACAAAATTGTAAGAAACACAAACCCTCATTCTGATTCTCTTTTTTTTTTTTTGAAGGTTCATTCTGATTCTTTTAGCCAATGAATCGGTGGATGCAAGAAGAAGTGGGACATTACCAGTTTGCAAAGTAAAAGTGGTTTGGCTTTGAAGATGAATAGTGCAAGTATGAATCTATTTTTACAGTTGTTAGATTTTTTTTTTTTCCTTTTTCATTTGCTAATGACAGATTTTCATTAATGGGCCACTAGTGAGATTCATTAGAAATTTCAGATTTAGAGTTCTTCAAAGAATATATCCATTAAAACCATGCTCTTTTCACTTAAGGTGAAAGGTTATGGCAAAATTATACAAGAACCCTGAGGAGAAGAATCTATTCAAATGATTCTCGATGGGCAACCACATAGTAACTCATCTTACCTTCAATTTTTGGTTGATCGTTATCTTACACGGGAATATGCATTGATAAGCCAGGAGTCACCGACAATATGTGGTCTTGAAAGTGAAAGAGGGACTAAGGACAGCAGAATTGACTGGGTGGTAAGAGTTATGGAAAGACTTGATTATTCCATATTTTGAACCTCAGCTCCATGGAACAACAAGCTACTGCTGAATCACGGAAGAAATGTTACATCAAATTACTACTATGGATGGTTTGAACTGCCTGAATTAAGAATGGTTACTGATTTATTATTAGGAGAAAGAATACACCCAGATGGTTTGGAACTGAAAAAACCCAACAAATGAAACCATAGACTAGGAAAGGATCAAATGACCATCTCTCAGAAATTTAATTTTGAACATTCAGACCAAGATCCTCTTAAAGGTACCAGGAGGAGTAGGCTTCACATCAAAGTGAATGTTGGAAGGAGGTTCACTGACGAGGTATAGAGAAGAGAATCAAGATGAATATTGGATAAAACCCCTTTGAATCATAACCTTGAGTGGCCGTCTTTTAGGCAAAAATTTGATAGCATAAAATATGCTGGACCCTGTAGCAGAAAGACGTAACATGCACATCGTATTGGCCAATATACCCCTAAACTAGAGAATTGTGGGGCACATTCTCACAACTATTTCTTTTCTCATGTGTTCTTACTTATGTCTTCTTACATTGAACTGTGACTAAACCTGTAGCAATTTATGATTAACATAGTCAATTGCAGAGGTTTCCATTTAAGCAATTTCTCAAATTTTTATCACATTCTAGCAAGCACTTGGCAATGCTGAAAAGGGTTTATGGTAGTCATACTGCTACCATATAAAGAGAAGTACAGAACCATTTACAAACGGAAATTACCTATCATGTGCATCTTCCAAATATTGACATATGAGAACAGACAAGTAGCCCCCGGATGGAAGGGATTGGTAGCTATGATGAAGACGACGAGAACAGGCAAAACCCAAGAACATATAACACCATTTGAGTCGGTGAGCCTTGTGACAAAGGAAAGCTTATGTTGGTTTGGTTGTCACTGCAGTACCGAAGTATTTAGCATACTATTCCACTGATTAGGGTTCTCTTGCAGGAAACTGTAAGGGGTTATGCATAAAGGATGTTATAATAGCTTTTAGATACTTAGATTAGATTTTTAATCCATAAATAGAAGATAGTTAAGAATTGTGATTGGATTTCAACTTACTCAGGAAGATATCATTGTGTATGGAAGAGGATCACTGGATGCACTACATACATAAAAATATATTAAAGACTGCCATTGTTCCTCCCATATCCTCTCATCCTTTAATTCATCTGCTCACACCGTTATTGGAGTCACATTCCTCCTCTTTGAAGTTGGGTAGCCTTCTCCTTCAACATCACTCTGCATGTCTTGGTCAGAGAAGACATTGGTTGTTAGTGGTGTTACAGATCATTCCTGCCTTTCTGATAGAGAAGATTTTTTGGTTTTTCTCAGACGCTCTCTCTCTCTCTCATCACCACTATCCGCCCTTTTGAGAGATCACTAAAGTGACCTCCAATTTCAAAATCCTCTTCACTGGGCCCATGTTTTTAACTAGTCAACCTGTTCATGGTTAACATTTTCACGACATCTATGACAAGGAACAGTCATCCCTTCTCGGCTAATGCTGGTTGATTCTTTGCATCAGTTTGATTGAGGTGTCAAAAAGGACTGTAATAGCTTGGCATGTCACTGGAGCACCAAATAATGTATATACTGTTCAAATGATTAAGGTGCTCTTGCAAGTTAATGTAATGGATTTGGTGAAGTCATCAACAAGGAAATGGACATTGGATAGTCATATTTAAATGCATTCAGCTTCTAATCATAAAGCAGGCAATTGAAGAACAGAAATGCTATTGAAACATAGGTGTTGGAGCTTAACTCTTAAGAACTAACATACAACAAACCATCTTAACAGCAATTTTTTGCAATCATTGCAGATGTGAACATGAAATAAACTGAATGTATTTTTATCACTAGGACACCTTTTGTTACTGATAAATACGATTGAGTCCTACGTATAAAACAATGAGGCCATAGACAAAATCTAGTACACCTCATACAGTATTTCTAAAAAACAAAGATGGCAATAAGAAATAAAAGGTTGACATTTTCCATTAATTTGTGCAAATACAGTAAAATTTTACCATTTATCTATTGCAAATCACTAGTTAACGGTGGATGATGATGACAACGAGGATGATGACAATGAACTCAAAAGTACAATGTTCTAAGCTCGGATATGAGCAACATCAGCTGGAATACAATAAAATCAATTGCTTTTCTGGCATGAAAATATTGGAAAATATTTGCGGGTTTGCATGCTAGTTCTGTCTATGGGCAATATAATTTGCTAAGGAAATCAACGGCATTGCCTTCTTAGTATCAAATCCCAACAGTTGTTCTCTTGCTTGCCTGTTCAACTCTTCAGCAAGTTCTCTAGATTTCTCAAGACCCAACAGCTTTGGGTAAGTAACTTTATCAGCAACTAGATCCTTTCCAGCTGTCTTCCCCAACTCTAGAGACGATTTTGTCACATCCAGTATATCATCCACAACTTGGAAAAGCAAGCCAATACACCTCGCAAACTTTCTCAACCTTTCCACCTCTTCATCTGATCCCCCACCCATGATGGCCCCAATCACAACTGCTGCTTCCAATAAAGCCGCAGTCTTGTGGATGTGGATAAATTCAAGCTTCTCCAATCCAACATCCTGCAATCCAGTCGAGTCTAAATCAACCACTTGCCCTGCGACAAGGCCTTCAGTCCCAATTGCCATTGCCAGTTCAGATATGGCCCAAACAATGCGTTCAGGTGGGACACCAACTGTGACAGTCGATATGTGCTCAAATGCGAAAGCAAGGAGGGCATCTCCTGCAAGGACAGCGACATCCTCACCGAATACCTTGTGATTGGTGGGTTTTCCCCCGTGTAGGTCATCGTTGTCCATACAAGGGAGATCGTCATGGATCAATGACATGGTGCGGATCATTTCAACTGCACAGGCAGATGGCATTGCCACAATTTCTGCCCCGCCGACAAGCTCACAAGCAGCAATGCATAGGACTGGGCGAACCCACTTGCCGCCAGCGAGTGTAGCGCATCGCCTCGTGGATCTTCACCGGCTCCCTCATCGAAACCGCCTTGTCTAAGGCCAGATTCATTGAATTTCCCTTTTGAAGCATGCACCTCTTGAAATCAAAGCCAAAGATTGGATATTTAGCCTTTCCAGCATCTGGGATTTGCTCTTCTTCTTTTATTGTTTCTTTTGCAAAATGGGTAGCAGAAATACAAAACCTTGGCATGGGTTTTGCAGCCAAACTCCAAGGAATCGAAAGAGAGGGAAATTGAGTAAAAACAGATATGGGTATTGGAGCTCTCCTTTCAATATGAACAAAAAACAAGATTCTTGGTGGATTTGAACCGTTTGCAAAGCTAAAAGTCGTGCAAGTTTGAGTAGAGATAGCAAAAGAAGACATTTTTTTAACACAAAACTTCTCTCTCTATTCTCTTTTAGGATCGAAATCTAAAGCTGAGTGAGAATGAGAAATGTAACCAGACACATTAAAATGGCAGAAAGACACCTCTGCAGTTTCAGTTTCTCATACCTGAGAGTGTTTTTTTTGGCATTTCTGAGCAAAAAAATCTCTATGGTTTCTGAGGAAGTTGAAAATCTACTCACAATTTCCTTATTTTCAGCTCATGGAGTGGGATTTATTACAAAAATTAAGAATTCTCGTTAACAACGATGAAAAAGATAACCGTTTTGGATGAACTGTAAAGTGGAGGATTTATAGCACCTCACTCTGCCACTAGCCACCGCCTAAATAGAAGAAAACGAGATAACAAAGAGAAAAGGGTAAAAAAGGTAACTGAATTTATAGGAAAATGTTTAAATAATAAAGATAACGTGCTTCGCTAAAACTGCCTCCAGGCATCTGATCTATTTAACTATAAAATATTTTTTAAAAAAAAGTGGTTAGTACGAAGACAAAATATTTTAAAATAAAAGAGATTCTGAAATATGTGATCCGACTCAACAATCAATTGTTGTTAATTTATTTTAAGGAAAAAATGTCAGATGAGACAAAAAGTTAGAAAATGTTTTCATCATTATATTCATTTGTATTATTTAAACATCGGACACTCAATTGAAGAGCCCGGCGCTTTGACATGCTATTTCGGAGAGTATGTTCCATTTTATTATAGGAATCTAGATAAATAGATTGATTATTATAGAGACTATTAAATAGAGAGAAAGAGAATTATTATCTTATTTTTAAATTAAAAATAAATTATTAAAAAATTATCTATCATGATCAATTTAATGGTAAAATATATTAAAAGAACATAACATGGTTGGATCTAAATTTTGAAAAGAAAAAAATAGTATTTTGACAATTCGAATTTATGTGATACGCTACAATGACCAAAGGTTTAACTTTAAAACTTCTAAATTTTTTCATAGAATGGGTCCACCGTAATTAAACATGGTATTTATGATACATGATTTGACTAAAGATTCAATTCAATTCATAATCCGTTCCTAAACACCCATGTCTATGAATTGATGTGATCTAAAGTAACTTATAAATTTTTAGATTAGATTAAGAGAAACAAAGATAGAATCGAACTTAATTACTCTTCTATATATAATTATATGTAGAGGGGTATGCCGCGGTGCAGGAGCTGGAAACAGAGAATTCCTTGCGTGATAGGGAGGGGCGCAAGATCAACTCAATGGGAATTGAGAAATAATTCTTCTGTTATGGCATTTGACTATATAAAGTATAGTATTATACAACTCCATTAATGTTAAGGGAATAATTTAGGCGCGGTCAAAATGGGATTTATGTTGGTATTTAAAAAATAACTTTAAAGTTTTAAAATAGATTTTATTATTTAATTAATACACTATGCATTAATGTAGAATCGGTAACATAGACTGTTATTTTTTAAATAGTGTATATTTTCAAAAAAATTCAAATTGAATATCCGGACTAATTACGATAATCTGATAAAAATACTTTAAAACTTTAAAGTCTTTTAAAACTCCCAAATGTGTTTCGGCACAACCAAGGAATATCTTTATTTATAAAATACTGTGTTTTAAACATTTGGGAGTGTCAAAAAACCTTTAAGTCTTAAAGTATTTTTATCATGTGATTGTAATTAGTCTGGATATTTAATTTGAGAAATTTTGGAAATACATAATGCTTAAAAAATAACTTTAAAGTTTCAAAGAAAATTTTATTATTTAAATAATACACTATGTATTGCAGAACATCCGGACAAATGGAATTTAGGTATGAATAATCGTCCGAACGATCCAACGGAAAAATGTTCTTATCTCACTTCCAGACTACGCTGATACGGAAGGACGATGCAGTAATTTCTACCAAAAAACGCAAATCCCGTGAGTAAATTATTTCCCTAATGTTATTGTTGTTGTATTTGTTATCACAATTATTATTGTTGTCGCTGCTATTGTTATTTTAAATAAGGTCTCATCTACTTGACAATAGAAAAAAAATAATATTGATATACATTTATGAAAAACCTTTTAGATTCATGCTAAATAATAAAAATTGATGATGTTAAAAATAAAATTGAAAATTATTACTTTTATGGAGAATGAAATTATTAAAATTAAAATTTCAAAAAATAAAAAGTATGATAAATATGCTCTCAATGATAATAGGAGATTGAGATATCATCTATAAGTAAAGAATTTTTAAATGCATGTTGTAGAATATTTCAAAATCGACTGGTTGTAAATGTACAGAGAGATACGAAGTATGGAGCCCATCATGAAAAAGACCATCAAATCGTCCACCGAAACTCTAATCTGATCTTACTCGGAGCTTTCGTGACTCCATTTTACAGGTTCAAATAGCTGAATAGAATAAAATAGACATTGTTTATAGGTTGATTATAAGAAATAAATTTTATTTAAATATCTTTATTTATATGATTTTAATACATTAATGAATAATTAAATGAGAGGTTCACTTCAACGATTTATTTTATTTTATTTAAATTTTTAATTATTATCTAATCTAAAATATAACTATAAAACTCAGGTGGTCCAAGACATCTATACATGATTTAATTTTATTATATATTATTGCGTTAGTGATCCGCTATTTTAATAAATTGTTTCATCACGAGATATTATAAGATGATGCAAACAAGTTAAAATGCATTGGATGAAGTAGAATGTTTCAGCAAAATGTTTTGTTTATGTTTTCGAACTGAAATGGTGCATTTCAACAGTTTCAGCTGAAATATAATGGAATTTTTATATGCTCCGAATCAACTAGCTTGCGTATCGGTTATTTTTCTCACTTCATGCAGAAAGGCCGGACGGGCTTGAAATTGGTTATTTCTTTAGTATCTGGAGCTGGTCTGAGATGGCCGGGCCTAAAAATCTGTGTTGTAATAGGCTATGTCAAAGAGTGGAACATATCCTGTGATCAAAAGATTTTAGATGGTCGGATAGTTTCAATAGAGTATCAAACTATCCAAATGTGGTCCATCAGGTTACCCTAGCCCTTAATATTTTTAGAACAAAATAAAACCATAAGATAAATATCTTTACATATGGTATACATAAACACCTACAATGCTAAATACAGCACTACATCAGAGAGGATGAACTAAATGAATATCAAATAGGTTAATCGAAAGCCAACAGAGAAGAATCAATTTGAACAGTTAAGATTTATCATCATATGGGCCCCAAATCGGGGCCATCACCAAGTGGAAAGTCCGAACGGGCTTACGTTAGATTCCTCAGAGTATCCGCATGAAATCATTCCACATGGTAGACATACAACTTCAACAGAAAGATAAGAATAATGGCAAGAACAAGGGCAATTATGATACTAACACAAGGGATGATAATGGAGTCATATTCGGGTCAAGATGACTATAGATAATAACAGATTTTCTGTATGACCGGACTCAATCCGACCCGAATTTAATTTTCTTCAACCGTACCGAACCCGATATGATGTGAATTTATATAGAATTTAAAAAAAAAAATGAAACATAAAAGACCTTAGCTTTCATGTGAGCATATTGAGATATGAAAAATTAGAATACTAAACTAAGATTTTTTAACTTACTGTTGTACATGGGCTAAATTAATAGGTAACATAAATAAATTATTTAAATATTAATTTTAATTCAATTCGAGTTGGGTTCGGGTTTGAGATCCCTCTACCCAACATGACCCAAATTTATTTCAGGTTCAATCGAGTCGGATCAATTTAATTTTTTTTAAGAAATTCACGACTCAAACATGATTTTTTTTCAGGTCGGGCAAGTTCACCCCTTGATACCAACTGGTAGTGAATTGAAGATGGAGTTTCATAAAACTAACAAATACTAAAATTCTTCTAGTACTGTTTGTAACAGGTGATTCCCTCACTCAAAAACTTTCAACGAAAGCAGGCATCTCGATTCTCAAAAGGGAACATCTCACAACACCTATCTTATTTGTTGTATAGGTAGATAACAGTGAAAAGAAAGAACCCTGTCATCTGCAATCAGAAAATGGGATATCAGAGAAACACTCTTATGCTAATGAATTTTTTTAAAAAGGAGTAGAATACTAATATAATTTATTAAAAAAAACAAAAAAAAACTGAGAGAACTGAATCCATACCATGGAAAATGAAGCTCCATAGTAGGGGTAAGCTGCCGTAATAAACCTTTCATATTCATTGTGTTTGAACGGGCGGACTGGAATCTGTGATTTAAACATTAAAACTCAATCATGAAAATAAAGGCAAAGGTAATGGAAAATTGGAACAGTATTAGAAGACAAATAGCTTTTAATAAAATTCCCATCATCCATAAAATGACTGAAGTTAGACCCAAAATGATTAAACTCGCAAATCAAAAGACCACCTTCCAAGTTAGCCCATCTACCAAATGATCTTCACATTGTCTGATTTTGATTAAGAAATAGTCTTCTACAAATTATGTTCAGTATATTGCTAAAGCCAAATCAACTAGGGTCCTCTATAACAACCCTTCCATTGACTAAGGGCCTATTTGGTATTCAGAACTTGGTAGTAAAATTTTGGATTCAGTGGAATTTGACAAATTCTTATCAAAATACAGTGGTTCCTTGGAAATTTTATAGATGGAATTTTGTAAATTCCAAAAGTTGTCAAATTTCTGAAATTCCAAATTCTTTTGAAAAGATATTATTTCTAAAATTTAAAGTGTCCCAAACCCACATAAATCTTGAAGTCCTTAATAAAAAAGTCTGCACCAACATTGCTGGCCCCACAACTATACTATTGATGTTGGAGTGATACCTTCTCCATTCATCCCTGCACTGAATTTGCTGGCCCCACTCTCAATTAGTGTAGACCCATCAATTAGATATATAAAATGTTTTCAAAGTGGATCCACGTTAAGAGTGCACACAAACTACTTGTGAATATTCGTTGTTATGATGTTTTCAAGATGCTCTAGGTGCATGGTGGTGCAGGGCCTTCCATTACACATCCATAAGGCCCACCAAAAATATCGGACATGATTCTATTGGAAACAATGATGCTTGAATATGGAGTTTACTTAAAAGTAACCTTGGTTAGAACAATTGTGTCACACTTTTTAAGGTCTTAGAAGTTTATGATTAAAAAATAAATAGAGTGATTAAAATGTGAGAGCTATAAATCATGGTATTGAATGGAGTCCACTCATTCTTGTTACGACGTTGGGTATTGAGTTTTTGTTATTCTTTTGTTTTAATATACTTTAATGGATGATAACGAAATTGTTTCCTTTTAATGATATTATAAGGTAGGCCCAGAAGAAGTCAATTTATGCGTTAATTTTTTTAATTTAATGCTCATATTTGTAGTCAATCGTAAAATTGTAATTTAAATAAGAACTCTTTTGGAGCCTATTTAATATTTTATTTCAATTGTGTGGTCACATGCAAATTATGTGGACTCAATTACTGGGCCACGAACATAATATGAAGTGTTTTTTTTTCTTTTCAGGAAAGAGTGTTGTTTAATAATTTTTGAGTGATACATGTTTTAAAAGATCCAACACAATTTTCAAATTTCTATAATTATTATAATTTTAAAATCCCAATATCCAATTACAAAATGAACCTAAAAGAAAACTTTGATAGTCAAAATTCTATAATTCAAATTTCTAAAAATTCTTGAGAAGAATTCTACCAAATAGGCCCTAACAAAATATCTCCTATTGACTTGAGTAAGCCGAATTCATAAATTTCAAAACTGATTGCAAGTCTTCTTTATTAGCAACATTATCATTTAGCACACGTCTTGAACAAAATTGAGTGAATAAAAAAGTACCTGCTTTGAAAGAGATAATGTTGTATATCCCAGCCTTTGGTACTCAACCTTGAACTGGAAAACACCATAAACATCTGGAACCCGGAAAGAAGTATAGTACAGGCCCTGCAACAGCATAATCACACAAACCAGTTAATAGTAAGAGATCATGGACAGAAGTGCACATTCACGGAGAAATGCAAGTGTTTGGGATGAAATACCTTATGGTCATTGGATAAGGTTTTCAACACATAGGGGCTCATCATGTAGAACTGAACTTGAACATCATGTGCTATATATGGTTGCCAGTTTGTTCCAGACCACTCATAGATCTCAACTGAGTATTCCTACAGTAAGACTTAAGCCATAAGCAACAGAAGCATGCTACTGTTAACAAACAATTTAAAAAATAACAACAATAATAATACTAATAAGATCTCTCTCTCCCTCCCCCAGGATCAAAAATAGTTTGGGCCATCATCAGTCAAGGAAAGGAGGGAGATGAAAAGGTCCATTCATAGATGGAGATGACCAAGCTTAAAATTAGTGGTGGTAGAAGAAAGTGATCACCCATAATTAACTTGATTGAAGTAGACCATCTCTTTCTATCTATCCATGCTTTGATGGATACATCTTTCTTTTCTAAAATCACTCCCTGTCTTGATCTCCTCCCCCCCTCCCCCATTTCTTTTCCAGAGTTCAATTTTAATAAAATTTCAGACTGAGAAAGTACTTAGAATTGGCATTGCTGGGCACGCTGAAGAGCAAATGTAAGATGTCAGAAGGTTCCTGACACTTCTTATATTAAAATGGCTTATCCCTGCCACATTACCCTCAAACTGATTGTTCACTCCCATTTTATAGACTGCTTGGTGCATAAATTCATAACTTAGTCAGAAGCAGTTACCAAATCATCGTTGATTCTGTACATGGATGGTTCAGTTGTTTCACCAGCTTTATGGTGCTTGATGTTAATGGCCTACACAAAGAATGGTGTGTTACTCCTACTGCAATATATAAAGACAGCCAAAAAGAAGAAAAATAAAATGGAGGAGGAGAAGGGTTTTCTATTTTTAGTAGCACTGGTTCCAGTCATTTGAACAAATTGCTGGAATGCTTTCTTCTTTGAAAACAAAATCAGCTTCAAAATAAAGTTGCGAGTCAAAATGGCTCACCTTAAGATGGCCTCTTTCATGGAAGACCCATTTGCTTAGTTCAGTTACAAACTGTTTATTACCAGATTTCTCATGCCTGCAAATGCAAGTTAGAATCCCTTTAATTTCTTGTCTTGGCCAAGAACAAGCATTTCAAGAACGTCCAAAAAGCTCAGGAAAGAAAAGGAAGAAAAAAATGCAATGAAGGT
Source organism: Chimonanthus praecox (assembly GCA_022113865.1). NCBI lineage: Eukaryota > Viridiplantae > Streptophyta > Magnoliopsida > Laurales > Calycanthaceae > Chimonanthus > Chimonanthus praecox. The sequence continues at coordinate 34,550,652 of CM039086.1, forward strand.
GTAAATTCAATTTTTTTTCATGAACACCAAAAAAAAAAAAACAAGTGGTTCCCTAAACAAATCGCACACAAACACAAATTAGGTGGGGCAACACAAAACGTAAATCATGATGAGACAGGTTTTAATGACGATGATGAGAGAACACTAATCATGTAATTCCGAGAATGTAACTATATTTTTTTTTTTTTTGAAAGTTAACTTTATTAATAATAAAAAGGCCAAAGAGACCCTACAAAAGACAGCAAATTAAAACAATCTAGTTACAACTTCCTCATCTTGTAACAAACCCTACTTAGCTAAAGAATCCGCAGCTGAGTTAGCTGACCTAGTAACCCAAGCAATCTTAAAAGCAAAAGCATTGATAGCATGACGAATCCTCTCAACTTTATCAAGATAAATCCACGGGCAGAGAGAACCCAACACCCAACCTATCACAACCCGAGAATCACCTTCAACTAAACTCCCTTGAACCCCCAGCTCTTCCAACTCCAAAATACCTCTCCACAAAGCAAACAATTCAACCTCAATAACCAACCCATTACGAAAAGGACCCGCAAAGGAAATCAGCGCATTCCCAAACTCATTACAGATGAGACCACCATACCCAGCCATACCAACTTCTCGCATACAACTCCCATCAAAATTAAGCTTGATCAACCCTGGAGGAGGAGGAGACCAAGGAACAGCCAATCTAGATGCCCCATATGGCCTTGAGTAATCCACCGACGCCCACTCCCTACACATCTCAGAAATAGACGACTGACTAGACTTCACCTTACCAACCATCCACCGAGCAACCCGCACCTTGATTAAATCGAGAAGACCATCAAAAGAGCCCACTTTACCGTGAAACATCCTTTTATTTCTTTCTAGCCAGATGGACCAAATAATAGCCAAAGTAGTTTCCTTCCAAAACTGCCGACGAAAAGAACTACCAAAAAACACAACTTCTTCAGTGAACAACTCACACCAGACTTTAGGGAAACAGAAAGAGATACCCAAGAGCTGAAAGAAATGACGCCAAACACAAGTAGCGAAGCTACAATGAAGAAGAAGATGATTTACTGTTTCCTCTGCAGATAGACACATAGGACACGCATTAACAATAAGCATCCTTCGCTTCCTCAAATTATCTATAGTCAAAATCTTTTGCATCCCGGCAAGCCAACCAAAAACCTTTACTTTAAAAGGCGAGACACCCTCCCAAATCTTAGGGTGGACAATTGGAGCATCACCAACTGTCAAAAGATGATCACAAAAAGACTTCACCGAGAATATACCAAGAGGATCTAACTCCCAAATTCTACGATCAGTACCCTGACCCAGCAAAAAGACATTTCCCAATAACGCCATTAGAGACAACCAACCTTCTACCATCCAATCCTCCAAATCTCTCCGAAATTGAGGGTTCCAGACCACCTTATTTTGAATAATCTCATAGCAGTCCCTACCCTTAGCATGCTTATCTGCCGCCAAAGAATACAGAACTGGGAACAACTGCACCAGAGGAGCTTGACCCAACCATTTATCTGACCAGAAGAAGATGTCCTCACCAGAATAAACCCGAAACCTAATATGTCGATTATAATCCAAAAAATTGGAGCAAACACCCTTCCAGAAACTTGACGACCTCCTATTAGGACCCCCAATCCGCCATCCAAAATCCGACAAGCTATACTTCCTGCGAATAATATCCTTCCATAATCCTCCCGAAGAATCCCCCAGTATTTACCTGACGAACAGGGCGGAGCCCCAAACCCCCTTCTTTCTTAGATCTACGAACTTGAGCCCAATTGACCAAATGAAATTTATGTCTTTCTAGATCATCATTCCACAAGAACTGTCTTTGAATCCTGTCGAGCTTATCCGCCACCATTGCCGGACACTTGAACACACTAAGAAAGTAAACCGGAAGACTAGCCAAGATAGCCTTAAGCAAAACAATGCGACCACCAATTGACAAGAATCTACCTTTCCAAGTAGATAGCCTTCTCTCCATTTTATCAATTACCTTATCCCAACAAGCCTTCCGAGGTTTGCCCTTGCAAAGAGGAACCCCTAGATACAAAGATGGAAAAGAAGCAACTTTACATCCCATCAAAGAAGCCAAATGCAGACATTGACTATGCTCAACATTAACGCCCATCAACTCACTTTTATCAAAGTTAATTTTCAACACGGAGCAAATCTGAAACCACAACAGAACAGCACGAGCCAACTTAACCACATTCTCATCTGCTTTTAAAAATAGAACGGTATCATCAGCATACTGCAAGTGAGAGATCTCAATATCAGAGTGAGAAATACGGAAACCCTGAATCCAGCCCTGAGAAACAACTGCTTGAAACATAAGATGCAAAAACTCAACAACTATCACATACAGATAAGGAGATAAAGGATCCCCTTGACGAACACCCTTCTCCATCCTGAAAAACCCCTTAGGACTCCCATTCACCAGAACAGACATATAAGCCGACGAAAGACAAGCAAGCATCCAACTCCGCCAACGATCTCCAAAACCCCTTCGTTGCAACACAAAATCAAGAAAACCCCAACTAACATTGTCATAGGCTTTTTGAAAGTCCAATTTACAAACCACACCTGCCTCCCCTAAAGAGAATTGGGAATCCAAACACTCATGGGCCACCACCACCGAATCCACAATTTGCCGACCTTCAATAAAGGCACTTTGAGATTAGGAAATGAGAAAAGGGAGAACACCCTTCAACCTATTAGCCAAGACCTTAGACAAGATCTTATAAGGACTCCCAAGCAAAGAGATAGGGTGAAAATCATTTAAAGCAGAAGCCCCCGGCTTCTTCGGAATCAGGGTGATAAAACCGGCTCCCAAACCTCTAGAAATAATGCCTTTCTCAAAGAATTCCATAAAAAAAGCCAAAATATCTACCTTCACCACCTCCCAAAAAACCTTGAAGAAAATGATAGGAAAGCCATCAGGGCCTGGAGTTTTATCTTCCCCTAGTTGCCAAACTGCATTTCTCACCTCCAACTCCTCAAAAGGAATCTCCAAAACATTCCTAACCTCCTCACCCAACACTTCAAATGGAAGCAAAGAAGGGATAGGGAATTCCCTAGAAGGGGCTTTGAAAAGGTTTTTGTAATAGTGAACAACCTCCTCACAAATGTCAAAGTTTGAATCAAGTCTCGCTCCATCAACTTGTAAAGAATGAATAAAATTCTTCCTTCTTCTAAAACTCGGCACCCGATGAAAAAACTTTGTATTCTTATCACCCTCTTTCAACCATTGAACACGAGAGCGTTGCTTCCATTTGATCTCTTCCCCCAAAGCATTCTTCTTAATATTGAACTTTAACTCCTTCCTTCTCAACAAAAGCTCCTGAGAAAGAGGGCCATTTTCCTCTTAAAGTTGGAGAAGATGTAATTCCTCAAGCCAACCCTGCTCCTCGATAGCATCTGCCTCTCTACGATCAAAAGCCCACTTCTTGATCTTCCCTTTAACAAACTTCAGTTTCTGCAGCAAGCAATAACCCTTGAACCCCACAGGGTTTGATTCCCTCCACCAACTTGCAACTAACTCCTTAAAACCATCATTTTGAAGCCAAGCCAACTCAAAACGGAAAGGCGTAGGACCCCAAGAGTCCATACTAGAATCCAGAACAATAGGAATATGATCCGAGACAGGATTGGATAAAGCACGCTGCGAAGAAAGGTGAAAACATTCCTCCCAACTGGAATCAATCAAAAACCTATCCAAACGAGCCAGACTCGGAATATCTTGCATATTGGACCAAGTAAAAGACGCACCACCCAAAGGTAAATCAAGCAGATTTAACTCATCAATCCAACTATTAAAAACCTGCATTGGAGAGGAAATTCTATGACAACTGTTTCTCTCAGACATCCGACGAACAACATTGAAATCCCCACCAAAACACCATGGAAGAATTGAGTCTCCCCTCTCTACAACTATCTCCTCAAGAAACTGGCTCCGAAAAGCGTCATCATTCGGCCCATAGACATTAGTGAACATGAAGGACCTCCCAGCTGAAATCTCTTCCAACACCGTCACAATGGAGAAAACACCAATCTGAACAAACACTAATTTTAATTTTGAAGCATCCCATATCGTCCAAACTCCCCCAGAAGCTCCTTCAGAAGCCTTCCCAACCCAACCCATAGACGCTGAACCCCAAACAGATCGGACAAAACTCTCAACTAGCTCATGACACTTTGTCTCTTGTCGAAACAAAACATCCGCCCGTTGACTAAGGACCACCCTTTTCACTGACACTCTCTTCATCGCATCCCCCAGACCTCTTACATTCCAAGACATCACTTTCATCGACAACCGCCTTGATCACCCGACGACTTCACCACCGCCAAAGAGCGGTCATAATTGACCGAAGAGTGCAAATTCCTGAGTTCCCTCTCTCGCTTTCTGTTCCGACGAACTCGAATATCCTCCTCAGATTCTTTCTGCCCCGACTCCCAAAAATTCTGCAAAATATCTCTCAACTGAGTAGTCCGACGAGGCGACGAAATACCGAGAATGGCACCCACCAAAAGCATCTTCTCCTCATCAAACTGTTTAGATCTTACTGTTAGTGCTAAACCCTCTGATTCTATTGTATCTGCCCAGCTAACTGCAAGAGGAGCTGTGATTCCCACAATTTCCAACGATTGATGAAGCGGTTGAGAAAACACTTGCTTTTCAATACAACCGAAATCAACTGCACCTCCCTGCAAAGAACCACCACAAGGACTAGTAAATCTAATACCGGTCGCCTCCTGCTCTTGCCTGCTAGCCTCCACCTCGGACAAAACTGGGCTTACAAAATGGGGTTGCTGCTGAACTTGCAGCACTCCTTGGCTCGAAATCTGCTCTTGTCGCACTGATGAGCTGGGAGTCAGAACTCGCCGCCGTCCCTGACATACAAGACTGAAGCTAGAATTCCCCAACCCATTCTATACAAAATCCTGCAGAACTGGGCTTGCTGCTGAAAAGGGCCGACTTGCGGCACAACACGGCTCGAATCCTGCACTTGACGCATTGGGCCCAAAGTCTGAGCTCGTGGGCTGCCTTGCGGAACATGTTGGCTTGGATCCTGCGCAAGACGCAAAGGATCGGAAAACTCAGCTCGTTTTAAATCCGGAATTAAAGACGGGTCTGGGGGGCGATGGACTCGGGTCATAGACCCGAGCTTTAAGTTCGAAGCCGCACCCGAATCCGGATCCTCCCGAAATAAAGTCGCTGCCTTTCCCTTTTCTTTTTCCATCTTATCGATAGACAGCCCTAAACACTCGATGCCCTCCATATTAGACTCCTAAAATTTCGAGAAACTGCCTGAAGAAGCAGCAACTCCTGGAGGGATCGTCGCCACCATCAGCGGGATCGGAGCAACAACTTTCTCCGAAACGGAAGGCAGGGCAGAAATTGAAGGAGGAATTACCGCCGCAATCAAAGGCAGAGAAACAGAACCCGCTCTCCCAACGGAGGGGAAATCTCCTCTATCCTCTCGAAACTCCGGTGGCCGGAGAATAGAGAAAGGCAACTGAGATACCGAAGGGTCCCAACCACCAACCCTATTAGCAGGAAACTCCAGATCCGAAGAAGCCCCTTGAGAAACGACCTCATCCATCGTCACCATGCCACGAGCTTCCACTTCCGTCCAAAGACCAAATCGAATGTCACCGACATCCAAAGACAAGACTTTTGGGACATCTTTATTGGCTATCCGAACCACCTTGATCCGAGCGAATTCAACAACCTCCATAGACAAACAGCGAGGGTCGATTTCTTCCACCGCACCGCACAACTCCCATAGCTTCCACAGAACTTCCTTACGCCAGGCATGAAGGGGAACATTAAAGATTCGGATCCAATCCACCACCAAACAAGGACCCAGAACCTCCGTCCACTTATCGATTTGACGCAAAGGCCCCTCAGAGAAATGGGAACCCCCAAAATTGACCCTCCGATTTTCCTCCTCAGAAGCAAACATGAGCCAAAACAGAAGAGGAGACAGCCTTCTCACCATCACTTTCAGATCGAAGCCCCAGACCTCCTGCAACCAGCGTTTTATGTCTTGCGCCGAGATACCAGAACTTATCGCTACTCCAATCCAGGTTCTTGCTAACCCCTCTTTATTCTTCTCAATGAAAGGTTCATTAACTTGCAGTAGCCGATCTGCCGGATGAAAAGTAGTATGAAATACTTGTTTTGGTTTCGACATTTCCTTCTGAAGCAAAGGCTTCGCATTCCAACCCCCATTTGAAACCAGACGATCCTCCGACCCAAATTTAGCCTTATTGACCTGAAGCTTCTTTCCAAGGTGGACCTTACCATTGAACAAAGAAATGGCATTGTCCCTTTCTCGTTCCGTCTTGAATCTCACAAAGGCAAAATTCTTCCTCTTCCTTGCTCTCTTATCAAAAGGAACAAAGGTATCAAAAACCACCCCAGCCGCTCCAAAAATCCTTACCAGATCTCCATTGCTCCAATTACGGATATTCCCAACAAAAACAGAGAAACTATTACGCCACCAAGCAACCATTTTATTTATATTTTGGCACAGAAATCAACTTCATTGAGAATGGTTTGCACCTTTCTTCTTCCAAAATACTTAATGTGTCTTAAGTCTAACATTAATGTTGATCTCTTTTTTACATCTACTAAGCTCAAATACATATTACAGGCACCATGGCACCGTCTTTGGTAACACTCGCAGATAATGACACTTGCAGGTAAGCATACAAAGAGCACATCCTACAGAAAACTCATAATTGCATAAATTAATTAACTCTAAGAGTCATCATGACCATCAGTATAATGGTAATATAATTGAAGCCTTATCTCATTTGTTTGGGGTTCGCATGTTCAAGTTATACTTCTACTCAAACAAATAAAAAGCCATATCTCCATAACTCCATAATGTAGCATACCTTTTCTTACTACTTCATTTCACCTTCAAATTGATCCCTTGGTATAGAGAACAAAGTTTTTAAAACCATTTACATATAGTGTACAGGAACTTTCAACAGCCAAACAAGCATGTAACTAAAGACCTACAGACAGAGAAAACATGATGAAATTCCACTCACTTAATTGATGTTCCAACCTTCTGCACAGCTGATCTGAACAGCCTAAACAGTGATAGTATTGTTATAAATGTATGAACAAAATTTTGAGAAAAATAAAATAAAATGAATCAGAAGATTAATGGATACCTGTTGCTAAACAAATCCAATGAACCAGATAGCAAGACACGTGCATTATTTCTTGCCTGCGCAGAATAAATAGATAAATGTTCTTGAAATTCTGCCAGTTAATCAAATTACAAAAGAAACTGTTTTGGAGGAACTTCATATGCCACAAACTGCAACTTCATTGGTTATTTAGAGAATCAAATAGAAACCCATCCAATCATCTTATTCGTACTGATCCAGAAATACAATTGAAGAAAACAAGCAAATACTTCATTTCATAATAAAGAAATAAAGCAAAACTACTGACAGAGTGATACAATCATCCAATCAAGTAAACTGCATATCCTAATTTTTTCATTTTTCATTTTGAAACGGAGTGTCTTTTTTCCTTTTTGAGAGGTAATGTTTTTACACACAAGACTATTGTATATCATCACCCCACAACCACTCAGAACAACCCAATCCTCCCCATGCAAAGTGTCCCACTCACCAAAAAGAAGCATCCTTCTAATCTGGGACCCAATCACAAAAGTTCTGCCCACAAGGCTACTGAACAATTGAACACCCCACCCTCTGTTCTCTTCCCAGGGGGGTTTTTGTCTTGTCACACCCTTTTTCAATTGAAAAGGCATGTAGCCTTCAAATGTTGTATTTCTATATTATCAAAAAGAAGCCTGTAGAAGACCTTCATCTGGGCCATATGTTTCGTCCTTCTTTGGTCTAGCATGTCCTTTGACCCCTCAGCCATAACCTTTAATGGTTTAGAGCCTTCATAGTAAGTCCCTACCACTTGCAGTTAGGGCTAAAACATGTGCAGGTTGTACTGGGTTTTGGTAAACCCAACCCAACCCATATAAAAAATGGCTGAGACCAGCCCAGCCCAGCCCGACCCGACTTGGTAACCTGAATTGCACAACCCAACCCGACCCGACCTAAAGCCTGAGAATCCAGCTCAACCCGTTTTAGCCCGAATTTAAAAAAAAAAACAACTTGAAATAAAATAAGAAAAAAATTAAAAACAAAATACATGGATCATTGTCGCTCGTCGCTGGGAATGAGGAGCAAAACCCCGATGTTGGAAAAGTACCACGACGTGATGTGTTCGATTGTAAAGAGGCGGTTCGAGTCCTCCATCGAAAAATTCTTGGGTTTCCCTCTTTTCCTCTAATTCTTCTCAAGCTTCAATTCTTTTCTGGTTCTAGAGAATGGATCCGGAGGAATTGGATATGGGGCTCTGTGGGGGAAAGGAGGGAGGGGAAAAGAGAGAGAGGGGTGAAAGGGCGGAAGAGCATTGGGATTTTAGAGTGAAAAGGTGGAGAAAGGAGAAAGAAGAAGGAGAAAAAGGAGAAGAAGAAGAGAAGGAGAAGCCATGGATCTAAGAAAAATGTCATAAGAACTGAGAAGGCAAGGGAAGCTGGAAAGGTGGAGACTTTTCTTTGTGGAGAGTGCAAGTTTGTCCTTGATGTTGTTCCGTGCCAAGGAGTGAAGGAAAGAGAGAATGTCGTCACCATTGAGGGAGAGAAACTTTGGGATCAGGGAGCGAGTGAGCAACTCGAGAGAAGAGAAGACAAGAAGCAAAGAAAAGGATTAGGGCATGAGAGACTCGAGAGAAGGAAGGGAGTAAGGCATCGCTCTGCTGATCGTCGACTTATATATAATTTTTTTAAGTGGGTCAGATCAGGTAGATTTTAAAAAGCTGAGCCCAACCCGAATTGAATTTAGTGCAAAATTTTATCCTTCAACCCAACCCACTAATTTTTTTCAGGTCGGGTCATGCAGGCTGGGTTAAAACCAAGCCCAAGTTTCACCCCTACCTGCAGATATAAATTCTTTGTAACTGTGCTGTTTCTAATCATCGATGGACCCGTCCCAAATTTTTCTATGGGCTAAGTGCCTATTTTGACACCTATATGAAGACTATTTTACCAACTATGTCACAAGCTCTTGTCTAAAATGAGAGCCTGTGGAGATGATTGGATTTTGGAATAATGCAATCTTAGGTCACCTATTCAGTGAAGGAGATTCTTTGTCATTTTTAACCTTTCTGTTTTGATTAAAGATTGCCTGTTACTGATTTTTCATTTTAAATGACAACAACAATCTAAGAATCCTTCTTTCAGCTGTTGGTGGCAACCCCAGACCCTGTACTCCCAATACACATATAAATATCACTCTATCCACTACTAACAGTTTCTCATGAACACAAGACTTTTTCAATACAATTAAACCAGTCATTATGATAATTGACTTTAATAACCAGTTGTAGTAAAACAGAATTTAAAAACCAAGCAAACTCAAATCCATCATGTTCAATTTTTTTACATGTGGAAAGCTATCATGAAGTGTAGAAACACCTTCCAGAGGCATATTAATATTTTAGTAGAACCAAAAGCAGGATAGACATCATAGTTATGCACATTGCATAAATCAAATAGTAATCTCCAGCCAATTTTCCATTCAAAATAAAAATATGTACTTATCAAATTCAATAGAATTGAGCATAAATTACCTGTACAACTGAAACAAGAGAAATTACAGATCCAGTGAGAGATGGAGGACTTGATAACTTGGTCTTAGGGTTTGCAGAATATGCTGATGGAGAGGCAGAGAGAACTTTCAGTACCTATAAAATTATGCAAAAAATTGTTAACAGGAAATACAAAATGAATGTTGAAAAGTGAAACTATTTATAAATGTTATAAACGTTATATATGAATCAGCTATAGAAAATAAACTGACTAAATACTCACAAGGCTATTGTTAGGATTTACAGAATGACCAATTCCTCGAAAGAGAACAGGAGCCTGTGACATTTATTTTCAACTTGAGAAACATAGATCAATATAATGAATATTGCACCATCAGACTTTAAAAAATAAATTAAATTAACTAAAGAGACGTTGTAGAGAATCTCATAAAGAAAATGACAAAATAAATTGCCAAAGCTTGCAAAGCTTTAGGGCATCTTTAGCAGCCTCCTGAAAGAAAATAGTTAGCCAGAAAGGAAGCCTTTTTCAAAAGGGGAAAAATAATCTCTATGATATAAATAGGTCTAGGTTTTTAGAACATGCAGTGCTCCAAGACATAATGACTCAATGGTGGTAGATCCTTTATAATGACCACATTTCCCATCGTGAAAATGAATCCAAGTAAATGACGGAAAAGTGGATTGCCTATGAAAAAGCATTGCATCAAGCATGAAAAGCACCTTCCTGAAAAATACTGTGTTATGTATGTATATATGTACCATTTATGCATGTATATGTGTTACTGTGTCTATCAAAGATGTTCTTTAAGTCTCAAGGACATAATATAAAAGCTATAAAATGCAAACCACAAAATGTTTGCAAGTGAAGAATTTCCTCTAAGAACCAAGATTAAAAGGGAATTTCCTGTCTTCTCCACTTGGATTTGGTCCATTAACAGTGCACCTGAATGATGCGTTTTTGGTGGATGCCTGGTCTCAACAACATCCTAATATTAGACCATCATGGAACCCCAAGGGGTTGGCCTAGTGGTTGAGACAAAAGACTTCAGGATTGAGGTCTTGGGTTCAATCCCTTGTGACTCCAATGAAGGGTCACTCTCCATGGGATATGTACAGCATAAGGGCCCACCGCTTGAACCCAGCATGTGTGTGTAGGGAGGCGTGCAAATGTCCTGAAGGACTAGTCGGGCGAAACACCTGGACACCTTCGGTCATCAAAAAAAAAAATTAGACCATCATGGTAGCATGACTATTCAGGAACTGTAGAGTGGCCTTCTTGGGGAAGCTACAAGCTATATCTTCTAGTAGTGTTGTAGCCTTCATGGAAATAATATAATTGCAGAGCATTCTCCAATATGGTTTCTTTGACACTTGCATGGATGAAGAAATCAAAGCAACAGTCATCTCTATATATCTAACTTCAAAGAATTCAAATTAAAGAGTAATCAATGTGTAATTTGTCATCTACAGAACCCAAAAAAAAAAAAAGATGATCCATTGATTGCTGGATCGTGTGCCCATGTCCCAAGCTCTCTAAGCACTTCGACTTCTTGACAGGGACATCCATGATGGCTATCAGGTCTATCAGAGATCTCAAAAGCAATATCACATAGCCATCAAGACAATATGATTGGGAGATGACCATCACATATAACGTATGTGCATCAATCTATGATTAGATTGCTTGGAAGATCTGATCTAACCATTCATTCCATCAAATCAGATTCTGGGAACTGTTTTTGTCCATTGGATCATGGTTGACTTGATCTGAACCGTTTAGATGGATCTAACCAATTGGAGTTTTAATTATTGTTAATTGAGTTTAGTGTTGATTTAGAAAGTTTATTTTATTTTATTTGAGTATCAAACTTTATGAAATGTAATTAGTTATTTTGGACAGTTTGCATAGTTAACACATGTGGCGAACATGTGTGTCTCTACATATTTGTAAGTACCCATTATTTGAGAACATAATACAAGTGAAGAAATTTTCTGCATACTCTCTTGTGAAGACAAGTGGTGTGAGTGTGTGACTATCTTTCCTTTGGTGTGACTCTGTGGAAATCAAGTGTCTTCTATCCTTTCTACTCCTCCTAATCTCTTTTTCTTCTGTTTTCTTCTTCTGCTCCAACTTTTCCCTCAATTTTCTCGCATTTTTTGAACCCTTAAAAGCCAAGAAATCCCAAATAAACCCAAAACTGACCAAACCAAGGTCAGATCTTGGCACTGCAAGCCACCACGATCCAAACCCCACTTAGTCATACGACTACATAGGCGGCCATACAGACATCTGCATGATTGTACGGGCAGGGTCTTTTCAATTCCTTTTTTACCCCTTTTGTGTTTTGTGTGGTTTCTTAAGTTTTCCTTATAAATAGTTGTAAGTACCCATTATTTGAGAACAAAATACAAGTGAAGAAATTTTCTGCATACTCTCTTCTCTTGTGAAGACAAGTGGTGCGAGTGTGTGACTATCGTTCCTTTGGTGCGACTCTGTGGAAATCAAGTGTCTTCTATCCTTTCTACTCCCCCTAATCTCTTTTTCTTCTTCTCCTCCAACTTTTCCCTCAATTTTCTCGCATTTTTGGAACCCTAAACAGCCAAGAAATCCCAAATAAACCCAAAACTGACCAAACCAAGGTCAGATCTTGGCACTGCAAGCCACCACGACCCAAACCCCACTTAGTCATACGACAGCGGCCATACAGACATCTGCATGATTGTACGGGCAGGGTCTTTTCAATTCCTTTTTTACCCCTTTTGTGTTTTGTGTGGTTCCCCCCTTGCAAACCCTCCCCCCAACACACACACAAAAGCAGCCCCTTTTTAGGCCTATTTCTGGTGTTTTGGATTCAAGCAGGACTCGATTATCCATTGTGAAATTATACTTTTCACTTTTGTGGAGAATTTTAGGACAACTTGAATATGTTCTTAGGATATTTTGAGGCCCTAACTCAATTTGTGATTACTTCTAGGGTTTAATATGATTGCATGCCATGGATGTCTTTAGTTCTTTTGATTTTGTGATGCTATTTACCTAGAATCTTGTTTTAATCATTGATTACAGAATACTAACTTCTTAAATCAGCGTTTTAATTGCATATTGTGAGCATATAGCAGTAGTAGTTATCATTCAGATTTCTTTTGTTCCTTCATTGCATTCTTAGATCTAGGGTTTTGAATGTCATAACCTTATTTTAGGACACACTTCACTTCTGTCCTGCATCACTCCTTCAGTTCCACATATAATGGGCTCTCTGAATCGATTTACACATCAATCATGTGGTAGTTGTGGAGTGATTCGCGATTTCAATAGCAGAGAGTTGGTGTCAATTATGGTCATCTACATGGTAACGAAGCTATAGAGACAATTGTCAATTATGGACATCTACATGGTACGCATGCTCTAGAGACAGTTGAAGATCTCTAACCACATTGAGACAAGAATAACTTATGGAAAAATTTTCTTTCTTCTAATTCATTCTCATCTGTAACAAAGACCTCGAAGAAAAATCTTCTTTGATGAAAGATTGAAGTCCAAACTAATTCGGTGAACTTAAAAAGCAAGATCCTCCTCTCAAAATCGTACATTATATTTGACATAATGAATTAAAATGGCTTCAAATACATCTGGCCCTACCATTACTCAGTTGAAATAGTCATTGGAAATCCATTTCCATTGGTAAAAAGCTACGTTGCATATTTTCAAGTTCCCTAATTCATTCTAGACCTCTACATAAGTACTATAACAAGATGTTGCAGACCAAGCTGTTATGTACATGTATTTCTTACATTAATTCCATGCTGTTCTCAGTTCAGCAACTACATAATAGATCACGTGGCCCATGGAACTAAATTCAGGCATCCCTTTTTAAGTTGTGCGCAGTGAAGGAGAAAGAACTAATTCACAACAGAGAATACAGGCCATAACGTTAGGCCAAATAAACTAACTGGCAAAATGGATAATGCCATCTTTGGGAGACAACAAAACCCACACATAACTACAGATTCCCCAGATGGAACAAAATGAACTGAGGAAAGGAACTCCCAACCATCTGAGACTTGATAAACAGGAATTTGGTAGTCTGTCTAGTGGACACACTTGGTGGGCAGGACCATTATTGCTCCAAGTGTACCTGTACCTTCGGTGCATCGTGGACCAGGTTCCTTTCTTTCTTCTTCTTCTTCTGTGTACCAGACACACTTGGTGGGCAGGTTCCATTATTGCTCCAAGTGTACCGGCACCTTTAGTGCATCTTGGACTAGGTTCTTTCTTTCTTCCTTTCTTCTTTTTCTTCTGCTGTCTAGTTGACACAGTTGGTGGCAGGACCCATTATTTCTCCAAGCATACCCTGAACGTTTAATGCATCTTGAACTAGGTCATTTCTTCTTCTGTTCCTGTCTAGTTTCTTCTGCCAGAAAAAACCTATAAGAAACCTTAATCAGCCAGGAGAAATTAATAAAACTGACTGCCCATATCCCTCTTTGCCAAATCGTCAACCTCCGCCTTTGCTTCCCTCAGAATGTGAGTAAAATTGACAACCCTTCCTCTACAAAGATCTGTATTTCTTCAAATCAATCTGCCATCCTCCAAGGAAATTATTGAGAATAATAAATGGCAGTAACAAGTTATATCCACTTGCAATCATGCTAAACGTAACTGCATCTTAACACATCTTGGACTAGTTTTTGGTTCTTTTAAGAACATAAATAGCATTCACAAGTTCAATTCCACTTGAAACCGTGCTAAAGTGCCCATCAGCCATCCATAGTCTTTATAGGAAGCTTATGTTGTTACGTTTCTCCTTCTAATGAATTCATTGTTATCCTCTAAAAGAAAGGCATTATATTGTTCGCATTAAATGAAAAACAAGTAGACCTTGAACTAAAATGTAATGTTTGAGAAGCTATAGATGCTAAGGTCCTCATTTCCGGGCATATCCATCTTTTCTGCTTATATATTTACTATTTTTTGTTCTCATGTCCATCAGTGTTGTAGCTAGCCCTTGTATTACCAAGAAAGCCAATTAAATCATTAAAAGATATCTGAAATTCTAAAACATATACTCATTTTTCCCATTAGAAAGACTCAGAGCCAGCCTAAAAAAGAAAGTACTGTCTGACCCGTATCTGTCCACACAGATGTTCTCTTATTGTGCAGTCATCAGAAGCCAGTGCATCAATTTAGGAGAGTAATTATGGCAACATCCATATTTAGGAACAGCCATCCAAAACACTCCAATAAAACCATATGTTCATTCGCATTGTTACAATGTCCAGATCATAGCCAATTCAATGAGGCAATCGCTTGCAATTCATTAGAAGTTAGAAATAAAGGAAATCAGGAAAGGTGGATTAGTAGTCAGACCATATTCAAAAAGGGCAAATCATGCAGTCAAATTACAATGATCAGATAAAGAAACCAATAACAAGTGAAGTTCTAGTCATCCTGACAATTTTAAAATGGAAGAGAGGTCTAAAATCCACCTTAAGTCTTTAGATTTATTCCCTTTTTTATATAGATTTTATTCCCATATTATTTCCTACAGAAATTCGTGAGTTCTAAGAAAACAATTGAAAACAAGGTGAACAGATTAATAAGGAAATTTATAATATATAATAAACATCAACAAAAATTCCAATACACTTTTAACCACCACAAGTGGTTTCCATCATGCACCCAGTTCTGTATGGAGAAAATTGCAGAGTAAAAAATTACTGGCAAGACAATGCAAATTGGAACTACATCAAATCGAAGAGTAATTTATTGTCCTGCAGAATCACAGGAATGAGAAGAAACAAAGCAGAATGCAAGAGAACCACTTCTTACCTCAATCTTCTCCGCTCCTAGAATCACATCCGACTGAATGAAGTTATCACTAGCAATTAAAGTGTGATCCCCTTCAGTCTCTGAAACTGCATAGCTGGTATGATCAATAACCACAGCTGCAGGATCCTGTTGCACCACAACAAGCATAGTAAATTCACAAAGTGGTTTAAGGTGCTGGAACCTAAGGTGTAAGATGCACATCTAGGCACAAGCCTAATTTGCTAAGAACATTTATTTTCATATTTTCAAATAAAATATACGTGTATTCATTACAATGCCTTCATGACACCAGTATTAACAAAAATAAAAATTTATTAGGCAAAAACTGCAATATATGGACAACGGGGGACCTGAACATAGTAAATAAACAAGTAATTCATAAATGCTTGTATCAATTAGAGTCACTAATTGAGTTTTACTCGTTAATGATGCACATTAACTAAAATACTTAATGTTGCTATAGCAAACTATAAAAAAAAAAATACATAACAGAAAATGTTAAAGTCCAGGCTAAAGTGGAGAATCTGTTCACTGTGACTCGGATGGCGAACTTTTGATCGAGTTTATAATTACACTTTCCTTCTCATACCTGTTATTATCCCATGAACTGAATTTGGACCCAATTTGATGTCATTTCAAGCTAGACTCTCCATTGGATAAAACTCAATCATATGGAAGGTTACAACTTTGTAACCTCAATCGTCTTAGAATGATTTGTTTAAGTTGAATTTTAGCACATTTTCTTTGCAAGTATAGATCTTTTGAATCAACTCATCCTCCACATGTAAAATAAGCCCTGTAAAAAGTTAATCATCCACAACCAATAATTTAGTGAGGTGAAGCAAACATAGGTCTAGATCCTAGGCACGCCTTCGAACACTAGGTAAATTGCATAACAAAATGCAGAGAAGGGATCGGCATCCAATCTCCGTAACTGTCTATCACATAAAGTATACTTGCCTCATCAAAGTCAACTCCGCATTCGGTGGCGATGTCGCGGATCAAATCTGATGCAGAAGAATCAGCTGCAACAATCAAATCATGTCCCGCATCAACAAACTCCAGAACAGCCGACAAGTCCAAAGATCCCCCAAAACCTGCAAAGTTCGCAACTTTTTCAACGACATGACCCCAACATTGCGAGAATCGGCAATTCTGGATCCCTAGCCTCCCAAAGGAAAGGAAATTAGAAATGCATACGTTTGATCGAAGGGGAAAAGAGGATGAGGCCGTCGTAGAGGAACTGTCCGTATCTCTTGAAGGAGAGCTTGGGATCGTCGGCGAGCTTGAAATCGAGATCGAAGCCTCGGGATTTGAGAGAGGAGAAGAATAGGGAATGGGAGGACCTAATGGAGAGATCGTCAAGGAGAACGAGAATGTGACGATCGGTAGGGTTTTCGGGAGATGAGTTGCATAGGAGAGGAATGAGAAGGAGAGAGACAAGAGTTTGGAAGATGAGGAGGAACTTCGCCATGCCTGCTGCTAGGCTAGGGTTTTGAGCACTCCAGCAGCTTTTGAGACGATAGAGAGACCTTTCGAGAGGAGACGACTCGGAGACTGCAAAGTCTCTGTAAGCGAATTAGTCGACCTCAGTTTTCACTGTTCAGAAAAAAATCGTGTGAAAGACACCCGACGACTTCTTTAAAGAAGACGGCAAGACGAACTTTTATCACCATCCGCGAAAATTATCTTCTCCAGATTGGATGACTAACTATTAAAAAATAATTACTCAGGACATTGATGTATATATTATATAGTACTCTCTCTGTTGTATTTTTCTTATCTCATTTAAAAGATTTATATTTTTTAAAGAACTTTGTATATAAGACTAGCAATTTATATGATCTCATCTATTTTCAACATATTTTATACTACTTTAATATAAATGAGACAATTATTTTGAGATAATTTCAAAATTCAAATAAGACAATTAATTTGGGATAGAGGGAGTATTATACATGTTTATATATAATTGAATGAGTTGATGATATTGTGATAGATCTATTAAAAATATCTTTATTGATATGTACCAGCCACAAATAATAAACTAAAATTTAATATTTATTTTTATGGAGCGTTCAAAAGAGAATATCCATGTTGATTATCTATTAATGGACCATCACTATCATTATTGTTTTCTCATTTATTTATAGTTGATCGCTGTAATTGAATTTAACAATTTTTGCCACAGATCATTTGTCCACTCGATGTTGCTAATGAACTAGCGTTTACATAAATGGTTATCATCTCCATTGAAGGTTTATTCATTCATCTATAGGTGACACTTGTAATTAAATCTAATATTTTTTTACTATAAATCAATCATCCACTTGTTATGGCCAGTGGATTGGGAATTACAAAATCTTTATGTCATCTCTCTTTAAGTTTAGAACATTAAAGAACTTTGTTGCCCAGAAATTGACCCTAGAGGGGGGGGTGAATTGGGTCAATGCAAACTTTTTGGATTTTCTTTAATTTCACAATTTAAGAAAAATAAGATGCAAACAAGAGTAAATAAATGCCAAAATATAAAAGAGGAGATGAGAAGAGATGGAGAGATTGAACCCGAGATTTTTACGAGGTTCGGCGTTCTTGCCTACGTCCTCGCCTCAAGTACACCACTTGATGATTGAATGCACTAAACTTCTCCTTCAAGGGTGGAGAAGAAACCTATTACAATGCTTGAAGGTGAAGACACCCTTCTCTTTCACAAGGGTTACACCAACCCTTCTCAAACTTTATCTTTCAATGAAATGTAGAAGATTACAATGTAAGCTTAGGAGTAACTCTCAAATGTTTACAAATCTAGTATTCTAAGAGTTGCTCAAGGAGTTGAACTGAAATGGCTCAAGATAAGATTGCAAGGGATGGGTTTTTGAGCTAGAGTATGCTTGAGATATGATTTCAATTGATTCCGCTTAATTTCAAGTGATTTAACAACCCATTTACTCATGGAAGCTTCGTTTTATAATTTTGTCATTTTTAGAACCGTTGCCAAGCATTAAATGAAGCAAAGGGCCGTTGGATAGAGCATTTAATGTTCAAAAATATTACCGTTTCGCGATTCAGTCGACTGAAATGATTATTCAGTCGACTGAAAATGCTCCGAAATACAAACAGTTTATCTGTGAATAATTCAGTCGGCTGAATATGATAATTCAGTCGACTGAAATTTGCAAATCAAAGAGAATTCTGATTTTCAGTCGGCTGAAACATAATTTCAGTCGACTGAAATTTCTGCTTATGAACATCTAACATTTCAGTCGACTGAAAATACTCTCCAGTAAAAATACAGTATTTCAGTCGGCTGAATGTTTGATTCAGTCGACTGAAATCTCGTCTCCTTATAATCCATTGATTCAGTCGACTGAAACTTCAAGTTCAGTCGACTGAAATGACCTTAAAGATGTTTTGTGTAGTTTTGGCTTCATTTTGGTCATTTCAAACAAATAAGTCTTGGGGACTTAAGCATAAGATGAAGCTTGGTTTTCCTATGGTCCACTAGAGGGTGACTTGAGCCATAGTGTTCAACAATTGAGTAACTTTACATTTTGTCTTTAACACTTATGACCAAAAACTAAGGACACAAGTTTGATCTTCAATCTTCAATCTTCAAAACTTATATCATTTGCCATTTGAACTTCAAAGATTGATAAGTCATCCGATCTCTTGCATTGATCTTCAATGATCTTGCCCTTCTTTCTTCTTTGTAGATGTGATACCTGTCTCATTGAGTAACATCATTTGAAATATTAAATATCACACTTTAATGGTTTGTGGTCATCAAAATACCCATATATCCTTGGGTTAAAACCTTGGGGTTAACAAACTTGAATATACAAACCTCTCTTCACCAATGGTATTGAGTAAGCCTCTAATAGGACCCTGGTTCGCAGGCCCGGCCCTGCCTATAGGCGAAGTAGGTTCGAGCCTAGGGCCTTCAAATAGGCAGGGCCTCCAAAGATATATATAACTTTTGAAGGGCCTTGGACCTGACCCAAAATCCCGCCCAAAATCCCGCATTCCTGCCTGATACCCATTCATTTTCGTGGACTGCGTTCCGCGTCCTCGTGCGAAACGCGGATCCGCGTTTTAAAATAAGAGTCCGTTCTCCCGCTTCCGCGTCGTACGTGCAGAACGCGATTCCACGTTGGCACATGTGGAACGCAGTCCCACGTTGGCACATGCGGAACGCAGTCCCGCGTTCGCACGTGCGGAACGCAGTCCCGCGTTCGCACTTGCAGGATGCGGTTCAACGTTCACACGTGAGGAACGCAGTTCCGCGTATCCGAGTGAAAACGTCCTTGCGTGTTCGCATTCCGCGATTTCCGCATTTTCTTATGCCCATTCGTCTTCCCTTCCACATTTTCTATCGCTTCGTATTCCTTTTCAAAACGGTCAAAATATACTACCTTTTTTAAATTCGAAAATATCAACAGCCTCTCCTCTCCTCTTCTTCTCTCTCACTGATCTCTCACTCTCTCTCGCTCTCCTCTGATCTCTCTCTGACTCTCTCAGTGATCTCTCTCTTTGTTCTCTCTCGCATTCAGCTTGCTAAGTTGCATATTTCAGATTTGCAGGTATTTTTTCCATTGATCCCGTCATTTTGAATTCATCATGGATGTTTGAGATCTGTTTTGGGTGTTTAATGTTTTATTTTAAAAAGGATAATAAAAAGTAAAAAAATAATAAAATATGAAATAATACATTTAAAAAATTTCTCAGCATGTATTATTGATTTATTTCCTAATTAACTCAATAACTCCTGCCATATTTATCTATTAAAGGAGAAGCCAAGCCGCTGGTTCTTTACCAATATTTTACACTTTATAAAAAAAATATATAATTTTTTTTTGTGAGTGTATATAAAGGCAAAGGGCCATATTTTAAGAGTTCGCCTAGGGCCTCTGAAATGTCAAGGCTGGCCCTGCTGGTCCGGCCCGAATCCTAAAGTCCATCAACGAGTCGTACTTGGAGTCCGATAAGGACTTGCGAACGGATCCAAAGAGTTCGATAAGGACTTGGGCAGGTCGCGGACAGTCTGCAAGCCTGCGAGTCCGATGAATTTAAAATGATTTTTTTTAGAGTTTCTTCCGTTTCTCATTTGCGAGTCCTCTCACAAACCCACTACGCTCGCCACTCGCCGCCCTCTCAATCTCCCTCTCACCGGATCTCTCTTTTCTCCCTCTTTCCGCTCTCCTCTCTCTCGCACCTTTTTAGAAATCCGATCGAGACTTCCATCGCCTGCAGCCTCTGCACTCAGATCGAGACTTTAGCCGATTCCCACTTGTTGATTCCAGCCTTGTTTGGTCGATCTGCAAATCTAGGTCTCTTTCTCTCTCGGGTCTCTCTCTATCGGTCACACACACGCTCTCTAGGCTTCTCTCTTTGGTCAATTTGCATATCCAGTGTCGATTGTTGCATCAGAATCTGTTTTTAGTGTTGGAGGTAGATTTTTTGACTAGTATCGCAGCTCAATGTATCCAGAAACTATTGAAGCGTTAGTGTGTAGCCAAGATTGGTTGCGGAGTCAAATGCAATGTATTTTTAGTGCTTATTTAAATTTGTTACCTTGTTTTCCATTTATTTGACTGAAGTGTGTAACTGTATCTATATTTCTTATTTTATGTTAGGTGGAAAGAGTTTGGGCTCGCTTGAAGTTGGGCTTAGTAATATAAGCTTGGGTTCTATATGGACTGATGAGTGGTAATCCTTTATGTTTTAAATAAATTTTACCTACTAATATCATTTGATTTTTTTTAATTTTGACTTACACGATCTTTTTTGCTAGTGTAGTGTTGTGGATGACATTGATGCTTCATCTCCTGCAGCTTAACAATAATATTTATGATGTTTGATTCTGATTTGGTTTTACTCTATTCTCTTAATAATGATTATCCAATGTATGAACTCTTCCTTGACATAATTGTTTGCTTATTTTATGAGCCGCATGATTTTGATTATTTTATTAGATGGAATATTCTCATTCGTGTTGCTGAATAATCGCGATAACAACTTCGTCGTTGCTAGAGATGCAATTGGGATCGCATCCCTCTATATTGGTTGGGGACTTGATGGTGAGCATTTCTATGATCTATTATGAATAGAAACATATGTGATCTATTATGTACGATAGAAACATGTTAATTTGGTCCTTCAACAATGTAGTTGAATGAAAGATGTTCTAAGAAATGACACAGGTTCTCTCAGATTTCCTGTAATAAATATAATTGAAATAGATGCACCAGGAAAAGATATTTCAGTTCAGGTTTGCCAGTCATCTCGAGAAACTATAGTTGTCATTGCTGTCAAAATAAAAATATGCAACCATTCGGAAAGAACTTGCGATTTGTGACTATTTCTGTGGGCACCCAGATGTAGACTAAGCTCTGTGTAGTATGCCTAAGGGGGCTAAGATACAGCAATGAGCTGTGTTGAGTTACATATAGCAGTAGCAGTAGCATGATAACAACTACTACTATCAGGGCCGGCCCTGAGATTTCAGGGGCCCTAGGCGAGATTTTTAAGTTGCGGCCTTTATATACTCGTAAAAAATAAAATTATATAATTTTTTTTTACAATGCGTGAAACTAAATAAAATATTATAACAAAGTATTATTTAAAATTTATTCTTATTTTGAGAAGCAAAATTACTAATTAAATTACAATATTTAAGTTTTTTTAACATTTATTTTTCAATAGATAAGATAGCTAATTTATTCAATATTTCTTGTGACATTTTAGACCGAAGATAAGATTTTATCAATTTTAATTTTAAAAAACTTATTTCTGCATAGATAACTGTAATTTGTATAATTAATATTATTTTATAAGCAATTCATGCATTTGGAAAACAACAATTCATTCTTTTGGTAATGCATCTTTTATCATATGGAGTGTGACATTAATGCAAATTCTCATTTGAAACGAATATATTATTATTTTTAATTTTTCATTTTTTTGTATTTTTTAAAAAAATAAAAATTATCTTAATTATAATGATTTATAATTGTATATTAGTTCTAATAAAATCTACATTGATCAAATGAATAAAGTTATATTTTTTCATCTCTTCAAATTTTAAAAGCTTTAAATTATTTTTAATTCAAAATGATCAACTCAATATAGATTTTTCTTTCTCTTTATTTAGATGATAGATATATTTTAAAAGAGTCTTTATTAATTAAAATTATTTTATTATTATCATTATTATTAAACTCAATAAAATGAGAATTATAATAATTATTATTATGATTGTTAGTATCATTATTTTAATTTTTTAAGAAATCTAAGCTTTTTCATTATTATTATTAAATAATTTGATAAAAAAAAAATTACAAAATTATTATTATTATAACACAGCCGGGATTTGATCCCAGTCGTTTTTCTATAGAGGGAGAATTTTAACCAACCAGACAAGAATGTATATCTGCTTTAAATAGACATTATTAAATATTTAACATATAGTAAAGGAACTTATGGACTTGGGGGCCCTTTTTTATTTGGGGGCCCTAGGCGACCGCCTATTTCGCCTATACCCAGGGCCGGGCCTGACTACTATAGTACTATTACATTTCAAAGAACTAACACGAGAGGGTCGGAACCAAACCATTTTGAATTATTTTCCTATTCAGGCTCTGTTTGGATTTCATCGGAAATGAAATGGATGAATGATGGCTGTGATCATTTTGAGTCTTTTTCACCTGGTCACCTTGTTATGTTATGTGGCTTAAAATTCATAACTGGGGCCATGTAGATAAGTCAATCATGGTAAATCTAATTGGCTAGTTTGGATCCCACGAGAATGCATGCAGAATCTGGAATGTGGAGTCCTAATTTTATTAAGAAGTTGCCTTCGGAGGTTGATCATTTCCTGGTTGAATTTAGATGGTTCCTAATGACGGGAAGGTAGTGTTTCCTAATGAAACACATATTAAAAAGGGAAACATAGAGCCCACTAATATTCGTCTGTATCATACAAGATACAATTCTATATGGGTACCGTGGAGGAAAACTAGATATGAAATTAATTTGATAAAAATTAAAGTTTAAAAAAATAATTTCTGGCCTTATAGTATGATGGGCTCAAAACACACAAATGGGCCTTTATCGAGCCGCGAACTGTCCGTCAAGCTTATCGGATCGGACCGAATCGTAGGTTAATTGGACCCATTGTTATCGGACCGGGCCGCTGACTGTCCAATTAACTTATCAGGCCGAACTTGGGTCCGTTTACAGGCTCAAAGAGACTATTGAGCATTCTCTTTGTTTGCTTGTGTAATCTCTTTCTATCAATCTTGTATGTGTTAGATGGTCAACTTAATCTAATGAGTGAGTAAAGTGGATTATGTGGAACATAAGACTTGAGTCAATGTTGCGCGGATTAGAATGATTCACTGCATCTATGATAATGCGTGCTTAAATTTATATATATTACATTCATCAAGTAAGAACTGTGATGCAATTACACCAATGTACGGACTTGCGTACACATTACTACTTCCATTTATGTCAATGTCATGAAAGGAAATTTTTTGGATGCTTGAGCTTGAATGCCTCACTGCTTCCACATGAAATATCAAAGTAAAAGATAGATAATTATAAGAATTAATCAAATTGGTCGAAATAGGTTCATTAAATCATCTTAACTATTTTTTCAATTAAAATAAAGTTAGTGAATTAATATTATTACTTATTATTCTCAATCCATTGCCAGAAAAGAGTGAAGCTGATATGAGTCATGGCTTCCAATTTTTTTATTTTAAAAAAAAAATCCAAACTTGAGAATTTTTATAAATTGTTATGGATGTATTTTAGTAGTTTGCAAACGACTTTTTCATGAAAAATATTTCAAATCATCTAACACAAAGATCCATCAAATGGGCATCAATCTAAATCAATCGAAATATAAGAAAACAAATAAAAATATCAGCAACTACATCTATCATTAACATTTTGTAATAATGGACAACTACATAGCTTTTTTATCTTTTTAAATTTCTGCATCGAATCTATCATATATATTTGTAAAAAGAATATTGTCATG
Source organism: Chimonanthus praecox (assembly GCA_022113865.1). Lineage (NCBI taxonomy): Eukaryota > Viridiplantae > Streptophyta > Magnoliopsida > Laurales > Calycanthaceae > Chimonanthus > Chimonanthus praecox. The sequence goes on from CM039086.1 coordinate 34,575,204, forward strand.
CGCATAATTATTTTGAAATTTCATCAATCAAGAGAAATTATACTTTTTAATTTCTTCTGACATGTCACATGCTATGTAAGGGGAGGCCACTATACGTGCGAGTGAATTTTTGCTAATGAGACTCTTCAACGAGATATTCTTTCAAATAGAATATATATTTTATATATATTTTTATTTTATTATTCTATCTGTGTTTCAAATTAATTGTCTTATATAGATTTTAAAATTATTCCAAAATAATTACCTGATTTATATAGAAATAGTATAAAGTGTGTTGAAATGGATGAGATCACATGCAGTGGTAGTCTTAAATAAAGAGTTTCTTAAAAATTTTTTTTTTTAAAATGAAACAAGTAAAATAAGAGGAAAGGAGTATTATATAGTATGTAATTTTTTACCATAATTACTCTTCTGAGTCATGTAAACTTGGCTTTTATACTTTAATGGATGTAGGTTATTGCCTTTTAAATGTTTAAAATCAAGATACAAGTTGTCAGATTATTTTTTGAAATTAACAATTAAGAAAGAAAATTATCAGATTGACTCTGTTCATTGCTTTTTTTTACATCATAATCAACTATTTAAGAAGCAAAATTCATTTTAAAAAAATCAAAATATCAAATCTCATGTTGCAAGTCCACGTAACACACTATTTTAAATGACTTTCCACTCTATACAGACATCGGCCATGATCGAAGCAAGTTTGGTGACGAGAGGCCCACTTGATAAGAAAAATGTCAAAAATATTCAGGTTCTCTTGGACATCCGCAAACCCACATTGCCAAAAATACCCATGGCATCTTACATATGGGAGTAGTCAATAATTGGGTTCTCCACTTATCCCCCAAATTTAATTGCATATCCAATTTGAATCTAATCTGATAGGGTCAAAGAAGCTCAATTTTTTAAGTGGAGTTTTGAATTCTATTCAATCTCAATCTAAGCAGGTCATTCTTCATAAGTTTATCTGGTGTATTTATATTATCTTATATTGAGCAATGCAATACATATCACATGATATATTTATATTTTAATTTTCATGATAAACATATTAGAATATGCTTTAAATCAAAAGGATATAAAAAGAAAGTCTAATTAACATGTGCCACTGGGATAAAATCAAATTGAGATCCAAAATCTTAAACTTTTTTAGAAATTGAATGAAGATGACACATTTTTGTTATAAGAATTTGTAATTACCTCATCAAAAGTTAGATGGCCTTGTCAAATTTCATATTTAAGTATTTAATATAGTGCATTAGTTATTATATTTAAGTATTTTTTGTTGTAAATTCTATAAAATTATGAAACTTCATGATATTTCGCTCGTGTTATTATAAAATTAAAATTTATCTTGAAGTGGTGAATATCAATTGAAATGGAGGAGATAGATGTAATATAATAACCAATTTATCCCTGATGGATACTGCTTCTCACAGCCACAATGTTTGTTTCTTTGGGCTATTGAATTATTTTAATCTTGTATTTTAGGGAGCATGATCATGTTCATTTATTCAACTGAAGGTACGAATCTTTCATGGGTGAATGCCTTCTAATGATTCAAAGTTAATTTATGTATCTATATATTAGAATATTGCTATGTATCTCTTTATACAAAAGAATTTATGTGTTTATATAGGTACAAGAAAAATTGATAAAATATTATAATATATTATAGGCCGGACATATAGACATCTGAATTTTCTGTCGTTACACACTCATTTTTAAAATTTTAAGTGAAATTATTCTTTTACCGTTCCACTTAAAAATACAATAACTACCGAACAAAATATTGTTGCCCTTTGCCCACCTATCTATGTTAAGGAAGTCCTTATTTTTCAATCAATGATTGAGTCTTTTGATCGATTTTTTCCTCCTCTTTACAAGTCATTCAGTTGATGCATCATCTGAAAAAAAAAAATAAATGTTTCGACGAATGCGATACTTTTAATTGGAAAGAAAATTCAAGTGTTTATATGATAAATCTATATTATATTATTATAACAAAAACAAGATCATCCACAAAATCAAAATATATCTATAATTAATAGTATTATTTACAGCACAAAAGAATTAAAGACAGGTGGGAGTATTTACACAATGATGCGGTGGACCCAGCTGTGCAAGGCTATGGTACAAGTGGATTTAGTACCTACAAAAACAGTACAAAAAGGGCACATCAGTCATTGCAGAAAAGCAAACAGCAGCCGACGCTAATTGCGTCAGCTTCTGATAGACGCAGACGGCCCTTTTGCTGTCTACTTCTTCCCTCTCTTTCTCCTTTGTTCCGCAGTTCCTTTTTTTCCCCTTTTCTTCCTCCGCGGTCTGAAACCTTTACCCACCTCTTTGCTCTTTGCACTTTGGACTTTGCACTTTGGCTCTCTCTCACCTATCTGCGACCTTTTGTCGAAAAGGTAAGCTGCAGCTGCTTCACCCTGGCATTCATCTTTATCTCTGATCTTTTATCCTTTTTTTTCCCAATCGCGTTGAGTTTGGATTAGTTGCTCCTGCTTGCATTAGCAGCAACCCTAATATCAAATAAATCCCTGGCTTAAGTTGAAATTCTCGATTGGAAATCTCGTGTATCGTTGGATTTTTCATGTATCGATGCCTCACATGCCACTGATGACTGATATAAAAAAAAGGGGTTCCTCCTTAGTCTCTTCCGGCGTATTATGGAAAATTTATTTCTACATATATATTTTGTTTGGGGGCGGTAGTATTGTTTGGTTGGGTGGCTTTTTTTAAGTGTTAGGGTTAGGGTTCGTGATTGTTTTTGATTCAGATTGTATTACCCAATTTGCATTTTTCTTCTTTCATTCGTTGTTATTTTTTCCTTAAAAAAATTCTAAAATTTTGTTGACGATTATTTCACTTTTTCTTTGACGACGTGGTTATCCTTTTTTAGATGGTAACATTATTCAAACCCATAATTTTTGTGGGGTCGAAACTTTCAAAGCAAAAGTCCCTTTGTGAGGGCTTCTACGAGGCATCTGTTTTGTCATTGAACCCGTCTGTGAAGTAGACCCCTACTTGGATTATCAATGGACGAAAGTTTGCACCATTCGAAATACAATTGCAACATCTGATCAAAGATCTCCTCTCCTCTCCCCTTAAACTATTAACTGTTTGGTGCATTATCTTGTATCTGAAAAATACTGTGATGGCCCACTTTTTCTTTTTATAAGTTGGATCAAATAGAAGTCCACAAATTATATACCGACTTGTGCAAGATATGCTTGTTCAGGTGTCTCAGCGCACCAATCAGGGGTCATCCCAGAATTGTTTATTGAGTGGTATTTCATCATATTAATATTGCCACGGTGGTTGCTGTAAGTGTCCAATGCCTGAATCTTCAGGCAATTAGTCTATAAGGCAATTACTCGAAGCTTGAAGAATCAATCACAAATACTGTAAACAACCATAAAGGCCTTAAATACCAAAATAATTAATAAAAACATTACACACGGATTTAAAAATGAACCATAAAATATTGTAACAAAAGTCATAAATCCTTAAATTCCAAAATGATTAAAAGTACTCAGAAGCATTAATTTGTAAGTCTTTAGTCTTCAAATAGATAAGAATCAGCACCTCCCAAAAGGTTTCCCACAAAAAGAAAAAAAGTGAAAATCATATTATGCATCCAGTTGACATTTTCTTTTCCTTATCTTGAACATCAACTTCTCAGAATTCACATAAAAATTAAATTATAGAAGTCATAAAATAAAACCAGCCAGTCAATGTTCCTTTCATGTTAAACATTATTATGTAGCTTCATTGTTTAAATTTCATATGAACCTTTATGTTCATACATATACAAGTTATATCAGACGTTTTAAACTGTGATTAATGCTATTCTCCCCTCTTTCATGCTTGTACCTCTTGAACCCCCCTCTTCCCTTTCAACCCAACCACACCAACCCCAATCCCAATTTTAAGATCTCTCTTTTCTGCTAACTAGTTATAAACTGTAATTGTACTCTACACTTGCACTGGGAGTTACAATGTGAGGTTGTGGAACAAGATTTCAAACTCTTAAGAAATTCCAGAAGGGCTAGATGCATGGTGATTTTTTATTAGATCAGACTGTCTTATGCAGGGTCAGTGGATTCTCTTGTAATTAATCTTGGGATGACTATAGATGTTGCAAGTCAAACCTCACAACTTATTTTGGCAACTTCCTTTCAACGTCTAGATTTCTTGATGTTTTGTCCTTGTGACATTTTTTTTGGGGATATGTCTTTGCGTGTGAAAATGTGACAGCTTAGAAGATCAACTTCTGTTTGTATATTTACTTGGGATTGTCTTTTTCTGTGTGTGTCTGTGCATATCTACTTGTGATTTTTGTGCATATGTCTATGTGCCCATGATGATTTTAAAGCTAACACTTATTTTTTCCTGGAATTTTTGTTTTTATATATGTTTGATCTAACACCAAGTTTGTTTTGATGTCAAGAATAATGATTAAGCTTTTTAAGGTAAAGGAAAAACAGAGAGAAATTGCTGAAAATGCCAATGGAAGGGCACCGGTGAAGAAGCAAAGTGCAGGGGAATTACGTCTTCATAAAGGTTTTTATATTATTTTTTCCCATATTTGCTTATTTTACTTGAATATCAAATAGTAATCTATGTGAATACTTATTTAATATGTACACAATCCTTGTTTAATTTTTCTTTATTTTAAGAAGGAAATGGATCGTAGTTTAATGTTTCAAGCCCTTTTATTAGAATTAATGTTAATTTGCACTTCGGGTCAGATTTTATGACTTCATGTCTTGGTTGGATATGGGTAAGCATTTTTTTTTTGAAAGATAAGTTGATAAGCGATCCTTGTTTACAATTTCCAATCTGTTCAAGGGCAACAAATCTCATAATCTTGTGCTTCATTGTTGTTGTTGTTTGTTGGTGATCATTCAAGGATAGCATGTCCCACAATTTTTTACACAATAGCTGATGCTCCATAAAAACTTGGCAGCTTGGGTGCATTCGCAGCATAACTATTATGTGTGCTTTTGGATCATGATGGTAACCTAATGTTGGTCATATAACTTTTGGAATGAATTAAAGGAGGTTCTGCTGTGGTTTCTTTTGTGCTGTATTGGTGGGGATTTTTAATACTGGCTACTTCTCCCAGTTGAGGGGAAATGCTCACTATATTGCTCCAATTGTGGAGGGTTTTCATTTCTTATTGGTACATGTAAACTTATTAATATGCGTATGATGGGAGGTAGATTGACATGGTCTGGAACATTACCCAATCATGTGTCAGCTGGAGAGATTTTTTTCCCATTTTGAGGGCGTTGGAGGAGAACAAGTAAGAGATGTGTATCAGTTTTGCCTACCCAATATTAGATATTTTTTATTGTGTGCATATACTTTAAATTGGGGTCCACATCCTTTATGTTTGAGAATGTTAAGTTGGATGCTTTAGGACTTGAAAATATGGATAAAAAAATTAAAGATGATGGTGCCAATTTCAAGTAAGTGGATGGGCTGGTTTTTTTTTGGGGACATGGATGGGCTGGTGGTGATCTCAAAAGTTGCAATTATTAAAATGTAAGCTGAAAGAATGGAGCAAAGTGGTTTTTGGCAGCTTTTGAGTAAAAAAATATTGAATCAACTACCAAAATTGAAGCATGAGATAAGATCGGAAAACAAAGGTTTGACTCAAGGTGAAGCAAGGTTCTTTCATTGTATGGTGAACATAATAAGGGCAATGCTATAAGAAAGAGTACTTGGCAAAATCGAGTAACCATGGAAGAAGCATTACAGAAGAAAATGTTCAATCAATTTCCAAAATTGAAGCATGAGATATGAAAGGAAAACAAAGGTTTGACTCAAGGTGAAGCAAGTTTCTTTCATTATATCGCGAACATTAGAAGGGCAATGCTATTAGAGTACTTGATAAAGATGGAGTAACCTTGGAAGAAGCATTACAGAAGAAAAGACATTAGTTTGCATTACTATTCCTCTGTGGGGAGAGGAACAAGACTAATTTCATGGAGTTTGATTTGTTTTAGGAGGGCCAAGCTGAGTGGATGAAAGGAAGTTTGTGGAGCAAGTTAAATGAGTATTTAGTGGATTTGGGGATAAAGCTCTTGGTCTAGATGGGTTTGATTTCGAATTATAAAAGGTGGTTGGGAGATCATGAAGAGATCTTTTGGAGCTAACACATGAGTTATAATGAGTAATACAATTTGAAGTTGGAATGAAAATCCATAATCATCACATTAAGTTCCAAGAGGGAGGTTTGGAGGGATCTCTAGCACCTGACAGGTGTCAACTTGATCTAATGTGTATATGAAGTTCTAGCAAACCTGTACATAATGAAATTAAGAGTTCCTTTGTTGGGGATTGCAAGGAACACTCAAGGGGCTTATGTAAAAGATAAAGAAATTTCGGGTGGAGTCTTGATTGCAAGTGAAATGATTCATGCAATGAAAAAGGCAAGGTTGGAAAACTTTGTGAGTCAATCTTCAATATTGTAAGTTGACAAGTTTTAAGGGTTGTGGGGCTAGAACTTGGAATGATGACCTATTTTGGAAAAAAGACAACTCGGACTAGTAGCAAGGAATACTCAAGGGGCTTATGCAAAAGATAAAGAAATTTCGGATAGTCTTGATTGCAAATGAAATGATTCATGCAATGAAAATGACAAGGTTGGAAAACTCTGTGAGTCAATCTTCAATATTGTAAGTTGACAAGTTTTAAGGGTTGTGGGGCTAGAATTTGAAATGATGACCTAGTCTAGAAAAAAAAGACAACTCGGACGAGTATTGTTGAGTTTTAGAAGACTCGATGACTACGGCCTAGGTTGTTAGGTTAGGGCAACTTTTGTCACTAGTATTACTTAAAATAGTAATCATAAATTATATATGCTGGTAAACAGATTTTGACATATGATTGTTGTAAGGAGGTGCATTCTCCACATTTACTCACTTCAATTCCTCATATTGTTTGTGTCTATCCTTTTTTTCAAGAAATTTATATTAACTAATAATAATAATAATAATAATAATAATACATGTATGCATTGTTTCTACATGATTTTTAAATATTTTAATGATTTAAAAAAAAATGACTTGCCCAAGTTAGTGGTCGGGATGGGAATTTGGCCATGAAGGCCCAAAGAGCTTGATCTGAAAAATATGGGCTCGAGACACCAATTAGCCCAAATTTTAGTGGGGCTCAGGCTTGGAGATAGATTATTTTTCTTTTTAATTTAATAACATCGTAGAGTTCCCACTGTTGTCCTCTCTTACAGTGGCCAAGCAGCATTGCCAAAAGTTGCTGATTTTCCATGTTTAGAGGTAGTCCCCTTGGAATGAAACCCTTCTGTCATCAAATTTTCTATACCCAACGAAAACCCCTTCTTGCAATAACCACCATTTTCTATTTCATGTGCAGTTTTTGGCGTCTTACTTTATCCTCTTTAGAATTTGTTTGGTCCTGGGCTTTCCAACAAACCTTGTAGGCTTGAGCTATTAAGGCCTTGTCAGGCTCTATCTTGGCACAATACAAGCCTTTCCCAAAAACTTGGTCTGATTCCATACCCATCACCACATTGACCCATTTAGGTCAAAATTTCAACTTGTGCAAGTCAAGTTTGAGTCTTGAGTTTCCAACCTTGGAAGAAAGCAAAAAGGCAAGAGATATTGTTCAAGATTTATGTGGAAAAGACCATTTTTAATGATATATGGAGAAGGCTTATGATCATGTAGATTGGGTATTTGTTGATTATTTGTTTTGTTGGGTGGGTTTTGGAGAGAAAAGGTGATGGAGGATGAGGGTTTGTTTTACAAGGATATTCTCCATTCTAATGAATGGGTCTTCATCATCTTTATTTAAAGCTTTTGAGGGGTATTAGATAGAGAGATCTTTTTCTGCCCTTTATTTTTACCTTGTTGGCACAGGCTTTTAGCATGTTTACAGTGGAAGCTCTTAATGGTAGATGGGTTTGAAGTGCCAATAGGAGCCTAGATTTTTTAGACCTACAGTTTGCGAATGATCCACTTTTATTTTGTGATCTTCATGTTAGATGTGGAGGGTGCATGGGTGGTTTTGAGATGGTGTAGGCTTGAAGGTGAATTATGGAAACAGTGTGATGGTGGGCATTAATATGACACTTGATGAGCTAATGGAGGCTTTTAATTTAATGGGATGTAAAGTTGGGAAGTTACCGGGCTTACCATTGGGAGCCAACTTGATGGCAATGTAATTATGGGACACAACAACAGAGAGGTTTCAGAAGAGGTTAGTGGCATATTTGTTCTAAAGAAACTAGAGAGATTACAAACAGAATTATCATGCGAGGGCAATAGTGTTATGAAGTGCTTCATATCAAATCAGTGGATGTTATTGGCCCAAAAAATGGAGGTGGCTTGTGTATCACTAAAATGATGGGGATATGAATGGAACTTTCTTGTGTGAATGACCTTGGAGACAGGTGGAGGAGATTAATGCCTAGAGAGAGAGAGAGAGAGTGCTTTTCCATAAGTATGAATAAGAGAAGGTTTGGGAGGGGGGTAGTTAAGAGTGTTCAAGGATGAGCCAACTAGTCCATGTGATGCGGAGTAATACATAGCAGTTGCTTATTTGTTTTTTTTTAGTTTAGTAATTTCTATTTTTTATGTAATTGCTTTATTTGATTGAGGGTAGTTTAGTAATAGTTTCCTTCTATTTTATTTTTAGTAATGCAAAGTTTATAAAGCCTTGTAGCCTTTTGTGGCATTCCAACCATTAACGAATAAATAATATTTTGAGATTTTCGCAAATATCTTTCATGGTGCGACGGTGATTGTTGGTGGAATCCAACGCTTGGTGGAATCCAAGAGGGCGTGAAGCCAGGTATTCTTCTCTCCTATCTTCTTTCTTCTTCTCTCTTTCTTTCTCTTCTTCTCCAAAAGCCACCCCGGTGCTGTCCTTTCCTGCTGTGAGCTCAAAGCTCATCCCTGATTTTCGCCACCATCTCCAAAATCCATTCAAGACTTCCGCCCCCTCCCAGAAACCTCCCAAGATTCGTCCCTGCCTTTCCTATTTCCACACCCCCTTCTGTAACCCAGATTTCTCCCTATTGGTTGCCGCAACACCCATATACCCCTCGAGCTTCCGCCAATCCTCCCTAATTGCAGAATGCCTTCTGTTCCCCTCCCTAATCCACCCATGCTTTGCCGCAACCTCTATAGCCTTTTTCATTCCTTCCGCAAGCCCATGCTCCATTCCTTTGCTCGCCGTTATCTATTCCCTCATATTCCGTGACCCCTTAAATACCATTTGTATCCCCCTTATTAATTCTAATTGAAATCCAACCTAAAGTCCACATACCTAAAGTCCCTCATTTAATAATCCTTCTTCATAAGTTATTCATCCTTCTTGACCATCCCTTCACGGTTTGACCCAATAATCTTTGAGATTGATTAAATTCTTTGCATTTTCATGATCATGTGTGGTAAATTTTATATTGATTAATTGTATTTATTAATTGATTGATTAATTTCATCCCATTTTATATTTAGGTAGCATTATTTTCAACCCTTTTAATCTTTAGAAATTACATTTAGGCATTTAGGGTTACCCTATCCTTTGTCATGCGTCACCATGTCTGGTGTATGGGCTTGTGGGGTGGTGGTAGGGAGGTCGGATTTCAATTGAAGTGGGTGGAGTTTTTTGTTCAGGATCCACATTTTGTTATGGGGTGGGATAGGGTGCTCTCTCTCTCTCTTTGAGTGTTTTTTTAAGAGGTGTTGTGGGTGGGTGGGTGGGGTTGGGGGGGGGGGGGGGTGGGAGGTGGGGGGAAGGTGTCAAGTGAAGTGTGTAATTTTTCATTGAGGATCCCAATTTTGTTATGGGGTTGGGGATAGAGTGGTCTTTGGGAAGGATTTGTGATTACGATGAGTGACCTTTAAATGAGTATTTTCCAAGGGTGTTCAGGTTGCTATTCGAACAGATGTAGGCGGTGGTGGAGTATAGAGTTTAGGATGTCATTGACAAGGGTTAGAGGAGTGAAAAATTATCAGCTTATGTCCTAGGGCAAGTACAAGGCATTAAGAAGGAGGCGAGGATGGATGGACTTGTGTCATTTTTAGTTTGCTATAACCAGGTTTTGTAAGGCCATATTGTAGGATCTTTACTGGACTAATGGGGACTCTGCAAGGGAGGGTTATATTACTTTGTAAATAGTGGACAGTGTTTCTCATTTGTATTTGTAACACACTTTTATCCATTTTCATTCATTGCTTATCTTTGAAAAAAAGAAAGTTCTTTGGGGAGTGTGTATATTTGGTTTCCTGATTTAATTGGAAATTTTTTCTTGAGATCTTTTTTTCTTGAAATGGGCTTTTAACATGAAGGCAGGATACAGCTGATCATAGTATTTGAGAGTTGCTGGCTCCTCCAGGGACCTTTGTTTTCACCTGATTGGAGGAATCATATAATTTTGGTGCTCTGGAAAACTGGTATTGTATTTTGTTAATATTAATGCATTAAGGACACAGGACACAATTCAGTGAATCTACACATGTTATGAAGTATCTTAAAATTTTACCTAGCAAAATGTGGCTTGTGCCAAGACATATACCTTGTTTCTCAGGCTCCAAGACACTTGGCATGTTGCACCTGGTGCATTGACTACTATGTTCATTAGTGGTGATAATTGTTCAACGCTTTTGACTCTTTCTTCATTAAATCAGGCTCCAATTTTGTCTCTCTTTCATGCGTTAGATGGCGTATGATAATGGTATATACTACTGGACTTTGTTAAGTTTGGCATTTATTATCTTGTAGATATCAGTGAACTGAACCTGCCAAAAACAATTGCTATTTCATTTCCCAATGGCAAGGATGATCTGATGAGCTTTGAAGTTATCATTCGGCCTGATGAAGGATATTATCAGTAAGTGATCTTCACTAGATGTTTAAATGCTGCATTTTTTTTTTCTTTGGAATTTTTATTTGGCTCTCATCATCATGTATCTGGTTTCATAATTTTCTACCTCCTGCAATGCTGCTGCAATATATGTTCATTCTTTTGTGCAATTGTTTCTCTGTATTCCAGTGGTGGTAATTTTGTGTTTACTTTCCAAGTCCCTCCTATCTATCCTCACGAGGCACCCAAGGTCAAGTGCAAGACCAAGGTATGCTTTTAGTTTTGAAGCAGGTGATCTGTCATGTATTTGTATTTAGCCCCATTCTCAAGCTATTTATTGAGAGAGATGTCAACGGTTTTTTGTTCATTTTCTCAAACTATTTATTTTATGTAATATTTTGTCTAAATGCAGGTTTACCATCCCAATATTGATTTGGAAGGCAATGTCTGCCTCAATATTTTACGTGAAGATTGGAAACCTGTCCTTAATATAAACACCGTCATTTACGGCTTGAATCATCTTTTCACGGTAATCCCTTTGTTCTTTCAGTTCACTGCTCCTTCTGAAAGAATGATAATAGTTTTCACTCTCTCTCTACTCATAAATAGCTCTTCAACTCTACATACTGATGTATTCCAGAAGAGAATGAGTTTGAAATGTTCTCTGAATGGAATGTTATTCATATTAATACTGCATTTGGAGTGGTTTGGATGTCATAAACCACAGGATATCATAAACCACATCGGGTGGCATTAATTTGCTTTTGTTGTGGAACCCCACTTGGTGCGGATTGTGGTATTCTTTTTGGTCACAATAAATGGAAATCATGTCTTTCTTAATTTGGTTTTCAATTTTGGGCATTACCCAAATACAGTGTATGGGTGGCCTTAGAATTTGGAATGCAACCATCATTCTAAATGCTGGATTCTGCATTTTCCACTTTGCAGGAACCTAATCATGAGGACCCCCTGAATCATGATGCGGCTGCAGTACTGAGGGACAACCCGAAGATGTTTGAAGCCAACGTGAGAAGGGCAATGACTGGAGGATATGTGGGTCAGACCTTCTTCCCTAGATGCATATAGCATTTGCTAACCATGAACATCTGCAAATAATATATTGCCATTTGGCCTCAAGAGCTGTAAATTATGCATTGGAGCATCTTCCTGGACTTGTCAAGCTGCTGTCTTCTTCAGGGCAAGTTCAATGGAAAAACCACGCTGGTCAAAGCAACCATAGACACAATGCACAAAGCAGTGGCAGGCAGATGTCTGGTGCTGTGGTGTATTTTTAATATCTATTTTATAGCTTTCTTGTATGAGACATGGGTTGTGTTTGGTGCAAAGAAGTTCTTGACATTTCCATTGACATACATTTCCAAGTGCAGCTCCCATGCAATTTCAGATTTACAGCGCATTGAGGACAATTCTCTCAACGTGGAGCATTCCATAGTTCTAATATTGGCATCTCTTTAATCTTAAATCATTATTGCATGGAAAATTATTTGTTGAGAACCAGTTCATTGTGACTTGTTGGGGGGCACTTCTTTGGGGAGCCTACATTTACAACCTTTCTGCCTCAAATCCAAAACCACTCCATGAGCTTGATTTTACCCAAAATGAATTCATTGAGTTATATTCAGCACTGGATGGATTTGCATGGGTCCAATACGTAGAAAATAGATGGGTGGAAGAGGATAAAACAGTGCAATCTCAATTATAAATTTCAACCTTGGTCTGAGTCTATATGGAAATATCGATGACATTGATAATTTTTCAGAAAAAAATTTGTAGCAACTAAAATTGAGTCAAATTTTGGCCAAAATTTCATAAAGTTTTACTCCATTGCAGCCAAATTTCAATTGATATAATTGATACGACTCATTTATAAATTTCAATTAATATTGTTGATAAGATCAAAATATGGACTCAAATTTTTAGTAACTCCGCAGAGGGAAACTTTGTTACGCAATCACCAATCAATGTATAAACATTTTATAGAGTGGCCACTTTAAGAGAAGAAGAAAATTATTGAAAACATATAGTTAGAGTTAGAGTGGGCAACAAATGGTTGGTGACCCATCACAATATGACATGCACCTTGCATTGCATTATTGAACCCAATACTCTCTAGAGTCTACAACACACCTGAACCCACATGGGAATGTTGCCATTGCCTTGGTCCCTTGAATTGAAACTGCACATGGTTTTTCTCTTTTTGAGTGTTTTGTAGAGACTTTTCTATACATGAGCTCCTCATTTATTTAATCTACACCGTTCGTCTTATTAAACTCATATTGATGGAGATGCTGCAAAAGAGTTGCCTGTGAGGATAGATTTTATCATTAATAAAGGGCTCTCTTTTTTTATATACAAAAATTTTGAAAAAAAAATGGAAAACTTAATGTGGCTAAGAATTTTAGAAAATAGGAAATCAATATGGAAAAACACCTTTTTTTTTTTGTTTTTTAAAAGCATTCCCAAATGTCCAATGCAATGTTCAATGGTTGATCCTAATGCTGAATATGATATTTCAACATATATAAAATCAATATATATTGGCCAAGTTTTTCACCATCTGACTAGACTTATTCAAATTGAACTCACTTCGAATTCAGGTGATCAATAGATTTAAATTTATTAAAACTCTCTTTGATATGTGTCTATACATCTCTTCGAATGTATGTCATCAATATAATACTTCTCTTCCAAATTCGTATATAATACTTTCTTCTTCTAAATTTACATTCAAATCTAATTCAACTTTCTTTCAACCTCTATATTAGTTGGTTTAAATTTGAAGTCTTGTGTTTGACTCCTCTCTGACTTACGTTATATACTAGATTTAAAAGATGATTTTGTATGTGTAGAATTAGCCTCACCTCTAATATGAGTGGAGCTACCTATATTATAAACAATATTCTTTCCAACTTTTATACTTACTTACTCACTACATGTACATTTTTCTTTAGGATTTATATACCTAAAAACTATTCAAATTTTCAAATTTAAATCATATCTTAATCCGTATACAGAATACTTAATCAGCATTTTATTTCTGAATTAACTTTTCAGGATAATCGAGCGATTTATGGGGCCCACATGCCAGGTGTCACAACCTAATTGTGATCGCCCCTGCTCCCATATTCGCCTGGAGTGAGAAAAAGTTGATAGGAGCGCGTGGTCCCTCTTCCCTCGTACGCGCTTCTATCGACACGTGATCCATTATTTTCGGGTCGCACGTGCAAGAACCGACTGCTAAGCTACGAGGACCGACGAGTGGGGGTCCGCACTTCGCAGAAAACAAGAAAGCATTCGGTCCGAGGTGCCGCACTGCACTTTCTTTTACTAATCTATGTATTGTGATCATTTTTATAAAATTTATTCAAAATTTAAAGAGTATTTTGAAATGTATGTTTTACTTTTCTGATATAAAGTTATAAATTTTATAAATAAATATAAAATAGAATATTTTAAAGTAATTTTGAAATCAACTATCAATATCTATAGTGGTTACATAAAAAGCATATTTTTTTCAAATATAGTTTTCATTTAAATAGGTTGAATGAAAATAATTCAAATTTTTATGAGATTCATCAAAAGAAAATTATTTTAAAAAAGTAAAAAAAAATATCTTAACCATATTCAAGTATATAGAATCAAAGCAAAAGTAAATGTGAGCATTCTATTATTCTCAACTAAAAAAGACTCATATCTATTTTTATGGTTTAAAAATTAGCAATAGCCAATCAGTCATAAAACGAAATAAATTTATAATAAATTAGTACTTTTTGCAACATTGCTATAGTTTCTGTAGTGGCTTGATATTTGAGTCAATAAATTATTAATTTTAAGTATATTTTGTAAATATTTTATCTCATTTTTAACATTTTAGTATATTTTGTAAAAAAATAGGCAATGGTTGGTTGATCATTTTGCAAATATGAACAATACGGTAAAACATCCATTCTCAGTTCTATTTTTTCCATTCTATCTACTGGGCGGCACGCACATGACTAATATAAATACTAAGTGATGAAACTTTACTTACCTTAAGTTTATGTAATCATGTATCGAACAAATTTAACTAGTTGAGTTGTGTTTAGACGAGGAGAATTTAAAATAGGAGAAGTCTCTTTCCATTGAAACCAAAAGAACTGATCTCCTCAGGGGTCATAATATCGGCCGATACATATCGTGTTGGTCGATATGTATTGGTTTTTGAAGACCGAACAATATCGGCCTATACGATATGTATCGGTCGTACAAAAAGATTATCGGCTGATATGACCAATAAACGGTCGAAAATGTTGGTCATCATATCGACCGATATGTATAAAATTCGAATTTTAAATTTATTTCTTTTTTTTAAAAAAAACAAAAATCGATATCGCCCGATATGGCCGATATCTCGGCCTGTATATCGGTTCACATATCGCCCGATATTGTAATTATCGGCTGGAAAAAGTGGTTAAAAAAAAAAAAAACAATATCGATTGTGGGCCCCACACGATATCTGTCACGCCCCGACCTGAAGGGTGAACCCGAAACGCAACTGATTTTTTTTTTTAAAAAACAAACTAACTTAAGCATTCTAACTGGGCCGGATCAATAGTTGGGCCCAAATGTCACACACATGATCCCCGCATGTGGACTCAAACATGTATCATAAGTCTGATATCAACAAAGCACAACGGTAACACAAAAGTATAATCACATAAATCCAACATTGATTTATCATTCAAACATCACCAGAGTAACTACAGAAGCATAGTAGTTTAATACATCACGTTAATACAAATCAAGTTCCACACCCAGTACTTTATAAAAGTAAATGGTTCCAAGAACCAACAAGTAAAGATAAGGGTATTCCCCTCAGGGGGAATCCCGCAACACCGCCGCAGCTTATCCACCTAAGTTTGAAAAAGAGGGTTCTCCTCATCGAGTTCATTTCCTGAAAGGTAAGTGGGGTGAGCTAACTAGCCCAGTGAAGGAAATATAATAGTGCAGTTAAGTAAACAACAGGTTAGCACAATAATCAACAGTTGCAATAAATATTTCATGCTTGATCACAAATAAGCATAATATTATCATCATTCTCATAATTCATCATTTCTTTTCCAACACTGCTATCATCCAACGTAACACCTGCCAACTACGCTGAGACCATTGTATTAAGTCCCGACACGGTCAAAATACATCCTTGCAAGTACATCTCCGGCTCTCCCATAGCCGATACTGATACCCTTAAGTCAGCAACTGTCGACACCCGTGGTCCAGTAGACGTAAACAATCTCTCATATGGCCGATATTGGTTCAATAGTCAAGGCACGTGGAAGCAGTCTTACATTTTTCATATGATTAATCTCATAAACAGTCTTACCATAGTGCGTCAAATCTAGGCACATGAGTGAGTTAATAAAATCTAAAACCACCCATTGCTCAAATATCCATATCAATAAACCTGTTTACATCAAGCTGCAAAGTTAAGTTTCCTCACCGTGATTGTGTGGTTTCGTGGTCTTTGTTCAAACAACACACAAGTGCACAATCAATGTATATAACATCAAATACGTACATACAAGTAGTATTTAGAAATCATACTTGTTTTTCCCAAAAATATCCAAGGTACATGGAATTTAGTCTTTTACTTGATTTCTATCATTTTTAAATTATAATTATCCACAAGATAATAATATAATAAAAATGGTGCTCAGCCCAAAACTAATATTGTCTTCTGGGCATTGACCAGATTGACTTATTGAGTTAGGTCTAGATCCTCGGGTCACTTCTCGGTTGTCTTCTGGATAGGACCAGATCTGACATTTTGAGTTAGGCCTTGAGGTCACTCAGTGCCCGGCAATATAACGTTGGCCTGGAAGTAAAATCACTCAGTGCCCGACCAATATGGTCGGCCTGGAAGTGAATACAATAGTATATACACTATAGTAATAAGAGAAGAGGTTTAGTACATTTTTAATTAATAAGGGGTATTAACATCACAACACAAACAAGTACAATAAGATTAGGTATCGATATTTATTCAAACAATAGTTTAACACTTAAAAACTGGGTCCTTCGGAACATGCCTCGGAACCAGGTACAGTGGCTTCGGATCATCCGAACCACACCTAAACTAGTCACTGACCTCGGAACATGGGTCTGACTTCGGATCGTCCGACGATCGGGTTCGGACCTTCCGAAGTCCATCTGAACTGATTTAAAATCCGAACTAGGTCTCGGTGGGTTTGGTGCCTCGGAATGTCTGAAGTGGGGTTCAGAACGTCCGAGTGGGTCCGAAAGGGTCAGGCTAGCCTCGGGCGTAACTGGGCTTTGGGTGAAGCTCGGAACGTCCGAGGGTTAGCTCTCGGACCGTCCGAAGGTTCGGACCGTCCGAAGATCGACTCTCAGACCTTCCGAGAGTCGTCTTCTTCCACTGTCTGCAACAACAGACAGTGATGGTAGACAAATAGTGAAATACGAATCCAGAAACAGAGGGTTTTCCGGACTCGGTTTTCACATCTAGCCGATCCGATGGACTCCTCTGGGAGTCCTCTTTCCATAGGGAGAGGTTTGGAGCTCAGAAGCTCACTGGGCCACTGGATTTTAAAGTAAAAACCTCACGGGTAAAAGGGAACCCATGGTTTTCCTTAGATTTCAAACTGGTTTTTTTTTACTCAAATCATGGTCAAATTCGGTTTTTCTTGATTCTAAACTGATTGAAATCGAAAGAGGAACATAATGATTACCTTCACCGGAGTTCCTGGGCTGAAAATCCGGTCTTTTGAAAATTTTCCTTCTCAAGCTACGGTGACAAAAACAAAGAAGAACAGAGGCTAAGGGTTGGCTAGTTTTTGGTCTGAGAATCAAGCTGAGCGATAGAGAGAAGAGAAGATTTTTGCTGGGAGTCTAAACAGCTGAACTGAGGCCAATTTATAGGAAATTGGCCGGAAAAACTGGCTGGGCAGCCACTGCATGCAGCCTCATGCAGCGTCTGCTTACGCTTGCAACAGTAACCGACAGGTTTACTGTTTGGTTGCAGCCCTCCAACAGTTTCCATTTTGCAAATAAGTCCCCCAACTTGATAAAACCCGGTTTTAAACTAAAAGCATGATTTTAAAATCTAAAAATTTTAATCCAATCTTACAGATAGGTTGAGTTTTGAAAACTTTGATCATCATAAAAATTTTGGAATTTAAATCTCAATAAAAATCATTGATTTAAATAAAAACCTTAATTTAATACTATTTACTTAATTAAACAAATGTTAAATAAAACAATTTAGAAACATCATTTTGAGGTGTCAAAGAATAACTAGATCATTCTTAAACTGGTCTAACACAAAATACTACTTTTGAATTTTATCTCATTTCCAAAATTATTTAAAATAATTATTACTCCCTTTCAGGGTTTTGACGGCCGGATTTAAAATACTATTTTCTGAAAATAAAATTATTTTAAAATCAGAAATACAAATCCTTGATTAAGGAGAATAATATCAACCAATAATAATCACATAACAACATAATTTATAAAATAACAATTAGAAGCGGTAAATTACTAAAATGCCCCTCCAGCTGGACGAGCTCGGATTGGGCCACACTTGGACTCTCCTCAAAGCCCTAACCGTAATATTCGAG
Source organism: Chimonanthus praecox (assembly GCA_022113865.1). Taxonomy (NCBI): domain Eukaryota; kingdom Viridiplantae; phylum Streptophyta; class Magnoliopsida; order Laurales; family Calycanthaceae; genus Chimonanthus; species Chimonanthus praecox. Next base: position 34,593,711 of record CM039086.1, read on the forward strand.
ATTAACTGGTTAAACAAGATTATTAAGCTAATCTACGCCTAATCTAGGTCAGGGTATTACAATATCGGCGATATTATGTCCGAATATTGGCTGATATATCTACCGTTTATCGGTAAACAATATCGGTTGATATTTCTATTTATCAGTTTTGCATCGGTTTTTTTTTAAATTAAAAGTAATAATATCGGTCTTGGGGCCCACAACCCATTAAAATCCATTAAAATTTCTACCTCTAAGATTAAGAATTTAAAAAATTAGATGAATTTAAAATTTCTGCCTCTAAGATTAGATACTTGAAAAATTTCTTTAATTAGATGTTGATGATGAATGCGAGGGTCAAATTAAATGAAGAAGTACAATTTAAGAAATTTATCTAAATCCGATTCAAGGATTTTATGTGGTTCCCTTCAATAAATTTTTTTACACGGGGGCTCCCCCCTTAGCCCTCGGACAAGGGGGAGCTGTCCCCCTTTGACCTCCTGTGAGCTAAGCAGGGAGCTCGACCCCGAATAAGGTCAGTGGGAATGGAATCACCAATAAATATCTGACAATCAGGATCCAGAGATCTAACACAAGTACCTAATATTATTGTATAACATATTATTATTGGACACCATACAATATAACTATATTGTATACTGTTATACAGTATTACAATATATTGTTATACTGTTATACAGTATTTACATAATATTGTATTATTGTGTATTTATATTTAAATATCATATTATTATATTTAAACCTTATTTTTATGTTTGAGAAAAAAATGTTCAAAAATAAAAACATAAGCTGAAACTTTGAGCAATATCGGAAATTTTCAGCCGGTAAGATTGTTGTTTTTTTTTTTCTTTTCTTTTGATGATGTTAGCTTTTAGAGGAGATCTTAAATATTTATTATTAATTATTTTTTCTTAAATTAGTATAAAAGTTTGGAAAATACTTAATCACTAAATTTATCAAAAAATTCTTACATACTTTTTCATAATTTTGAATTTTTTTTATCATTTCTATTCATTTTATTGTTAATTTTAATATTAATCGTATTTGAAACTTAAATATGTATACGACCTATATTTAATGAAAAAATTATATTTTCAAGAAGCTCCAATTTTTTTGAAATTATCATAAAATTTTCGGACCAAAATGCAAATATATGAAAGCATCGGAGGAGAAAGAAACGTATGTGAAAGCATCGGAGGAGAAAGAAACGTATGGGCCAACATTTTGGCCGATATGTATATCGGCCGAAATATCGACCATGCAGATTTTTGGACCCCTGGTTCTCCTCTTAATTTGAAAGGTTTAGAAGAACAACTTAATAAGACTATATAAGTTTGGATGAATTTTAGCTGAAAAAATGAATTATAGTCAGTTAATTTTAATAGTTTAAATTACTCAATGTCTTTAAAAAAAAGTGAAGATGCTTGATAATATTTAATCAGTAAGATTAAGTGATTATAGTTTAATGATTGAACTGCAGTCTACTTGTCATGTTGTGAATGAGCTTTCAATCTCATTAATTAAATACTTTTACTAAACTATAAAAATAAAAATATAATTAAAGATAATTTGGATAACAAAGAACTGAAAAGAAGTCTTTCCACTTGTGCTGCTCTAAAGTCTAAACACAGAGACTTGTTGGTATATCTAAGTCACTGATGTGTGGTTGTCTTAAGGGCAGAGCTGTTATTATGTCCAACTCCAATGCCATTTGTAAAGAGTAATTGATTCCTGGAAGAGAGAAAGGTTAAATGGGTCAATGGTCAATAGTTGCGGTTGGGGGTTGGAACTTGGGATTAAAAATCAAAATTCACGTGATGGCTTGGCTTGGGACAGTGTGTCCACCAAAGTCCCCAACCATCCATCTTCATCAATCTTTTTCTTCTTTTTGGGCCCTTGGATCTTTCTCCTTCTTTGGCCATCCAACTGGTGGAGGTGGGTCCCACTTCATCAGTTTAGAAAATTGATTTTTTTTTCCTCTTAAAAGCCTCAACTTGGGTGCTAATTTCTTACCATACCCATGAAAATTAGGTTCGAGTTGTAATAGGAAAAAAATGAAATTGATTTAATTTTACTCAACTTCTTTGGTTGAGGGGTCATGGACTATCGCGTTCGTATTTAAATTAAAAACATCATTTAAATATTTTTATTATTATTCATCTACTAGTTAAAGTTATTTAATCAAATTAATTTTTATAAACATTAAATACACACATAAATCAGTCCATCTTATTCATTCCAAAAATGTTTTTTCTTAATTTTTATTGCATTAAAATTTTGAAAAATAGATTCTTAAAAGTAAAATCAAAGTGCTAAATGAAGAGAACAGAGAATCGTACGAGTGAATTCCCCAAATCCTTTCTCCATCATAGAGAATTGGGTTGTGCTTCTGCTTGACATTTTTAATTAAATTTAAGGAAAAATTCTAAAACATATATACTTTGAAACCGTTAATTTTTTTTTCTTTTTAACTCATATTTAGCTTTTTATAATATTTGTTTGGTGTATCTTCACATTTAAATTGATTATGATAGGTAAAAGTATTTATTCAATAATTTATCTTACTTTTTTAATTTAAAAGATGGATAATTCAATAAAATCCATTTTAATGGGTTGAATACCCTCATGATATTCCATCTATCTATTTTATTTTTTCTCTCCAATAAGTTGGGGTCTATCTATCCTCTAACATATAGTATCAGAGCACTCTCCATCATTCAAGTTCCTTCTTGATCAATTGCGTTAATGTTTTTAGATCCTACTTATCCCAAATTAGATAATTTGTCCAACTCAACTATACCCCAATTTAAAAATTAAAATTTTAGGAGAAATAATTTTATGTTGTCATCCTAATTAAATTCTATGTTGTTATCTTTTGCCTTTGACAATTTTAACGGCTTAAAACAAAACAAAATATATTTAAAAAAAGTCAACAATGGTAAAGTTGAATTTGTTTTATGCATCGAATCCAATTTTAATGCAAGAAATTTCTTGAATCTCAACAATTTCTATGATTGTAATGAATATTAATATCAATCATTTAGTAGAATTATTTATCATCAACATATAGTAGATTAAGAGATCGCATAGTATATGTAATTCTATGAAAATGGACTTGAGAGTAGTTAAATTTGTTGTCCATTATTTATCTCCGTGAAATATTATGGGAGCCCATATAAACACTAGAAAATCTTTTCTTACACACTCGTTTTCCAAAAGTGGATGGAAATTACATTTTTTCCCTTCGTCCTCTCAATTAAATTGCCTCCATCCTCTGAACGAGTGATCCACGGAACGAAAAAAATTTGTTCGAACGAAGTTGGATGTGAAGTGGGATTTTCAAATGAAGCTGTTTCTCGACCGATTTTTACAAACAATGTATCAAAATTCATCTACTCTGAATTTTATAAAGTCCGAGATTGATTTTAAGTAAAAAGGGTATAATTTTGGGCTTAAAAAATCGTACTCAAAGAATTAAGAGAGAATTTTCTTAATTCTTTGGGTACAATTTTTTAAAACCAAACTATACCATTTACACTTAAAATCAGTTTCAGAGTTCATAAAATTCAGAGTACATGAATTTTGATACATTGTTTGTATAAGTCAGTCGAGAAATAGACTCGTTTGAAAATCCCACTCTACAGTCCACTTCCTTCGAACGAAGGAATTCATCTGTTCGAATGAAGTGAGAATTCCTTCGTTCGAAGAAAGTGGGCTGTAGAGTTGGATTTTCAAATAAGGTCGTTTCACGACCAATTTCTGCAAACAAGGTATCAAAATTCATTTACTCTGAATTTTATAAACTCCATGACTGATTTTAAGTGAAAGACGTATAGTTTTGGGCTTCAAAAATCGTACCCAAAGAATTAAGAGGGAAGTTCCTTAATTCTTTGGATACGATTTTTGAAGCCCAAAATTATACCCTTTTGTTGAATTAGGAAAGAGAGGTTGAGTGGGACTTTGTGTCCCAAATCTATTAGGACTCTTCCTTGAGAGATTGAATGAGACTCTGTGTCCCAAATCTGTTAGGACTTTTCTTTGAGTTTTTTCCTATAAATGTATCACTGGTGTAATTAGATTTTTATAGTGAATAATAATCTTGGTCTCTCTCGTGGTTTTTCCCTTATGAGTTTTCCACGTAAATCCTATGTTATGGTGTAGTGATATCAGTTTGTACATGGTATCAACCTAATTACCGATCCATAATCAGATTTTTCCACACCAATTGCTTTGTGTTGCTGCGCTACTCACCCACCAATCTAGGTGTGGTTGCGTTGGATTCCCATAAGCCAAATCTGCTGTTATCGGTATGTTACAGTTTTTTTTTCCTCCACCGCACTTCTCTGGGCATCACAAAAGGGTGGCCCGTTCTGAGATCTAAGTCTTCCCCAAATATCTCCAGTTTTGCGGCCCTTCACGAACCAGATCTGCTATCTCCAAACGTAGGACCTCTGTGGCTCTCCGACCTTAGCAAAGCAACAGATCTGGTGTCTTTGCCACTACAACTCGGCCTCTGCAGCCATTTGCCGACCAGTGGAACTTCATCTCATTTCTTGTTGCGTCTCAGACGAGCACGATCGGCTTCGAATCTCACCAGAGCAACAGTCGATTACTGATACCCAGATCTAAGCCTCACCTATGTCTCTGTTTACCATCGCCGACGTCTCGGGAAGATCTTTTCCAATCTTATGGCAGGTTTGCAAAGTTCACCGGCGCTCTCCGCTCTTCTCAGATCTCCTCTGTGTTACTGATTCAGGGTTCCCATCTACTGATCCTCGACAAGATCTTGTTTTTTTTTTGGAACCAATCGACAACCTCATCAATCTGATCCTGTCGCTGCCTTGCAACTCCATCTGTTGCTTTCATCAATCGTCGATAGGGGGAGAAAGGCGAGGAAACACAACTGTCACGCCCCGACCCAAAGGGTGTGCACGGAACGCGACTGATTTTTTTTTTTTTTGAAGATAAACTAACTCAAGTATTCTGTTGAGCACTGAAAATTACCATTTTACCTTTTAATTTTGGATTAGTTAGCCTTTGATTTGAGAATATTAGATGCGTTTAATAGAGTTTTTAAGTTTTGCAGTGTATTTGTGAGAATACAAGAAAAATGAATTAAATGGAGAAAAGTGGGCCATAGTCCTATTTTTGGAAAGTTTATAATTTTTACCACCTAATTTGATTTGGAATTATTGTAAATTATTATAATTCAGATCCGGATATGAGAGTTTGAATTATAATAATATTTTTTAGACTGTTACATTATAAAGGTGGTAGAAACTTATAAACACACAAATGGACCCACTGTTAGAATCTAAAGCCTGAAGACAAAGTCTGCAATTGGAAGCCAATGAGCCAAAGTCTACCAGTATTCCGGGCCAGATAAAAGTCCAAGTATGGGATCCAAGTCCAAAAGGCCAAGTGGGACCAGTAAATTTAGTTTGAAGGATGGTGCCTTAACTATAAAATTCGGCTATGGTTTGAAAAAGACAGTGGATTTGGATAAAAGACAGTGGATTTGGATAAAAGACAGTGGATTTGAATAAAAGACAGGGATAATGATATAAGAGTTTGAATCGAAGGAGAGATAAGAAAGAGAGGGATAAGAGAAACATAGATAAGGAGATGAAGGAGTTAGCCGATCTCAATAGAGAGAAATTTTGAATGGGTCCCTTATCTCAGCTAAATTTGAAGGGTCCCTTATCTCATCTCTTCTCACTCCTATAAATTGATGGCTTTGGGTACATTGAAAGTTGAACCGGGCAAGACGTCGAAGAGACTGAAGTTGGACGAAGAAAGACAGAGAAAAATATTTAATTTCTTCTAAGTTATTTTATTTTTTATTTTTATGTCAAGTCCAAAAGGATTGTATTTCATTTCCAATTTTTAAATAAAAATTCATGGCAGTTGTTTAGATTTATGGTGGTCCCAGTTATTAAAATATTTAATAGTGATGATTTGTATTTTATTTTTAATTCTTTTTATGAATATTATGTAAGAAATTATTTTTAGAATTTTTTCAAGGAAAGTAGAACCCCTATTAGGATTAGTGGGACTTGCCGACTTTCCAGTCTAAGGTTCTTATCAAGAACAATTGTTTTAGATTTGGGAAAACACAAGTTTAAAATCCGCTCAAGCCTAAGGTTTGAATTAAAAAACATCTGATTTAATGGATGACATAAAAATTCTAATTAGAATTTTAATAGGAAAGTGAGATCACTCAGTGCCCGACCAATAGGGTCAGCCTAGAAGTGAATACAATAGTATTTATACTATAGTTGTCACGCCCCGACCCGACTGGTGGGCCCAAAACGCGACTGATTTTTTTTTGAAGATAAACTGAACCACAAGCATTCTTACTGGGCCGGATCAACAGTTAGGTCCAGCGGTTACTCATTAGCCCGTAAAGTGGACTCAAATATGTACCATATGCCTGCCCCATAGACAAAGCAATAACAACACATAGTGTAAACGAAATCAACCATTAATTCATCATTACAAAACATTGATTAATCATTCATAACATTGTCTCAAAAGGCAACATAGCCTATTACAACAATTCAACATAAATTAAGTACCACATCCGGTACTTAATTAAAAGACAACGGTTCCAAGAACCAACAGAAAAGATCAGGGCATTTCTCTCCGGGGGAATCCCAAAACACTGCTTTAGCTCAAACGCCCTAAGCCTGAAAGAGAGGGTCCTCCTCCTCGGGTTCATCGCCTGAAAGGTGAGTGGTGTGAGCTAACTAGCCCAGTGAAGGATAATTAACAATGCACATTAAGTAAATAGTAAAACAGGTTAGTAACAGTTCAATATCACATGCTTGATAACAGTAAGCATAATCTCAAATAAGATAATAACATCATCAAACTATCAATCACTGCCATTATCCACCGTAACGCCTGCCGACTACACTGAGACCAGTATTAAGTCCCGACACGGTCAAAATACATCCTTACAAGTAAATCTCCGGCTTAAACTTAGCCGATACTGACACCCTCAAGTGAGCAACTGACGACAGCATGGTCCGCCCATGGTCCAGTAGACATAAACAATCTCTCATATGGCCGATATTGGTTCAATAGCCCAGGTACGTGGAAGCAGTCTTACATACACATACGATCAACATCGTAATACCATAATCATCACCGCACTCTTACCATAGTGCACCATGTATAGGCATATGAGTGGGTTCATCAAAACCGAAACCACTCATTGTTTAATATAACACCTGTTTACAAAACCTGCAGAGTTAAGTTCTCTCACCGTGATCGTGTGGTTTCGCGGTCTCTGTTCAAACAACATACAAGTGTTCAATCAATATTCATAACAAATACGTACACATACGTAGTATTTGAAATCACACGTTTTCCCACAAAATATCCAGGGTTAATGGAAATGAGTCTCCTACTTGGTTTCTATCATTTTTAAATTATCCACAAGATAATAATAAACATAAGGGGCTCAGTCCAAACTCATATTGTCTTCTGGGCATTGACCAGATTGACTTATTGAGTGAGGTCTAGATCCTCGGGTCACTTCTCGGTTGTCTTCTGGATAGGACCAGAGCTGACATTTTGAGTAGGCCTCAAGGTCACTCAGTGCCCGACTATAGTGTCGGCCTGAAAGCGAATCACTCAGTTCCCGACTAGTGTCGGACTGAAAGCGTATACAATAGTATTTACACTATAAATAATAAGAGGAAAAATGAGTTAGTACAATTTTAATTAACAAGGGGGTATAAATCATAATAAATAATCAAACACAATAAATAATCACCAATATTAGACAAAACAATATTCCAACAATATTTTATCATTTTCAAAACGGGTCCCTCGGAACATCACCTCGGAACAAGGGTAGAGTGGCTTCGGATCGTCCGAACCACTCTAAACTGAGTTACTGGCCTCGGAACTTGGGGCCTGACTTCGGATCGTCCGAAGACTGGTCTCGGACCGTCCGAAGTCCATCCGAAACAGAAAAACAGAAGACAGAAGTCTCGGTGGGTCTGCAAGGCTCGGAACGTCCGAAGACTGAGTTCGGACCTTCCGAAGAGGTTCGGTCCTTCCGAGAGAGGTTGGGCTCGCCTCGGGCGAACTGGGCTTCGGGTTGAAGCTCAGAACGTCCGAGGGTCACGGCTCGGACCGTCCGAAGATCGGTTTTCGGACCTTCCGAGAGTTGTCTTCTCCGACTGTCTGCAACAGCAGACAATTACGGCGGAAACAGACTGAAATGCGATTCCAGAAAGGGAGGGCTTCCCGGATTCGGTTTTCACATCCATCCGGTCTGATGGACTCCTCTGGGAGTCCTCTTTCCACAGGGATTGGTTTGGAACTCAGAAGCTCAAAGGGCCATCTGATTTTAAGGGTAGATCCTCACGGGTACATAAAACCCATGGTTTTCCTTAAAACTTAAAACTTGTTTTTCTCAACCAAAACAGGGTCAAATTCGGTTTTCTTTGATTCTAAATCGGTTAGAATTTCAAAAGGGGTGCAATGGATACCTTGGTTTCAGTTCCTGGTCTGAAATTCGGGTTTTTGAAAATCTTCCACTTAGCTTACTGTTACTGAAAAACAGAAGCAAAGCAGGGTCTGCCGGTCTGGATTTCACAGAGAGGGAAACCAAGAGAAGAAGGCTGGGAATTCAAACCGACGAAGGGGCCTGAATTTATAGGCTCCCTAGCCGGAAAGTCGGCTGAATCCGATGGGACAGGATGGCGGAAAGTGATCATCACCGCCGAAAAAAGGGCCGAGCGGCCATGCACGTTGCGTGGCGTGTGCAGGCTGCTCTGCCTTTGCAGATCAGTCCCTTAGGTATTTTCAAATTGCAGAAATGTCCTGGTTTTCATAAAAATCGATTTTTAAACTAAAAGGGATAAATTGAAAACTTAAAAATCAGATCCAACCTTACAGATGGGTTGGGCTTTGAAAACCTTGGTCACCATAAAAATTTCAGATTTTATCTCTCACTAAAAACCCTTGATTTAAACAAAAATCACATTTTACCCATAATTACTTAATTAAACAAATGTAAAAATAACTATTTTATAGACCTCATTTTCAAGTGAAATGAAATATCTAGATCATTCTTAAAATGGTCTATCAACACATACCATTTTCAAAATTTACCTCCTTTCCGAAATTATTTAAAATAATTAAAACTCTCTTTCGGGGTTCCGACGGGTGATATTTAAATATCATTTTCTGGAAATTAAATTATTTTAAAATAATAAATGCAAATCCTTCATTAAAAAGAGTATTATTCACCAATAGTAATCACCAAATCACACAATCTACAGAAATATATACAACAAGTGGTAAATTACCAAAATACCCCTCCAGCTGAACGGGCTGGATCTCTGAGCTTATGAGCTCGGATTGGGTCTTGCTTGGGCTTTCCTCAAAGCCCTGACTGAAAACCTTGAGATCAACAGGTTAAAACACGATTAACGACGTAAAACACGCCTAATCCGGGTCAGGGTATTACAATAGTAATAAGAGAAGAGGGTTAATACAATTTTAATTAACAAAAAGGGGTACTAACATCACATCACATAATCCAACAAACATATTATAAATATTTTTTTTCTTCAAAAATCCAACAATAATATTTATTCATTTATTTATTTATTTATCTAATGGGTACTAATAACATAAGCATCAACATAATCCAATATTTTTTTTTTTTCTTCTTCCTCCTTCACTGTCTGCAAAAGCAGACAGTGAACGGGCGGCACAAAGGGAAAAATGAATCCGGAAACAGTGAGTTTCCCGGATTCGGTTTTTATATCTAGCCGGTCCGATGGATTCGTCTGGGAGTCTTCTTTCCATAGGGAGAGGTTTGAAGCTTTGAAGTTTACTGGGCCATCCGATTTTATCATTGGAACCTCACTGGTATAAGGAACCCATGGATTTTCCTTAAACTTTGAAACCATTTTTCTTGCTCAAAACTAAACCAAAATCAGTTTTTCTTGATTCTAAACCACCTAGAATATGAAAAGGAATACAGTCGTTACCTTAACTGGAGTTCCTGGGCTGAAAATCCGATCTTTGAAAATTTTCCCTAAAAGCTTACGGTTGGCAAAAATAGAGAAGAAAGGGGGTCAGCTGGTCTCGTTTTGACAGAGATTGAGAGAGGGAGAAGAGAAGAGATGGTTTGAAGGGAGTTTGAAAGTTGAACTAAGGCCCAGATTTATAGAAATCTGGCTGGACAGCCACTGCATGCGGCTGCATGCAGTGCCTGCTTTCGTCCGCTACAGTATCGTAAGTTATGGTTGCAAATCAGCCCTTCAAATTTCCATTTTTGCAAATAAGTCCCTGATTTTAATAAAAAGCCGATTTTTAACTAAAACATATTTTTAGAAGCTCGAAAATTTTGATCCAACCTTACAGATAAGTTGAGTTTTAAAAACTTTAGCTACCATAAAAATTTTGAGATTTAAAACTCCCTAAAAACCATTTATTTAAATAAAAATCACATTTTAACACTATTTACTTAATTAAACAAATGTTAAATAAAACAATTTAAAAACCTCATTTTGGGGTGACAAAGAATAACTAGACCATTCTTAAAATGGTCTAAAACAAAATACTAGTTTTGAATTTTATCTCATTTCCAAAATCATTTAAAATAATTATTTCTCCCTTTTGAGGTTTTGACGGGCGGTTTTAAATACCATTTTCTAAAAATAAAATTATTTTAAAATTAGAAATACAATTCCTTGATTAAATATAACATTATCAACCAATAATAATCGCATAATAACATAATTTATAAAAATAATAATAATAAGCGGTAAGTTACTAAAATGCCCCTCCAGCTGGGCGAGCTGGATCACTGAGTTTTCGAACTCAGATTGGGCTACACCTGGGCTTCCCTCAAGGCCCTAGCCGTAATCTTCGAGATTAACTGGTTAAACAAAATTATTAAGCTAAAACACGCCTAATCTGGGGCAGGGTATTACAACAGCTGTCATGAGGTCTTCGTTATCAGATCAGATCAGATCTCTGTCTACCGAGCGTCGCCTGATTTCTGTTCCGCAGTCATATCCGTCGATCCTCATCGACTCACCGACGGTGTACAGATCCGACGGGTTACAGATCCTGCCAATATGCTGTGATAAAATCTGTGCTCTCTTTCTGATTTGTGCTCTCTTTCTTGTTCGTGTGCAACCGATCCACTCAGACCCTGCAGACTTGGGATTTTTTTTTTGCCCTCTGCCTGTTCTCTACCCGATCCGTCGACTGCTCGCGCAGATCTGATCTCGACAGGGAGAAGCGGGGGATTCTGGTGATTTGGTTGGATGGCTACTGCTGTTTGTTTGTTGGCCGTTTGTGACGGTGTTTTGTTTCTCCAAAGGGGTATCTGTCTGATTCTTTGGCTGCACAAGCGATCTTCGCTACTGGCCTGCAACTACTGTTTCGCTGCTGCTAGATTTGGGGCTCTCCGTTGCAGTCCCTCAAACGTTGCTCTGCTCAGCGCACATTGTGTTCACAGTAGTTAGGGAATACTCATTACTGTAAAAAAAGAAAAAGAAAAAGAAAAAAGATAATACTCTGTTCACATTAGATCATTGTTCCACTTGGCGTCGTCTCCATGGGTGACTCTGTCTGCAATCCAAGCCTGAAACTATCGTCTGTCCTCTTGAATGAGAATAACTATGTCCTATGGCATCGGGCGGTTACATTATCACTTGGTAGCAAGAAAAAATTGGGTTTTATCAATGACAAGATTGTACCCCCTGCACCGGCCTCTTCTAAAGCTCCAGTTACAAATTCAACCTCTCCTTCAGTCACTGATCATGATTCCGCTTATGATAATTGGCTATCTACTGATCAATTGGTCCGCTCATGGCTTTTTAATTCTATGGAACCCCACATTACTGGTATTTTTACATTATTTAATTATGCAAAAAAGCTATGAGATTTTGTGGCAAGCCTGTATGGCAGTCGAAATAATATTGCTCGGGTGTTTCAGATTCAAAATGAGATTCCAACTGCGCTATAAGGTGAAAGGAAATGTTGCTATCTTTTTGGATATATGAAAATGCTATGGGATGAATTACATTTATTTCGTCCTCATACCACTGATGCACAGACTCTCATGCAACGAGACAAAGAAGATCAAGTTTTTTCTTTACTTCTGGTATTGAGGCTAAAATATAAATATCTGCGGAGTAACATCCTTATGACTGATCCGTTACCCTCATTGATTAATGCTTGCGCTATCATTCAACGCAAAATAAAACTATGACTTCTGCTATTCCTCCATCCTCTGAGAACTCACACTCAAGTACTTTTGTAACTCATAAAAATGACCGCAGATACTCTTTTGAGTCTGAGAAAAAGAAAGTTCTGGTTCAGAATAAAGGACGACGAGACACTTTTCGTTGTGATTATTGTGGCAAGATTGGGCACTCCAAGGATCATTGTTGGTTGTTACATCCTCATCTCAAACCTAACTTTGAAGCAAAAAGGAGAGATAAGGCTAATGTCGCAGACACTTCCACCACTCTTGATCAGTTGAGTCAAATTCTATCCGATCTCTTTCAGTCTTTGCCTTCTACAAATCTGTCTTCTTCGTCTCATACCACAGGTACTGTTCACGCTTCTCTTATTTCCTATTCTATTGGTCATTCTTGGATTATTGACTCTGGCGCCATTGACCACATGGCTAATTCTCCTTCTTTGGTGTCTGAGTTTTCAACATCATCCCGTAAATATGATGTCTATCTAGCGAATGGAACTGTGGTTCCCGTGGTCAGCAGTGGTAAAATTGATTTCTTTTAAATAGAGTCTCTTCTACTGCTATTGTTGTCCCTTCTTTTTCTACTTAACTCTTGTCTGCTGGAAAACTTACTAATGTTTTGAACTATGATGTCATTTTTTCTCCTGACTCTATCGTATTTCAAGGTCGGACTTCTAAGAAGACGATTGGTAAATGCACGTATTCCAATGGACTATACATGCTACATTCACCTCATAAGGCCTACAATGCTACGAACTTAGTAGAGAGTCACCTACTGCATCGACGGCTTGGACATCCTTTAAGTTGTATTTTGTCTTGTCTATTTCCATCATTTTCTATTTCGGTCTAGTGTTTGTGATGTCTTTTAATTTTTTAAACAAACTCGTTTACCATTTGTTTCTTCTAGTTCTAAGTCTGTTAAATGTTTTGATTTGATTCATTCTGATTTGTGGAGAGCTCCACTTACTTCTTATGATAGTTTTAAATATTTTGTTTTATTCATTGATAATTGTACTTGTGTTACTTGGTTATACTTATTCAAATCTAAGAATGAGGTGTTCTCTGTTTTCAAGAACTTCCACAACATGATCACTACCCAATTTCATGCCAAGATTAAAAAATTTCGCTCTGACAGTGGCACTGAATATGTCAATGCTAAATTCGCCGATTATGTTCATAACCACGGTATTATTCTTCAAACTAGCTGCGTGGGTACACCACAACAGAATGGTGTGTTAGAGTGAAAAAATCGTCACATCTTAGAAACTGCAAGAGCTCTTATGTTTCAAATGAATATTCCTAAGAAGTACTGGTCTCATGGTGTTTTAACTGTCATCTATTTGATTAATCGACTCCCTTGTCGGATTAACAATTTTAAATCACCATTGGAAATGTTGAAGCATAGAAAGATTGATTTATCGCACCTACGTGTTTTTGGGTGTGTCTGTTATATTCATCGACAACCTTTTTATCGTGACAAGTTAGATGTCAGAATTTTACAGTATTTAAAAGGTTCATCAGGAAGGGGTATATGGATGCGTAATAATAGAAATAATATTATTTTTGCTTATATTGATGCTGATTGGGCAGGTTGTTTGGTTGATCGACAGTCTACAACTGGATATTGTACTTTTGTAGGAGGTAATCTGGTAACTTGGAAGAGTAAAAAGCAGAGCATTATTGCAAGATCAAGTGCAGAAGCAGAATATCGTGCAATGACCTTAACCACCAGTGAAGTGATTTGGCTTCGGTCCTTATTACGAGATTTGGGCTTTGGTTCTACTCAGCTAACACAAATGTTTTGCGATAATCAATCTGTTATTCACATTGCTTCAAATCTTGTGTTTCATGAGAGAACTAAACACATTGAGATGGATTGTCATTTTGTTCGCGAGAATGTGCAAGCTAATATCATTTCTACTCCATTTGTTCACAATAATCAACAAGTAGCAGATATCTTCACAAAAAAACCTCCCTGCTGTTAAATTCCAAGATATTTTGTCCAAGTTGGGTTCAATCGACATTTTCGGATCAACTTGAAGGAGAGTGTTGAATTAGAAAAGAGAGGTTGAGTGAGACTCTGTGTCCCAAACCTATTAGGACTCTTTCTTGAGAGGTTAAGTGAGACTCTATGTCCCAAATCTATTAGGACTCTTCCTTGAGCTTTTTTTTATAAACGCATCACTGATGTAATTAGATTTTTACAGTGAATAATAATCTTGGTCTCTCTTGTGGTTTTTCTCTTATGGGTTTTCCACGTAAATCATGTGTTATGGTGTAGTGATATAAGTTTCTACACCTTTTCACTTAAAATCAGTCTTGGAGTTTTCATAAAATTCAGAGTAGATGAATTTTGATACATTATTTGTAGAAATCGGTCGAGAAAAGCTGATGTAGGCTAGGTAGGATTAAGAATACCCAACCTCAAATTATAGCGGAAGCTTGAATAATATCTTGAATAACCCTTGAATCTTCACAAAACAGTCCTTCGTTTTGCACTTGAATCTTCACAAAACAGTCCTTCGTTTTGCTAAACAAAATAACAATTTTATTGATCAAAATATTCCCTCCAAACTGGCTATTACAACTCCTTAAATAAAAATACCTACTAAATAAGAGTCCTATCTAATTAGGAACTCCTAATAATAAACAACTACTAATTAAACACAAATCCTAATAAAACTAAATCACGTGGTGGCTGTTTTTCCATTCCACAAGGTGTCCCAATTTAAGTAGGTTTGGGATTCTCAAATCTTCCAATGTTGGGTCTTCATCTTAATTGGGCTTCAAATTTTGGCCCATTTTAAAGAGGCTCACCTTGGACTTTGGGCTGACCCAAATTGCTCATGCACCCGCCGGGATCAAAAATAAAATTTTCATCTTTCGTATCGGAGCCCGAGCTTGGTAAATTGCTAACGTACCCACCAGGGTCAAAATTAAAATTTTGATTATGTCCACATATGTCCGCATGCTTTATTTGAAAATCTCACTTCAAATCCCACTTCGTTCGAATGAATTTTTGAATTTGGTGGATCACTCGTTTAGAGGATGATGCGTTTTTAAGTGAAAAGACGAAAGACAAAAGGGTAATTTCCATCCACTTTTGGAAAACGAATGTGTACAGAAAGATTTCTTGGGTTTTATATGAGCTCCCAATATTATAGTCCAATAGTTTTGGAGATAAAATAGATTCCACCTATAGAATTTTCTTAATTTGATTATAATTGATAATGGGGTCCAACTCCTCTGTTGTGGATAACTGGGAAATTGAAAAAATTTATGCATGTAGTAATGGAGAAGTAATCAAATCACCAAAATGAGTAATGAATTAGTAGATAAAATCACATAAATTCATAATCTCAAATTCTCAATTATATTTTTAAATTATGCTTTATATTCAAAAGTCCATTATTGTGATTTCATTTCTTTCCTAGGCTGTTTTTCCTTTCTCCATCTCGAGTCGTATGAAAAGGGTATCTGTCCCATCTCCTGCATTGAAAAAGCGCACTCCTTGTGACGATTCTGCTCTTTCTCTCTCCCTCTCTGAAAGAAAAAAAGGGCGAAGAAACCCCCCCCCCCATCCTCGGCAAGAGAACAGAGGAACAAAACCAAAATCCCAAAACCTCACTTCGAGGAGGAGGAGGAGAAGGAGGAGGAGGAAAGAAGGGAAAAAAACCTGAATATCCAATTACCTTCTATATTATCCCAAGTACAAGAGAGAAGAAAAAAACCCAAGTACCAAATCATCTTTTCCGAGCCTAACTTTGAATTAAAAAAAGGAAGAGAAGAAGTGGAAAACGCGCAAGTAAGAAGAAGCACAAGCAGAAGCGCAAAAGCAGGAGAGAGAGAAAGAGGAAAAACCCAAATTCTCTATCATCTTTTCTCATCATACTTTGAATAGAAAAAAGAAAAAGAAACAACCCCAAGTAAGAAGTAGAAGGAGAAGGAAATGACGTCGGGAGGGGGAGGGGGAGGGGTCGGAGGGTCGGGAAGAATGCCAACGTGGAAGGAGAGAGAGAACAACAAGAGAAGGGAGAGGAGGAGGAGGGCAATAGCAGCCAAGATCTACTCCGGTTTGAGAGCTCAGGGAAATTACAAGCTTCCCAAACACTGCGACAACAACGAGGTCCTCAAAGCTCTCTGCGTCGAAGCCGGTTGGACCGTAGAAGAGGACGGTACCACCTATCGCAAGGTCAAATCTTTCTATCTTTGCATCTCTCTTCTTCTGATTGGATCTCCTTTTGGGTTGTGAAAATTAGTGGAGATTTGACCTTGAAAAATAGTAATTTGATGCGGGTTCTGCTTTTCCAGCTTCTATTTTTTCTTGATTTTTTTTTCCTTTCAGGTATTTGGTCATATATCGTCTTCTTCATCTGATTGGTTCTGCTTTGGGGTTATAAAGATTCGATCTTGAAAGACCGTGATTTGATGTGGGTTTTGCTTTTTTGCTTTTGAGTTTTCATTTTCTAATTCCTCTTTTTCTTTATTTTTTCTTTTCAGCATTTGGTCATATATCTTCTCCTTCTGATTAGATCATCTCTTGTGTTTTGCAAATTAAGGAAGATTTGATGTGAATTTTGCTTTTTTAACATCCAGTTTTTCTTTATTATTTCGTTTTAGGTATTTCGTCGTACTTCTTCTTCTTCTGATAATATCTCCTTCTGGGTTATCAAAAGGGGTGATTCGAGCTTGAAAGATCGTGATTTATTTCTTTCTTCTTTTTTGCTTTTCTCCTTGCATTTTTAATTTTTTTTCTTGTATGTATTTGGTCATGTAACTTTTCTCCTGAAGGTGGTACCTCGATTTTCTTCTGGTTATGGAAATAAAAATTCCGTTGAAAATCTAACATTTTTGGGTTCTGTTTTGTATTGCCTCTCTCTCGGCTTTGACCTGTGTATGATTGAAGTTCCCTTGTTTAATCTCATTTTTGTTCCTATTTCTATATCTGAGAATCCTTTTCATTTATTTTCCCCTTCTTACGGGGTTCTCTTTGATGATCTTTTTTCTTTTGATGCAGTGATATGTTTTGGCAAGATTCTTCTTTTCTCCAGTTTTTTTTTCCTTTGATCATTTTGTGCTTCTAAATCAAGGCTTGGCTTTTGTAGGCATAATTTTTCTTCCAAAACATTTTCTCCGTTTTTTTATTTTATCACATTGTCTTCTTATTCTTGGGTTTTCTTCTTTTCTCCCATTTTCCTTGTGAATCTTGCTGGATCTTGGAATTTTTTACACTCACGAGAAATTATTTCAAGATCGGATTTAAGGCTTTCAAAAGTCTTGGAAAATCATTTAAGGCTTCAAAAGTCTTGGAAAATCATCTGATCTATCTCAGATGAGATTTGTGTTCTCTTGATTGAGCTATATAAGCTTTCTATCAATTCACTTGAGCTAAAAAATTAATTAGATGTTAGCTTAAATGAGAAAAGTAGTCGAAGTTGTAGCTTCTTAAGATGTAAATTTTTTCGGCCTAGTTTCAGAAAGTTGGAACCAAACATTCTCGTAACAGTTAAAAATTACATGGTACAAATCTACACTGCTTTTCCACATATTTTCTACAAAATAGCGTACATGTACTGCATCTCGATCTAATTCTCTACACTATTGTTTTGACATAGGGATGCAAGCCGCCTCCATCTGAAATTATGGGTACATCGGCAAACATTACTCCATGCTCATCCTACCAACCAAGCCCTCAATCTTCTTCCTTCCCTAGCCCAGTCCCATCTTACCATGCCAGCCCCTCGTCTTCATCCTATCCTAGCCCTACCCGTTTTGATGCCAATGCCTCTTCTTATCTCCTCCCCTTCCTCCGAAACCTTGCAGCCATCCCATCATCCCTTCCTCTTCTTCGAATCTCCAACAGTGCCCCCGTAACCCCTCCTCTATCCTCCCCTACATCCAGGGGCCCCAAGCAAAAACCGGACTGGGAGTCACTCGCCAATGGATCTATTGCCACCTTTCGCCACCCTCTCTTTGCTGCATCTGCACCCTCTAGCCCCACTCGCCGCCACCAATTCACCCCAGCTACCATACCTGAATGTGATGAGTCCGATGCCTCCACTGTTGATTCTGGGAGGTGGGTCAGTTTCCAGCAGGTCGCACCGTCTGTTGGGGTCACTCCTTCATCACCCACCTTTAATCTTGTAAAACCTGTTGCTCAGCAAAATTCTCCATCTGGGCCCAATGTTGATGGGATTGCTTGGGGTTTCATGGCTGAGAGGAGTCGGGGTGCAGAGTTTGAATTTGAGAGCGGCACGGTGAAGGCCTGGGAGGGGGAGAGGATCCATGATGAGCTTGGTGTTGATGATTTGGAGCTGACACTTGGGAGTGGAAAGCAAGGGATCTAGCTTTGACACTCTTGGGTTTGTGCCGTGGAAGGAATGGATGGATGGTAAGAGAAAGGCTCCAATTTGAGTACTACTTGACTTTGAAGGTTTTCAGGCATCTCTCCCCCGATGTCATTTCGGATGCTGCTTTTTACGTTATGATCATGCGCATGGAGGGTTTTCCTCTCTGACTCTGTTTTTCTCTGTTCAATTTTTTTTTTTTAACCTGTAATGGGGTTTGTAAATGATCCTCCCTCCCATGTGAAGGGTGTGGGAGGTTTATTTGTTTTTATTTTCTTGATATTAATTTTCTTAGGCAATTTTCTTAATTATTGTTGCCAAGCCATCATTTGGGATTGCTCTTGGGTTGTTTTCATCAGCTTGGAATGTAGAAATCCTGTTATTGGCCAGAATCGATTGGTTTTATTCCCTTGAGAAGACAAGATCTTTCAGATGCATTTGTTCAACCTCACATGGAGTGCTTGTGTTCGTTTAGTGGTTTCATTGCTTTCCTCTTTGTCGTTGAACAAGTTGAGATCTTAGAATCTTTACAGATTAGATTTAAGGGAAGAAACTAAGTTGATAAGAATGATGTTGATTGAAACCTTCAATCCGACCATCATGGATGCCTTTGTCCCTAGCCATTAGCTTTATGGATGATATTTTGCCTAATGGGGTATTTTAATACACAAGTCATGATGTAGGAAATACGTAAGTGCACAATTATACAGAAATAAACATGAGATTTTTGTGGTTCCTGCTGTATGTCCATGTTCATGGTGTCAAAATAAGGCTTCAATGTTCCTTTTTTTATGACTCTCAATTTAAACCTTAGTAATCTCTTAAAGATACAATTATAGATAACATCGAATATAAAATTATGAAAATACGCTTATGTTTAAAAAATTTGGGCTGGAGGTTTGTCTCCAAGTCCCTATTGGGGATTTTTCACAAATATGGCCTAGATCAGTTGGAAAATACTGAATTTAGTAACAGAGGAGTCCTGTCCGAATTTAATAAAAAATATTGAATTGCTTGGAGAAAGCATGGAGTCATACTCGTGTCAATTGCATAGTTTTGAAAACATGTTTCTGCTTTTGTTTTTTCATTTTATTCTGTCATTTCTTGAATCACTAATGGTTGTCATTTTCTTTCACTTTTTTTGGCTGGAGACTCTTGTCCGCCCAGACACAGACGCATACTGAGAGCAATCTAGGAACAAGATTGAAGAAGGTGAAGGTCGCGTAGGGAGTAGGAGTGGATTGCTGAGGAAAAAGTTTTGGCTGAAATCTTCGGTTTTAGGCTCACTTGATGTGAAAACTGAAAAGAAGTAGGTATTTTTGGAATTCTAAGGAGTGTGAGAAATTATTGTAGCAGAGCAATATTTCAACCGAAATTTAAAAGTTCAAGTCTATTTCAGCTGATACTTTGGCTCACTTTGAAAAGTTTGATCTAAAGTTTTTTTTTTTTTATTAAAAACTATAAATTATATATTAGTCAAAATAGCCGATATAAATGGCCAATATGATTGAAATATCAGTTGATACTTATTATTCTCATTATTTTTTCTCTATTTTTTGTTGTCTTTAATTTACATATAGTTTGCCATTTTAAGATTAGGATTATTTTGATGTCCTATAATTTTAGAGAGAGAGAGAGAGATTTTGTAAGGATTATTGTTATTTTCAAATTGATAAAAAGGAATAAGAGCAAAGAAAAGAAGTCTCACACTTTTTAGGGTTTTAACCTAATCAATATGATCTTGAATTTCATAAAACCTGGTAGATAATATAGATCACACTAAACATATTTATTTATGTACAATCAATTTCTTCAAAGAAATTGTTAAAACATAATCTCTAATTATGTCATTGAAAAAATATATAATTGCAAGATAGAAAAAAAATTAGGTCCCTGAAATGAGACAAAGTCCACTTAGGTATTTGGTGTGGGGTGGGGTGGTTTGTGGTTTGTGCCTTTGTGGTTCTCTTATCTTCTACATGGCATGGCAATGTTGCTTTCCAAGCATGTGGCAGGGCACGGTTGATGGGTCAAAGAGCATTATTGGACCCTCAGGACCCTTTCCATGTGGGATGTGTCCAAGGACCATCCATGTGACCTATCTCAGTTTGATTGGAACATCTACCAAACATTTTAATGCTCCTATCCTAACTTGCCATTCCACAATTGAAATGACTAAAATGCAATTTATATAAATTACCCTCTTAGGAAATATTGTTTTATGTATGTATTATTTAATATGCAGCACTAGCACTAGAGGGATTGGATACTGACTTGACTTTCAATGGGAGACTGAAAATTTATCATGCACTGAATTTTGTATATCAGGTAAAATAGACTGAAGAATCCATAGATAATATAAACCAAAGTATCATAACTTTGTAAAACGATTATAAAAAATAATGACTCATAGTAATCAAGCTTTTAAGGCTGTGACAATCACAAAGTTTGGTAAGTTCTAAAATTGAGAAATCTCACTTTTCCATTTGATAGATCTGGTGTCTTTGGCAATTGATAGATTTTTTTTTTTAAAAAAAAGAGTGAGAGAGAATTTACTTGGATTAAATCTTATTATTTGATTGTCATTAGATGATGGAGAGATTAGTTATTATTAGTGAGAAAGTATTTAAAAATTAATTAGTGTATTTAATTGAATGTTAGTCTAAGAAATGAAGATCCACTTCTACAAATTGTTCCATAGCTCAGAATGCATATATTAAAATCTCTGATTTTTTTTTTTTAAATAAAAATTTTAATATTTCAAAATTCAAAATCACCAAATCCACACTATGTTATCACTTATCACCATTCTCAGAATTATATGACAAATGAATTTTTGTGCCTTTTGATTACCACAAATGCATATGATGCCACTGTCCCACTGACATGTACAAACTTCTTTATGGATAATTATTATTTTCAGTACACAACTTATTGACTCAGCGGGCGCAGAACTCCCCTCATTATTCATATTTCTAAGATATTGAATTGGGAAACATCCATACAAAGCATTCAAACAATCTCACAAGCTCTTGCTCTTAATCAAAATAAAAACCTTTATTGAGACGCACAATTAAATAGATCTTTTAGGTTCATATAAATAAGTGTGATGTAAGGAAAACTATATGAGTAAGTTCTTGTTCTAAACAAAATTTAAAGGTCAAGATTATATGACCTAGATTATCAATTAATATTAAAGTTTTATATATTTTATATTATGTAATCATCTCTATCAAATGAACTCAGTTATGTAGGACTCGTCGTTCATTTAATAACATGACCCGTTAGAGAATCTCACTTGTTATATCTCGATAACAACATTTAAAATCCTACACACATTCACATCGTTACTAAGATTATTATCTGTCATTCCTCAATACCATTATAGCACTTGTTTATACAAGAATTAGGATCATCTGTTGACGGCATTTGTTGGGCTTCACAAATGAAATGAAAGGAGATTCTCTTCAAGCCATCAATATTGTCATTATTATTATCATTATTGATCTTACTTGAAGTTGGCCACTCAAAATTAAATTTATCGAACAGAGAAGCTCACAAAAAATGTGGACACATGTTTCTTAAAGGTGGAGTCCACATACATAATTGATCTAATAATTTTGAGTTGGCTCGAACTAAACACAAAGGTGTATGATGTACAAGCTTAGTTTAGACAAACAAATTATTGTTAATATCACTGTTAACAATAATAAAGACAGTTTGCAGCAAGTAATCATGAAATGAAAGCATTACATACAGACTCAATTGTTGTTGGTAGTTGTTACATGGATGGATCAAAGGTGGAAGGAATAGTGTAGTAAGAGTAAAGAGTTGAGCAGTAGGATCCTAATGAAAGATGTTAAATAATAATATGCCTGAACAAAACATTATTAAGTTTTCAGATGGCACAGAGAGAGAGAGAGAAAAACAGGAGACGAACACTCATCTCATCCAACACTGATGGATGACTTGATATCTTGTACATTTTTACAATGAGAGCAGGTTGCAAGACAGAAAAGTGCAACCGGTTTTCACGCTTGTAACAAGCATGGCTGTTCCATCGACGTCACTAATGTGTCAATCTCGTCCACTTCCACGGACCAATCTCTTTTGACATTGGAATTGCACTCTTTGTATCTGAAACAGCTAGAAAGATGATCGTTCACCATACCCGCTGCCTGCATAAATGAATACACAATTGTCGGTCCAACACAGCGGAACCCTCTTCGCATGAGGTCCTTGCTTATGGCTTCAGCTTTTGCTGTCTTCGCAGGCACTTGACGTGCATAACGGAATCCATTTAAAATTGGCTTGTGATTGAAGAAGCCCCAACAGTAGTTACTCAAGGATCCAAACTCTTCTGTCACCTGCATTTTGTTAAACACTAAACATTCAATCTTTTCAATTTGTAATGTGGGAGGCATTTCATGATCTAACGCCGGAAAAATATAGAAATATTAGCTGCATATTGAGAATTGAAAGGCGTGTATGACCATTCACAACTGTTTCTTCTATAAATAGGAAGTTCCTAATGGACATAAAAGGAAGAAACTCAACCATAGCTACCAAAGATGAAGGTTCACATCAAACTCACTGTTGAACTATTCATTCAAGTTCATCCAGTATCTATTCTTCGTCAAAATGAAAGAATGTGTCTTCCAAAATTCAAATAATGGTACTTAACAATAGGAATTCACATGGCTATATTTCTTTCATTATTATTATTATTATTATTTTGTGAAAGATAATGGCTACTTGGGTAATTTCTCAAACAGATGAACATTCAGATTGGAACATTTTCAATAGTTTTCAGTCCAATTGGTGGCATCATTTCATATAGAATTCATTTGTGCATGCTTTGGGTAATTTCAATTTTCAAGGTCATTTTATAGGCAAATAATGTGGGCATCACAGATGATGGTGAAATTGTAGCCATTGCCTTGGATCTCTAACATTTTGAACGTGGCAAATGGGGGGAGTAAGCTAGCTAATTTAAGCTCCAAATTGGCATATTTAACGCATATGGACACCACCCATGGGCCCGAGGCTCACTTGGAAGCATAAGAGACTTACATTCGTAAGCGGGGGAGTAAACTGGTAAATTAAGCTCTAAATCAGGGGAATAAATTTCGGCTGATACGCATTGTATCATTGTATCGGCCGAACTAGCGAATATCGGCCGATATAAGCCGATACACACCGAGATTTAAAAAAAAAAGGAGGAGAGAGAGAGATATTGGCCAATCTGCCGATATCCGAGATACCAAGATATCGGCCGAGACACCGATATCTCGGTAAACCCGATTTTTTTACCCCTGCTCTAAATTGACATGTTTGGTGCATATGGACTCCACCCATGGGCCTCAGGCCCACTTGGAAGCATAAGGGATCCACATAAGGGGTTGCAAGGCCAAAACTTAATCTATCACACAATGGAACAAATCGAAGGCTAGAGGTGTGTGCAAGCTATTTTCTCTCCAATTGTCCTACCTTTTCTTTCCGTAGGCATGTGCAACTCTCCATGGCCGACCACAAGCCCTACTTTCTCTCCTTAAGCGTGTGCAACTCTCAATCCTCTTAGCTAGGACACTCCACACATTGGGCGCATGAGCATAGAAGCTTCCCATTGGCCGAAACACCTCACCATCCAACATAGCTTCTCTCATTGGTTGCTACTTCTCTCCCTTAGGCGTTTGAAGTCTTCTCCAACGAGACTTGGGCTCTCCAATTCAATCAACACTCACTTTGGGCGCAAGGATGACATTTCATTAGCATTAGGTGTCAATTTATCATTGGTTGTATTTTATTTTTCTTAATTTTGATTGGTTGTTTGATTTAGCTTAGATTGAGTGGACTTGCGGCTTCCAATGCCACCACTCCTTGCTTCTCTCTAGTTTCCACGCCAAATGGGGTTGTCTTCCATGGTTTATCACCACTCCAAGGCCTATAAATAGAGGCCATGGGTACCCTTTGTAACACAGAAGTTCGGAAGTTCAATTGAAGCTCAAGTTGAGTTCAAGTTAGAGAAAAGTTTCTTTGAATTAAATATGTTTCTCTTGAATTTAGTTTCTTTGACTTGTTTTGAATTAAATTAATTACATCCATTTATAATTCAGCACTTCAATTGGATTGCTAAGTTGGGATTGCATTTTTTAATTTAATTCACTCAAGCAAGAACTAGTTCATCGGAAATTTGTTTTCTCCATAAGACTGCCTGTAGCATGTCTATGGTTCAGAACCACTTCGAACAGTAGTTCGTTTGGTTCATATCCAGTTGAGGGTTAACACTATCTTAGCCTTCAACATTCAATTGAGGGTTCAACACTATCTTGGCCTTGATCAGCAAAGGACAAAAGTTATAACTATTGGAAAGAAAATATGACTGACAAAAGACTTGTTAAGCAGGAGTAGCCACAGTATGCATCTCCAAATTTCCTAAATGCACGTCTGCATTTTCATTTTGGTTCTTTCATGCTTCTCTTCATGGAGTTAACCATCTGTTTAGTATTAAATATCTTTACCTTAAGCACCTGCCTTGCATTCTCCACAACTGCACGTAGCTTAGGTTCAGATAGCAATGCACTGCCACTTGCTTTCAATGACAGTATTTTCTTCTCGTTGAATTTCGCTACAGATACTGGGTCAAAATTGTCAAACAGCTTTCTGCAACAAGAATCCCGTAAATGATTTGTCAGCCAACATTAACAGAATCTAAAAAGAAACAGACACTGGAGATCCGTGAGGCCCAGACATGGCATGCATAGGGCGGGGCCATACAATGGATACAATAATGACATGGCATGCATAGGGCAGGGCCATACAATGGATACAATAATGACATGGATTTTACACAACGAAGCATCAGCCACAGCAAGATATGGAAATATTTCCTACTTTGGAGGTGGCTAGGTATCACAGCTAGAGTGTAGTATACCTGAATGTCTCTCTTTTATTAAGAATTGTCGGCCAGCTGAGTTCACCCAATGCTTCTGACAAGACAAGCAGCTCAAATAACTTCCTGTCATCATGAACTGGAACTCCCCATTCTTCATCATGGAAAGAAGTATAAAATGGATCTGCAGTGAATGACAAAACAATCAAAATTTAGACTTTTCCCAAAATGGAGAAAAAGGATCATAAGACAGTATGATTTTCTTATTAAGACAATTGAAATAATACAAATATGATCTTTTCTCATATAAATATATTAACTATGGAGATAGTAAAGGCTCATATAGATTGTTATTACAAGCAAATGAGGACCGAGAGATTCCATATAATTAACACACACCTAAATAAGAATCAGTTTTGTACAGAGAGGTATAGCCTAGTGATTATCTAGAAGAAAAATATATTATTGATCGGGGTAAAAGTAGGGATGAAAATATTTGGAATGGAAAATTATCAATTTTTGTCTTAAAAAAAATATTGATATTGAGGCCTAGACCAATATTAATAAAATTATGAAGATTAGGACTGATGATTATCAAATAATTGACAAGAAAGATCCTTTTTATTTGACGACTTAACAAGAAATCAACCCACTCAATTCAAAAAAGTTCCTTTTTGGGCCGGATTGGAAGGAATCAAGGAATGCTATATCATCCCATATCAAATCTAGAGCCTTGGTTCTTCTCAAAAATTATGCCACTTTATAATGCATATAAGATTAAGCCATGGATCATACTAGTCAAATTATTTCTTTTCAATTTTAATGGAAATGAAAACATTAGTGAAAATAAAAAACATCAACAGAAATTAAAAAGGAGAGCTTCATATATCATCTAATAAAAAAGATTATCTTGAATTAGAGAATTGAAATCAAGAAGAAAAAGCACTTGGCCAAGACCCTTATTGCACTAATGGGGAAACTAAAAGGACAAATTAGAAAATATGAGGTTGGGGCAATCTTGACTGCATCTTTCAGCTTTAAGCCTTTATGAAAATTGCATCTAGAGTACCTACTCATCCACTTTATGCTGTTCGTCCACTCCTTTTTTTTTTGAATGATAAATTTCCCCAAAATTAATGTTTCTTTGATTTCTTTAGGTATCGCTTCTATCATGTTTATTATTTCTTTTATCATTTCGCTTTCCTACTATACTTTTGGGACCATTTTTAAGGTTAAATTAGAAAACAAATGTCTGGCTTTCTCTCTGTTTCATCTAAGCTTATAGACTCAACAAACCTCAAAGGTACCTATAGTTTTATCTATGACCAGTTCTCTTCATTTACCTATGCAAATAAAAGTAAGTAGCTTCTTCTATATGAGTATAACCATAGATCCTCCATTATATAACAGCAACTCAGTAAGTCAGCATAAGTCTTTGCAATTGAATGCGCATTCTTTTAATTTATCCAGTTCCTTCTCCCCTCGTAGTGAAATTACTTTCTCTCTCTCCCCCACTGTGTTCTATTTTTACAAATGGGCCACAGCATGTGGCATGTGGACCCACATAACCATTTTTACAAATTAAAAATGGTAACATGATTCAAATTTACAGCCAAAAGATTGCAATTATGAGATAGGCTATTGTGAATCCATAGAATTTGGGCTTTACTTTCTACTTTCACTTTTAACAAGTGAATGGATGATAAATGCCAACCATATTGAACTTTACATTAATAAAGATGGTTAATTTGGTTAGGAGCATGAACCAAGTCCTAGATGTACCAGGTTCCAACTGGATTATACCAGTTCAATATCGACCTTTTTTTTTTTTGTGTGGATAGACACCAGTTCCATATTTATCACTAAACAGTAAAACTTATTAAAAATGAATTACAAAGAGGATTTACTGGATGATGGTTAGACTCAAGTTCTACAAGCAAGGCAATCCAACTTAGAACTGAACAGAGTTTTAGGATGGTCCTAAATTATATGATTACAATGACACCGTAAACCAGCTTCTTCCATGTGGCAATTTTCTGCTTCCATTAGCTAAAATGAACTGAATTCTTCAACCAGATTTAAATGACACAGTTGAAATTGCTATGACCAGTCAAGCCTCGGGACAACTTCATAGAGACTTGATCCACTAGGATCCCATCTATGTATGGTCATATTTGAGTTCTATTTCTCTATTCACTGTCTCTTGACAAACTAACATGTTACGCTTAACTACTACTCCAAGTCTATTGTTTCCAGCCTTCTCCTAATACCTTCTTGGTGCATGGGCTATTTCTATCTGGGGCTTGTTCCAATAGGAAATAAAACCAAGAACCCATGTGCATAAGTTGCTTGAAATAAAAATAGATAAAGAATCCATATTTGATGAAGGGCAAAGCTACAATCAGCCTGGGTGGGCTATCTGTAGGCGTACAGACCCACTTCATTTATCTGTCTAAATTGCTTTTTGGTGCAAAAGATTGAGATCAAGCCCAGTTTCTCTCCAGTTTCAGCATTTAAGAAATACCACTGCAAGCATTTAAAAAAGCAGCCCAAACTGGCAAGCTTTCCACTTTCGGACATCAACCAAACCCAAACTGGCAAGATTCATCTCTGTGAAGGTTCCACCATCCGAACATTTGCACCCATCATTCCATCAATTTTGTCTTTTGTTCTCTCCGCAAAATGACCTACCATTTCATGAAACCGTTTTAGTCTAGATAACGGCAGAATGATAGAGGAACGAACGATTGCCATCAACCTAATCCTTCCCACCGCCATCAACCACTCCTGCCGGCCCTCTGTGTTTCTTCACAATCTTCAGCCCGAGATTTCTCATATTTCTCTCTCTCTCTCTCTTCCCCCCCACCCCACCCCACCCCCCCCCCCCCCCCCCCCCCCCCCCCCCCCCCCCCAATCTGCCAATTCCCCAGTATCTAATCAAGCAATGGAAAACAAGGAGAACAACGTCCAAGAAGAGGGTTGTTGTTGTGTAGGAGAGCCGCTCCCCGTCTTGAAGAAGACCCGAGTTGTATTGGGAGAACTAACCAAACCTCCCTCACTCTCCAACCCACCAAGAAAGTGATATAGGGTTTGGAAGAATCAAGAAAGAGAGTCACGGGAAAAAAGACGAGGACGATGAGACTGAAGCTACCGACCGTCACGTACGAATTCTCCTATAGATCGGACAACGATGTGGGAGACATCCTCCGGTATACGGATTTTCCCCACAAATCCCTCTACATTATGGACAACGAAAACGTCCAAGAAGACATCTCCTCCTCTACCCATACCAATATCCATACTTTTGTCTGTTATCCCTTCCCCTTCTAACCTCACAACCGTCTATAGCCACGGACAACCTTTTCTTGCCCTCTCCTCTCTCTGTTTCCAACGACCCACAACAACATTTCTCACTCGCATGCTAGTGGGATGGAAACCTCATATTGATTCTCTTTCTTTGATACACAGTATACTCTACCATATTCTATATGTACTTTTGTTTCTTTTCTTTTTCTTGGCCTTCTTCTTGAATCTCTAGAGAGCTCCACTCAAATCAACTCTCTTTCTTCCAGCATTACACCTGTGGCAACATAAACCCATATCAAATGCCCACTTCTTCCAGCATTACACCTTTCATTTAAAATTGCTATTTCGAGGTCTTCTCCGTTCTTTCAAATTTCTTAATAACACTAGACTCAACGACACTTTCTTCTTCTTCGATGTTGTTGCTTTGCATTCTCTCAAGAATTTGAGGATCCAACTTGATTTGAACCCAAAGTCATCATCTTCTTCTTTGTCATTGTCGTTTTGTCAATAATTTGATTTGGATCACCTTGATTTAGAATTCAGGACTGATATTCTCTCTTCTTCATCTTTCGGTTCTTTCCTTTTGACTACTTCTGTTTTCTTCTCCTGCAGAATTTCAGAGCCAATGCCTTATCTCTCACTTGCAAAGCCTAAGCGTTCTCTCTTTACTCTCAGTTTCCACTCAATAACCAATTTCAGTCTTCTTTCCCACATTCTCTCTCTACCCAGGGCTACAGTTTGCCTTCCTTCTCTTTCATTTGGTATGCCTCTGTTTCTCAAGACGCTGACTTGCCCCGACTCATATACCTCGCCAATATGGATATTTCAATCTTTCTTGCTGCTAATCAAGTCTGACGTCTTTACAAACGGTGTTTCTCTACCTTGATTTCAGCTTCTGCGAGACAAGCCCATAAGCTCGGGGGCGGCGGGGGGTGGTGGCGGGGGTGGTGTGGGTGGGGGTGGGGGTGGGGGTGGGTGGGGGTGGGGGGGAGGGGGGAGGGGTGTGTGTGTAATATGAATATAAGATTCACCCATCCATTGGTAGGCTGGTGAGATGGATTCCTGAGGGATCCCACCCATATTGTGTAATATAAATATAAGATTCACCCATCCATTGGTAGGGTGGTGAGATGCATTCCTTTACAACACAACCCTGGATAGTGGAATTGTAGAACATAAACATCCTTACAAAGAGCTAAATAAAATCTATTAAAGGCATGGGTAATGTCCCACTGTAGGCTTTTCAATGATGAGAAAAATCAGATGAATTAAAAGGTAACAGATAGAAACATCAAAAGTAAGCCGAATCTTAAGTAAGAAGAAAAATGCCATTTATCTTCAAAATGATTTGACAAAAAACACATTCCAACGGTCTTCAAAAAAAAAATAACACATTCCAACAAATCATAGGAATTCTTTTATCTCTACGTTAGTGGGATTCAAGCCAAAAATGTCTTTCAAATTTAAGAGAATCCATTTTCTTTGTAGCATAAAAAACCCCTCAGTCTCTTATCACCATACCCTGTACCAGCTTTTCTGCATCCATTTTAATGATATGACATAAGAAAGGAAAGAGGGGAAAAAGTGTAAAGCCCCACACAGATCAGGTGTAGGATGCATGCATATGAAAATTTCAGTTATTTGTCAGATCTTAATCTAAGAAATGAAAAGGTGAAAAAAAAAGAGTATAGGTGAAGGTGGTAAATTGAGAAATAGAGAGAGAGATAGAGAGAGAGACAGACGCATTTGAGAACATAGTTATTGGGAAGCACATTGCTTATTTCCCCTCTCAAATGTCAAAATTTCTAATTTCTTGTTAATCGAATTCACTTCACAGTTCTAAATAAATACCATTCAAAATTTTGCAAAATTGAGCATTATAGGCATTCAACAATCTTTCCATTTCTCATCAATTTCCAATCCTAGCAACTATGTTCCAGAAACTATCCTTGTACATTTTTGAATATCTTGGAAGCACTTGAGCATAAGGTGCTTTTCAGGTACTACCTGGAAATCTGAAGCATCCTAGCAAAAAATTGAGATCAGAAACCATCATATCATGAAATCCATATCTCATCTACATGGTCCAATCTACCCTATTGAAAATCAAATTATCTTCTTCTCCACAATTTACACTTCATTTCTTAACACATTTAATGGAATCCCCTTCTCCTAGTCTTTAATGAGAGTGGGCACCGCGTTCCAAAATAATGAGGTTTTTGTACTCTGCTACTTCTTACGGAGAAATTATCAATTGAGACTTGGAATCTTTTTTGCTGTGAACTGGATAACTAACTTTCCATTAAACTTATCTTTACAACTGTGGTCTTCTAACACTCATTACGATCCCATGACTTGGATTTTTATTTAACCTGAACCCATTTCAAGATATACTCAGTGTTTGATTAAGCTCAAGTTATATGGACAGTCAGAACTTTGTAGCCTTTAAATCAATACTAATAATGATTTGTAGAAGTGGATTTTTTGCACACGCCTTATACAAGGGTAGATCTTTCAATTCACTCATTTTCATCATCTAAATTAAGCACTATCAGAGGAAATTTTTTAACTTCATGCACAACGCAGTTGGCAGTTAGCAATTTTACTTTTATTCACTAGTTCACATAATATTTAAGTAAATGGAAATCCAATTGAAATTAATGAACAAAAAAAGAAAAAGATAAGACAAATTAAAATAGTCTGACTAAAAAAAGAATTAATTTAGTTAAAGAGAAGTAATGTGATGCAGCGATTCACCAGAGTTTGGCGTGATCCAGCCACACCTCTTCTTCTGAAGAACTGGCATTGACGACGGCAACACGTCAGCCACATCATCACCATCCGGTACAATTTTCACCGATTTGACCCCACTCTGCTTCCTCCTGCAACTGAGCCTGGCCGTCCTCACTAAGGAAAGGCTCCCAGAAGAATCTGAAGAGCACGAACCGTAGGCTGACCCATTGCACCTGACAACAGGTTCTGGCAAACGCCTTGTAGAACTTCTCATCCGCCGGGAACTCATCAACGCTTCCTCCTTTGCAGACTCCCTCACTCTCGAAACCCTACCTCTGCTCCCAGCAGGTGATTCGTTGGGTCTCCCAGTGGGTATGGATCCAGAACCCGACTTCGATGAACCGAGATCCAAAACCTCAGACATTGGCTAGCAAAACCTAGATTTCTCAAAACTGCGTCGTTTTTAAAGATTTCAGGTTTGAAAGAAAGGAAATTTCAGGTGCATTGAGATGAAATCAAAGAGGATGGATATGAACTTCGTTTGTTTTGGAGAGCTTGCAGTCGAAACGCGTTCTTCTTGCTCTGGATTTGGAAAAGAAAGGACGAAAAACGGTTTTAGAAGTCTCGAGAGATGCTTTTGGTCGTTTGAGAGCGCGAGAAGAAGATGGAACGAGGGGTTGGAGGTAAAAACGGTCGGGTTTTTGTAGGATTTTATATACGAGAGGAGGGAAACCGACCTGGGACCGGTGACTGGTTGCAGCCGGTGGAGAAGCTAACGTGTCGGTGAAATGAAATTTACATCGGTAAAAAATAAAAATAAAAATTAACCTCATATTTGTCCTCGTTAAGCAAAGCAGGTGATTTTCCTCAATCCTCAAAATCATTTATTCATTAATGTGAGTTGAGAGTCTCATACTTACATAATTTGTAATAGGTCGAGGACCACAGGAACAAGAAAGGATTTAAGTCTTGAGTAATAGTCGCATAGGAATGAGATAAAATGCTCTCGGCACTCTTCTTCTATTCATGTCAAAGACACTCAAATTTTTCGTTGAAATCAATAGTCGCACCTCTCATCCACTCATTTGAATTCCAGGCATTTAGTGATAGTTATAAGCATTTTTAGAGTTAATTTGTCTTTGTTTGTTATCCAACACTCTACGAATTTGATAATTATTCAATAAAAATATTTTTTTAAACAGTAGAAAACTCTCATACCTTGTCTTACATTTTCACTATGGCGCCTGATTTTTTTGTCTCTACACACTCGATTTCAAAAAAATCAGATGAAATTACCATTCTACCCCTCCGTGTTCTATTAATCCGATTTTCAGTTTGTTCGGATGAATGTACTCATCTGAACGAACAAATCAATTTAGTTTCAGTTCGTTCGGATGAATATTTATTCATTCGAATGAACAGTTTGGTTAATTCGAATGAATGAGTCAAATTTTGTGAATGATTGAAATATATATGTTCATTCTTTCGAATGAACAGTTTGGTTCATTCGAACGAATGAACACTCATTCGAAGGAATGAAAATTACACTAAGGTGTTCGTTCGAATAAGTACATTCATTCGAATGAACTGAGAATGAACTGAAAATTCTTTCGAATAAATTCATTGTGGGGGTAGAATGGTAACTTCACCTAAAATTTCGAAAACGGATATGTAGAGACCGATTTTCCAGGTGTCTGTATGGCTCGCCTTTCACTACATGTATATCTTAATAAATACATTACATCAACTTTCATATTTCTCATTAATGTAAGGCACAGGGCCGGCCTGAGATTTCAGGGGCCTTAGGCGAGTTTTTAAGATGGGGCCTTTATACACTCATAAAAAATAAAATCATATAATTTTTTTTTACAATGTGTGAAACTAAATAAAATATCATAATCAAATTTATAACAAAGTATTATTTAAAATTTATTCTTATTTTGAGATGCAAAATTACTAATTAAATTACTATATTCAAGTTTTTTTAACATTTATTTTTCAATAAATAAGATAGCTAATTTATTCAATCTTTCTTGTGACATTGTAGACCGAAGATAAGATTTTATCAGTTTTAACTTTGAAAAACTTATTTCTGCATAGATAACTGTAACTGGTATAATCAACATTATTTTATAAGCAATTCATGTATTTGGAAAACAACAATTCATTCTTTTTATATAATTTGGCAATTCATTCTTTTGGTACTGCATCTTTTATCATATGGAGTGTGACACTAATGTAAATTCTCATTTGAAACGAATATATTATTATTATTATTTTTGTCACGCCCCGACCCGACAGGTGGGCCCGGAACGCGACTGTTTTTTTTTTTTTTGAAAGGTAAACTGAACCACAAGCATACGCAATCTAATTGGGCTGGATCAACAGTTGGGCCCAAGGATCACACATGATCCCATCATGTGGACTCAAACATGTACCATATGCCTGTCCCATAAAATGGACATAAACAACATCAACACATAGCATAAGAAAATCAACCAACATTGATTATTACAAACCAAAACATTGTCTCAACCATTACAAAGGCAACATAGCCTAGTACATCAGATTAACATAAATTAAGTACCACATCTGGTACTTAATAAAAGACAACGGTTCCAAGAACCAACAGGAAAATATCAGGGTATTCCCCTCCGGGGGAATCCCAAAGCACCGCTTTAGCTTATCCAATCTAAGCTTGATAAAGAGGGTCCTCCTCATCAGGTTCATTGCCTGAAAAGTGAGTGGTGTGAGCTAAGTAGCCCAGTGAAGGATAATTAACAATGCATATTAAGTAAATAATAAAACAGGTTAACAACAGTTCAATATCACATGCTTGATAACAATAAGCATAATCTCAAATAATATAACAATATCATTAAACCACTGTCATTATCCACCGTAACGCCTGCCGACTACACTGAGACCAGTATTAAGTCCCGACACGGTCAAAATACATCATTGCAAGTACATCTCCGGCTCTAACTTAGCCGATACTGACACCCTCAAGTCAGCAACTGACGACAGCATGGTCCAGTAGACATAAACCATCTCTCATATGGCCGATATTGGTTCAATAGCCCAGGTACGTGGAAGCAGTCTTATATACACATACGATCAACATCGTAATATCATAATTATCACAGCACTCTTACCATAGTGCATCATGTATAGGCACATGAGTGGGTTCATCAAAACCGAAACCACTCATTGCTCAATATAACACCTGTTTACAAAATCTGCAGAGTTAAGTTCCCTCACCGTTCTGTGTGGTTTACGCGGTCTCTGTTCAATCAACACACAAGTGCACAATCAATGTACATAACAGATACGTACACATACGTAGTATTTGGAAATCACACGTTTTCCCATAAAATATCCAGAGTTAATGGAAATGAGTCTCGTACTTGGTTTCTATCCTTTTTATAATCATCCACAAGATAATAATATAAATAAAAAGGGGTTCAGTCCAAACTCATATTGTCTTCTAGGCATTGACCAGATTGACTTATTGAGTTAGGTCTAGATCATCGGGTCACTTCTCGGTTGTCTTCTGGATAGGACCAGAGCTGACATTTTGAGTAGGCCTCGAGGTCACTCAGTGCCCGACTATAGTTTCATCCTGAAAGTGAATCACTCAGTTCCCGACCAATAGGGTCGGACTGAAAGCGGATACAATAATATTTACACTATAAATAATAAGAGAAAAGGGGTTAGTACATTTTTAATTAACAAGGGGGTATAAATCATAACAGATAATCAAACACATTAAATAATCATCAATATTAGACAAAAACAATAATCAAACAATATTTTATCATTTAAAAATGGGTCCCTCTGAACATCACTTCGAAACTGGGTACAGTGGCTTCGGATCGTCCGAATCTCTCTAAACTAAGTCACTGGCCTCGGAACATGGGGCCTGACTTCGGATCATCCGAAGACTGGGTCTTGGACCTTCCGAACTCCATCCGAACCGAAAAATCCGAAAACAGTAAGTCTCGGTGGGTCTGCATGCTCGGAACGTCCGAAGGCTGGGTTCGGAACGTCCGAGAGGGTCGGTCCTTCCGAGCGGGGCTCGGTCCTTCCGAGTTGGGCTCGGTGCATCCGAAATAAGTCTGACTCGCCTCGGGCGTACTAGGCTTCGGGTGAAGCTCGGAACTTCCGAGGGTCACGGCTCACGGACCGTCCGAAGTATGGCTCTCGAACCTTCCGAGAGTCGTCTTCTCCACTGTCTGCAACAGCAAACAGTGACGACGGAAAAACGGTGAAATGCGATTCCAGAAAGGGAGGGCTTCCCGGATTCGGTTTTCACATCCGTCTGGTCTGATAGACTCCTCTGGGAGTCCTCTTTCCATGGGGATTGGTTTGGAGCTTAGAAGCTCAATGGGTCATCCGATTTTAATGGTAAATCCTCACGGGTACATAAAACCCATGGTTTTCCTTAGATTTTAAAACTGGTTTTTCTCCATCAAAATGAGGTCAAATTTGGATTTTCTTGATTCAAAACAGGTTAGAATTGAAAGAAGAATGTACTGGATACCTTTGCTTAGGTTCTTGGTTTGAAATTCGGAAATTTGAAAAATCTTCCTCAAGCTTGCTGTTATGGAAAAACAGAAGCTTAAGCAGAGCTCTCGGGCTGAAATTACAGAGAAGTGAGGGAGAAGAGAAGAAATGTGGGAGTTCAACCGATCGAAGAAGGCCTGAATTTATAGGCTTCTTGGCCGGAAAATCGGCTAGGACGATGGGACGGGACGGCGGAAGGAAATCATCACCGCCGGAAAATGGGCCGAGCGGCCAGTGCACGCCTGCATGGCGTGTGTAGGTTTCTCTGCTTTTGCAGATCAGCCCTCGAACAGTTTACAAATTGCACATAAGTCCTAGTTTTTCATAAAATCAATTTTTAAACTAAAAGTGATAAATTAAAAACTCAAAAACCTGATCCAACCTTACAGATGGGTTGGGTTTTGAAAACCTTGGTCACC
This sequence comes from Chimonanthus praecox, assembly GCA_022113865.1. NCBI lineage: Eukaryota > Viridiplantae > Streptophyta > Magnoliopsida > Laurales > Calycanthaceae > Chimonanthus > Chimonanthus praecox. The sequence continues at coordinate 34,630,224 of CM039086.1, forward strand.
ATAAAAATTTCAGATTTTATCTCTTACTAAAAATCATTTATTTAAATAAAATTCATATTTTACCCATAATTACTTAATTAAACAAATGTAAAAATGACCAATTTGTAAATCTTATTTTGAAGTGAAATAAATAATTAGACCATTCTTAAAATGTTCTAACACCAAATACCATTTTCCGAATTTATCTCCTTCCCGAATTTATTTAAAATAATTAAAACTCTCTTTCGGGTTTTCGACGGGCGATAATTAAATGCCATTTTCTGAAAATAAATTCATTTTAAAAATCAGAAATGCAAATCCTTCATTAAGGAGAATATTATCCATCAATAATATACACATAAAATATAATTTATAAAAACACAACTAAAAGCGGTAAATTACCAAAATACCCTCTAGCTGAACGGTTGGATCACTGAGCTCACGAGCTCGAATCAGGCCAAACCTGGGCTTTCCTCAAAGCCTTAACCGAAATCCTCGGGATTAACCGGTTAAACACGAATTAACAGGCTAAAACACGCCTAATCTGGGGCAGGGTATTACAAATTTAATTTTTCAATTTTTTTGTATTTAAAAAAAATTATCTTAATTATAATGATTTATACTTGTATATTACTTTTAATAAAATCTACATTAATCAAATGAATAAAGCTATATTTTTTCATCTCTTCAAATTTTAAAAGCTTTAAATTATTTTTAATTCAAAATTATCAACTCAATATAGATTTCTCTCTCTTTATTTAGATGATAGATATATTTTAAAAGAGTCTTTATTAATTAAAATTATTTTATTATTATTATTATTATTAAACTCAATTAAATGAGGATTATAATAATTATTATTATGATTGTTACTATCATTATTTTAATTTTTTAAGAAACCTACGCTTTAAATTGAGTAGAAAAATTATCAATATATAAATTTTCAATTTTGAGTGTTCTAAATTTGAAATAGTTAAAAATAGTCAAATGATTTCAAGTAGTATTAATTTAAATTATTGTTGTTTTTCATTATTATTATTAAATAACTTGATAAAAATATAAAAAAATTATTATTATTAACGTAGCCCGGTATTTATAAAGGGAGAATTCTAACCGACCGGATAAGAATGAATGTTTGTTTTAATTTATACATTATTAACTATTTAACATATAGTAAAGGAGCTTATGAACTTAGGGGTCATAGGCGACTGTCTACTTCACCTATAGCCAGGGCGACCGGCATAAGATTAAAAAATAATCTCCAAGAAGTTATCAAGAGTGGCAGCCGCGGATGAGGATAACATAATCGGTGGTTTGGGGAGTTGGGATGTTTGAAGGAAGCTTAGGCAAAGAGTCGCATTCGTTTGTTGGAGAAGGAAGCTTGGTTTGGAAGTAGAAGAAGTTCCTTACCGTTGCGAAAAAGCAAAGAGGGAGGAAAAAGAAGATGGTAGGCGACAAAGGCATAAAGGATTCTACAACGGCTATTTTCCAACATGGAATGCTATCAATGTCTTTGGCCTTTGTTTCAGACCTCACAACTTTTCCACCACCTTCTCAATTCTCAATTTCCAATGCTTTCAATTTAAATATTTAAGGTTAGGAAATCTATTATTTTCAACAAATTGGTTGACTTAACAGGCCATCAAATTAAGATTGTCAATCTGAAGTATTTGATGAGATGTTGAGTAAATATAGCTTTTGAAATCACTAAAAATCATCTGGAGAATTAATAAAAAACTTTGAATTTTTCCTCTTTTTATCCATTTGGTATTTAGTTAATAGGTCGATTTTTTGCTCATTTTCCCTATTCTCTATTCATATAGAAAATCTATTTTTCTTTTTGAAAATGTTAATATATTAAAAGAAAAAGAGACACTAGAGATACAAATTCAACAAAAATAAAAATAAGCAAAACAACGATGCAATCTACCCACAACCTAAATACATCCACGATAAGTCCAACCGAATGAAACACCTAGGCTAAATCTATAGAAAATTTATTTTCAACAGAGAGAGAAGAATGATTTTTTCTCCAATCCTTTATTGTTTTCTCTTTTTCTCTGTTTATTTTTATTTACCAAATACAATAGAAGAATCAACTATTCACCTACTCTCTAGAAACTTTCTCTTCATCCAAACACCGACTTAATGATCATCTGAATGCTCAAGTCTCAACCATTGATAAGGTATTTATCATTTAAGAAGGTCCATGCTTAGGAAAGTTATCATTATAGAGATTTTTATCTAAAACATCCACAGTGTGAGTTTTGTGAAGGATTGACATATATATATATATATATTCATTCGAACGAATGAACGTTCATTCGAACGAACTAAAAATACACTGAAGTATTCGTTTGGATGACTATATTCATCCGAACGAACTGAAAATGAATTGACAGTTCGTTTGGATGAGTTAAAACACGGGGGTAGAATGATAATTTCACCTAAAAATCAAAGCCAGTGTATAGAGGCAGGAAATCCAAGTGTCCGTATGGCCCAAAGAGGTTTTAAATTTTTTTTTTTTTAAGGAAATGCTTATTATTTAACACTTTTTTTAAACCTTAAAAAAAGCCTTGTAGCTAAGTTATTTTAATAATTAACAATAATTAGGTGTTCATCTTGTAGCTCATAAAAAGAACCTACGACATTATTATTGCTACAAATTTAGTGTTCCATGTCAATGGTAAAAGAGACGGGCAAAGCTTTGATGGTCATTGAATGTCATTGTTGGTTAATGTTTCCCAAGGTGGAACCAATCAATGGAAGGATTAAAAATAAATGTCTTAAGAAAGGCGTCCCCTTCAATTAGTTTCTATTGATTGAAAACCTCTCTTTAAGTCTTTAATTATTAAATAACTCAAGACAGTACAATGACATTTTCAACTTAATTAGTGTAAGAAAGGCACAATGTATCAAAGTTTTTGCTATCATTCAATTCAACGAAACGTATACTTCTCCATCTTTTTTTAAATAAATCATTAATGCACAGTCCTTGCTTTTGTAACTACTTATATTAATACTTTGAATTAAATCAAGAAGCTTAAGTTACAAGCTGTTAATAGATAACTTATGATCTAAGAAAGACATTTTTATAAAAATTCAAAATTCATAAAAAAGAAAATTCATTTTTACAATTACTCAGAATAAAAAGTAGTTTTTTTTTTTAAATGTTGTAATTATAATAATAGATCAATGTTTCAGCCAAAATTACTATTGGGCTTTTTAACTTGTTGAACTGTATGTATATAATTTACCTACATGGGTGTAGTTCAACTGGTTGCATCCCGCTTCCTGAGGATTCGAACCCCAATGGCATAACCTTGATGTGCTCTAGGGGTAGTAGGCTCACCCATAGAGGTTTTACACTGGTATCCCGTGGTTTCCCACATATAAATTAAAAAAAAAACATATAATTGCATATATTATACTATTAATTAAATAGTAATATCATCATCTATAATAAAAGTATCTCTTAGCTCATCCAGCATATTAAGGTTTTTTTTCTATTGAAATTTAAAAGTAGGTTTTGCGCTCAATTTATCTAAATAGTTTAATATAAAAGTGGGCTCCAATAGACAAGATTGGACTTTTAAATATGCATGTTCACATATCGAAATTATAAACTGTAAAAAAATTTACTTGTTTTTCAGCTATATTTGCATGTGAATTGATCACTCACATACAAGTGTTTGCTGTATTACACCACACACTTTGGATGGAGTCCATCAAATAGAGAGTTGATGTGTCACACAGAAAAATCACTCTAATTAAATAAATTAAGTGATGCCTTTAAACTCTCCAATATTTAAAATTTTAAATGTTTAAATTTTATAGTTTTCAAAATTATGAATCGATAAATCTAATCAAGGTAGATTTTTATGGGCCTCATTTCTAAACAAAAACCTTTATAATGGATCTATCATCATCCCATCAGGTGGATCCTATGTCTAAGTGTGCAAGTGATCATTCTCATTTTCAATATCCATGTGGTGACCTAAAATTGGATGCTGATTACTAAATACAAATACAGAATTCGTACATTGAAGATTAAAGATTTTTTTCCTTAAAAAATTGGCCACAAACGGGCTAAAGTGGCTAAATTTTTTGGCCTATTCAGGGCCCAATTGATTTCAGCTAACATTTTAAACTTAGGCTACATCATGTGGATAGGCTAACCCAAGTTAAGCAATCAATGGAAGAGGGTAAACTGTCCTATTTTGGACAGAGCTCAGATTAGGCCATATTTTATCCCAGTAAATTCATAAAATGTGGGAGAGGCCCAAGGTCCCCAGGCAAAAGTTCATAACCACACAAAGGCCCTAACCTTGCCATGACAGGCCTAGAAGTTCATGGTTTCAATCATGGCCATAGCCCATAGCTTTGGGACAGCGACATACATGGGTCCATTTCAGCCCAACCATTTCAACAGTCCAAACTATTGATCTATATATTTACATACAGCATAAGGAAAAGAAAAGGAAAGAGAAGAAAAGAACGGGCGTACAAAGATTTCTTTAAAATTAGATTATTGATGGAACAAAGAGTTAGACGATGACAATATGATGAAAAAGAATTTAAAGTCAAGAAATGAAATGCTAATTTTCATTATATGTAATGGGCCTAAAACTAAGGTCCAACTGCTAAACATGTCGGCCCTCAGCCTTGCTGACTGAACAGGTCTTGTACTTGGATGTGATGAATAGGTTTTAGCATCCCTAATGACGCAATTATGTTGATAAATATCTCGATATTTTTATCTGTAGATGATGTCCTCTCACATTTTCAATGTATCACCATAAAAAAAAGAATATCACAATATTTCATAATATTACAGTGATAATATCATGACACTTTTACGATTACTACCTAAAGACTCTATACATCTTAAATCTATAAATTTTTGGCCTTTCTTAATTTTATACAAGTTTTCTTAATTTATGTTATCAACTACACTTTTCTGATAATATTATGATAAAAATCTAATAATTCAGAAACATTTCTATGTCATCTCTTGACTCTTGTTGATGTATCGCAATCGCGGTATTTACTAGCCGTGAAAGCAATCAATATGCGTACTCAAAGCTGAGAAAAGTATGGAATAAAGCAACTGCTGGTTAGAAGTTAGAACTGGAGTGCAAAAAGTTGAAATACAGACTTGAATCTAACTGACTTTATAAAAAAGCAATTGATTTCGCGGAATCACTTACTTTAAAATTCTATCAAGTCAAGTCAACTTGACAGACTTATTTGAATTTTTTGAATTTTTAAACTAAGGTGAGAAAACTAGATTGCCCCATGAGAGAGAAAGAAGCAGAAGTGGGAAAATAGATAATAATATTTCAGATGGATGCACATGAATTATATACAGTAATCAGAGAGTTACATGCCAATGCCATAAAAGTCTAACAAATTCATGGCACCAAAGTAGTTGCCAATTTCAACTTGGGGTATGTAGAAGAAATCTTGTGCATCTTCCACACCAAATTCTGCAAGAAAAGGCTGATGGAGCTCCAAGGAGAAGGAAGACCAATGGCTACCGCTTCCTTCACCTTCAGAAGCTGCATCTGATTGCTGGGAGAACTTGCTTATCTCCTTATGAGCATCTGACAGCTCTTCTCTGAGCTTCAACACCTGCAACCAGATAATCTTCCCTACTCAATATCTAATAATTCAAACCACGATTTCTTTAGTAGTCCAAAAACTATATCCAAAACCAAAACCCATTTGAAGGTTATTGTCATCAGAGTCATTTATCCTATCTGTGAAGGTCAGACTTTCACACTTGCATTTGATAAATTATCTTTCATGAATGAGTTACCCACTTCAAATCCCACATGATGAACCAGTAACATCTATGTTTACGCTAATGAGTATTTACCATCTTTACTAGATGTTCTTGCTTGAAGGTAAAACCATTGACAATTGAGGAATGATTACTTGTATAAAAAGAAAGTTAGGAAATAGAACAAAATCTTTCGACTCAATTTGAATGGCCGAGTTCATTGAGTTGTACATATTGTTTAGATTTCATAACACCACTGGAAATAGGAAGATTCACTCACGCAAGCTAAAACTAGTAAACTACAACAGGAAAAGAAAAGTAAAGCTGTATGATGTTGCAAAATCATAGTGGTAACAACATTAGCATCACTAATTTTTTGTAGTCATTAAAAAAGGAAAAAGAAGATGAGATTAGGGCAAGGTAAGATTAGGGTATGGATCATTAATAATAATAATAATAACAATTCAAACACCCACACGCACACTCACACACTCTAGAACACTTAACCTCATCTTGGAGTTGGCACTTTTTGACAACAATGGCTTCATGCTCAACTTTTAATTTCGCATACTCTTCCTCAAGCTGCTTGTTCTTCCACCGTGCCCTCCGGTTTTGAAACCAAACTGCTACTTGCCGAGGGTCCAGCCCCAACTCGACGGCCAACATGTCCTTCCTCGCCGACTCCAACTTATGCTCACTCCCAAAATTCATCTCCAAGAATTTCACCTGCTCAGCACTCAGCCTCCTCTTCTTCCAACCCAGACCTCTCTCTTCTTCTTTCGCCTTCTTTCTCCTTCTACGCACCCTTTTTTCTCCTATTCACATAAAAAATAAAAATGTAAATGGCAAATGAAGTACTCTCATCTCAAACAGAAAGGATTTTTCTCATCCTAATCAAATCGGGTTTGTATAAATAAGGGGTTCCATTAATTTTTTTGATGCAGATGCAAGTGACATGAACTAACCTTGTGGCATTTGGGTGTAGAGGTCGGAGTAGTGTTGAGAGAATAGCAGCATTTGATCTTCTTCTACTTGATTGCAAGGTGTTGTAGCCATTCTATTATATTTCTTTGCCCTTCTTTCTTTCTTGGAAACTAAGCTAGTTTCTCTCGAGCATGGAGTCTGAACCTATTATTTATATGGGTAGGATTATCAAGTTGCCCTAGGTTTTTGTAAATTTCAGCAGTGGCAGTCATTAAATAAAAAAAATCCAATGAGAATATAAAACAAGTGCTTGACACGTGATTCATGACCCTGTAATTTTGGGATTATGGATAATTGTGACTGAAAAGGACTGCTTTCTAGCATCCTCCATTCGTAGCTGTGGATTATAGGCCAATGGGAACTGTATATTTCGAGCCCAACCATGCATCATTCTTAGCATCAGAAAAGTCCTTAAACCTATTTCTTATCATTTGATTGAAATAATTAAAATATTGTAATACTACAGTAATACTCTTGGATGAGAGAGAATTTATTTTTCACTTTTTATTAGTAACCATTAGAGAATCAGTACTCACAAAAAGGTGTCTTGCATGCCTGGTTGTTCTAACCCATCCAATAAACATGAACATTGGATGGATATTATTCAATAGTCCAAATTAGAGTTTTATGAATCATCATCATTATTATATTAATTTCATCTATATATAATTGATTTTTGAGTCTTCCATTCTTACTTAAATATGGACTCCAAAATAATGATTGAATTTAAACTATTATTTTCTACTCTAGCATTAGATCCAATTTAAATTGATGTCCATTTGTTGCATCTTGATCACTTGGATTGAGCATCAAAGATAAACTATTCAACCAATTATTTTATTTTGGTCTAAAATCAACATATATGATTATGCAACAACTCCCATTTTGGACAGTTGAATAATCCTCGTGATGAGCAAATGATGTAAATCGTGCTTTAAAGAGTTCTAAATATGCAACATCAAGCCGTTCGGCATTCTTGATTTGAGAAATCCATTATTGGAACTTGGTTAGAAGGTCAAGCAGCTGTAGATTTGAAGATTTCAAGTTTTCAACTATAGTTGAACACAATGAAAAGATTATTTATATTGATACCGACAAAGATCGTTTTATTAGATAATAAAAACACTATAAACACTGTACTGATTATGTATCAATCTTCTAAAAATACTTGTATGCATAAAAACCTCAAATTACATAGGACAAATGCATTAAAAAGAGGCAAATTTTAGAGCAATCCAACCATATTGAATTTTTCAGTCTAAAAAATGTTGGTATACCTGAAGATACGTTACATAAAGACAAGTCCAAATTTTCTAATAAAAAGAATCTCTGTATCTGTCTTTCCTCCTAAAATTCTACGTGTACACAAGAGAAAAAGAAAAGGAAAACCATTGATGGAATGGATTCTCTCCATTGTTGTTGTTGTGAAGGCTTTTGACATTGTTCAGATCCCAACCTGAGTCTCCTTAAAAGATGCTGTATCCCCACTGCTGCCCAATAGGGTGCCACCTGTCCTTGATCCTCCCAACACAACCAAGAATAATGGCTCGGCTTTTGGCCTGGTGTGGCTCGAGATCATTTAGTTCAAATGAGTTTAGACTAGCCACACTAGACTCTCTAACTAGTCTTATCACTAAATGGATAGTACACCCCACAATCACATTGTTGGGTCTAGTGGTTATGTAATTATATGGATATGGTTCATGTAAAGTTGCACTACTGATTCATCATTTCTATTATTCGATCTTCATCTTTTTATATTTCTACGAATATAATTTTTTTTATTTTAAAAGTTTAAAAATCAAATGTTAAAACTGTTAAATGGGGTTAAAACTTTGTACACCTTTTAACCATATAGTTCTCTCTACATTGTATCCAACCACGTGAGACTCAAGACGTAGTAAATGTGAAATCTCATTATCAAAGTCTTGTTTAAGAAAATCTCATTCGACTTGTAAAATCCGAACGTCAGCTAATACGTATGCATATCTACTCCATGATATGCTGATGTAGTTTGAAATCAAACTACTAAAATTATACTAATATTTTAAAATTGTGCGGTGTCAATATATAAATTATAATTTTTTAGATGGTGGTGGAGGGAACAGGAGATTCTGGTATTTTTATATATAAAAAATTTTTAACATTCTATAGGTGTGTCCAACATTGGTTTTGCCCAGTGGTGTCCAGTTTATAGTGAATTCAATTGCTTCAAAATACTATTTATCTTTTAAACTTATATAAAAAAATTATAATATTTTTTGATGCATTTTTAATGTTTGATTGATTATGTTAAGTAAAAATAGTTGTGAATTATTTTTAATCTAAAAAAAATCTATAGCTGAGATAATACAAAGTATGATAGTCATCATAATAATCTATCAATATATATATATATATATTTAATTATAGATTAAAGCCCAACCTCTAAAACACACTATCGGAGCACTTCTAGTAAATCTAGAGGTGAAATATTTAAGAAACTACCCTTACTTAAATCTTATTAGTCGGAGTGCTCCTCGCCAAAAAAGTATAGAGTCCTTTTGTCCATTGTCATTTCTTAACTATCAAATTTATTTGTAGTCTTTTGTTTTGTAGGCCTAAAATCATTGTATAAATTAAACAAATTAGACACCTTCAATCTTTTAATCGTTGTGCTAAATTTATTATATCATTTGTTTGAAACAGAGCCCACAATTAACATCTTTATGGATCATTAAAAGGACTCTGTGACTCCAATCTAAACTCAACGGTCAAAGAATTTATGTTTGTAGTCTAATGGTCAAGGCAGGAGTCACTTTGCTCCCCACGTCCTATTTTGGATTCCTGGCAGCTCGACTTATCTGAGTTGGCTTTGGAGGATAGGTCATAAGTGGTACGGGTCCAAGAAAATTAATCATATTGGATAAAATACTTCAGAAATACCTTTCGTTATTAAAAAAAATTAAAGAATATATACAATATATACAATTTTAAGAAACTGTTGAGTAATTTAATAAATTACACTTGATATTTTTTGTGTCAACAATGAAAATCATTTTTATCAGATGCATTTTCAATTAATTTTTATCTAAATCAATTGATTGAATTTGAACTTGATTACTATTAAGTATAGTTATCAATTTTATTTTACTTTGGAATTGAATATATCATTTGATATACTCTCTATTAAGTTTTCACTCTTAATTTGAGTCTATTTTAGTATTAAATAAAAAAAACATATATATTACATTTCAACCAAATAAATATACTTAACCTTTTTTTCTTCTACCTAATATAATATTTTCTCCTTCTTAGAGCCCTAAAATTAGAGGTCCAAAATCCTAACCGCGATGAATTGATGATTACATAAGGCGTCATCCAGCAGCTGAGTTCGAAGCTGAGCCGCAACAAGTTTCCGAGTCGGTAGGGAAAATAGCTAAAACAAACTATAGGCCACACTGTAAGACAACTTCCACAAAACTAGAAAACTGCACATGGGACGTACACCAGAACCTTTTACACGCGTCTCCACCCCCGTACTATTCACGGGGACCACGGCCTACTACGCCACGTCGTCTCCCTCCCTTCAACGTTAACTCATTAGTAAAAATCAAAATCTCATCCATTTAAATTTTTACTTTAACCTTATAGCTGCTTAAAATAGAGTTAAATTTATAATAAGTGGAATTAAAAATCATTTTTTAAAATAATTAGTTAAGTTTTTTTTTTTTTTTTGAATTTACGTGTGAAAACAGCGGGATATCCAACGTAAAACCCCCACGGATGAGCCACTACCCCTAGGATACACCAACATTAGGCCATGAAGGCTCGAACCCGTAACCTCCCACTTACTGAGGCGGGAGATAACCAATTGAATTACACTCATGTAGATAATAATTAGTTAAATTATTATGATGTTTGAACGTCTTCTTAATAAGTGCATACATTAGTTGAGAAGAGAATTATTGAAGTCTTTTCATTTGAACTTCTCTCCTTTATTTTTAGAGAAAAAGAGAGTGGATCTCTCTCCTCCTTTTATTTGAACTGCATTAAAAGTTGATAGCTTTTTACAAAAGAATGGGCTCTATACACTGAATCAATAAGCAGCAAACTGAGATAGTTGATTAGATTCAGATGTTGGCAGTCTTGCATTTCCAAGTATGGAGAAACTTCAAGTTGGGTGATTTCTATTCATCCCTTCTTTCTTTTTGGTGGGCCATTCTTATCTTTTTCCCTCCTTTTGTAAGTAAACTTGATCAGAAGCAATCCCAATAAAGTGTGAAGTCTAAACCTGTGTCCTCCAGCAAAGGCAAAGGCAAAGGCCTCCTTCTGCATGGGTAGGTCCTTTTTTCCTCTTATATTTGTATGTCTGTGCATGTTGTCAAATACAGGGGACATCAGTTAACAGAAGCATGAATGTGGAAGATGGCCTGACTAGACCTACCAATTCCGAGCACTGTGGCGGAAAAGAGAGTGTCAAAGTGTTGGAAGTCTTTCTTTTGTCGATATTGTTACCAATGCGCATCGACACGTGGTAGAGTGAATGGAGGGTGACATGGACATGCCATTTGGAAGCAAGCTTAGTCTCTTTTTAATGATGGAAATTTGTTAACTGTGATAGGTGGAAAGGAGATTGAATTAGATTCCTTCACATGCTCTAGACTCTCTTTACCCACCTAATCTTCCTCTCTTCAGTATTAATACTTGAAAATTAAAAGAATTGTTATCTTTATCCCGACACCTCTAAACCCTGTTTCCCATCTTCCAACTTCCTCGTGGGTGCTGAAGTTCATTTCTGAGAAGACCCATTTCACATCTAGTCAAGGTTTATCATTTACTTAAGCAAAAAATTAACAAATCTTTGTGAAAAGCTTTACATAGAGACCTGAGAAAAAAAAACAGTGAAGCTAACCACATCTATGGCATGAAAATGCATAAACAACAATTAGTAGGAGTGTTTAGTTGTCAATTTCTAAGTGATTAGATACATTTCTTCGGTTGATTGTGGATTAGAAAATAGAGATACATCTAGGAATGCATGCGCATCTTGATTTGCGCAGACAAAATGAAATAAAGAAAGAGTAAAATGAGTTCTTCAATGTGTCTCTTGGCATTGTAGTCAATTTTGTCCGAATTGCACCAACAGTCACCTTCCATGTTTCCCTCCTTCTAGACTTGTTAAGAAGAATGCAAGCCTTATCTTGTAGGAGAAACCCTTGGCCATGTATCCACTAGTAAATAATATATTTCAGCCATTTCTGTTCATTTTGGACCCAGATTTTTTTTTTACTTTTTTAAATATGTTCCAGTCAAATTTCTGAAATTTTAGTCAAAATCGGCCAAAACATGGGCCCAATTTGGGCTAAAATATTGAAAATATCAATATTTTTCAGTAATCACGATAATATCCATATTGCACCCTCGGATATTGAACAAAAATAGTCTGAAAGTATAGATTCATTGTAGCCAATATTTGAAACTGAGACTTTCGTTGGCAATTCCACATTTAATTTGAGGTCATCAATGAAGTTTAGTCTAATTCTAGAATCCTCATTAAGAAAAGCATGTTTAGAAGAAATAATACTCAAAAGGCAATAGTCAGCTTTTCTTTATTATTTTAGTGGGAGGGAAACAACAGAGTTATGGGACTCATATACTAAAGAAGCTTACGGGGAATGGAACCTAATAAATTAATGGCCCTTGAGGACTTCTGTAATACCCAATTAAGTTTTTTAATTGGATTTAAGAAAACAAAGATTCTGTTTTAAAAAGATAGTAAAGTTTAAATGTATGGTATTGCAGCAAGCCAGCAAGATACGACGTGTTGGGCATAGAACGATGCACCAAACAGATAATTGTGATCTTTTTTTCTCTTATCTTTGTGTATAGTCTGAGCTGTCACGAAAAAATATATATAAAGGCTTGTATGTATAATTTATTTATTTTCATTTAAATCTAATGAGGCTTCATTTATCCAGATTCAGTATTGAAATATTTTAAAATAATGTAAAACTTCATACTGTTAAAGTGTGATATAAAGAGAAGTACACAAGTAAGAGATGTATAAAATTTTATCCCCATCTTATGATCATATTCTTTCGATTTCAAATATTTAAAAATTAATGACTTTCATTTATTGAAATTTAAAAAGGCAAAAATTATATAATTAGAATAATCAATTGGAGGCGAAGCTGTACATGCTCGATATTTATTTAACCATTTATGCAATGCATTCTACTATGTAGGGCCCATGATTTCTTTTATGAAAAATCTCACTGGAGAATCTCCATAACCTACCAAATTCTAACTCTTGTATCATGCTTGATGTAAGGGTCTTGGTCAGTAGCAAATTTTGAACCTATCCAATTCAAATTCTATTAGATTGGGATCTCGTAAATTAAAATTCTATAAGATTTAAATTTTGTTGTTTAGTGGTTTATACAAGTAGAAGAGAATATAATAAAGACTTCGATTTTGGTTGTTTGCTTGATCTAAAAAAGTTGTAGTGAATTAACAAATAAAATGTAGTAATACCAATATAAATTTGCAAACACGTGTGGAGGGCTATGATTTAGTTATTTAAAAATTTAAAATTGTTGATATTGATGGATGCCACTCTGGATGACAAAGGAAGGTTGTATGTGTTGTTATCATCAAAAAGTCATTTATATTATTATCAACTATAATTAAATTTTAAATTGTTTTTTTTTATAAATTAAGAACTAAAATGATGGTGATATCGAGGCAAGTCATAGTCTTTTGCTCCTTACAAGTTCACACATGAAAAAACCATTTTATTCTTTTCCTTTACTTGTTAATGAAAGGTATAATTTTTGGTATAAGAAAAAATCTGTTCAAAATTTGTTAGTTTTAGGTCAAATTGATATGAACAAAATTAGTACTTGTCAGTTTTTTTTATGAAAATGTTGAAATTAATTAGTAGAGCGACATTTCGGTTTATTTTAAAAATAGTCCATTATAAAAATCATACCTATCAAAATGATTTATATAATTGAAATATTTGCTGATATTTTTTAATCTCGTAAGACACAAGCACACGAATATGACGAGGTGAAATGTTTTTTAATTAGTTATTGTATAGAGGTCTGAACAAATTGACACTAGTGTTTGCATCGACACATGGTAATAAAGAGAAGAAGTTGATACTAACAGAGATTAAACATCAGTCTCAGTCTATTTACTCATTTCTAACAATCATTTGATAACACAACTAATCCATGCAGAAATCTGCCACAGTTGTTGGAGTGGAGCCCCTTCCTTTCCCTACCAATCCACCATATCCCCTTCCCTTCACTATTCAGTAGTGTAGTAGGTTAGTGAACCCCTTCCACCAAGTCCAAGTCATCCGCCTGATCAATGCAATGCAATCTCAACTTCAACGACAAAATCAAAGGCTGGGCATCCAGACTCTATTATATACCACATCAAGCATGTCAAGATTTCAAACCTCCACCCTTTACGATAAAGGCCAGTGATCTTCTCACGAACATTTTGTGTTTAGCGACACGAGTTTTAGTGTATTCTCAATTTTACTCTTCGCATGAACAGTAAAATTTCGATAGGCTGATTTTTACTATTCATATGAATTTCGGAGAACTGATTTCAAATTTCGGAGAGCCGAATTGCACTGTTCATGAATTTTGACTAGCCGATTTGAAATTTCACAGAACCGAATTTCACTATTGATGAATTTCGACGAGCCGATTGCACTGTTCATAAATTTTGATATTTTTTTTTCTACAGTACTGCAAATTGAACATCACAGTAAAACTCGTGTCTGTATACATAAAATGCCCGTATGAAAATCACTGGCCCAGGATAAATTGCCATCCTTATACGTAGCAAACATGCCTAATTTGGGTCAACCTCCGCATCCCCTGCTAAGCCCCCTTTTAATTACAAGTTGAACACTTAAGATGGATCATTGAGTTTTCAGAGTCAGTTGCCACCTTTGTTTGAAGTTGAGACGAGACATGACAAAGTCTTGTTATCAATAGATGGTGGATATGCAACACCAAACTTTATTACGATCAAATATCTTAACACCTCTCATTTCAATTCAAAGTTTAACAGTTGAACATAACGTGTTTGCGATGTAACACTAACCACAACCGCTTTTTGGGTCCAATTAGATTATTGGACCCACACAAGCCACATGACATAAATTCAAGGACAAGTCCTCCATGACATGATTGAAACACTTAATTAGTATTTAGGAGATTAAAATCCATTATTTCCCCAAATACAAAAAGGTTCAAATTCCATTTCTTAGAAATATCACTCTTCATTAAATGATCTCTTTTCCTAACAAGCCAAGAGCTATTTTTTACACTACGGTTAAAATTTGGCTCCTCTCAAGCTTTACGAGATAGAGACTCCTTTGTTATCTCCATTTCTCTTGCAATCAAGAGAATATTATCAATAAAAGAAGAAAAACTCTCACTGAAGAAGACCTAGGAGAACCAGATATGACACAAGAAATACTATAACACTGTTTCATGCAATTGGCAAACAAGACCCAAAAGGACATCATAGCTTATCTTTGAATATGAATGATTGATTATATTTACCATGAAAGATAAAAAATAAATATATTTTACAAAACCTTTAACAGGACAGCGAAAAAAAATGGTGAAACAACCGTATCCAGCATGACACAGAGATGGCCAAGAGACATGGGACGATCCAAGTCCAGAGACTCATGAAAAAGCGCTCAGGAATCCCACACAAGCTTTAATTGAGACCAAGAGAGCTCCCTATATATTTCCAGGGTTAGGACAGTAGAAAATACTTGTTCTGAATATGGTTTTTTCTAATGATAATAGAATCATCTAGGAGAGTATTTACAGGTCGCGAGTCCGAATTAGCGTTGACAAAACAAACCTGCAGAAAACCAAAGAGATGCTTCAGTTTTGTAGATGGTACCTTTCCTTTTATCTCCTACATGTTTGTACCCATCAAGTATATATATCATCAAGAAAAATTAAGCAGTATCCTCTCTGACTACTTACACCAGCAAAACAAAGTCGTCTTGCAGAATAGATATTAAATAGTACATAAAATCATGAGTGTGAAAACATGAACTAGAAATACATGAAACAACAAGGTATCAGTTGCCAATTTTCTATACTGAAAGGTCAATGGTCAAATTTACACAACTGGCATGGAATTTAAAGCATAATCACTTTTCTTGTAACTGAGCTAGAAGCATTAGAGAAAACAAACAACCTAACTGGGCCAGAAATGATATTGGGAGCGAGGCCGTGAATATTCAATCCTCTTTCTGATGTAAAACACTAGGTAGGCTATTACCATTCAGCGTGGCATGATAGATTCGCTTCTCAGGAAGCCCCATTTCAGAAAGTATTAGATTTCCCTGTAAGCCAAACGTGAAAATGAAATTGAGTTGGAAAAACAGCCAATGAAGAAAAAATGACAGAACATTGAACTGTTCAAAATCTCATTCATAGGCTTCCTTTATGTCAGCATATGCATAAAAATCAACATCTTAAGGATTACCTCTCATGAATCAGAGTAATGAATTTAAAAGCCTTGATAGTGGTTATTTTCAACCTCAGGTTGCAAGTTGGGCTGGACCTAACGAACCTCGAACTTGGAAAGTTCGAATTTCGGCTCAGGATTGGGCCTAAAAGCATGAGCGAAAGTGGATTCCAACAGGACTCATGTAGCGCCAAGTTCAACCAGAACCCAAACCCAAAAAAAAAAAAGGTGGTTCTCATATCACTCTCCAAAAAAAAGTTTCGTTCTCACCCAAGTGATGTCATCCATATTGTTACATGCCGACAACCTAGCTACAGCCAGCTGCATGCAAGCCAATTCATTGCAATGGGCGGCTTTAAATGCCCATGCACAAATAGGGTAGCCCAGAATTGGCATAATAATTAGATTACTCTAGGTATGGTTTTTATGGCCCCAAGATCAACAGCAAAAGTACATGCAGTAAATCATGGCTTGAAAATTGAATTTGCATATAGATGGGTGACAGGTTAGGGACCCAAATGGGTCCTAGACATACTACACATTCGATGCTGTTGTCCATGAAATCCATATGGGTGACATCACTGACCTCAAGTATACATCTTTTGAGATACAAAGCACAAATACAAGAACTGAATTGAAATGGATAAATACGTTGGTAAATCTGAGCCCAATCTAAAACCAAACTTAACGCAAATTGATCATATATCAGCAAATTGAACTCAAGTTCAGACACCAAAAACAGGAGTTTCACAGGACAATGAAGCCTAGGCAGCTACAGGGCAAGAGAAGGAGGTAGGTGTTGACTGCTAAAGCTGGTTCTGTGAGAATCAATAATTGATTAAACTGAAAACAAACACTACAATTAAGGCAGAAGTGATCTTTGGTCTTGTGTCTTGGTATCAAATCTTGATAAGATTTAGATCCAATATGTTTGCCCAATTTTTTAAACTCAAATTGTATCACAAAATTGCTATTTGCCTTGAATCATAAATCGTGAATTGTAAATTGTAGAATCATAACATTCACACTTTCCCTCCAAAAATAATATAAATATTTTTGAGATGACAGCAAAAAATTTATTGAAAGAGGGAAAGGAAAATACATATCTGGAGCTCAGATGCCCAGACATGGCATGGATATGGCAAGGACACGGATGCTACTAAATCAAGAATTATAGACATAACATTGGAACACTGGCCACCAAAAAGGATCTCGGTATTATAGATCTAGAAAGGGCTTCCTAAGGAGTGATTAGAGACCTCCGCAACAGGCTTGTCATCCAACTGCATTGGCTGTCTACATTCATCCTTCTGATGAACTCAATGCAAGAGTTAATCTGATGTACAATACATCTAACAGTTTGTTTTTTTTTTCGAAAGATTACCAAATACATCTAATCAGTGTTACAATCCATTCTCCATTTTATCTTGCAAATTGCAGCATGGCAAATTTACATCTGCAGCACCTCCCCACTCCTTCACTATTTGGCACATGAAAAACCAGGAACCATACTGCAGTCATCCATAAAGTTGATGTGATGGGCATGAGTGTGAATGTTCACCTAATCAAAATATCTCCAGAATAAAGAATCCTAGATATCAATTCTTAGGCTTGTTTTCTGAGTAGTAAATTTTATGTTCCTAGCCATTTTTATACAGTATGCTTAAAACGATACAATCCATTGATCTGGGTGTTTCAGGTTTTTTTTTATATCCATGGTAGGATCATCACATGGTTACCTAACCATGGGTCTCATATGTGTTGAAGAACACAGAAAAAAAGTGCATTTAATGAAACTAAGGACCTTATGATGCCTCTTCTGTTCCATGCTCTATTAAAGCTCTCATAATGAACCAAACAATGATCTAGAGGGTTCTTTTTGTAAACTGAAGGCATTCACTTTCATAGGTAGCATGAGCACTTTTTTAATTCTTAAATCTATCTCCTTATTTTTTATTGGATTCCTAACCTACATTGTGATGTAAAATAAAAAGGAAATCAGATATTTATTTCAAACACAATGACCTTACGGAAGTTCTTAACTTCTTTATGGTCTTTCTTATAGCTAAAACCATAGTTCCAGTAACTCATGAGAATTAAGTCCCCAAAAACTTGATAAAACTACAGTTAACAGGAACTCCAAACATGAATACCTCATTAGCCATTAGTTTCCGCACATTATTAGCATAAAGTTTAGGATCTTCCTTTTCTTCTTGTGAGGGGTGGTAGACAGGTAACTGAATCACCTCCAAATAGTTGACAAATTGACAAAGAAGTAAAATTACATGGCGGACCTGCAATCAAACAAAATCTTGAGCCTCACAGAAACAAAATGTACATTGTTGCATTGAAACACTTGCATAACTCTACAAGTTTTAAACATGTTAGGTGATCAAAATCATTCATGGGCTGGGCCCTGTTTTGAATGGGAGATGCTGGGCCCCAATAATGGGAAGAAGAAAGTGATAATGATAGATACTGTACCAAAACATGTTCTCCATTGGCTGATGGTAACCAACCAATTTCCCCTTGTTACGTCGTTACATTTTTTTTAAATGATAAGCAATTTTATTCATTCAAAGAAGGGGAAAACCTCCCAAAATTACAGTACAAACCCCAAAACAGGAAGAAACAAACAAACAAAGAAAACTGATACAGAGTATCAAACTACACCTTACACAAAAGGACAGAACAATACTGAACTAGTATCCAGCTTACAGACATACACAAAAAATTACAGTACAAACCCCAAAACGGGAAGAAACAAACAAACAAAGAAAACTGATACAAAGTATCAAACTACACCTTACAAAAAGGGACAGAACAATACTGATACAAGTATCAGATCAACAGCTTACAGATACACAGGAAAAACAATCTGATACAGTCATCCAGATTTCTACAATCAGATTGTATGTATAGCTGGGCCATACGACTGTTGAACTGCGTTTCCTGCATTATTATGAAGCAGGGCTCTAGTCTTTCTCCAGGTTGAGATATAAATTGTTAAACTTGGATGCATTATTTTTCCCTTTTTATAATGATACAATTAGACAATTGGACGCATTTATCTATTCGCAAATCAGATTAATGGCAAAGTAGCAACCATGATGATGACGACGATGATGTCTATTTGCAATCCAACAATCAGTTAGGTCTACATCCATCTTCATTTGCACCTTCAAAATAATATGTAACTATGCTATTTGTTCCGATATCTTTTATATTGAAATTAAAATCTAAATATATTGATCATATGCCGAAGATACTATTATAGGCCTGGTAAGGAACAGAACTTGATTGTCACTGGTGAGACCTATGCCATAAAATGGTTTGAGAAGAGGCATGTGTTATAATAGCAGAGCGATGGTCTTACACAAACCTATCAATAGTTTGGAAATCTGTTTGAAGATAAATACCATGCAAAAATAAATAAATAAATAAAATATTTTACCAATCAAAATAAATTCTATTGGAAAAGAGATCAGATTAACAGGGCATCACATATCATTTTATGAGACCAAAGAGATGGCCCAAGATTACTGAATGACATAGCTATATCCACTTATTCTTCTAACATATTACTAAAAACAAGCATTCAATAGTTGGGACACAATTTGGTCTTTTGGCCAGAGTGCATCTCTCCTTCAAAAATGCTATATTGGACTTAAAAGAGACCATATAAATGAATGCACATCAGCACTTTTGAGCTTCAGACTTGCAAGTTGGATGCAAATTCTTGAGGGGTGAAAGCAATTTCTTTCCAAAATTAATGTTGACTTTACTCAATATTTACTCTTCTACATTATTATTTTTCAGTTTAGAACCATGGATTGTATAAGATTGTTACTTTGTGGAACAACAGAAAACCATATATTAAAAAGGAGAAAAAAAAAACTCACCCCGGAAATGGTATCCCATGCGGGACTGAATCTCCGGTAAGGATATCTAAGAATTACTGGAAGCACTGGTGCTTTGGATAGAAAAGCACCTGTCTTGAATGGAAGAAGGAAATCTCCATTTGTTGTTGTCCCCTCTGTGATTGAGTCAATAGTCAAGCGAGAGCCCATTACAATGCAAAGCAGCACTCAATGAATAAATAATAATTGAGTTCTTAGTGGGGTGACTGATTTTGTGGTTTATGATAGGATCAAATAGAAATTAGAACTTGAAAAGCCGACCCCAAGTAAATGGGCTTTTGGCAAATGATGATGATAATGACTTGAACCCGCAATTTTCATGGTTGCAACAGTGAGCAACTTCCAATTGTGCTGCAGCCTCTTGTCAATAATGACCAAGCATTTAATGAGGTTGCATTTACAAGGAATATATGATGAAATAAGATAAACACATCTACAGGATCAAGAATGTTATCCCACAATGAAGGATGCAATATTTCTTACACATGATTTCCATAACTCGGAAAAAGCTTTGATACTAGGAAAAAAAGAAAATGGAATGACTTTTCATAATTCCAAAGTCCATTGGTAAGAGGTACATAAGATTAGATGTCAATGCATTACTCCAATCAGAATGATAGTTACATTGGATTGAATGGCAGTTCACTCCCATGCATCAATATCAATGCAAACCATTGGATATCAACCTTATCCTGTAAATGGTCATAACCCCGAGCATCAATCTGACTGAAAGTGATGCTTATCGATGAATTTGATCACATCATTGGAGTGAAAGAAAAAATCACTTTGGTCAGAGTGGCACTCAGGGTCATGACCATCTCCACTGCTTCAAATAGTAAAACTATGACTTCACATGTAGGTAGGTATGAATGATGCTGCACACACGCAGATGAGAAACAGGAGAGTTAATGCACATTATCCAATATCTTGGCATGTAATTGAAGAACACGACAATTACAAAGTTTGATGTATCAAAATTGTAAAACTAATAATCTCTCAAAAAAAATTGTAAAACTAATGCACACTCACCTGGAAAAAGCATCATCATAGGAGCATTTTTATTTTGATGAGCTGCTTGAACTCTTTCTGTTACAACACCTATGACCAACAAAGATTTTTTTTTAAATATAAAAAGCTCAATAAAACATGTGAAAGATGAAATCTATTTACTGTAAAAGGCCAGATAAATGAAAGGCAAAATCATCAAAACCTCTCTTGACCAATTTCTTCTTTTGATTATTCAATACAAGAAGAAACATATATTTCTCTTATGATGATCAAAATTAAATATGATTTAATCAATGACATTTTTAGATGGGATAAATGGTTTTGATGATGGTGATAACGATGATGATGTTTGCTAACATGTTTAGATCTTTGTCATAGCAACTTACTTCTTCCATCTTCTTCTTCTTCTTAAAAAAGAAGAGGAAGTAACCACGTGGTTGCAGGTTTGAGCACTATGGGTGTCAAATAGGTGATAAGCCCACAACAAAGAA
The DNA here is from genome assembly GCA_022113865.1 of Chimonanthus praecox. Taxonomy (NCBI): domain Eukaryota; kingdom Viridiplantae; phylum Streptophyta; class Magnoliopsida; order Laurales; family Calycanthaceae; genus Chimonanthus; species Chimonanthus praecox. Next base: position 34,651,895 of record CM039086.1, read on the forward strand.
TAGGAAGTCAAATCCAATTGTGAGCACCAACCCCAGATGGATGGGATAGATGGCTATGACAATGATGTGGCAATTTTCTGTTTGATTTCTCTTTAAAAAAGTAAAAGGCCAGTAGGCGAAAGCAGAAGTCCACAAATGTCCGGAGTATGATGGTCATAGGAAGCAAGAGTAGTATGCCACGACTTTCGAAGAAATCATTTAAAACCGATTTCTCTCATTTAAACTTTACAACTTGATTATGGGAAAGCTAATGCAAATGAATGTCAAGGGAAAGTTAGTTACCTGAAACACCCTTAAATTCAGATGATTTCGACTCCCGTTGAACATATACACAACCAAGGCACTTACTGCAGAACACAAACCAATGGAGTTTGGTAAATTTGTCCTTGTGCCGCTAATGACATTTTTAAGACAAGTTCAAAAGGCCATAACAAGTACTAAATAAATTACACTTATAATGGAATAATGAAAATTCTCAAAAATGGGACCAAGCATATCTAAAAAAGCTACGGGATGTCCAAGTGTTAGCTGTTCAAGCATTAGACTAGTCCTAAAAAGCAGCATCTAAAATTAAAATACATGTCAACAAAGGTAAGACTGGAGGTTTCCAAATTAGAATTAAAAGCATGATGACACCAGTTGGTATGAAAAGTGAGAACCAGGTCGGAATTTATGAGAAAAGATACCAAGGAGCACAATTATGAACTTTTTGGAAGCCTTTTTCTATCTAAATAGAGTTGGTCACTTGTGAGGAAATGTCCTTGGCAAATGGATGAAGTTGCCACATGACTCATAGATAATGTATCTAATTAATGAAATATCTAGCACTATTCTAGTTACCCTTTTATTTTTATTTTTAAAGATAAAATTTGAACCCTAATCTCTAAGTCCTCCACTTTAGACCCATCGCCAATTTTCAACTAGATGGAATACATAAGTAATGTAGATCAAATCATCATTATGGATTGCAAAGATCAAACTGCCCTTTTTGAAAGAGAACAATAATTGTTACTAAAATAGGTACACGTGTACAAGTGTTATGAAGCAGTAAAAAAGAGTGTTTAACTGTCAAGATGTACAAGATCACTTCCCCTCTATACAAGCTGGTACAACCCTGTATTACAACTATAGTATAAGAAAACGTCCCTTAATACACCAAGAAAGCCAAAGCTATTCATGATCAAACTACATGTCTCAACTCCATTACCAACCATCTGAAGCAATATAAGACTCTAGATCAAGATTAATTTTAGACACCAGCACTAGCATATGGATAGCAATGTATTAATCACGTATAAGCATTGCAACAAAAGCTTATGGGAATTGTTACACAAGCCAGGAAACCAAGTCAAAGGCCCAAAAATAATCATTAATAAATAGTCAAACAATCACAAACGTATAAAAAGAGTGAGTGTGTGTGTGTGTGTGTGTGTGTGTGTCCTCCATCATCATTGAGTGCGACTCAGTTCTTAAGAAATTTATATAGCATACCTTCAAGACTCAACCAAATAAATCTTCAGTTCTTTGATCTATGCATACCCAACTTGACCCATTTATTATAAAAGTTGGCACAACGCAACCAAGCTTAAATGAGTTAACCTAAACCAACCCATTTATTAACTGAACTAACACAACCCGACCAGGATTACACAGGTCAACCTAGCCAAACCATCTGTAAAACAACCTAACTCTTTTTTTTATGACCAAGGTATCAAGGCTTCTTAGAGCATCCAACTAATTATCGAGGCATGTGCAAGCCTCCCTACCCACACACACTAGGTAACTCAACCCTAACTCATTTATTAAGCGGGTCAATCAACCCAATCGAAGTAGAGAACCAAGCTCAAATGAGTCAACCCAAGTCAGCCTATCTATTAAAAGCTTAACTCAACCCGACTCATACCAAACTTGACCCACTTATTAAATGGGCTGACCCAACTTGAACATCCTTAAATGGGTTGATTCAACTATACAAGATCTATATCATTTATCAAGCAAGTTAAACCAACCTTCGGCTCAAAATTAAATGGTTGACCAAACGCAACTTGCACCAAAGCCAAGCCATTGATTAAACACTTTTACCCAACTCAAAATAACACACTTATTACACTAGTTGGCCCCACCCAAATTATCCTAAATGGGTCAATTTGACCCATAGCTAAGATAACTCATTTATTAAATGGGTTGAGTCGACTGGGGCACCCAGCGAAATCTAAATTGGTTGATCCAGTTGACCCATTTATTAAATAGTAAACCAACTTAATACCTAGCAGTCTCAACTGACTTTATGAAATGGGCTAACCCAACCCCACCTTGACTCATTTATCACCAATTTCCTCACTAGGCTAGTGGCAAATAAACATAGAAAAAAAAATTGAAAGGTAAAACATAGGAAAAAATTTAGATTAGCAAGTGAAGTCCTACCCAGCCTTTTTCCCAAAAAAAGGAAAAAAAAAAAAATCCATTGAAATTCATTTTCCTAGGATGCTAGCAAACATGCCCTTTAGGTACAAAGCAACTCTTTCCCACAAACTAGAAATAGTGACTATAGTCATCGAAAAGATCTTTGAAATACAAGGAAATTTCTCAAAATTGTTTGGGATAGAAGAGAAAACTATTTCCCTTGCCAACTGCAGGTCCTTTCCACCATAAGGAACTAGATATTGAACATCATGTCAAAAGTGACTTGAAAGGGACATTCTTTTATTTTGATGAGCCAAAAAGTAACATATATCCAATGGAAATCAAGTTCACATGCTTTTTTTTTAACCAAATGGAGGAGAAGGAAAAAAGATGTCATCCAAAAGCATAAAGAGGAAAGAAAGCCCACCTCTCCCAAATCTGCACCTAATATATTATTCTTTCTTACTTTCCAATCTGCATCTGCAGGTGCTGCACTCATCTCAAATTCTCAGGTTCAGAGGATTCTCTGATTAAAAATGACATGGGGACAGTACAACTAAGCCATCCAGATAAGAGCAGCCACCCGTCTAAGGCAATGACATCAACCAATCAAATAAGAAACCCATTAAAACAACCAATCAAATTGACCATTATTATTTTTGTCCTTTCAAGTCATAACTTTTGAACATGGCTAGAAATGGCACACGAGAATAAAAGATAATTTTTGGTGGACTGCAGATGCTGGACTCAGATCATACTCCGATCTAAAACCCAAGAGAGAGTTCATATCCGAATGACAAGTGTCATATGTGCAGTGCAGGCTATATATCAAGCATTTGATCTGGATTCATAGTCATATTTGGATTTGAACCCCAGAAAACAAATGGGAATGTGGATTTCCCTAGAACCTACCTGTTTACATCTCTGACCATATTAAAAGCCATGTTCTCTATCAATCCACATTCTACCAAGTCTTTTCTCACTACTTCATTCTAACTTCTTGTATTCGTGAATATTCTTCATACTGGGTTTTGGTTTAGATATTGCTAGTATTGGGTACAAACAAGATAAAGTTTTGTGTGATTGTCAAATACTGCATTCGTAATGGGGCATTCTATAAAAAATGAATATTTGCATTCTCATATATTTATATAGTAGTGAATGTTGGGATTTGAAGAAATGGTAAGAAGAAAGAGGTGTATGAAATGCATAAAGTAACAATAGAATAAAATTTAGAAGAATACATCTAACGAAACCTAAAATTTGTTCTGGTAGCGGGGCAAGATAAGGAGTGCCCTTTTGATGGATTGGGCATGTATATGTAAAGTATACATATCTTGTTTGTTTACATCTATCTACTTGACAATCCATTGACCTATAGTTGCGCCCATGTACCAAAATCCATCATATCATTTTCAGTTTTTTTTGAAAGGTAACTTCATTAATCACAAAAAAAAAAAGATATAAAAGACCAAAACAAGTAGGCAGCAACAAACCCATCATACGGAGAAAACCAAACAAATACAAATCCCCTCCCAAATATTACAAGAACTTGTTTACAATTTTTGTGGTTAAAGTCAACTCATGATGAGCCATATCATCTGCAGTTGAGTTTGCGGAACGAGGAGACCAAACAATCTTAAAATCATAGGCAGCAATAGAATGCCGAATCATCTCAATTTTATCAAAGAAAATCCAAGGGCATTGAGAACTCAACACCCACCCCACAACTATCTTGGAATCTCCTCCAATAATGCTTCCATGAACCCCTAACTCTTCCAGCTCCAAGATGCCTCTCCATAATGCAAACAACTCCACCTCAAGTACTGACCCATTAGGAATTAGGCCAGCAAAAGAAAGCAGTGTATTCCCCAGATGATTATGAATAACCCCTCCATAACCTGCAAGACCCATCTCATGCATACAACTTCCATCAAAATTGAGTTTGAGGAGCCCAACAAAACTATTTTAGCCCCCCCTCCTCTTTTCCACAAATGCTAGGTTACTAGTCACTTGAATTCTAGTCACACTAATAAGTAGTGCACCCCCAAGAGGCAAGAAATGCCAAGCCACAATGAACTAATAGAAAAAGGAGATAAAAAGAGATACTTGGTGCAACCCAACTGCAACTAGAAATTCTATCATCTTTTAAGATAATTCATACGATAGCCTCTTCATACAGACACCAAAGCACACTTCAAAGTAGCTGATGTCCAAATGCCTAACCTTCATGACCATTAACAGACATCCATCTTGACATAACCATCCCTCAGTTCAGTTGTGCCTCAACTACCACAGTATGCATTTATTGCAATTGCTAATATTTTACTATAGAACAAATGAAGCGAGGAAATCATGTAAATTAAATGGATGCACATATGGACTCAAAGAATTGTACATTTGAACAACAAAATAAAAGAATACTTTTTTGAAAGATAACAAAATAAAAGAAATTTTTTTAATTTACTGTGTACAAAGGTATAAACTTACGATTCAAATGAAGATCATGGCATGTAAACAAAAAAAATTGCCATCATAAATAGAAACTAACCTGATAAGACCAACTAGAGGAAGCTTGGCCACTGATCTCTTTGGCGATGAAACCCACAACGACCAAATTTGGGCAAAAAGAAATTGAAGGGAACATGTCAAAAACTAAAAAAAAGGATGGGACAAGTTTCAACTAAATCTTTACCTATTGAAGCTAGAAAACGAAACAAATTTCAAAGTGCATACAATAAATCGACTAACTTACCTTTGCAACAAAACTAGGAAAGGAAGAAGACATATGATACAGAATATCCAAATACGATATGTGGTTGGATATGATTGCTCCAGGCCTTTCAGATTCTTCAGACTGATCTTTGCACTGATTCTAAGAAAGCAGAAGATGGCAAGGGGGTGGGATGGGTTTGTGTGTGGGGGGATGGGGAAGTAGAACTATCAGTACAAAATGACTTCCAAGGACCTAGTGAGTATAATATAAATTAGATCTTATAAGTAAAAAGAGAAATTAAAAATGATAAGATGGAGAAGCAAATTCATTCCACAAATTTAAACAATGTGATAGAACACTAGAGCAAGGAAATCCACACACACATGCACGCAGACACACTGGAGCAAGGAAATTCTTCCTACAAAGTGTTTGATTGTGTCCCTCTTCTCTTAGTGTCTTCCATTGCAATAATTTCCTGACACATTGCATATGAACCCAAACCATTTTAAACAACATAAGTCCTTTCTTATAAGAAAAACAGTAAATTTCCTCTTATACACTCGTTTCTAATTCTATCTTCTTTATGTTGCTCCATACTTCCATCTTATGATAGACATCTACATCAACTTTTCATTATCCTATCAAGGCAGCAGATAATAAATACTAAAATCAGCTCCCAGCGCAGTAACATAAGAAGAACAATATACCACACAAAACAGCAGAAATTCTACCTCGATGGAAAAAGGTGTTGGGACTTGGGACTTTCAATGAGAATTAGCTTTTGCATAAAAATCAAGGTAGTTTTTATAGAAAGTAAAGTGGTTTTCCAACTCACTTTTTATTTTCCATGTTTGCTAAAAGATGAGATTTTCAATGAAAATGTGCAAAAAAAATATCTTACCCAAGGGGCCATTTTCAAAGAAACCACTTTCCTTTAGGTGAGGATAGGAAAATGATTTTTCTCTCCACTTTCTAATAATCTAATAAGTGGAAACACACGAACATGTCCTAAAAGTTGGAGTTAATTATAATCACATTAAGGAGACTTTAAAGATAGCGTAGGTGACAAAATGAGAAACTCGTTTAAGGTGGTTTGGTAGAGAGAGAGGAAATAATACATGATAGACAATGAAGTGACAGATGTCATGGTTTATGATTGGATGAATGGGAAAAGTATGGTTCAAATAACCAACCTTTGGTAAAAGGGATAATGGTAAACTTCTACCTCAAAAATACATACATTCTACCAAGTAATTCAAATCCATCACGATTTGCTCAAACCCAAACGCACCCTTAAAATTGCCACTCAGAGCCTCTCTTTTTTAGACAATTCAATCATAATCAATCATTTAAATAACCAAACTCAGACATTAGAAGTTTTCTTTCTTTACTTAAAAATAAAAAAAGAAAGAAAATTGAAGTCCCAAAAATTACATCTTTTTCCAGCTTCCTTTCCAATGGCATAAAGTGTTTCAATCATTCTCCTCAATAACTTCACACCATCAACTTGTACAAATTTTGAAGAAACATCAAGTGGGAATGCAATTGAAGAAGCAATATCATCATTCACTCAAACAGAGAGAAGATAAAAGAAGAGAATTCACCTCATCTTCACCACTCTCCAGAGCAAGAGGACTCCGCCTCGACTCCCGGATCCAGTAAATGCCGATCGTGAAAAGCAATGCCCTGGAGAAGAATCGTCCGCACTGAACAATGACGACCCGGCGCCATCCGACCATGTGGGCATAGTCCTCCTGCTCGTCTTCGCGATTGGGCGGAGAGAATGCAGTGAAGAAGCGACAGATCAGGTAATACAGTACCAAAATAAGGGATCCGATGATGAGACGGAGGGGAAGGATAGTAACAAGGGCGAATGCAACAAGGATCTTCTCGGAAATCGGCAATTCGCCTCTTCCCATCGTGCCGTAGACGTCTTTGCGGACGTAAGGAGCGAATTTCTTCTCCAATTCATCGAAATCGATGGAAGAGGAGGATTGAGGGGAATGATGTTTGAGGAGGGGGCTCTTGTCCTTGGTTTTTTCTTCTTCTTCTTTGGGTCTGAAGGAAGAGGAAGACGTATCGGTATCATCGCTGTCGAGAGCTGGGCTTTTGGAAGAAAAGTCTTTCAGTTCCGTAGCCATCTTCAAAACCCTAAAGCCCAAACCCTAACACTAACCCTAGATTTATGTGGTGAAAGCCATGAGAGGAAGAAGAAAGAATTTCAGTTGCAGAGAGATACGACTGCCGTGATGTTGTCGAAAAGGAGGCGAGTCGTACGCCCACGACCAGCACTTTGGATTACTTTCGGCAAATAATGAGTACTTACGGCCATATTTGTCCGTCACTATTTTTTATAAAATAATTTAAATACGGGTAGTTCCACGGGATTACGTCTCAAGAGATAGAGATAAGATATTTAGGGTATTGTTTATTTCATTCTTCTATATTATAAAATTATTTTAAAAAAATTTAGTGATTTGGTGGGTGAAGTGATCACTTATTCGATTTCAGTAATTCAATTTGTTATTTTGTATAAAAAATAGTCTCAATTAAATAAATTTTAATGAATCGATAGTGATCCGGTCATTGATCCGGCGAGTTGATCAGTGAGCCGATTTATATCGCAGTGAAAGGGTCAGTGATCTGACGAGCTGACTAGAATGGTTTGATGAGCTGGTCGAAGGGCAAAATGGGTAATATATTAAAATCCGTGTCGAATTATACAAAACTCATGTGGGAAGATTGCTATCATTTAAATAATTCTTATTTTTACGAATGTTAATTTTTTTAGTTTAATACAATAAAAGAATTTTTGTAATAATTCATCGATAATATTTTTCTATTGTTAGATGGGTAAACTATAGGTTATAACTCAATTATATTTAATCTAAATGATGATTGTGATGATAATAATAATAATAATATTAAATAATAAAAATTGTATATGTATCATATAGTTAATTTAATCTTTTTTTTTTCAATGTTACTATGTAATATGAAGTCACAATAAATTTAGATTTTGACTTAGACTTGTGTCAAAGTAATCTATAAATTCATAAACTAAGTTAGATTAGTAGGTTCATAGGTCATTTAGTAGTAAGATGGGATACGGATAGGATTTGATGATGAGTCTAAGTTGTGAATTGATTCATAGCTTGGGATAGATTACCATGGTGTTTGGTTGGATCTTGGATTGGATGATGAATCTGTCAATTGAATAATAGACGGGTCATGAATGATGGATGAAGTCACGAATCGTGGATAAGGTCTTGGGTCGAGGTTGAGACGGATCTTGGATCGCGGGTTAGGTTGGGCCATATTTAGTTCAAAGGTTGGATTATATGCTTGAAATTTACAAGTTATAGAAATTGCTTTCTAACTCCTCACTCTAGAAAATTGATTTTCATACTTTTTATGGAAAACGACCAAGTCATGAAAATCATTTTTATAGAAAAGGTTCACACAAAATAATTTAAATGTAGAAATCATTTTCCATTTTTTTTGAAAAATGTTGCATACAAACGTGCTGTAAGTGTAAGCCTTGGCCAATATTTCGGCCACTATGGGCTGAATTATATTAAATTATTGTTAAAAAAAATCTATTGTCGATAAATCTGAAAATCCAAAAATCTCAGTTGAAATTTTAAGTATATTCAGTTCAATATTTCACAATATTTATATATCAACCTCTTAAAACATAAAATTAAAGATTTTCAATCAATTTTTTTTTCCTACAAGTGAGTTTTACACTTGTAGAGAATAATAACAAAAAATGAAGACAATCCCAGATATTCGTTTTACGTGATACAAGTCAGCAATGTATTTTAATTTTAAGTTGTCATCATTCAAGTATTACTATATTATAATATAATACTAGTGGGATTATGTACTCAATGATGCAAAGATTTTTTATTTACTTTGGCATTTCAAATCTATTCAAGAAACCAGTACGCTTGTCCTTTGCATGTGGAATGGCCTCAGTATATGAAAGAAGGAATAAATTGATATTTTTTTATGGGAAAGGAACACAGCACACTGATTGAGTAGTAGTTATGACGAGTCAGATTAGGTGGTGATGAATTTGTTAGAATGATTTTTTTAAATATGTAGTTAATCAAATCATGTTTTTTAAATTGTTTAAGAAACTCGAGTTAATTTGCTGCTGACTCGAGTTTCTGCCTCAGCAACATTCAGTTCCTGATCACACCTACAAAATCCGGTCTCGGATTGTCCCAGACTCAGGGCTAAGCTTGGGTTGATATGGTGGCAGTGCCTCAGCTTTCCATCTTGATCTCGTTTTCCATTTTGCAACCAAGATTTTCCTCCACATTAAATGATAATTGTTACATTGTTTGCTACACAGAAGCTTTTGATAGAATTTATCAGTTGAATCAGAATTATTTTCTCATTACACAAATCATGATCATAGTCATTAATCAGAAACCAATACGCTTGTCCTTAAGTAAATCTATCACATCAATTAAATTCTCAAATTATTATTTTACTTCAAATTAACACCATATATTAGGCAAATCAAATAAGCGCTCTCTCTCTCTCTAAGAGCTCTCTGAGAATGAATTTGCATAGAGTTTATACTTTATACAATTGGCCAATAGGTGCTAATTAGGCTACAAGGATAAATAAATTAAAAAGATGTTGACTTGCATTTGATACCTATACAATTTTCTCTTAATTGAATATAAGAAGTCACTTTTTTTTTAAATATTTAAAATTGCACATTTATCCAACAGTAGGATTCATCAAGCTAAATCAATAGATTTAGATTATAAAATTTAAACAATGTCAAATTAAAATATCAATATAATTAATGAGGTAGGTGAGTGTGAGAGAAAATTGAATCCATTACTATGGGCCTCATAACCCAAAGTTTGCATAATAGTCTTTTGAGGACAGTTGGTTTTACCACTAAAAATAATTTTTCAGAAAAGAATAATAAGTTTGTAGGAGGAGGAGAAAGATACGTGGGATGAAAGTGATAAAAGAATTTATAAATAATTAAAATTAAGTTTATATGAATAAATAAAATATAAAAATTCTTAATTAATCATAATATATTTATTTAATATCAAATAGTACACGAGTTAGCATAGGTTGTCGAGTTTAACCCAGACTTTTGGGTCAGATCAGGCCTTTAAAATGCAAGGACTGAGCCCAACCCAAATTTCATTTGGGCCTGAGTCCTTGCCGAGTAAAATCAATCTCTAGATTTCGTTCTGGTTTAAGCCTGATCAAGTTGCACCCCTACCATTACCATCAGGGTCCTCTTGTTGAAGTCAGAGGTACAAAACTCGGCCGGGCCGAGATATCGGCCGCACTTTTTCTTTCTCCTACCTTTTTTTTAAAAAAAAAAAATCCAAAAAAATTACAGTAAATGCAGATAATTTTAGGCTTATTGAATAGGTAATTTTTTCATAAAATATCAGGCATTTACATCTTCTAATATATTTTTGACGTTATGATATCGAGAAATTATATAATTAGTAATAAAATGGTGAAAATTACAAGGAAAAGTAGATAAATGAGGAAAATTTGTAGAAATAATTTCATAATTTATTTTCTTAGTCAATGAGTGTTATTTTAAGTTATGAATTATAGAAATAAAAATAAATAAATAATAAAATGATTGAAAATTAAATAATAATGTAGAAAAAATATTAGAAAATGAAACTAATGGAGTCCTAATCACTTGAATTGATAACCACACATATGTCATACATAATAATATAATGTTTTCTTTCATTTGAAAAAATAGATTTTATTTTTCATTAATAATAATTAGATAAATAAAATTATTAGATAAATTTATGAGTTCTAGTTAACTATGTTAAATTGATATAATAAAAATAAAGAATACCTTCTAATAATAATGATAATGGTAAAAATATTAGATGGTAAATATAATATTTAATTATTACAATAAGATAAATAAAAATAAACATTATACTTTTTACTTTCAACATAAGTAAATATTATATTTAAAATAAATAAAAAAATTACTTTCACATTAAAAGTAACTTATTGATAAAATATTAGAGTACACACATGAGCTTCCACGTGAGCTCTTTAGGAAGCTCACGTGAATTCCTTTTCATAAAGATGAGTTAGACTCATTTTAATACCCTTCTTCTCTTTCACTCTCTCTATTAAACCCTAACTGCCGCCGCCACCGCCGCTCTTTGTATTTTTCCCATCAACGAATAAGGAAAAGAAGAGAAAAGAAAGCTGTGAAAGGTGTAACAATTTTTTTTTCTTCAATCTTTTCTCCATATTTTCTTTTTTCTCTTCCCATTCTTTCTCGTTCGATATTTCTAAAAAAAAAAGGACTTTTTTTTAAAAAAAAAAATAACAAACAACCAAATTTTTAAAATTCGGCCGATATCATGACTGAATTATCGGTCAGAAATTCGATCATATCGGCCGAATTTTTTTGGTACGGCCGATATTTTGACCCCTGGTTGAAGTATAATATACTGGAAGAACGCCTGATTGAAAACTGCTACATCAACTAATTACATGAACAAGTGAGGTTACACTTATTTGTCATTAGTAATGAAGCCCTGTCATGCCCAAATCTAAATCAATTCACTGAAGCAACATTGGATTGCTGGGAAAGAACACAGAGTGTTGTGATTCATACAAGCCTCCATAACTACCTTCCAAGAAAGGGAAAAGTAAAATGCCTAAAAAACAATCCAAAGCAGGGGTTCCTTCACCTGTTGTGAAAGCCCCGTTCAACAGTATTTCAAAGAGAGTTGGCAACAGAAGAATACCAACATTATAAAGACATGAGAATCAAAACACCAAGCCCTAAGGAAACAAACAAACATCTCAACAGCTTGCCCTCCATCGCAGTGATTTCCTTTAACTGGCATGGACCTTCGACATTTTGGTGACAGCATTATGTGAACGTTTAGTGAAGAAGGGTGACCCTTTCCTGCAATTCCACCCAAAGAAATGTTCTCAAGAAAGAACTCCATTTACCTTTCCTTCAATGAGCTGTTGTTGGACCTTCTCAACTCCCACGATGGCAGGCACCCTTTCAAGGGTGAACTTAGGAAGAGAGAAGATGTTGATAGATGCTTCTGTCTCATGGAGATTGAAGATAAGCAGCTGAAAGCACTTCTCAGCCTTGTTTTCTCACTTTCAAGGACCTCAAAGTCAGGCTCATGACGGACAGCAGAAACCTGAAGTGCTTCAGGCAGGATGCAGTTGCATATTGACCCTATGGGGAAAAAAAATAAATGATTGAATGGATAAACAGTAATGTAGTTTGGGCATGAAGACATCTGTTCAAGATTTGGTTAATTGGTGAAATTAGCATACTGAGTCTGGGGACTTGAAATCATCGCATACTGACTTTGGGGACTTGAAGTCGTCACTTTTTGTGTCAGATAATGCAAGAAAAGCATGATAAACTGAAAAATACTGGAAAAAAAAATGTGAAATTATAAATTTGATGCACCTAAAAATCTTTCTAGGAAAGCTGACCATTGGGCGATATTTAGAAGACAATACTGAGCACATACTTTGTGGGAAAAACACATATATGGGCTAAATTCCCATATTATTCAACTGCATGCATGCCGAGGATATTACTTTCAAAGGATTTGTAATTCAAACCCCTGAATTTTGTTTCAGAAAAAAAAAACCCTATATTGACAGTGTGAATGTATTCGCTGGGGAAAAGATTGAATCAGGAAAGCAAGCTAAGGTTGTTTCTCGATCACCATTCAAAAATAAAGAAAGGTTGTCTTTCTTGATTTGGCCTGCATCAAAATGCTAACCATAGTTCTTTTTTCTTTTAAGACAAAAGGATAACCTGTAAAGCAAATAAATGTATAAATGGGAAACATAACCTGAATGCAGAGCTGCAATCAAATTATCCGTTTCACTGAGGTTAGATACGTTGCAGATTGGTCCATGGTCTGGACCATTCATAAGGTATGTCCATCTGCAAATGGAATGGACCACCATCTAATTCTACCCACCTTATCGGCAGATCGTCCAACCAGAAAACTTTTCTGGTCACTGATCCACAAATCACAACTGGCAGTGGTGAAAATTTCAAATTTTAAACCTATAAAAAAGATACAATTTTTGAAGTATAGTTTCCTGTCTTTCCTTCTTTTTTTACAGAGATAAAAATTAAGAAGTAAATTGTTTCGGCAGAACTAGAAATAAAACCTTGCCACCTTCAATTTTGAACAAAATGGAATTATAGAATCACAAGCCTCAGACTGTACATGCCTGAGAAAAATATCAGCTGACATCTTAAACATGACACCAGCCGATATTTGTCAAGACTGTCTCACCAGATATAAGATATCAGTAACAGCCCCCAGAAACACCTTACCAAGAATATAGTACAAGGTTCTATTCATTGGCCAATATTTCACCTGATAAAAAAAAATGAAAACAAGAATATCAGCTGATTTTTCAAGACTGAAAAATTGGCCAAAATGTTTGTTGGCCAGGCCCAGGGCTTATATTTTGGTCTAGCCAATATTTAGAACTTGGGTACATATTAGGGCTATTAACTCTGGTCCATGACCTTTGAACATTTCGTCGAAGGATTAAGAGTATGTCATCCATGGTAAGCATGCATTTCATATAATTATCTTTCAATGTGAAGTGTGGCCCAACAAGGGATTAATTACCTATTCTCGCAAGACGATTTACCCAATTAGGTATCTTGTTTCCAGTCAACTTGTAACAGATGTCCCTGCAGAAATGGTTGCAGTTCTTGACAATCAAATGATAGGTATCACCATTGTAATTTACAGAGTGCCTCTCCATGAACTCTCTGATCTGAATTGGGTCCAAGCATGTCGTGCCCATGAAAATAGACTTCCTAAACTTGAAACCTGGACACTGTCTAGGCTCAACCTCAAAAACTCCACTTGTCGGATAATCATGTGCGCCAAATGCATATTCTACTCCATGGACTGTGTATACATGCAAGCATGCTATCAGAACATCTTACATCATACCAAGTGTGATATATCAAATTTTAAATAAGGAAAATCAATTGCATACTTCATCTGTAGACGAGACATATTTTACAAATTTGCTGTAAAGTGTAGCCACCAACATGAAGCAATCCTCATGCAGGAAAGAGTAATTTGTTGCTAAGTAAATTACATGACTGGGCCTAGGTTTTAAGACGTAATAATAATGGTAAGGCCTTGACCAGACCAGCCAAGCCCAAAGTTCGCAACCAGTGGCATGTGACAGATGGGTCCAGCTCAGTCCAACATCCTTGAAAATTGAAACACAGTTTGGCCCTGCACTTGGATCATCAGCATGGCCTTGGACACACCTTAAACCAACCAGACCAATCAACAAAAGTTGCAATCTTGTTCCCATCAGAACTTTAATGCTTGTAATTGAATGCATACAAGGTTAGTTTTTGCAGGCCGAGGGATCTACCTCGCAACAGATGAGTAAAATACAAACAAAAAATAGTAGTTGGCAAAATTTATCATATCTTCCCAGAAAAAGCCAAGAAGGTAAAACATATACCACATAAAAGAATCTATGAACCGTTTAAAAAATAAATAAATAAAAGAATCTATGAAGACCTTGTTCAATTATCAGTACAGTCCCACTCAACCCAGTGAAAGCCAGTATAACACATCACACCTCATTAGTGGATCCACCAACATAAAACCTACCCAGGCAAATTGACCAGTTAGTTCAAGTTAAGTCTCATAGTTACATTCAAAATGCAACTTCGGTCAATGGCACACCAATGAAGACGAGATATCATATAGCACACTGCTAGGCAAACATGGACGCAATGTCATTATGCATTTTGGGATCAATCCCCAGAAGCCAGAATCAGCAGCAGGATAGAATCATCTTGGGCTAGCCTGGAAGGCACAGCCGACCAGATAAGACGCAATCAACACTAAGAGTACACAATAAACACACAGGATTCTTAAAGTCCACACAAATGAGTAATTTTAGCCAAGAGAGTACATGTGTTAATGTCAGAGGCTAACACAGGTCCGAGGTGTCAGACTTGGCAAACCAAAAGGAAAAGGACACATAAATCTATTTAAATGAAAATAAGACAGGAAAATAACACATAAATAATGTACTTTTGCTATAAACAAATAAGTGACAAATATATCGATATTTTAATTAGCCTTTAAGAGGAGAAAAGACGTTGTAATATTCTATCCATCTTCAGAGACAATATTAAGTACTGGAAGAGTCCATGGAAACAAGTATGAGTGTGTGATATGGGAGCAAGTGTCCAACATGGGGGTGTCACACATCTTGAAGAGTCAATGGAACATAGAATAACACTACAGTAGAAATAAATACAGTAATCCCTAACAATAAAGAGCCCAACAATATCAGAAACATAACATGTCAGTCCACCTACACACTAGACACTTGTGAGACCCGCTGAAAATATGACTTTAGTACTCACTACCACTAATGCTCAAGAAGATCCAAACTCTTCTCCAAAAAGAGAATAACAACAGGATAGTGGCATCTCCTTCTCTCAGGTTTCTTCCTGAAAAAACATGTACATCCATTCCATAATGCCATACTTTCCACGTAGAAGCAGCATGGGGATATTATAGCAGTCTATATGCAAAAGGTGCAAAGGTTCAGTTTCAACTCCTTTACCACCATTCAACCAAACGGGCCAGAGATAAGTTCATTTAAATCTTTAAAACCATTTGTGATAAAAGGGAAAGTGTTGTACATTAACATGTAGTTAGACAAACTACATTGAAATGCCTCAGTAAGTATATGCTTTTGTCCAGGAGAGAGTACTTGCCCCTTCCATACTGATCGCAAACATAATTCCAAATTTCATGGAAGGACCATGTTAATCTTTGACTAGGTCCTACAGCAACAATGTGGAATTTGTACAAATCTTTCAAAAAAATGTGTGATTTCTACGAGTACTTGCAGAAAATATACAAGAAAATGAAAATATGAAAAAAAGCAACCAATTTTAAATATTTCAACAGCATAATACACATAACAAATCTAAGATGGTTTGACTTGAAACTACAATGTAATGAATAAAAATAAGACTTTCATACCTTCAATTCCAGAGTGAAATATTCCAAGTCCAGCCCAATACACATAGCCATTCATGGGTGTTAAGTCATACACATTGAGATAAACTGGTGCATTCCCTGGACTGTGGTCCGCAGAGCGTACTTTGGAGAACATGCAGAAACGAGTAGCCGATTTCCCTCTAAGACGTAAAGGGAAGATTGAGTTCCCGCTCTTCTTCAATCCCAACTTCATGGTCCCTATTTCTTCAATTGAAGAAACAGAAACGATCAGTGCTCAATTCCAGCCTGCCTTTCTAAAGAAATAATGTACCTATAAACCATCCTCTTTACAAAGAAAAACTGCAAGGGGAAAACGAAAGAATGTGAACGGAAGCGCACAGAGAGCTTAGTGTTGACAACATGCCATTTTTTTCTCAAAGATATGATATGCTAAAAAGATAAATAAAAAGAAAAACATAAATTAGCATTTAAGGTTCTGTTTTATTAAATGGATAGGCATTCCAGGAAATTTAAGAAACAGAGGGATTTTCAATTTTCCTAGAAGTTCATCTCGTGCTGTTTGATTATCTGAACTAATTTTCCAAACAATAACACTGAATTGTTGTTTAGCATCTCTGAAACTTTGAAAACAGAGAGCTGATATGCAAATTTATGAAAATTTGTAACTCATAAGAATGTCATAAATAACAGATTTAAATCAAAACATGTTAGGGTTGGAATTCCTGGAAAATCTAGAATCCATGCACCCAATCTTGCACTTAAGATGCATTTGTACAAGCCTAATATTGCAGGACTTTTGCAATGTTTTAAAATTCTCATATAAGTGGTGCCCCGATTATAGCACATAACATATTGCAAGAGCCCTGTTCTGTTATGTGAAAATATTCAGTTCCAAGATCCAAAACTCTTTTCAAATGTTGCAGCAAGGCGAAATGAAAAAAAAATCGGGCCTTCTGCCCAATTGCACCCTTGTTTCTTTATAATTATCAGATAATTGTTGCACATTTTAACCAGAAGGTTGCAATTAATTATTCATGTAAAATCATCTGCTAAACTACAAGAGGGGTAAATAACAAAACCTAAATAAATGTAGAATAGAAACAGCAAAAAGTTAAACAAAAACTACTCGAGGAAAATAGAAAGAAAGAAATGAAGGTGAAAAGGTACGGATCATAAACTCTAAGCACCACATTGTGATGCAAACCAAAATAACGTACAGTTATCTTCTTTCATTCAAAATTTGAATTTTAGGGTCTGATCTTACAAGCAGTATGCGTATTTCAGAGGTGAAGGTGGTTTTTAATTCCTCTGCACATTTGAGGGCTTCAATTTTCCATCTTTTCCATCCAAAATCGATATCCATTGAAATGTCAATTTGGTTGGCATATTTTCACATACATTTGAATAGCATTTCCACCCAAATGATCTGGGCAGAAATGCTTTTACAGGTCACAGCAAAATCTAGCTTTGTGAATTTCAATTGAATTTGTGATGTGGGGGAAAAACTCTGCAGATTGGGATTTTCTGAGTAATTCTCTCGAACATTTTGATTTTTCCAAATATAACCTTACTAAAAATAGTCACAACCCAAGTCAAAGAAATGGCAAAAATAAAAAGGAAAAAACACAGGATGATAAATATCTGCAAGTTATGAAGGTCCCATCTCACTAAAACTGGAAATTACGTAAAATAATTAAAGGAAGGGGTATGTAGAGATCATATAAAAGTGCAGAAAGGGTATTTTTTTTTTTTTATATTTCTTTGCAACAGCATACAATGGACCCAACATAAGAAAAATGACTAAAGAAATAGAAAAAAAGAAGGGTCTTTACAAGAACAAAAACCTACATTTTCAAGGAAGAAAATGAACCCATGATTTAAAAGGAAAAAAGAAAAAGCTATATAGTGAAAAAATGATAAGACAAGAGTGCCCATTAATTTTTAGCAGCAAAGAAAATGGGTACCAATTAAGAAAAATGGTGAAAACTAGCAAAGAAAATGTCTTTAAAGGAGGAAAAAAAACAGACATTTTCAAGGAAGAACTCGAATCCTTGATTTAAAAGGCTTATATAGGTGAGAAAATGATACGACTGAAAGTTATCCATCAAGTTTTATCAGAAAAGAAAAATGAGTAAAAAAATAAGGAGAATGACGAAAAATATAGCAAAAAAGAGTCTTTAAAAGAATAAAAAACGTACATTTTCAAGAAAAAGATGAATGCATGGTATAAAAAACTAATGTAGTAAGAAGATGATGAGACTGAAAAATAGACATCAATTTTTAGCATGAAAGAAAAATGGGCTCTAAATAAGAAAAATGGCGAAAATTATAGCGAATAAGGGGCTTTTAAAGAAGAAAAAACGAACATTTTCAAGGAAGAAAACGAATCAGTAATACAAAAATGGTTATATGGTGAGAAAATGATGAGACTGAGAACTACCCATCAGTTTTTAGCCGAACAGAAAAATGACGAAAAATGAAGCAATAAAAAGGGTCTTAAAAAGGAAAAAAAAACTACATTTTCAGGGAAGAAGACGAATCCATGATATAAAAAGCTTATATAGTGAGAAGACGTTAAGACTGGGAAACACCCAATTTTTATCGGAAAAGAAAAGGAACCATAAATCTAGACCTCCAAGAAAGCGGATCAAACAGATCAGATGCTCGAAAAAGAATCCAAAGCAAGGGAATTAGTCACAAAAGATGAAGAACCAACAAGACCGGAAATAATAAAGAAAAAGAGAGAAAAATGGAACATACCCAGCACCAACAAAACCAGGGTTGTTGAGAAGAGTGAGGAAAACCGTTTTTCTAGGTAATTTTTTATTTCTTCTGCAGCAAAGAAAACAGCCGATGGACTGGTGGCAGTAGTAAAGAAAGTAAACCGCGCTCTTCCTGACATAAACCAGTAACCAGAAACCGGAAATCTCCTTCCTTTCCTCCTTCAATGAAGAAAAAGACAAACTCTCTCCCAAGATTGAGAGGGGGAGGAGGAGGAGGAGAAGGTGAAAAAGAAAAAGAAATCTATCTCTCACTCGGTTCTAATTTACATTTACAGAAACAAGCCAACTGAAAGAACTGGCGGACTCTTTTTTTAAGGATCACTTTTCTTTTCTTTTTTTTTAAAAAAAGTTGTGAATTTAATAGTATATTTCCGTGACTGGAAGCAAAATTGTGTTTCTTGACTTTATTTTAAAAATAAATCATTTTTGGGCTTGACTCTCGACGACTGTGTAACATTTTGTATCTGTTTCTTGAGAAATGATCCTTGGCTTCACTTCTTAATGGCAACGATTACTTCAGAACACCCCTTTGCGTCACATCAGATTATTTTTAAAAAATTAAATGTATTCCACCTCTCGTACTTAATTATAAAATATCTAAAATTTATCACGCTTTCTTATTTTATTCAAATAATATCAACTTTAATAGTCTTAAAAAATCTAAAGGCATTTATATGATTTTTGTATTAAAAATAAATAAATAATTTCAATGTTTACAAAAATAAAGTCATTTGAAGTCGTCAGTATATATTAGTTTTTAATTTTTTTATCGGAACTCTCTTGTTCATTAAATGAATATTTAAAAATATTTGAATGGCTTGTTCAATGTGATTAATTTTCTTTTTTCTCAAAAGATTATATTTTCGTACTATATTATAGTAGGAAAATTTTCACTGGAAACAGAGTCTCCTATGAGTGATAGTTTTAGGCTCTACCATGAGTGATCGAGAAGAGATATATCACTTAAAATTTGAACAGAAGAGATAAAGAAGAAATAAATAGTATAACTTGTGGTAGAAGTAAATAGAAAAATATAATATGAAAAGGTCCTAAACAGAGGAAGGGAATCACATTCCATCCCCGACTGTGGCCACCAAATGCACGGAAAGATGCCTCGTCTTTTCCTTTCTCTCCTTTTTCTTCAAATTTCATTTCAAGTTGACTGATACGACTGCCACAGATCTTAGAGGTAGGACAATCCAAACCGTTAGATTCGAGGTCTAGATTTCAGCCGTAAACTCCATCGGTAGCTTTACATTATCAACACCCTGAAATGCATATGAAGTTTTCCCTAAAACTCTTAATACTCGTAGATCTGTAAAATGGTTCAAATTTTTTAAAATCCAATCCGGTCCGAATTGTTATTATGGAATTTGACCCAATCTAACTTGAACTTTTCAACCTGACCCGACTCGAATTCTTATCCACATCAACTCGAATTCTGACCCAATCTTTATTTTGAATTCATTTTAACATAATTTTATCTAAGTTGAGTCAGGTTAGATCAGGTCAGATCGGATTAACTTGTAAAATTCTCAACTCGATCCGACATGAATTGAATAAAGATTCTTGTCTTCTCAATCAAACCTGACTTGGTGATCCAAAATTTTCAACCAATCCGAATTGCAGCCAAGAGAGAGAGATGAGTCGTGTGGTTCTCCATTATAGACAAAATAAAACCCTTGAATTATTGACTTTCTCCACAATGGTTGATATGCCTCAAGATTAAATAACAATGTCTAGAATCTTGAATAGAGTGAAACTTTATCTTTTTCTATTCTTCACTGCTTTGAGGGATTTGATTCAGGTAGTGGTGTTTTTATCGATGCCAACACTGTATCACAATAAAATGAGATTTTTTCTATTTTATCATTCAATTCACCATGATAAGTTGAAAGGTAAATGGACAGTATGAATTTTTTTATTCTATTATGAGATTTTATCCAGTGTTAATAAAAGTGCTGAAGCCTAAGTCAATTTCCCTTTATGTATTATTTAAAGCTTTTTTCCACTTTTCATTATAAATGGAAGTCTAACAAACTTTTATGATTTATATTCAGTGAGACTTTTATTTTATACCCCACGGATATGAACACTAATGTCATAATTATGAATAAAGTTGGTTATTTTGTATTTATTTTAATATAGTTATTTCTATCTTATAACGAAGGTAAAACTAATTGCGAGAGCATGAATTACTTTTTATTGTAATAAAAAAAAAAATGAATCATTTACTTTTAAAAAATAAAAATAGCTAAAAATAGTCCAAAATATCAACTGATATGTGATGGCCAATAAGAGTCCCAAAATTTGGTGATTGAATGTAACTCAGCGTCAAACCGAGTCACTCCCTGTGTCAGAAGAGCTCACCATCAGATGTTAACCTTGTATTTATGTATTTGATTTTATGCCGTCCATTTTAATACGGACAAACTTTGTTAAAAAATACGGGATATAGTAAAATTTCTATTTTACTCATAATGGTGTTACTGCTCATCAAGTACCAGTGCACCGATATATAGAACATAAATATATAGAGTGAGTGTTATCGGTACACCGATTGTTGATAATCGGTACACCGGTATACATAAAATGAAGATTTCGCTTCATTCCGTGTCGGCTAACAAATTTGTCTATATTAGAATGACTGACCCTTTATGATTTGAACAGAAGATTGTATGAATATTGAAAAAAATTATTATATTATAATTTATGCCGAAGAATATAATATAAAAACAATCTTAAGAATTAAATAATAAAATTAAACAATGAAGTATAATCGCAATGACAAATCTTAAATAGGAATTTTTGTTAGAATGTAAATAAAAGGACCGCGTGAGAGATCCTTCCACTACTTTAAGTAATAAAGAGAAGGCATGAGTATGACTGAAGTCTGAACTCTGAAGCAATGGTATGAGCATGCAGGGTGTGAAGGGCAGCTTTTTTAAGTGCACTTTGCCCTTTTTGGGCAGCGTTTAGGAATTTTAGTCTCGTGAATTTCCACTCCATGTTGGATTCAAATTTGTGACTTATTTTTTCATACCATTTGGTAACTGTTGGGGTGTTTGATATTTACTAAAACTATTTATAATTTTTTTGGCAGACACTTAATTTTTCTGTCTTTCTACATCTGATTTCAAAAAATCGGATGAAATTATCATTCTACTCCTTTATATTCTATTTATTCAAACGAACTATCAGTTTATTTTCAGTTCGTTCGGATGAATATACTCATCTGAAAGAATAAATCAGTATAATTTCAGTTCGTTCGGATGAGCATTTATTCGTTCGAAGGAATAAAAATTACACTGAAGTATTTGTTCGGATGAGTATATTCATTCGAACTAATTAAGAATGAATTGAAAATTCGTTCAAATGAATTTATACATGGGGGAGAATGGTAACTTTACTAAAAAATTCGAAAACGAGCGTGTAGAAATAGATTTTCTAAGTGTCTGTATGGCTTTTCTTTTTTTTCATCATTAAGATATCTAGATGTTTCATCACATGATATTTTACTATTTCTCAATTATGAAGAAGGTCTACAATTATGAGAAATGGGACATTGAAGTTAGAATGTAAATTGAGATGAGCATCTTAACAAACTTAACTATCATGTCAGTTCTTTAGAGTTTTAAAAAATAATAATTTTTATTTCGATTTTATACAATATAACAGAGTTAAAGTTATATTCATGTATTTTATTGAAAATGAAGAGTAAAATTGGAAATAATTTATATTCATATTTTTTATAAATAAAAAGAAGAAGAATTGAAACAATACGTTCGTGTTTAATGAAAGTTTGTGCTTTTAAAACCAAATGAAATTTCTTATCTATACCTATCTGCGATGGAACGATTTTTTTATATTTTAAGAAGAGAGAGAAATAGAAAGAGTGATTTTCTCTCTCAACTGTTTCTTTACAAGTAGACAAAGATGATCTGAGAAATCACCTTTCTATGATGAGGGCCCATCATTCCAATTCCAAATCCATGCAGCACCAAACAATGGGCTCCATGTGTAGCGGGCCTTTGAAAACTCCAAATGTTTTGGGCCCCCAACATCCAATAATTCCTATTTGTAGCAATCATATTCTATTTTCCTTCTACGGAAACCATCTTTCACCATCATTATACAAATTACAAGATCTGGTATTACCCAAAAAAAATTAATTTTAAACTTGTTATGATTCGAAAAAAAACCACTCGATATTTTAACCATCTTTGTCTATTTTAAGTCTAACTAAATAAAATATAAAAAATAATTTTGTCTCATATTGGATTAGTTAGAAATCTAGTTTTTTCTTTTCTTTTTTGGTAAACTTTATATTTACAAAATTTAAATATCGACATATTTTTAATCCAAAATTTAGTCTCTTTATAAGTTACCTTCCTCCGTTACAAATCTAACCAGATGACTAACCTATTATAGGTATTATGTTAGATTGTGAAAATGAGTTGATTTCGTAAATATAATTTTATATAGGTAATGTGACAATCAAATTTAAAATCATTCTAATTTTGGTTTTAGAGGCTACAAAATGCTATTTATCTATGTAAATTGAGCTTAGTCCAATGATGAGGGTATCTTAAAATGATTCGGACTTTGATACTGGTCCAATTTATAGATGATTGCCACTAAAGCAAAAAGGGGTTCAAACTGTGTAAATATAAATTCAATAAAATTAATCTACCGTGGTTAATTTCTCAAACTGCCCCACTAAAGAAAAGGATCCGGGTTACTTCTTTCACTTTATAATCTTAATTTTCTATCAAAACCGTCCAATCATTTTTATTAAGTTGGCCATTTATAATTTATTAATTTATAATCCAGAATCCATCCAAGTCAAAAGATGGGTCTCCAGTCAAACATCAGAAGAAAGAAAAAGCAAGAGTAAGAAAGTTGGTATCGTTGCTTTCTTGCTTTCATTTGGTCTGAATGTGGGATCAACTTAAAAAAATAAATGAAGAAAGATAACTTCTCCAACATCATTTTCATGTACGTAGTTAAGAGCTTTAGAAATTAGATCATGGTCTCATGGATAAAAAAATTGTTCTCGCTCTGTATCATGAATTTATGATACCAGTTTAGTTGTAGCCTAAATTAATAATAGATTGAATATTCACGCTGCATTTCTCACACAAATAGTTGCTGGCCTTAATTGGGAGTTGGGACTACAGAACTTATTAATGAAATTAATTTTTTTTCATAAGTACAGAGAACTTCTTGCATACATTACAATTTAGTAAAGAATTGATTTTAGATCCTTTGATGAACCGAGACAATAGAAAAATAGACTACCAATGATTAAGCACACACAGAGACTAGAGTTTACGTGCAAACCCCAAAATGGGAAAAACAACGGTAGAGTTTCTTATTATATTTTTTCCAATTACATTAGAGCCATATTTATAAAGAATACAAGGATATGTCCTAATTGAGTTGGGAGACTAAGTCTGTATCACCCCGTCCCGCTACAGGCGCGTTATCTCCAAAATATCACAAACATCACCAAAATAAATGATATCGGATACTTTTTTTTTTTTTTATATTACTATTATTTTGGGAAACGGGGTAAGTACCTCCCGTTCGACAACTACCAGTCTATAATACTAGGAAACATAACAAGCAATCATAAACTGCTCAAATATGTTTATACAGTCACTCGAACAAAAAACATACAAAAAAAGTTCATACGAACAAGTATCTCAACTAAGAATAAACACGATTAGTAAATATCTACTGTTACTGCTCCTCTCCAGGTGCCTGCTCGAGGGACCCGCCTTGTCTCTAGGTGTTCGGGGTACCTGAAAAGTAAGGGGTGAGCTAACTAGCCCAGTGAAGAGATAAGGTACATCACATGTCAGCAAGAACATCATGATAACAAAGGTTCTCATGGACACGCACAACTCAATAACATCAACAACTAATAATCTACCGACCAAATCCGAGACATCATCTCGGCAGCCCACATCGGGTCATCTAGCAAACTCCGGTCTTCCTACCAATGCCACTGGGAGACTACTCAATACAACCAGCCCAATGAAGAGATAATGCATATTATCTGTCAGCAACATAAATATCATATGCATGAATGCAGAAATGCCATAATATAATGAATGTCTTTGTATATGAGTATACAACTATACTACTAACCAATCTGAGACACCACCTCCATAATTCCCAATGGTCCTCCAACAACTCTGGTCTCCCTACCAAGACAACCGGGAGACCATGTAATACACAACCGCCTCAACTGCCGGAATGCAACGAGGAAACCCACATCCCCTATGGGGGTTTCAACCGCCGGAGCATAACGGGGAAGTCAATCTCAAGGGCAAGCACCTCAACTGCCAGAACGTAACGGGGAAACCCGCATCTCCTATGGGGGTTTCAACCGCTGGAGCGTAACGGGGAAATCCTCCCAACAACCAAATCATCATCTCATCATAAACATACACATATAAACAATTTCTCAACCTCAACACCCAACGACACATTGTCCGTTGCGGTGTACTTCCCTTTCATGTACATAATGTTAGGAACAAGTATAATAGTATAAACATGTTTTGTCCTCCCAACGACCAAATCATCCCATCGCTATGAATATATCCACATAAACAAATCCTCACATGCATGCACATGGTAGCATAATCATGTATGATGACACCAACACGTTCTAACATAGTATCATTATCAACAACATACCACATCAAACGGTCAATAACACCTGGCAATGCTTAAACACATACCTCTATATCCAACTTGATTTCATTCGCATCCATTGCGTGGATACGCAATGTATAATCAACATAATCCAAGTATCATGTATAATATTTACTTGTTCGATTAAAAATTTCTATAATTGCAATATAATTGACAGGAGTGCACCGAACAGATCTCTTGCCACATGATTATTTTCAATAGTTTACCCTTACCGAGTGGCTTAAAATAATAAAGGATCCCATTCAGGTCACTCAAAGTCCAGGAATAAGTATTTGTAGATGCAAATGAATGCTAAAAAGGTGATAAGTTCCCTCACCTGCGGGTATTTTTGAAATCCAAGATGATGAAAACAGACCGACGGATTGAAGGAAGCGACACAAGAGCATCTGGGCCTGAGAAGCTGGGGCGGATCTACAAGAACTGGGATGATCCCGCAAAACTGGGTCGATCCCACAAACTTGGCCGGGGATGAGCTAGAAACAATCCAGGAACGATCCAAAAGGGTTTGGAAAAGCTCTAGAAGTGATCCCAAAACAGCCCAGAAGCAGCCCAAAACTGGGCCTTAAATGGGTCCAAACGGGCCAGGCCCGAGAGTTGGGCTGGGTCTAGAACTGGGCCGGGCTGGGTTGCTGGATTGGACTTGGAAATGGGTCGGGCAGGGTCTGGAACTGGATCGGGTCACAGGATGGGCCGAGCTCAAAACCGAACTGGATTGGGCTTGGTTTGCTGGGCCAGGCTAGACTGGGCAGGTCTGCTAAAGTGGGTTGTGCTCGTTGGGCTGGAGTTGGGCCCACAACAGGTTGGGCTTAGAGGAATGGGCTTGGATCTGCAATGAGTTGGGCCCCAACTGTTGGACTCACTCTGACATTCCCATGATTCAACTCCAACTGAGTCAACTTAGTGACTCAACTGAATCAACTCAGTGAACCAACTGAGCCGAGTCGGAGACTTAGAGGAGAGGGAAAAAAGGGGAAAACTAGAGAAAGGAAGGGAAAAGAAGTGAAGAAGGAGAATCTGAGAGAAAGAGAGGGAAAATGATGGAGAAGGGCGAGTTTAGGGAGGAACGACGGCTAAAAAGGGTTAGGGTTTTGGTAGGGTTAAAGATAGGAGAAAAGAGGAAGAGGAGAAGAGGAAGTTATGGCGGCGGCGGTGCATATGGGGTTAGGGGAGTTTAGGGTTTTCGAAAGGAGAGGAGAGATGGAGAAGGAAAGAATAAGAGAAAAGAAAAATGATCAAGAGAGCGGCGGCGGCGGCAAGGGAGGGCCGACGGCTTGGGGAAGGAGATGAAAGAAGAGAGAGATTAGGGTTAGAGAAAAAGAGGAAAAGGATATGAGATAGGAGGGGAGAAGTGAAAGAGATGAATTTATAGTTAGGGTTAGGGCTTTGAATATTTATTTATTTATTTATTTTTTTACACAAAGAGAGAAATCTCTAAGGTTTTCAAAGCCAATGAAAAAAATATTGAAATGTGTGTTTTCAAACATTTTTTTATGAAAAAGATCATATAATAAATCAAAATTACCAAAATGCCCTTCAAGCCTCCAACCTCGAAATTCTACAAATCAGGGCCCACCGCAGAGCCCGCACTCTCTCCACTGTCACCAAAAAACCAAATCCGACACGGAGATCTGAAAAATCTCACACAAAACCCAAAAGATCGGGTCACGTCGTTACAAAGTCCCACTCAACTTCTCTTTCCTAATTCAGCATTCCCCCTCAAGTTGGTGTGAAAATGTCGATGGAGCCCAACTTGGACAAAATATTTTGAAACTTAGCCGCAGAGAGACTTTTGATGAAGATCTCAGCTAATTGTTGATCACTGCGAACAAATGGAGTATAAATGACATTAGCTTGCATATTCTCTCGTAGAAAGTGACAATCTACCTCAATGCGTTTAATCCTCTCATGAAATACTAGATTGGAAGAAATGTGAATTGCAGCCTGATTATCACAAAACATCTGTGTTGGATGAGTATAACCAAAATCTAAATCATCTAATAAAGACCGCCAAATAACTTTACTGGTGGTT
The DNA here is from genome assembly GCA_022113865.1 of Chimonanthus praecox. Taxonomy (NCBI): domain Eukaryota; kingdom Viridiplantae; phylum Streptophyta; class Magnoliopsida; order Laurales; family Calycanthaceae; genus Chimonanthus; species Chimonanthus praecox. The sequence continues at coordinate 34,679,621 of CM039086.1, forward strand.
GATGCCATCGCACGATATTTTGCTTCTGCGCTTGATCTTACAACAATACTCTGCTTTTTACTCTTCCAAGTAACCAGATTACCTCCTACAAAGGTACAATATCATGTTGGAGACTGTCGATCAACTAGACAACTGGCCCAATCAGCATCAGTATAAGCAGTACTAGAACTATTTCCATTCTTACGCATCCATATGCCCCTTCCTGGAGAACCCTTCAAATACTGTAAGATTCTGGTGACAACATTCATGTGAGTAACTGTAGGAGCATGCATAAACCTGCTGACTAAACTGACCGCATAAGAAATATCTGGACGGGTAATTGTTAGATAAATCAATCGACCAACTAATTTTTGAAACTGACCAATATTTGTTAACAATTCACCATCACTACCCAATTTGCTGCTACTGTCTGTTGGAGTATCTGAGGGTTAACTCCCAACTTTTCAGTATCTTGTAACAAGTCTAACATATATTTTCTTTGATTAAGAAAAATGTCCTTCTTTGAGTATGCAACTTATAATCCTAGAAATACTTTAACACTCCCAGGTCTTTGATGACAAATTTCTTGTGCAGAAGAGTCTTAAGCGTTGAGATTTCATGTTGATCATTGCCTATAATCACTATATCATCAACATAAATAAGACAATAACTGTACCAAAAATACCTTTCTTGACAAACAGAGAAGAGTCAACAACACTTCTTTTAAGACCGTTACTTATGAGAACATAACTGAGCTTATCATACCAAGCATGGGAAGACTGCTTAAGACCTTATATGACCTTTTTTAATTTGCACACAAGACTCACTTTGTATTCTTGCGGATGACTTGGTGGAACACTCATGTAAACCTCCTCTTCTAAGTCACCACGAAGGAAAGCATTTTTAACATCAATTTAGGATAATTCCCAATCTTGATTTGCTGCTAAAGAGAGAAGCACTCGAAAGGTGTTCATCTTTACAACAGGGGCGAAGGTCTCTTTATAATCCTCACCATATGTTTGGGTAAAGACTCTGACAGCAAGTCTTGCTCTGTGTCATTCCACTGTTCCATCACTCTTATATTTTTTTTTTATATCCAACGACACCTAACAATTTTCTTTCTTGGAGGCAATTTAACAATATCCCAAGTTTTATTCTTATCTAGTGCCTGCAATTCTTCTTTCATGGAATCTTTCCAGACACAAATAGAGTTGACTTCTCGGAAAGTCTTTAGCTCTAGTTCACTAGATACGGCACTCAGTAAGGCCAAATGAGATAGAGTAACATTAGCATAAGTCAGGCAAACTTCCATTGGGTAGGAAAATGCATGGTAAGTAAAAAAAAAATTCATTCTTTTCGGAGGACAAGTCTCTCTACTCGATCTTCGCAAAGGAAAATGAGGTGCAGAAGAGTTAGTTGTTGCAGAAATTGATGAACTTTTTGGATGGATAGTAGAAGATGCCAGTATTTCAGTAGCTGAAGACATTGGGCTTTCTAGAGGGATAGTAGAAGATGCCAATATTTTAGTAGTTGTAGACATTGGGCTTTTTGGAGCGATCATCTTAGGTTGCCAGTTACCAGGGACAACGTCAATTACCATGGGAAGAGGTACCAAGTCAGACAAGTTCTCCCCCTGGGACCGATTGCTAGAATCACCTTGTACTTGGAAATAAGAGTCAGTTTCAACAAATTTGACATCACGGGATACAATAAGCTTGCAGCTCGTTGGGTCATAAAAAATGTATCTTTTCTGTGTGGAGGAATATCCGAAAAAGACACACCGGATAGATCTGGCATCCAACTTATCACGATGAAGTGCTTGACGATGTACATAACAAATACATCCAAACACACGTAGGTGAGAGAGGTCAAGCTATTTGTTCTTCAATACTTCCAATGGTGATTTAAACTGGAGAATGCGATTAGGAAGCCGATTAATCAAATATATGGCAGTCAGGACGCCATGCGACCAATATTTCTTAGGAATATTCATTTGAAACATAAGAGCTTGAGCAATTTCTAAGATACGATAATTTTTTCGTTCTGTCATGCCATTCTGTTTTGGGGTACCCACATAACTAGTTTGATGAATTATTCCGTTATCATGAATATATGTAGTAAAAAAGGTATTGACGTATTCAGTGTCATTGTCAGAGCGTAGAATTTTAATCTTGGCATGAAATTGGTTAGCGACCATTTGGTGGAAAACTTTAAAAACAAATAACACATCAAATTTAGATTTGAGTAAGTAGAGTCAAGGAACACGAGTGTAATCATCAATGAATAACAAGAAATATTTAAATCCATCATAAGAAGCAATTAGAGCACTCCACACATCAGAATGAATCAGCTCAAAACATTCAATGGACTAAGTCATAGAAGAAATGAAAGGTAATCGAGTTTGTTTAGAACATTGACAAACATCACAGACACTAGACTGAACATAAACAAAAGGAAAAAAACATGGCAAAATATGATTGGAAGGATGGCCAAACCGTTGGTGCAATATGTCTCCCTCTACTAATTCTTTGGTATGATAGACTTTATTAGGGTAATGTAGCATGTACAACCCATTGGTATAAATTCCTTCACCAATCGTCATCTCTGATGTTCGATCCTGAAAGACAACAGAGTTATGAGAGAAAATAACATCACAGTTCAACGAATTAGTAATTTTTCCAACAGACAAGAGTTGAGTTGGAAAATAAGGAACAACCTGATTAGTGGAGGGAGCACTATTAGAAAAGAAATCAATTTTACCACTTCCCACCACGGGAACCATAGTTCCATTGGCTAGGGAAACATCATGTTTACGTGACTGTTTGGAAAAATCAAACATGGAAGAAGGGGAATTAGCCATATGGTCAGTGGCCTCAGAATCAATAATCCAAGAATGACCATCAGAGTGTGACTCGTGAAAAGCATGAAGAGTACCTGCAATTTGAGACGAAGCAGGCTGATTTGGAGGATGCATAGTCTTACGAAGATCTTGCAAAATCTGACTCAACTAACCTAAAGTGGTTGAAGTGTAGGCGATAGCTGCCTGGTCTCTTATTTTTTGATCAAATTTAGGCTTTTGGTGAGGATATAAAGATGAACAACGATCCTTGGAGTGCCCAGTTTATCCATAGTGTTCACAACGAGAATTGTCCCATCGCCCTTTATTGCGAACAAGAACTTTTGTCTTCTCAATCTCAGATGTGTATTTGCAGTCATTTTTTGAGTCACTAGAGCACTCGATTCAACTGTCGCAGAGGAAGGCGGAATAGCAGAATGCATAGTTTTTTTCCTAGTTTCTTCACGTTGAATGAGAGCACATACATTGATTAAAGAAGGAAGCAGATTAGTCATAAGAACAGTGCTCCGCAGATGTTCATATTCGGGCCACAAAGCACTTAGTAAGGGAAAAACTTGATCTTCTTCGACTCGTTGCTAGAGAGTCTGTGCATCAGTAGTATGTGACCGATACATACTTAATTCATCCCAAAGCCTTTTCATATGTCCAATGAGGTCACAAAATTTCCTTTCACCTTGTAGTACTGTGGCAATCTCATTTTTAATCTGAAACACACAAGCAATATTATTTGTATTCCCATACATGCCTACAACAAAGTCTCATAATGCCTTCGTAGAGGTGGAGAAGGTAAAAATGCCAATGATATGGGATTCCATAGAATTAAGGAGCCAACAGCAGACAAGCTGATCACTGGAATGCCAATTAACATAAGCGGTATCTGAAGGACCAACAGTAGTTGTATCTGGAGTTTTGGATGCAGAAACAATTTGAGGGCAGACACTCTTGCCATTAATGAAGCCCATTTTTTTCTTAATGCCAAGAGATAGGGTAATCGTTTGTGACGAGAAAACATAGTTATGTTCATTCAACAGAACGGATGGTAGCTTTAAACTTAGATTGCAATCGGAGTCACCCATTGAGTCTACTCAAGAAAGGGACAACCAAAAGGATGTCAGAACAATTTATTTATTTTTTTGCTGTGGTCCCTGTGAGGAATAACCACTAGAATCTGGCAGCAGCGAAACTCGTCTCCCCCTGTCAAGGAAATGGAAGAGAGATGGTCAAATTATTGGCACGGGAAGTGACCCGCTTTCTGGGGAGCAAATAATGCAATAGGCCCTGGTGAGATGATCAAACCAGTAACAGAAAAAGACGGGCTTCGTGGAAATGGCCAGAGCTGGACATGATCAAGATGAATGGCCAACAAGCAATTGATCGGAGATGTGAGAAACACTGTCTCAGATCTGGGCAAGCACTGAAAACTCAATCAAAAAAGGGCGGCGAGTCCGAGAGGTTGTCGATCAGGATCTAAAACCTAGATCTAAGAAAAGAGGATGATTTCTGCCAGATCTGGAAGAGGAACCCGTACAGGAAGGGAACCCAAGGTAGACCGATGCAAGTGATGACGGCCAAGGCCGGTGCACACGGTGGAAGGCTGGATGCCCCTTCGGCTTTTTCGTTGAACATGTTGTTGTGTCTTCTCCACAAGCCCAAGGGAAACCAGATCTGAGAAATAGCTGAAGGCTAAAAAGAGCAGAAGACAGATCTGAACCGTGATGTACCGTTATCAGAAAACAGCGGCCAAACAAAAAAAAAAAGGTGGTGATGGCTTCAAATCTCAGGGTCGATGCAAACTGAGCAAAGTCGAGACCACGAAGCCAAACTTAGATCTGGCTGAAATCGAGTATGCTGATCGAGTTTTACTTTTTGTTTGTTGAATGCTGTGAGGCTACGCCGACGGTGGAGGGATCTGAGTCGGAGATAGCAGATCTCTTTTTTATCTTCTTCGGCGATATCTGAGATGTAATGAAGAAATCTAGGCTGGTTGATCGTCAAGGCAAACACAGAGAACAATCTGAGATTTGGACACCGAATGCCTATCTGCTGAGGAGTCTTTTCTTCAAGGCCCAAAACGTAAACCCTAAGCGAGTGATACCATGTAGAAAAACAGACTACCAATGATTAATCACACACAGAGTCTAGAGTTTAAGTGGAAAATCTAAGACGGGGAAAGCCACGGGAAAAAGAGAGTTTCTTGTTATATTTTTCCAATTACATCAGAGACATATTTGTAAAGAATATAAGGATGTGTCCTAATTGAGTTGAGAGACAAAGTCCCACTCAACTTCTCTTTCCTAATTCAACAGAGACAAGTATATAATTGAACTATACCAACTACTAAATGGAGAAACAAAGAAGGGGTGGTGTAAGGTCACATATTAGATTGTTTCTGAATAATCATGGATGATAATGGATGCCTCTCTCTCTCTCTTTCTTTTTAAGAATTTTAATGCCATTTCTTTTGTCGACTCGTTCATCGGCAAAGGCGCCAAAGGCCCAGTATCATATTCCGAAGCTCTGCACTTATGTGTCTTCATTAAAAATACAATATCAGAGTAATGAACACGTCTGGTAGGAGTAGGACTTATCATGGGCTCAAATCCACTGGAGTTGGGCCTGAATCTGTTGAAAACGAACAACTCTGCACATGTATTTGATCAACATGCTGCACTTCTCCTCATTTTAAACTGCTCAATAAATGGCTGTGTAAAGCCCCAACTCGAATGTGGGCCCGGAACTCTACTAAATTTTTTTTTATCCTTAATAACTCCTAACTGTGCTAGATCAATAATTAGGCCTAGAAATGAATGTCACACATGCTCTTTACATGTGGACTCAAACATGTAGCATATGTCTACCCGTTTACAAATACATATCATACAAACAAATATTTCTATCACAAAAGACAGTCTCATAATAGAGTTAGTAGCAGTAACGTGGTGGTTCATACATGATTATAAAATAAGTACTACATGAGGTACTTTACACAAAAAAAAATGGTTCAAAGAACCAACAGTCAAAATAAATGCAATTCTCGTCCGTGGGAATTCTAACTAACCGCAACAGTTTATCCATCCTACGCTTGATATGAATGTTCCTCCTCCTCGGGTACATCTCATGAAATGTGAGCTAACCAGCCCAGTGAAAATAACTTAACAATGTAGTGTAATGAATATCAGATTAGCCAAAATCAACATCATCTCTTATAACTACTGACATCCAACGTAACACCTAGGCACTACACTGACTATAAGCATTAAGTTTCGATACGGTCAAAATGCAACATCTTGCAAAAACATTCCGACACACTTGGGCCGTTACTGACACACCTGGGCCAGCAACTGACACACCTTGGGTTAGTAGACGTAAACCAACACACTTGGGCTGGTAATCGACACACCTTGGCCGATAATAGTTCAGTAGTGAAGGGTATGTGGAAGCATCATAATCATCATAATACTCAAGTTCATCAATAATCAGAATATACGATAAACATCGTTAGAAGCGATAAGTATATTTCATAATAGTGCATCATGTCTAGGCATATGAGACTGCAATGTTAAGTCTCCTCACCGAAAATGTGAGGTATCGAAGTATTTGTCAAACACACAAATAAGGATACAATGAATTATACAATCATTAATCAAACATAATACACAGAACAATACAACATATACTCATAGTATTTCAAATCTTTCTATCCAATTTTTCCAAAAAATCTCCAAGGGAAATGGATCTGAGTCTCCTATATGGGTTACTATCCATTTTAAATTATAATAATCAGAAATATAATAAGGTGCTCAGACCACTTCTCATATTATCTTCTGGAAATGACCATATAGATATATTGAGTTATGCCTAGAGATATAAGATACTCAAGCCACTACTCATATAGCTTGTTAGGCCTAGAGATCACTTAATATCCGAACCCTTCTTTTCTACCGAGTGGCGAAGTTAATTGCACATCTACTGATAGCTACCGAGTTGCGTTTTCCTGCGCTACAGATAAAGAGTATCGGCCTGGAAGTGAATATATAATATATACTTACATAATAGTACCAAATAAATGGGTTAGTATCATTTTTAATTATAAAAAATGGTATAAACATACATCAAAACCTGTTATGGGTTCCTCGGAACATGCTTCGGAACTAGGTACTGTGGCTTTAGACCTTCCGAGCTACTGCTTAAAATCTGGGCTTTACAGAGCCTTCAGAACTTCCGAAGATCAGGTCTCGAAACTTCCGACCCTGCTTCCAAACAAAAGCAAAGAAAACAGGAAAATCAGTGTGTTTCAGAACCTGTCGAGGTCTGCTCGGAACTTTCGAACAGTCCGGGATGTCCGAGGGGGTCTCGGAACATCAGGGTCTGAACAACAGAGGCAGAAAGAAACATTTGGGCTCTGAGCGCTTCGGAACCCTGAACAGAAGTTCGGAACTTCCGAAGGCCGATTCTCGAATCTTCCGAGAGTTCTTTTTCCTCTGTCACCTGTAACAGAGCAGTGATGGGAAAAACTGTGTAAATTACGAATCAAGAAACAATGAATTTTCTGGATTCGTCTTTCACCTTTTTGTCAGATGGACTCTTCAATGAGTCCTCTTTACATTTGGAATCAATTAGAACATTGATACTGTTTAAAAACATCATATTTTAACAGAAAAATCAGTGAAACACATGAAAATTCATGTTTTCTATTAAACTTCAAAATAAATTTTGACATTCAAATCTCAACCAAATTTAGTTCTATTTGATTCTAAACTGATTAGAATTTGAAACTAAATCTAAATATTACCTTCACTTTAGTTCATGTGTTGAAATTCAGCAACTGGGAAATCTTCCAACTCGAACCAACGGTGAAAAACAAGCAAAGGAGCAATGTTTTTCTCTTTGAAAATTCAGTGGAGAATTCTAGTGGGAAATGGCATGAATTTATAGCCAAATGATGGTAGGGTGGTAGGCCTTCATACAGGGCCATGGGAAGAACACATCAATTTGCAAGCTATGTCCGTAGCTTGCATGAGTCGTTGCTCAAGCAGCAGCTTCATCGGCCAAGTAGGTGGTTCAATGATTTGAAAATTTTGCATTTTAGTCGTTTAAGTTTATTTGCATATAAGTCCAGTTTATTTCATTTTTAATTTTTAACTAATTAGAAGATTTATTTAACTTAATTAATTTAATCCATCTTAACCAAAATGTTGGGTTTTATAAACTCCACATATCATAAATTTTAGAGATTTATATTTTATCAATATTTATTGATTTAAACAAAAATCACATTTTTATCACTATTCCCTTAATTCAATTTGTATTTATTTAAAAGGTTTAAATCCTTTATTTTTAAAATTTGAAAACATAAAACAATGATTTAAAACAAAATCTAAAACATATATTTTTCTTCAAATTTTCTTACCTCTAAGATTGTTTAAAAATAATTATTTCCTAACTTTCGGGATCTTTTTGAGTAGTTTTTAATAATATTTTCTGAAGAAAAATATAATAAAATACTTATAAATTTCAGAATTTAAATCCTTAATTAAGGAAATCAATGTTACTTAAACAATTAAATAAATAATAAAACAACACTGTCAATGGTAAATTATCATTTTGCCTTTCTAATTTAAATTCGTTGGATCATCGAGCTATCGAGCTCTGATTGGGCCAAACGTGGACTTTTCACAAAGCCCTAACTGTAATATTCATGATTAACAGGTTAAATTATGATTTATTAAAATAAATCATATTAATTAAGCCTAATTCGGATCAGGGTATTACAGATTGAGCTTCAGCTTTTATGTAAAACCCATGAAAACCCAATAAGCTTTTCAACCTATTCAGTAAACTATATATATATATATATATTTTTTTTTTTTTTTGATAAATATAATAATTACTTGCACTATTAGACTTCTTTTTTAGGTACTTATAAATGTATGTAGATTCTTATCCTTCACTTGTGAAGTTCGTCAACATTAAATGTTTTTGTCATGTAAAAGCTTCTCTCACTGATTATTTTAATATGGATTTACATACATCTATAAATACCTAAGAGTTTCTTATATTTATAATTGTTGTTGTTATATTAAGTGTCATATATAAGTCTCCTGTCCAACCCAAAAATAATGGTATTACATTGAATTTTGAATGGGCTTGAAATTCACTTCTTCTGAGTATGTTAATCTACAAATAGGCTCTAAGGAGCGGAGTTGGCCTTTTCATGTATTCAAGCAGACAGATTCGGGCTTTAGCCTTTAGGCCCCAAGGACTTCAGGAAGGCTTGGGCTTTTAGAGTGTAGAAGGGCTCAGATCAGCCCATTCACAGGGCTCTTACTCGTTAAAATCCATTTTCTTCTTCCTGTTTGGTTATTATCACATCCATCTCTCATTCATTCAGGGTGTCATCCAACTTATACTGTTTTGGATAGAAAGTCATGTCCAAATTTATTAGTATAGAACATGTGATTATTAATATAAAATATCTTTGGGGTAAGGAAAGAAATGAATGATGTTCTATGTTTTGATGCTTTCATCACGTGTACTCATTCATTACAAATCCAAGGGTCGCTCTCAAGCCTCAACTTCTGTTGAGGGGCGAATTTAACCAAGTGACATGAGATGTGAGAGATTGAGCTTGTACATCACTTAGATCGTAAACCCTGAAAGTAATGCATACAATTGTATTAGATTTCTACTCCTTCTATTCTAAATTAGTTGTCTTATATGAATTTTAGAATTGTCTCATTTATATTGGAGTAGTATAAAGTGTATAAGAAATGGATGAGATCACATAAAGTGCTAGTCTTATATAGAGAGTTTCTTAAAAAATACAAATATTTTAAATAAAATAATTAAAATAGGACAGATGGAGTATTATAATTTAATTTGTCTAGAAACTATTATAATTATTATTTACTTCTCTTTTTTTTTTTTCACTAAAAAGATATTACTTTCCATTTTTCTGTTACTACATCACAGCAGTAACCTGATTTTACATCTCTCGTAGTTTTAAATATTTAATTAAACTCTTCGAGCTATTGCTGATGAGCACATTCTCCCTCTCGTTCATCACGGTACCCCAAGTCCCCAACTACTAGGGGTATTCTCAGTGCTGCCTCTTAAGTTTTGTTCTTCTTTTGGGCCACCCCATTGGGCGGTGGCTTTTCACTCTGGTCACCGTTTTTTGTCTTGTCCAGAATATGAGCTATTCTTTTGAGCTTTTCTTTTTCGTTTGGGTCATGTGGGTCTGTTTTGTTTTCTATATTTGATGGATTATATTTTACTTTGCTTGGGCTGTGGGTTATCTGGACGTTTCCTTTTTTGAATGAATTTACTAACCTTCATTTAAAAAAAAAATATTTAATTCAACTAATGCAAATTATCATGCCTCTGTGATGATGTTATTGTGAAATTAAGATTCCAGTGATTTAACTCAGCGATTGATGATTTGATCAGGAGTTTCATTTTTAAAACATGGTCATAATCATCCAATTATTAAGTAACAAGATTTTACCAACTTTTTTAAAACATTCAATTTAAAATATGTGGACATTATACAGGGCTCATAATCTTTCTAATGCACTCATTACTAATTTAATGGACTCTATGTTTAGGCAAGTGGGGTCGCACCCACTTAGTTGTAAAATTACAAATTAAACCATCAACCTATCGGTGGAGTTGCCTTAAGTTAATCCAATCATCTAGTTGCCTGTTTAGTAAAGACATTTATGATGACCCTTATATTAATTTAATCATGGAATTCACTATATTAGAAATTTGTACCCTTGCAATTCATTAGAGCAACTATTTGTAGTAATATTGTAAATGGCCTTCCACCATCATATAATGAGAGAGTGTCATCATTGGTGGGCTAACAACTGATTTTTCTTTTCTTTATCTTCATTGACTCAAGAAAGATAGGAGATTTTTTTTTTTAATTTATGTATGCGAAATCGTGGGATACCGAGCGTAAAAGTTCCATGGATGAACCCACTACCCCTAGGGCATACCAAGGTTAGGCCATGGGGGCTCGAACCCATAACCTTCTGCTTCTTGAGGCGGGAGGCAACTAGTTGAACTACACTCATGTGCGCTTACAAGATTAGTACAGTTTTATAGAAATTCTGTAATTAGACGAAGATTGGATTTTATTTTGTTTTGAATAGTCACACAATGTAACCTTCATATCATGATTATTAAGTTTGGGTATTAATAATAGAAGAATTTTAATTTAGAGTTCAATTTTGTTTGGATGAGTCATGAGTTGGATAGGATTGTGTTTGGAGAGTGAGGTTATCGTCGGGTTGAGTGTCTCTTAACTGAAGGTGGATTTTTTCTTTGATTTCTTTTCGGTGGATATACATCCTCAGTTATTCATATGTATTTATTTATGCATAGATATATTTGTTTGTATCTAAAGGTTAAGGATGTTAAAAATTAGGATTGGACTTCCAATCTAAAAGACTAGTTAAATAGGTGGAATGATTCAGTCCTTAAATCTTTACCGAAGAGTCGAACGGGATGGTTGACGACATTCTATCCGTCAAAATGGCTCGTTCGAATGAGGGATTGTTGAGTTGCGAATGTGAGTCCCACATCAAATGTGAGGGGAAAAAACTAGAGACTTATAAATAACTTGAGTCGCTCTACCTAATAAACTAGTGTTTTGAACTGGAACCCAATCTTAAGAGAAAATTGGCTTTCCACAATATATCTTGGAATGAAAGGAGTTCAGCTCATCACTTCCCTATTGTTTCAATTCAATTTGTTAAGTAATTTTAGTCATGAAGTACCAAGTCCAATCTAGGCCAGTCCAGCAGCATTCATATTTCATACACAGGCTTCTCTAAACCATGACTAGTGGCCCCACATGATGGAAATAAAACACTTGCAACTTGATAGGGTAAGGGTTGGATAATATGTTGTGAGCTAAGAATTTGAATTATTAAGGAGAATGACCAAATTCAGGAGACTTTGTGATGATAATACTCTGAGACCCTGCAATTCCTTCATTCATTTAAATATTAGATTGGTGATATTTAGAAATAAAATACTTTTATCATTGAAAAATGAAAAAAGAAGTGCAGGGTGTAATTATAAATTTCAAAATATGGATCAGGATTTAAAAAACAACCAAGTTTGAATCGATTCAACTGATATGATTTAAGACTTGGTTGATATTAATTAATACTAGAGGGGTTAATATAGCAGGTATCAATCAGAACTAAATTACTTATTTTTATTCAATCGATTACTGACTCGATTACTGACTCAGTTGATATCCCTCTACAAGCAAGACGAGAGGGAAAGGGTGAGAGACACAAAAATCAACTTGGAACTGCATCATCCCATTCCTATTCCTATTCCTACCAAATTAGAGACCAGTCCTGTATTCAAAATTGACATGAAGAGAAAAGCACGGCACGTGAGTTTATGCGGGCGGCTCTCAAGTCTCAAGTCTCAACCACCCCTGCCTACCCTTTTACCTCCTTTTTCTCGTGACGGCGACGGCACCGACACCGCCGAGAGTAGAGTCGTCAGTCGCAGAAGGAGTTGTGGCTCAGGTCACGTGATCCAATTTCAAACTGTTGGACTTCCTAACTTGAACCAATCTAGCTTATGATACTATTACAACTTCCTAATCTCGCCTACTCAGAAAATAGACAATCTCTAACCATGTTTGTCAACATAGGGGCCATGAAAATTTCAATGGGTTTCCTATTTAGGCGGAAGATGAAAAATTGAACTTTTCAGGGACTGAAGATTTCAGCTATTTTTTCCTATTTTGAGCTTAGATTCTTTTTTAAAAATTTTATAAAAACAAATTTAGATGGTTCATTTTAATTTGAAATTTCAACTTAGTAATTTTATTTTCTTAATCCATAAGGATTGGCTTGGCGGTCAAGGACATGTCTGAGATGTGAGAGATTTTGAGTTCAAGTCACTTTTAATACAAAAGGGTCACTCTCCACAGTATTATTCAATGTGCGTAGATAGAGAGACTTGCACATGCTTCAAATATTAGTCAAGTGCTCTAAGAGGCCTAAACATCTTGGTCTTAAAAAAAAAAGTGACATTTTAATTTCAACCTAGTAAAAAAATTAATTTTTTTTTTTCTGAATCCATGAGAGTTGGTATGTTGGTCAAACACTTGCCTCAGATGTTGGATGTCTTGGGTTTAAGTTACTCTTAACACAAAAGGGTCACTCTCTACCGTATTATTTAATGTATATGAATAGAGAGGTTTACATATGTTTCAAAGATTAATCAAATACATTAAAAGACCTAGGCACCTTGGTCTTAAAAAAAAGTGACAATTTTTTAGCATATATATTAGAAATAGTACAAGTCATACAGACAAAGAGATGCATAGACCATTGAAAATGTGAAGGTATTCGTCGAGTACAATTTTCACAAGAGTAAACTTAAAAAGGGTCAATGGGGAAGATCTGCCTAAGAAGATCTAAACCATTACACAATAATCTACGATCAAGATTTAATTAATTATAGTTTAGTTTTAAAACTGGTTGATAAGCAGTACCGGCCGTGAAATCTTAGGGGCTCTAGACGCAGTGCATTGGTGGGGGCCTTAGGTCTTAAGAACAGTGCAAGTGGAAGTCGTACAGCCCATTGGTCACATTGAGAGTCGTAGGCTGCGGTCTAATTAGCCTAAAGTCAGGGCTGACCCTGTTGACAAGTATAAGAATATGTATAGTAGGTGGTCAATACCTTATGATATAAACTATATACTTTATATATGTTTAGTTGTTCGACATATCTACTTTTTTAAAATTTTAAAAATATGGCTCAAGACCACTATAATAACATGATATTAACTAGTACATGGAATTTTAGAGGCCAACATTGATCACTCAAAGTCATAACTAGTCTTCTCCTTTGAATTTAGAGTCACTGCTCCGTTATATACATTGTACTCCCTCTGTCACAATTTAGTTGCCGTATATAGATTTTAGAATTATTCTAAAATAGTTGTCTCATTTATATTAGAATAGTATAAAATGTATTGAAAATATATAAAATTATATATAATGTTAGCATTATATGTTTTTAAAAATACTCCGATCAACAACTAAAGTTACCAAGTAACTAAATCAAAAGTGAACAAGAGTAAAAAAAAAAGACAAGTAGAATGATTAGATGAAGGCCTATAAAACAGCAAGAAAATGTTACAATCAACTAATATATAAATATTTGAATTTCTAATTATACGACAATAGTTTTCTTCATTGATAAATGACTCAACGTACTACCACTTTTATAAAGCTATGACAAATTGACAATCACATAAAGGAAATAGATAAATGTAAAATAAAAAGGTCAAATTTCATTCATCTGGATAACATAATTGCATACAATTGAAAATTTGAAATTTTAATTTAAATAAATGAATTTGATGTAAAATTTGGATTTTACTTAAATCCAAGTCAGTCCGACCCGTTTTCATATCTTTGGAGTGAGTGGGTTTATTGAACAGCGAGCAGCAAGGGGAGGAGGCTTAATTGCGGGTCTTACGGACATGGATCTTGTCTCCACGGGATATGCGTGACGGCACTAATATTGTAAATCCTGTAATTATAGACCGCGTTCAGTCTCTCTTTGTCTCTCTCTTTCTCCATTTTGACGATACGTGGCCGACATTTTTACGGTCTCCTTTCCAAAAAGTTATTTCTCTTGAATCTCCTAACTTTTCTATCGATTTTACAAAAATGTCACTCGTTCCTCATTAGTACCAGCCAAGTATTTAATTAATGGGTCATAAAATTCACACGAGCACATGAATTTCTTTTCACTGTCTGGATGAAGATACATGAATGAAAGAATAAGCTGAATACATGGAAAAATGTTCTAGAAGCTTCAACATGTTTGTTTTGATTGTGCGTGAATATTAATTTTTTAATTAATTATTATTTAAAAATTTCCTTCATGATCAATTATTGTTTTGATAAAATGGAAATTTGGTTAAATAGTTGATTTTAAAATATCATCATCATTATTGAACTATTTATCTCATTAATTTTGGATCAGCTTTCATATTTGGATCTAACAAATTCTTTCTATGAACAAGTGGCCCTATTAAAGACCAATAAGATTTGAATTGACAATCTATAATTTTTTATTACATGTTCTTATAGTTGGTTATATAAAAAATTTATCTCTTAATTACATGTAGGTCTAGAAAATGTTTGAATTAAATGCTCGAGTGCTTTGATAAGTCATTTTAGAGAGGGTCATATCTCATAATAAAAAGATAGGACGAAAAAATAGATTTGAATGGGCCCGGAAGGCGACTGATTTTTTTTTTTTTGAAAAGGCTAAGCTAACACAAGCATTCTAAGTGGGCCGGATCAACAGTTGGGCCCAAAGGTCACACATGATCCCAACATGTGGACTCAAAAATATACCATAAGTCTATCCCAAGAGACACAAACACAAACATCAATACGCATAAATCCAAACACTGAATTATTATTTCAAAATCACATCAGAGTAACTAAAGAAACGCAGTAGTTTTCAATACATAACATTCAAACAGACTAAGTACCACACTCGGTACTTTACAAAGACAAATGGTTCAAAGAACCAGAAAGCAAAGATAAGGGTATTCCCTTTAGTGGGAATCCTGAAACACCGCTGCAGCTTATCCACCCTAAGCTTGAAATAGAGGGTTCTCCTCATCGGGTTCATTTCCTGAAAGGTCAGTGGGGTGAGCTAAATAGTCCAATGAAGGAAATATAACAGTGTAGTTTTAAAGTAAATAACAGGTTAGCAATAATCAACAGTTGCAATAATATCTCATGCTTGATAATAAAATTCACAATATCAAGTAAAGTCTCATCATCATTTTCATCATTCCATCAGTCTTCCATTACTGCTATCATCCAATGTAACGCCTATCGACTACGCTGAGACCATTGTATTAAGTCCCGACATAGTCAAAATACATCATTACAAGTACATCTCCGGCTCTCCCATAGCCGATACTGACACCCTCAAGTCAGCAACTGTCGACACCCATGGTCCAGTAGATGTAAACCATCTCTCATATGGCCGATATTGGTTCAATAGCCAAGGGCACGTGGAAGCAATCTTACACATTTTATATGATCAATATCATAGCATTTACCAGCATCATAAGCACTTTTACCATAGAGCTTCAAGTCTAGACACATGAATGGGTTCATCAAATCTAAAACCACTTATTTGCTCAAGATTCATCTCAAATAACAAAACTTGTTTACATTTTAACTGCAAAGTTAAGTTTCCTTACCGTATATGTGTGGTTTCGCGGCCTCTGTTCACACAACAAACAAGTGCACAATCAATATACATAGCATTCATACACATACAAGTAGTATTTCGAAATCATACTTGTTTTCCCAAAAATATCCAAGGTATATGGAGTTCAGTCTTTTACCTGGTTTCTATCCTTTTTAAATTATAATAATCCACAAGATATAATAAATAAAAAGGGTGCTCAGTCCAAAACTCATATTGTCTTTTGGGCATTGACCAGATTGACTTATTGAGTTAGGTCTAGATCTCAGGTCACTTCTCGGTTGTCTTTTGGATAAGACCAGATCTGACATTTTGAGTAAGGCATCGAGGTCACTTAGTGCCCGACAAATATAACGTCGGCATGAAAGTGAGATCACTCATTGCCCGACCAATAGAGTCGTCGGCCTGGAAGTGAATACAATAGTATTTATACTATATTAATAAGAGAAGAGGGTCAGTATATTTTTTTTTTCAATAATCCAACAATAATATATATATATATATATATATATATATATATATATATATATATTTTTTTTTTTTTTTTAATGGGTACTAACATCACAAACATCAACATAATCCAACAATAATAATTTTTTTTCCTTCTTCTTCTTCTTCTTCATTCACTGTCTATAACAGCAGACAGTGAACGGGCGGCACTGCATGAAAAATGAATCCGGAAACAGTGGGTTTCCCGGATTCGATTTTCATATCTAGCCGGTCCGATGGATTCCTCTTTTCATAGGGAGAGGTTTGGAGCTTTGAAGCTCACTGAGCCAACCGATTTTAATACTGAAAGCTCACTGGTACAAGGAACCCACAGTTTTTCCTTAAACTTTGAAATGATTTTTCTTGCTCAAAACTAAATCAAAATTAGTTTTTCTTGATTCTAAACCACCTAGAATTTGAAAAGGAATACAGTGGTTACCTTCCCTGGAGTTCCAGGGCTGAAAATCCGAACTTTGAAAATTTTCCCTTCTTAAGGTATGGTGGAAAAACTGGGAAACAGAGAGGGAATCGACTGGTTTTGGTCTGAGAAACAGAGAGCTTGAGAGTCTCAGAGAGAAGAGAAGAAGTGTGGGAGTTAAAACAGTAGGGCTGAGGCTGATTTTATAGAAATCTAGCTGGGAAAAGGGGCCATCCGGCCACTACATGCGGTGGCATGCAGCTGCGGGTGTCGCCTGAAACAGTAAGCATTGATTGCAATTCAGCCCCTCTCAAAAACTGGTTTTGCAAAAAGGCCCCTGGTTTGATAAAAATTCGATTTTTAACTAAACATAAGAATTTAAAACTCAAAAACTTAATCTAATCTTACAGATAAGTTGAGTTTTAAAAACTTTAGCTACCATAAAAATTTTGAGATTTAAAACTCTCTAAAAATCATTTATTTAAATAAAAATCACAATTTAACACTATTTACTTAATTAAACAAATGTTTAGTAAAACAATTTAGAAACATCATTTTGGGGTGTCAAAGAATAAATAGACCATTCTTAAAATGGTTTAACACAAAATACTAGTTTTGAATTTTATCTCATTTCCAAAATCATTTAAAATAATTATTTCTCCCTTTTGGGGTTTTGACGGGCGGTTTTAAATACCATTTTCTAAAAATAAAATTATTTTAAAATCAGAAATACAATTCCTTGATTAAGGACAATCATATCATCCAATAATAATCACATAATAACATAATTTATAAAAATAATAATAATAAGCGGTAAATTATCAAAATGCCCCTCCAGCTGGGAGAGTTGGATCACTGAGCTTTCTAGCTCGGATTGGGCCACACCTAGGCTTCCCTCAAAGCCCTAACCGTAATCTTCGAGATTAACCGGTTAAACAAAACTATTAAGCTAAAACACGCCTAATCTGGGACAGGGTATTATAAGATTATCCTTTTAAAAGTTAAAGTCCATTGATACATTCAAACCCTTAAATTTTAAGATAAATTTTAATTAAATAAATATTTTTACCTATATTAACTAATATAATAGTAATAATACAACAATTAAACATCATTCAACAGTGAAACTAAGAAAATAATATTTTAGTAGTTAAAATTAATCAGTAAATATGCTTTTTATGGAATCCATACAATTGAATAAGCATCCTTTATATTCCAATTGTAGCTTCAACCCTTGATCAATTAAATTATTTAAAAAAATTCTTTTTTTTTTTCAATCACTCACTCTGATAAATTTTAATTAAATAAATTTTTTTTTGAGCAGTCATAAAATAGATTTCATTAAAAGAGAGAATAAAATATAAGGAAAAAGGACTAAAAAGGATAGACCCAAACAGAAACAAAAAGGAAAGATGGAAAACAAGAAAAATATAAGCAAATAGAATCACTATAATAAAAAAACTCCATCCCAAAGGTTATCAACTCCCAATTTTGCGAAATAATCCGCCACCCCATTGGCTGATCTTCCAATTTTAGAGAAAGATACTCCCATTCCTTTAACCAATTCTCTCACCTCCCTAACCACACATGACAATCTCCAAGGTGGGCGCCGTAAACCCGATGCCCATTTGAAAGCATTTGCCGAACCCCTTCGATAACCAGATGACCTTGACCAAAAGTCTTCCAAATGACTAACGCTCTCCTGATGCTAAGAATTTTTGCTTCATTAGATTCCTTCAACCCTACCTACTCAGAGAACATTATGGCTGACTCTCCCTGTGATTTCTAAGCACTTCTCCGATCCCTGCTGGACCCGATTTTCCTTCTGATGATCCGTCAATATTAAACTTCCAAGTTCCTAGATGGGGAGGCTCTCATTTGTCCTGTTTCCTAACTTTCCGATTCTGAAACCTCATGCAACCCTCCCAAGAAACCAAAAGGTCATTGATTTTAAGCCCTTTGAAAAGTGGATCAGCTACCAACCAAGAAAACCAAAGCCACTTAGCTTTATGAAAAAGGTCGGAATCAATGGACGAAATACCCTCAAAAAGTCTAGAATTCCTTTCCTTCCATAAAGACCAAACAACCACTGCTGGTAGGGATTGCTACGCACATTTCAATCTAGGTTTCAGCTTATGAATGTTCCAAGCTCCTATTAACTGAGATAAGGAGTTTGAAAAGACCCAAGGAATCCCCAAGAATTTAGTGAAATTCACCCAAAGACCTTTGGCCATATCACAATTAAGAAACAAATGATTGACTTCTTCCAACGAAGATTCACATAGAACGCAATTTAGAACACCATCACCATCACCCCTAAGAAGGCCTCTCCGATTCAGTTCTACCCTAGTCAAAATCTTCTCCTTAAGGGTACACCAAAGAAAAATTTGTACCCTCGGTGGAATTGTATTCTCCCAAATAGATTTCGAGATCTTCTCATCATTAAGTAGGGCTGCAACTCGGGTCGGGTTTTGGCTCGACCCGCATGACCCGACCCTAGAAATCATGCGGGTCGGGTTACAATGGTCAGGTTGTAGGGTCGGGTCGGGTTGAGAAAAGAAAAACCCGACCGAAATTCGGGTCGGGTTGGGTTGAGGTTTTTAAATTTCAACCCGACCCGACCCGACCAGAAAAATCTGACTCGAGAAAATCCGACCCGACCCGACCCTATTCTCATAAGTTAATATAAAAGCTGACTTACCCATTTACCCCCAAATCTCAAACAAACCCTAGCAGACCTCTTTCTTTTCCATTTTCCATTGATCCAGCCGACCGTTTTTCCCCCTTCCCTTGTCTCCTCCTCGTCGCTGCCGGTAATTTCTAATCTCTTGGAATCGCGTGCAATAGGAACTCAAAGTTTGAGAGAGGTTCATGAGTACTGCTCACTGTATTAGAGATGGAAGGAGCTCAGGTCTCCGTTTTACCCTTTTTGCCGCTCGATCTGAGAGTTTGAGATCTCTTCCTCCTCCGGCTCCTTGTTGTCATTGTTTTTCTTTTTCTTTTTATTTAATCTATCTTTACTTTCTTTTGCAGCTTTGTTTTTTTTTAAATTTTTGTATCCAACTTATTTGATTTTCTTTCTTTTTCGCTTTGGATGTTTTGTTTAGAAGAGAGAAGGGTTTCTCAGTGATGTGAAAAAAGATGACAAGTCTGAGATAAATCCATTCTTTAAACCCTTGATGTAAATTGAGGCATTTGTCTGAGAGAAACCCTTAAATACACCATTTTAAATAGATTTTCATATTTTTTTTTTCTCTTTTCCCTTTTGCAGATTCTTTCTTCCATTCCAAATCTTCATTTTGTTTAATGCTGATGTGCATGATGAAAACCACAGCTAGGGCTGCAACTCGGGTCGGGTTTTGTCGGGTTAAGGGTCAGGTCGGGTTGGGTTAAGGGTATTACAATCTCGGGTCGGGTCGGGTCGGGTTCACTATCTCAGGTTTTTTATTCGGGTTGGGTTCGATATGGAGTGAGTTGGGTTAGGGTTGGGTTTATTAAAACCCGACCCGCCCGACCCGAGTTGCAGCCCTATCATTAAGTAACTGACATTGAGTCAATTGAGTCAAGGCTTTCACTGACAACATACCAGAGGAGTCACCTGACCACATCATTTTATCGTCATCCGATGGTAAGAAAGGAAATCCTTCCAAAAGTGACATGAGCTCGGAACGACTCTCCTCTTCAAAAGACCTTAAACTTCTGCGAAATTCCACTTGACAATCAACCACCCCATTGTTCCATCTAACCACATCTTGATCCAAAGCATTTGCATTCCTCGATATTCTAAAAAGTCTTGGGAAGCAATCTTTTAAAGGCCTCTCTCCTAACCATAAATTTTTCCAAAACAGTGTTTTATTACCTTTTCCAACCAGGAATCTGATGTTTTGTCTAAAAAGATTACCCACCACCCCCTCACCCGAACCCAATCTCCACCAAGCTCTGACAACCGAGGAACCTAGACTTTCTATTTTCTCATCAAGAAACCATTCACCAGCTCCTGCAACCCCATATCTAGCTGATAAGACCCTAATCCAAAGAGCTTTCTTCTCCCTACCAAACCTCCAAGCCCATTTACAGAGCAAAGCCTGATTCTTAAGATTAATAAGCATTAGACCCAACCCCCCCTTGATTTTGGGTTTCACAACTTCAGACCAAGCCATTAAATGAACTTTCTTTTTTGCCTCCTTGCTTCCCCATAAAAACTTCTGAAAGAGCTGCTCAAGTTTACATTCAACACCCTTAGGAAGCAGGAACAGTGATAAATAATAAGTTGGCAAGTTAAGGAGAACAACTTTGATTAGGGTTACCCTCCCACCTGATGATATGAACTTTCTACCCCAACTTGACAATCTTTTTTCCACTCTTTCTATAACTGGGTTCAAAACCTCTTAAGCCTTGGGTTCCCACCAACTGGTAAGCCAAGATAAGTGAAAGGAACTTTTTCCTAAGTTAATCCTGAGACCCGAGACTAATTCAAAACATCGAAGGATAGCTTTAAACCCCAAGAGCTCTTGTTTGGTTGGTTCACAGAAGAAAAGTATGTCGTCAGCAAACTGTAAGTGTGTAATTGTAGGTCAGGTCCATTGGCTGCCACCTCAAAACCTTTCACAATTCCCAACTCCCTCCCTTTATCTACTAAATTATTCAAACACTCCCCCACTAAAATGAAAATGAAGGGAGATAAAGGATCTCTCCTGCCTTAACCCTCTGTTTGCATGTATTGGGGACGTAGGGGAACCATTCACTAGAATGGAATAAGAAGTGTCTTCTATGTAAGCTTTCATCCATCTACACCATACAGACCCAAATCCCATCTTTCGAACAGATACCCTACGAAAGACCAATCCACAAAATCATATGCCTTTTCTAGATCAATTTTGAAAAGAATACCAGGCTTTCTATCTTTCTTCCTCATATGAACCAATTCATTGGCAATAAGAACTCCATCCAATATTTGTCTATCCTCTACAAACGCACCCTGTGATTCACCAATTATTTCCGGCAAAACTTTTTTTAACCTCTCTGCTAACACTTTTGCTAGGAGCTTATAAATACTACCCAACAGACTGATCGGACGGAAATGGGACAGATTAACTGGGCTCTCTCTCTTAGGAATAAGGGTGATGAAAGAGTTTTTCAAGTTCTTATTGATGATTCCACTGTGATAGAACTCCTTGAAGAATCTAAGGATATTTGAGCTCACTATTTCCCAACATTCCTTAAAGAAAGATAAGTTAAAACCATCTAGTCCTGGGCCTTTATCTCCTGCCAAACCTACCAAAGCCTCCCAAATTTCTTCTCTTGAGAATTCTTTTTCCACCAAGAGTGCCTTATCCATTCCAATTTGCTTAAAGTGAATACCATCCGGCGTTGGTTTAAAGAACCTAGAAGGCTTCAGAGAAGCTGAAAAAAGCCTATCAAAAGGCGAGCTAGAGATATTGGAAGCTTGGAATCTAAAGTCACTATTTTCGGGGATCGGCAAATGCAATACACATGTAGCAAGGGTGGGGGCGCACCCAAGAGAGAAAGAAGAGAAATGAGGGGATAAAGAGAAAGATAAGAGCGAGAGTACCCGATTTAGGCAAAAGTACGGCGATGATCCAACTGAGTTGATGAAGATATGGTGAGACGACTGCATATAGTTCAACATAGCCCCCTCCGGCTCCCAAGAGTCCACCAGTAACTGCAACCGGGTAGTCTGCTCGCCAAACATCGAGCTAAAGGAGGATGACCGAGACACCTGAGACTGTGACCATGAGAAGATGAAGATCGCCGTGATCTGCTCCACTGTGGAAGAAAAAATCCGCAAGAAGTGGGAAGCCTCCATTGGAGCACATCCACCACAAACATCAAAGATAGGTATGGTTGTCGTTGCATCAGCCCCGCGACAAGGACTAAAAGAGGACGGCCAAAAACAATCTGACTCGAGCTTGCAAACCAGCCTAGAAAACAGGCCCTGTGGACGGAACAGAAAAGGATTATGGCAATAATAAAAAGAGAAAGGATAGAAGGTACCAGAGGCCGGCGACAACGAAGATGACTTAGCAGAAGAGAGGCAGGAGAGAACGCGGACGAAGAAGGATGAGGCAGTAGGCGAAGAGATTGAGACTGAAAAATGGCCACGAAATGGTCTCTGATTGCCTTTCTAATGCCCTGTTTGTCACCAATTCTACTCCCATTCACCACAATAGATCTTATGGTATTAATTGCTTTCCGGACATGTGCGTATCTATGAAAGAACTTGGAGTTCTTATCCCCATCTTGGAGCCAAAGCATCCGCGATCGTTGCCGCCATTCAACCTCTTCTAGTCTTATGCAATCCCAAAGGTTTGCCTTGCTACATCTTTTTGCTAACAATTCTTCCTCTTCCAGATCCCTTTCCTCTTCTAAACTATTCCATCTGATAAGTTCCTTTTCAGCTGCTTCTTTCCTTTCTCTAATTGGCCCACCTTCTGATTCAACCCATTCTTTGATCTTTGATTTAAGTAGCATGAGCTTCTTGGAGAGGACATAACCTGCCCACCCTTGGACTTCAAAATTATTCCACCAATCTTTGATGTTTCACAAAATTCGAATTTTCTAGCTAGATGTTACTGAATCTGAACGGCTTTGGACCCCAATCAATTTCTTTCTTATCTAACAAAACCGAGCAGTGATCCGAGATGGGGCTAAAAAGTTTCACCTGACTAGAGTTGGGGAAGAGAATATCCCAATCAGATGAGGTGAGGAACCGATCCAATCTACTCATGACACACCTAGCTTGACCGTTGCACCATGTGAATCTACCACCTGTTAGTGGTAAGTCAGATAACTCGTTTCTGACAATAAACCCGGAGAACATTTCCATGCTTCTATTATAGGAGAGCCCACCTCTTCGCTCTGAAGGGTATCTTGCAATGTTGAAATCACCGCCTAAGCACCAAATCTGTGAGCTCCAACTATGGATCATTTCCAACTCACACCAAAAATCCTCCCTTTCCCCATCCACATTGGGGCCGTAGGCATTGGTAAAACAAATTTCTACCCCATCCTCTAGCAATATGCCTTTTACTGAGATGGATCTGTCGTCCCTACGTTTTGAGGTAACCTTGAAGATTGATGGGCTTCCACATAATGAGGAGGCCACCTGATGTTCCAAAGGATGATTTGTGAAACCACTCAACCTCTTGTATACCCCAAAGCTCTCTTATAGTGATTGAAGACAGCTCTTCTTTCTTTGTTTCTTGAATCATAAGTATATCAATCCTATTTTTCTTCACCAACCGCCGGATTGCATCCCTCTTTGCACGGATGCCAAACCCCTTAACATTCCAAGATATAACCTTCATTGATGAACCTGACTATCCCCTTCACTCTTTGATGAACAGATTGATGTTACCTTGAACACAGGTTTTTTCTTTAATTTGAAGAAAGAGGATCTACTTAAGTATACCTTCATTCCATTGGGACAACCATCTGGTCGAGAAGAACTTGAAGCTGCTTTATCCAAATCATCTAATAGACTTAGATGAGCAAAAGTAGAGGGATGCTGATCGAAGTTGACACCCAAGGCTTTCCCAATTTTGATGATCTCTAAACTGTCAGACTCTGAATATCCATCATTTAAGAATTTCTGAATATTATTTTTTCCAGAGTTTTCCTGAAACTCCTTTTTTTCCTCTCCATCTGAAAGAATCATGTCCTCTTTTACCTTTTCCTTCCTTATCTGATTTTGATTTTCCTTCTATTTCATTTATTCCTTCTACAAGAACCTCACCTTGAGGGCGAAGGAAATTTCCTCCCAGAGATTCCTATTTATTTTCCAAAAACTACTCTGCTCCTTTGCCATCTGACAGCCCTCTTCAACCTCATTTTCGTCAGTTCTTTTAAGGTTCCCAGAGGTAGGCAATCCATTAAGAATATCTCTCACCACATTCGTACCTGACTTTGGAGAAGTAGAAGAAATCTGGGCTTGGTTATCATTTCCAATGCAGAGAGCTGGATTAGGACCTTCGTGAGCAAGTTGGATTGGATGTGGAATATTGGCCTGATCCGAACTTGAGGCCAGCTGATCAGCCAAACCCAAAGAGCCATATGGGCTGGACACCGACTGAGTTGAGGCCCACCCTGACAGATAAGCCTAAGTTAGAGCCCGCTCAAGTCTCTTTATCTTCTTCTCCTTGTCCCGTAATAATAGCCTGATGTCAGCCGATTGTTGCCTTGCTGAGGATCTCTTCACACCATGTCCCATGTGTTTTGGCAGTCCCACAGTCCCTGCATGCACCGAAACTTCTGTTCCTTCAGCATACTTTCATGTCTTGTTGAAGTCAGAAAATGTCACGCCCCGACCCAAAGGGTGGGCCCGGAACGAGACTGATTTTTTTTTTTTTTGAAAGATAAACTAACACGAGCATTCTAACTGGGCCGGATCAACGGTTAGGCCCAAATGTCACACATGATCCCAACATGTGGACTCAAACACATACCATAAGTCTACCCAACAAATAGAAATAAATAACAACATCAATACACATAAATCCAAACATTGAATTATTATTCAAAACATTATCATCAGAGTAACTACAGAAATGTAGTAGTCCTAGTACAACACATTAACGCACACTAAGTACCACACTTGGTACTTTACAAAAGATAATGGTTCCAAGAACTAGAAAGCACAAATACAAGGGTATTCCCCTCAGTGGGAATCCTAAAGCAACGCCACAGCTTATCCGCTCTAAGCTTCAAACGGAGGGTTCTCCTCCTCGGGTTCATCTCCTGAAAGGTGAGTGGGGTGAGCTAACTAGCCCAGTGAATGAAATATAACAGTGCAATTTTAAAGTAAACAACAGGTTAGTATAAAATCAATAGTTGCAATATAATATCTCATGCCTGATAATAAATTCACAATATCAAGTAAAATCCCATCATCGTTTCCATCATCATCTTTCCATTACTGCTGTTATCCAACGTCACACCTCCATTCTACGCTGAGACTATTGTATTAAGTCCCGACACTGTCAAAATACATCCTTGCAAGTACATCTCCGACTCTACCATATCCGGTACTGACACCCTCAGGTCAGCAACTGACGCCCATAGTCCACCCATAGTCCAGTAGACGTAAACCATCTCCCATATAGCCGATATTGGTCCAATAATTATGGGCACGTGGAAGTAGTATTACGCATTTCGTCTGATCATAGTATTTACCAGCATCATAAGTACTCTTAGCATAGTGTGTCGAGTCTAGGCACATGAGTGGGTTCATCAAATCTGAAACCACTCATTGCTCGAGATCCATCTCAAATAACAAAACCTGTTTACATTTTAACTGCAAAGTTCAGTTCCCTCACCGTGATTGTGTGGTTACGCGGTCTCTTTTCAAACAAACAGACAAGTGCACAATCAATTTACATAACAAACACGTACATACAAGTAGTATTTTGAAATCTCACGTTTTCCCAAAATATCGATGGTATATGGAATTTAGTCTCCTATTTGGTTTCTATCCTTTTTAAATTATCATAATCCACAATATAATAATAAATAAAAAGGGGATCAGTCCAAAACTCATATTGTCTTCTGGGCATTGACCAGATTGACTTATTGAGTTAGGTGTAGATCCTCGGGTCACTTCTCGGTTGTCTTCTGGATAGGACCAAATCTGACATTTTGAGTTAGGCCTCGAGGTCACTCAGTGCCCGACTATATAGCGTCGGCCTGGAAGTGAATCACTCAGTGCCCGATCAATAGCGTCGGCCAGGAAGCGAATACAATAGTATTTACACTGTAAGTAATAAGAGAAGAGGGTTAGTACAATTTTAATTAACAAAAAAAGGGTACTAACATCACATCACATAATCTAACAAAATATTAAATTTTTTTTGAATAAAATAATAATATTATTTATTCAATCATTTATTTATTTATTTATTATTATTATTTATTTATTATTTTTTTTTTCAAAAGGCACTAACATCACAATCACAAGTAGCAACATAATAAAAAAATATATATATATTTTTTATTTTATTTTTACTTTTTATTTTTCTTCTTCTTCCCTTCAACAGATAGTAAACGACCGGGACTTCATGAAAAACGAATCCGGAAACAGGGGGTTTGCCGGATTCGGTTTTCATATCTGACCGGTCCGATGGATTTCTCCGGGAGTCCTCTTTCCATAGGGAGAGGTTTGGAGCTTTGAAACTCAGTAAGCCATCCGATCTTAGCATCGAAAGCTCACTGATACAAAGAAATCCACGATTTTCCTTAGATTTCAAACTGGATTTTCTTGCTCAAAACATGGCCAAAATCAGTTTTTCTTGATTCTAAACCACATAGAATTTGAAAATGAATACAATGGTTACCTTCAATTGAGTTCCTAGGCTGAAAATCCGGACTTTGAAAATTTTCCCCTTCTTAAGCTACGGGTGAAAAACTGGGAAAAACAGAGAAGAAAAAAGGGGTCTGCTGGGTTGGTTTCAGCTGAGACTGAGAGGGAGAAGAGAAGATTTGAAGGGAGATAACCCAGTAGAAGAGGCTGGAATTTATAGGCATTTCCATTCGTAGATGGTGGCCTTCCGGTGAATGCATGCAAAGCCCCTGCTTACGCACCCAACAGTAACCGGCAGGTTACTGCTGGGTTGCGGATCAACCCCTCCCAAGTTTCACTTTTTGCAATTTAGTTCCTCTTTTTTATAAAATGGGATTTTTAACTTAAAACATAATTTCAAAGGCTCAAAAATTTAATCCAACCTTACAGATAGGTTAGGTTTTAAAAATCTTAATCACCATAAAAATTTTGGAATTTAACTCTCACTAAAAATCATTTATTTAAATAAAATGACATTTTAATACTATTTACTTAAATAAACAAATGTTAAAATAAATAATTTAGAAATCTCATTTTGGGGTGCCAAAGAATTATTAGACCATTCTTAAAATGGTCTAACACATGGTACTAGTTTCAAAATTTATTTTATTTCCAAAATCATTTAAAATAATTATTACTCCCTTTCGGGGTTTTGACGGGCGGATTTAAAATACCATTTTCTGAAAATAAAATTATTTTAAAATCAGAAATGTAAATCCTTTATTAAGGAGAATATTATCCACCAATACTATTCACATAACAACATAATGTATAAAATAATAATTATAAGCGGTAAATTACCAAAATGCCCCTCCAGCTGGGCGAGCTGGATCACTGAGCTTTCGAGCTCGGATTGGGTCAAACCTAGGCTTTCCTTAAAGCCCTAACCTAAATCTTCGAGATTAACCTGTTAAACAAAATTATTAAGCTAAAAAACGCCTAATCTGGGGAAGGGCTTTACAGAAAAGCCTGCATTTTTTTTAGCTGACTTTGCATGCAGGACACGTGTCCTACCGCTCCTCGAGGACAGCGCAAATCTCCTCTGGTGATGTAATCTCCGAAATCCCCTCGGCGTGAACGAGTCACTCTCCGGCGATGACCTATGCTCGGCCTGGACTCTGCAACATTCTCCGGCGTTGGTTTCTTCTCTGCCAGGTCCCAGGTCGGCCTCATTCTGCAGCACTCTTCGGCGTTGGTTTCTTCTCTGTCAGGTCCCAGCTCGGCCTGGACTCTGTCCCACTCTCATGCGTTGGTTTCTTCGTCAGTTTCTTCTCTGCCAGGTCCTAGCTCAGCCTGGACTCTGCAACACTCACCGGCGTTGGTTTCTTCTCTACCAGGTCCCAGCTCGGCCTTATCCTGCTCGACCATGTCGGCTGGAAATTGGACTAGAACCTGGTAAGATTTTTCCCCAAGGTTCAAAGTAACCTGTGAAGGGAGAGGGTCACCCAAACCGATATCAATAAGAAGTTTTAAGATTGAGCAGTCACTCCTATTCAGATTCTGCCGATCGATTTCCACCATTTTTCCGAGCTTGTTTCCAAAAGCTCTGATCGCTAATTCAATCCATGCTTCCAAGGGGTAGCCCCAACAGTGCACCCATCTTCTTCTAGTGTAAGATAGAAATTCTGGGGACCACTTTCCATTTAAACACAGCCGGCCCAACTTTGCCTTTGCTTTAATGAGTTGTGTTACTCCCTCGTCTGAGCTGAACCCGATCAAGAAATGATTGTCTCCGATTCGGCTGATGTAATGGTCTTTGAGGCCTATGTGTGAAAGCTGTAATGAAATCTCAGATGGGGGCAGTCTGCCAATCGGTGATACCACTACCGCCTTAGATAGCCAGCCCATTACCTCAGCCTCTTCGCTGGGGACACAGATATGTCCACATCCGAATTTTTTTTCCCAGGTACTCCGTTTGGGCTGGGGAACACCTGATCTGGTTTCTTCACTACCTCTGCCCATGTTTGAGTCTGCATAGGAAACTTGGACTTGGTATTTTCCATTTTGCGTTTTTGCTGTGGTGCTGCTTTAGCAATATCTCCTCTTGAAACAACGCCGGATTGACCTGAAGTCTTCTCCCAGCCAAATAATGGCCATTTAATTCGTAACTGGCTCTTTCCGCTGACGTCCTATTTTCCATCCTCACAAATGCAAAGATACGACCTACTGCATCTTTTTTCCTTGGAATGAAGATGTCCTGTATCACTCCCCACCTACTGAAGATCTGCTGAAGCCAGCCTGTAGAAATGCCTTAGGGAGGTTGCCGACGAACAGGGTAATCGACCGTGATACTTCTCGTTGCCGATATCTCTTTCTCTTTTGATGCTGCCATCCTCCGTCATCCGTTGTCTCCGTCTGCTCCTCGTGGGTCAGCTGCTGACCGCCTTCCTCTTCGTGGAGGATCCTTCTCTCGCTTTCTCTCATCTTTTTCAATGATGCTGAAAAAGATCGTTCCAAACTTGAGAAACACCTATATTAAATAAATATTTTTACCTATAATATAGTAATAATACAACAATTAAACATCATTCAAGAGTGAAAATAAGAAAATAATATTTTAGTAGTTAAAATTTATTAGTAAATATGCTTTTTATGGAATTCATACAATTGAATAAGCATCCTTTATATTCCAATTGCAGCTTCAACCCTTGATCAATTAAATTATTTTAAAAAATTTCTTTTTCTTTTCAATCACACACTCTCTATTTTTCTAAATTCTGATATAGAAAAGAATGAATTGCAAAATTATGACTTTCTTAATTATAACTCTCTTTCACCTTTTTTAATAAATAAAGTAAAATTTCCCTGAAATAGAATCATTAAGTAGTCAAAATCGCCTAAAAAACTTGTCTAAAAATTGAAAGGTCGAAGGCATTAGCAAAAATAAAAAATTGAAAAAAATGATGAAGAGATGACAATTGAATGGCACAATCGTAATTAGTCAGCAGCGGAGGTCCATTTAACGGCAACCGCACTCCCACGATTCGAATAAGATTCTAGAAGCGCACCTCTTCTTGTCCGTATGACAAAAGGGTGGTGTAACGTTAAAGCGACCCTGCGCGCTCTCTCTCTCTCTCTCTCTCTCTCTCTCGGTCTCCAAGTCAACTCTTTCTCTTCTCCTTCTTCCCCAATCTCTACTTGGAAGCTTTCCTTCTCTCTCATTTCTGTATAAAATCCGGATCGAGCTTCCACTTCTTCTCGTTCCCTTTCTCTCTTCCTCTCAGTTTTTTTTTTGTCCCTTTATTTCAGTCTCAGTAACATTCACTGACATCCTCCAATGCAAAGAAACCCTAGGAGGAGGGAGAGATGGCGGAGAGAAGGGTTTCCGGCAAAGAACCCTCCAACCTCTCTCGAGTAAACCCTGGTGAATGCGACGGTTCCGATCGCGTCTCCGCCTCCGCCATGAAGAGCTCCGATTCCGTCTCGGACGAGCCCAAGATCGACGACCGATGGCTCGTCGATCCCAAACTCCTCTATCTCGGCCCCAAGATTGGCGAAGGTGGCCATGCCAAGGTCTACGAGGGCATGTAATCTCCCTTCTCCTCTCTCTCTCTCTCTCTCTCTCTCTCTCTCTCTCTCTCTCTCTCTCACTGGATTGAATCGATAGTACGGCATTTCATACAAAGTGAATTGGAGTGTGCCGCGGATCTGATGAGGTTCCTTTATTGTGGATTGAGTACTGAGACTTGGAATTGCTTAAAGTTAGTGTCTTTGGGATGCTTGATGCGACTGAGATTTATGTGAAGCGGTATATGGTTAGATCTGTAGGAAGCAGATTATTAGATGGTGGATTAGGAAAAATCTATTTTGCAGGTTTGATTTAATCGATAGTACAGCTTATCAGATTTAATGAATTGGAGTGTGCTTTGGATCTGATTAGCTTCTTTTATGGTATTTTTGAGTACTGAGACTTGGAAGTGCTTAAAATTAATGTATTTCGGATGCTCAATGCAAGTTAGATTTGTGTGAGGCAGTGTTTGCGTTTAGAAAAAAATGTCATATGGTTGGATTTCTAGGAAGCAGATTATTATGATGGTGGATAAGGAAAATCTACTTGCCGGATATAGATTGAATCAATGGTATGCCATTTCAGTTTTTGTGCATTAGAGTGTGCTTTGGATCTGTTTAGCTTATTCTATTGTGTATTGAGTATGGAAATGTGGAGTTGCTGAAAATTCCAATGGGAGTGAGATTTGTTTGGAAGTGTGTTTTCTTTTCAGAATATCTATTATAAAGTTGGATTTGTTGGTTGTTTACTTTGCGGGTTGTGTCTTGAATCGTGATATGTTTGTCTTCTGTAGATTATTTTTGAAGGGTTGTTTCAGCATTAGATTGTTAGGACCTATTTCTCTACTGATTTTGGTACATCTGCGGTGGAAGGTTCCAATCTGCAGTTGCTATGTATCTTTGGAATCATTTTTTCTATCTTTTACTTTCTTGCCTTTAGAATTTGGATTGAAAATTTTGATAAAGGCATGAAAAATTGCTAGTTTGAGATTCATATTTTATACTTCTAAAAAAAAAAAAAATTTGGGTAAGTTCCAATTTCTTCAATGAGTCAATTCTTATATACAGATTGCAAGGTGCCACGGGAGTGATGCATTTCTGTCTTGACACATGGCATATCTGCAATCTAACTTGACGATCCATGTCGTTGGTTTGTTGGAGGTAGCATTTGATGTGAATTAATGCTGATCAGATCGATCTCACAACCGTGTATATATATATATATATATATTATATTCAGATCAATGACCATTTGCTTTCCAACCATCAAATTGATGCTACTCAAGATCAGATTTTTTATTGAATTCAGATCAATGACCATTTGCTTTCTAGCCATCCAATTGATGTCATGTCTGGGATATTTAGGATTGTCCCATTGGGAAGCTTTTGTTGCGTAATTTACTTGGAATGGAAGCATGGATTTGGAGGCCTTTATGTCAAATTTATGCAGTATGAATTGCTGTTGAGTTTCACTCTATTACAAACATCCTTTTGAATCTGGGTTGCGGTCAAAGGTTAAGATTATGAGTTCCCATGTGAAAAAGGGATGTGATGAAGGAAAGATTCCAAAGTGGCTATTTTTCATGGTGAAGGAGCCATGAATGCTGGATTGCCATAATTAAATGCATAATGGAGGTAAACCAACTCAATATCCTAGGGTGAAAACATTGCCTAGTGGGGACATGGCGTCAAAGTGTTTCAACCTATTTATTTTGAAAGGCTTCTTTTCCTTGTTTCACAATGTAGGGGAAGGGATTTTGCTGAAGGTTTCTGTTGCAATGTTATCAGAACCAGACCCTGTAACGAACCGTCTTCGAGGAGGTTAGAGTTCAACTGGGTTCGATCCACGGTCAAAGCCGGTCAAGTATTAAAATAATATAAATATTATGTATAATATTAAGTAAGACATATTTTACCAATAATATTAATATAAATATTAAAAATAACATTCCAACTCTGAGTAATATACCAAAACGGTGAAATATATGGAATAGAAATATTAATAAACTTTTATATTTTAAATATACACATTTTTTAAAGGGAAAATAAAAAAAAATTAAAAAATTTCAAATACATGAACCGCGGTGGTTTTGGTGTCAAAACCTCATAAAACCGCGGTTCTGACCGGTTTTATGCGGTTTTGACCGCCAGCCGGTTTTTTCTGTGGACCGAACTACAGATCCGGCGGTCACGACTGAACCTCTGGTTCAGCCGCGGTTCGGTCCGGTTATGATAACACTGTTTTGTTGATGAGATTGAATGAAGTTGGTCGCTCAATCCTATGAGTCAGGTGAAGTTTCTTTTATATTTTAGGAGTCTTTTGGTTCATAGGTGTTGTTATACAGTAAAATACATAACCTAGTTTTATTGTATCTTTTTTTGTCATTTATAAAAAAATGTTAGCTCCAAAAAATTGCGCATACCTTGTGTACATTGGTAGAACTCTAGAATTCAAGAATGTCTGGTTATTTATATGTAATTGGAAAGTTGAAACTGTGGAATAAATTCTGCCATGCATTTTATTGATGTGGATACAACGAACTTTATTAGGTGGAATTGTTTTCCTTCTATTTCGATTTGAGTTTGTTCCACATGTTCTGAATGACCTAGGGACTATTTGATTCCTTAGTATCTATTTTTCATGGAAATCATGGGACTTTTAGTTGGGCAAGTCACCTTTCCATGAACTTGAGTTCAGAATGGACTAAAGTTCCTCAAAGTAAACAAAATTTCTTAACGTCTGATCGATTTACTAATTGGGCCTACAAGATCAGGTGTTGGACAACTTATGGTCTGTGTCAAGCCTTGAATGCACCATAGTTTAGACAATTTTGTGCCAGGCTCATAGTGTAAGCTTTTCGGCCTCCGATCCAATTCATTTCTAGGCAAGAAGCTTACGAGGTTGAGGTGGTACGGTGGTTTTACATTTGCTTATTTTCTGGTACATTGATGTAATTAAAGTAAGTGCCTCTGTAAATGTTGCCGAATGCGTCTAGTGTCTGATAGTTGAAGGAACTTCTTGCATATAATGCACTAAATATAGTGATGTATTTTTGTAGGTACAAAGCCTCTAGTGTTGCTGTAAAAATAATACAACCAGGCAGTACATCAGAAGAGTATACAAGGCGCAGAGAGAAGTTCCTGAGGGAGATTATGATGCTATCTCGGGTGCAACATGATAATTTGGTGAAGGTACCTTTTATCTTCTATTGGAAATTTTTGTGAAAAGTTTCTTTAATTTGATTATTTAAATACTGTTTACATTGTTGCATAATACTTCGTAACCTTTTCATGTTCCATGTCACTGGCCAAGTATATGTATTTTTTTCCTTGTTACTTCATGCTTGTCACACTAATTTGACAAGCGTCTGGAACTTGGTCAATTGATCTATAATGAAAGTGGCAGCATTTTCTCACAAATTAGCGTTCAAACTTCAAAGCATCAAGTGGAGTGTGTTATTCAGCTTCTTGTGAAGTTATATGTAGGCCTCATGATACATTCCCATTTATAAGGTTTCCAAGTTGAATTAAAGGAAAAATAACATAGAAAATGACAGTCAGTGAAACTAATAAAAGCAAGAACATCTTAGAATGCAACCCAGAGAGAAAAGAGACAGATTTTAGTGGAAGTGGCAGCATTTGCTCACAATCACTGATGAAACTTCAAAGCATCTGGTGGAATGGGTTATTTGGGCTTTTGGTGAAGTTGTGTAAGACCTCATGATACTTTACTGCTCATCAGGTGTCCAATTAAAGTTAAAGGACAAATTAACAGGAGGGAAATTTGGTAAAGTTAATAAAAAACAAGAATCTTTTAAAATACAACCCAAGGAAAAGAAGCGAAAGATAAAGTCTACTTTAGCTTGGAGAACCCTGGGGCTCGTTGTCATCATTGACTGGAGATGGATGAAAGAATGAATACTCTGGTTCTTGAGTTTCTAAAGAAAAGCATAAAAAATGCAGGTAATCTTCAGTTCCTTGCAGGTTTTAAGATTGATTGAAAATTAGCTAACATTCCCAATATCTGGTAGACTTATATTGGTCCGTCCAATATTTTGTTGGCTGATATTAGTCTCTGCAACATGGAGAGTGATACGAGCTGATAAAAGGCTGATATGGACTGATACATGATGTAAATAAATAAGAATTAACAGTGCTTATGTCAGATGATGCACTGAGACATCACTGTGTCCTGTGCTGACCTATATGTGTTGGATTTCAGAAAAGGGGAATGGGTCTATTTCGATTGAAAACCATAAAGAAGGTGAACATTACAAAGGAACCAAGGGAATTAATTAGTGACTTGCAAGACATGGTCTAAATGTGCATTTTATATGTAGCATGTATGGACCATGGACTTAGTTTTGGGCCTTAAAGAGTGGACTGGCTTTTGTTGTGCAACTCTTCCTCAATTGACTTTTGTATATGGCATGAGAGGCCTCAAGGGAAAATGTCAAGAACCTAAAACCTAAAATGAATGGTGCCATTCGGTATTATGTATCTTAAGAATTAGACATTAACTTTTTTAGAATCCGAAGATCAATCATCACTGGAACATATTTTGGGTAATGAACGTTGTACAGTGGAATTATGATTGAGTATTGTATATAGAATGTGCATATAGGATAGATGGTAAATATTTAACTTTTATTGATGCTTGACATCATCTTGATTCAAATATTGTAATGCTCAATTTAGTTGCTGAGATTCTTTTGTACTGAAACAGTTCATTGGTGCTTGTAAAGATTCAAATATGGTGATAGTCACAGAGCTTTTAATGGGTGGTTCACTTAAAAAATATCTAAGAGCATTGCGTCCGAGCTCTCTAGACATTCAACTTGCTATAAGTTTTGCACTAGATATCTCACGAGCCATGGAATGCTTACATACCAATGGGATCATTCACCGTGATCTAAAGCCTGGTAATTTTATGAGTATGCTCTTGTTCTATTTAATTTTTTCTCTATCAATGTTTGTTCCAAAGTACTTGAGTGGATTTTTTTAGTATTGTTTTCTTTGTCACCTCTTTGTTTTCAAACGATTTTAAAAAACATAACATTGAATGAAGTAGTTTATCTTGATAGTGTCACTTAATTTGTCATGCTACAATAAGAAGTTTACAATCAATTTTGGCTTTTAATAGTTATTTGCTGTCAGATGCTAGAATGCCTACATTTTTTTTTTTCTTTTCGTTTTTGCCTTTGTTGAAGAGAACTGAAACTGCTTTGCAAACCATACTCTTGCAAATATGAATGATAGACTTGTCAAACTGTCGTTAGACATAGTAAACACCTTAGATTGCTCAGTTTTGTTGGACCTCATTGAAATACTAGAATTCATTTGAAGGTCAAATCTTTGTAAGATGGACAATGTGTTGCTTGGTTCACTTGGTTATTTGCCTCTTGTGTGATGCAGTGGGTAGGATCGGGTGTGGGTAGCTCAGATGGGTTTAATTTAAATGGGACAAATTATGATCACTAAAGGGATTTAAATGGAATTTAATTAAATAAATAGGCAAGGGAACGTTGGGTTATAATGGATGAACATGGATTGAATTAATGGGACAAGGCAATGGTCAAAAGGGTGGTGTTAGATGAAAAGAAAGTGGGGGAATAAAGACTTAAGGGATGGTTCGGTCAAACCCAAATGAATGGGTCAATAAGCAGACAATAAAGGTATGTAAGGGAAAAGAAAAGAAAAGGTTTGGTGGAGTTGGGTTCGTTCCAAGCAAGTCTGAAACAGAGGTAGGATGAGTAGTGAAGGATAGAGAAGGCGGCAGATGGGGATCTGGTAAAAAAGGAGAGATGGCAAGGAAGGATAAAAGATGGGTAATACCTGTCCTTGTGGCCGATCAGTAAGCCCTTTGAGACAGGCGCAGGGCAGCAAGCATGGTGCTGCTGTAGGAGTGCCTGGATAAATATCGTCGTTCTTGAGAGAGACGATGGTGAGACTCTGGGGAGCTATCGGACACTGATGACAGCATAACCTAAGGAAGAAAAGAACTCCATCGAACGCCGTCGTTGGAGAAGAACGCCCGAATCCACGAGCAAGAACCGGAATCCACCGGGGAACAAGGAAAACAGGGTAAAACCCAAATCAAATATTCATTATCAAAATTTGTATTTTACAACATCTAATTGGGGTTTTTATAAGAAAACCCAAAACTAAAAATAGCAACAAAATAAAAACGAAATAGAATAATAAAAATAGAAATAATCCTCAATAAATCTAATCTTACAAATAAAGCAATGAAAATAAATAAAAATAGAAATTTCCATAATTCTTTGATTTCTTGATTGAGTTTCTTGATTTGGCCGGTTTTGCGATTCAGGCTGATTCGATCTTGGGTTGACGGATTTTCTTGCTACATCATTGTGTTTGCCTGATTTGCTGACAGTGGCAAGTGAATGTAATTTACATTTTTGTTAAATGAATATATGGCTGCCTGGAACTGCAGAATTTGTGTTAGTAATGCTCTCTCTCTCTCTCTCTCTCTCTCTCTCTCTCAATATGGTAACATCTGAATGTGTATGTTTTCAGTCACCAGAAAGGTACGTCTGTATTTTCAGTTTTGGAATGATGCTGATAGGGCAAGCATAACTTGTGTACATTGCAGATAATCTACTTTTAACAGGAGATCATAAGAAGCTTAAACTTGCTGACTTTGGGTTAGCAAGAGAGGAGACAGTGACTGAAATGATGACTTCTGAGACTGGTACTTATCGATGGATGGCTCCTGAGGTAATGCTACTTTGCCCATTTTTTGAGTTTGAGCTAGTGAAGCTTATACAGTTGCCTTCTTTCTTAACCTCCCAACTCTAATCAGTTGTACAGCACAGTCACACTTCGTCGTGGGGACAAGAAACACTACAATCATAAGGTTGATATTTATAGCTTCTCCATAGTTCTATGGGAGCTGCTCACTAACCGAATGCCATTTGAGGGAATGTCCAACCTGCAGGCTGCATATGCTGCAGCTTTTAAGGTATGATTTTGGTTTGTGGTCGCCATCATCCATCATTATTGTTTCATCTATTTTGTAGTGCTTTCTTTCAAATCTTTAGTTTTCTTGTCCAATTCTGGCTTCTTTAAAGCGATTCATGACACACTTAGAAACGAGTTGCATTGTCAAATAAAGCATTTCATAATCTGTAAGTCTGCAGAGTACATGTCTGCTAGGTATTTCTGGTGCTGCTGCTTCGCTTTTTACTTTTCTTTTAACTTTTAAACATTATTGATGACACGTCTGTGTCCTTAACTGTCCAAATGGTGGAAAACCACTGGTATGGGCTCTGTAGCGTGGACTCTCTAGGATGTGTGACACACTGGTGTCAATCACTTGAACCTGAGTTGGGCACTTTCACCTATGTAGACACTTGTATCCGTTCTTCATGGACTGATAACATTATTTCCAAAATCAATAAAATTTACTACACCTTTCTCCTCTTCAAACTTAATTAAAATATTGATGTTTTTCATATGATTGTTTAAAGTTAGTATATTATTTTGTGTGTTATTTTTGTGCCTTATTTTCACGTTTTGGTTTGTTTATTATTTCTTAAAGGGGGGCTCTAAATGATGTAAAAATGGGGGTTTAATCATTTTACCCTGGTTTTGTCATTGATAAATTAAAAGGTGAAAGGGCAAATGGGAAAATTTTCTGTTTTACATCATTCGGTGTCTGTTCTAAGAAGTACCGGTGTACAAATGAAAAACCTTATTTTCATTCAAGTGAAATTTTAAAATTTAATTTATTTAATTTTGGTGCCAAGTTGCTGAGTCTTGTTTTTTGGGTTTGCTAAGTCTGACACCTTGCACCTGTGTTCCAACACTTGTACCTGCATACATCCAACTTAGGGTACCCATAGTTTACCAATTGGTTGGGCCAAGTAGAATTAGGTAGTTCCATGGGTTTGCACTGGACCTTCTATTTGGATGCGACTTCTAATCATGTTTTAAAATGTTGCTATATGCATGTGAGAACCTGAATTTTATGTTTGTTTGAGAAGAGTTGATAGGCAATGGAACACCAAGTCTTTTGTATTTTCCTGTGGGGGAGGATTTTTGCAACATTGTCCATCGTTGGCAATGAATAGTTACTAACTACTATTTGGTTGAGCTTAACAATATATGATTCTCTCAGGGTCCTAATATATTTTTGTTTTCAGACAAAGCCTCCCATTGTGAATTTTTTATTTTGTTTCTACCTCGTGTTTGATATATATTTTGATTATTTTCCACAGAGCAGGTCCGGCAGATGCATGGGCTGAAATGCCCGGTTGCTCTGGCATGCATCTGAGGGTGGGGTCCACCTTATGATAAAAAATTATGTGGTTATCTAACTGTAAAAAGTGGGACCCATTTAATCATCTTAGCGTTTGATTTTTAAGATTGAAAATAGGCCATTGGATAAATATCTTTAGCTATAAAATCAACCCAAAGGTGAGGATGCATCAAATCAATATTGCAAAAGGTTGGATCATTGTTTAAAAGAGAGAATAATAATTTCAGCGGTTTGGATTTATCATAAACTGGGTCCACATGGGGCCCTTGAGCTAAACACACCTGCAATTCTGACCGTTAGTTTTTGCTTATTATCTCAGAAAGTTAGACCCTGTGTGGACAACCTCCCAAAGGATCTTGTTGCTCTGTTGGAGTCCTGTTGGGAAGAAGATCCCAACAATCGACCAGAGTTCCATCAAATCACTGCTTTGCTTTCAAGTTTCCACTCTTCTTTGACATCTGTGCAAACCATGCCACCTCCCATAATTGCGCTGGGGCAGAGCAACTACCTTGCAGCTGACTCTCCAGGAACCCGCCATTTGATGGACAGGTCTAGAGAGGGGGACGAGGCGAAGCCCGGAAGCTCATCTGGCAGCTTTCTCAACTGCTTCAATGAGTGTTTCTCCTAACAAGCAGCAATTTCACTTTCTATCTCGCGGTCTGGCCAATTTTGCATCTTGTTTTTTTTGCTCCCTGGCATTTCAGTCTGGCAGGTTTGGAATGGGAGGCGGAAATGGCAAAATCATAGAGTTATTAAAGGAGAGAAGCCATTATATTTGTAAGATGCTTTTTGGTTATAGGATGTGGTGGAATCACAACATCATACATTGTATAGCGGAGATTTGGCGGTCAAGAGGCATGATAGATGGCAAATTTAAAGGGAGCAGTTTAGGTTCGTCAACTCCCTCGGAAATAATAAGGCTAGACGGAAGTTGCAAATGTTCTTTGTAAGGTATTCCTCTTTTCTCTCTACATGCATTTGGACGTTAGGGGAAATTTGGATACCAGAAGGCTGTTAAAAGGGGTGTAAGCAGGCCATACTAAATATCTACTGCTGTTCAATAACTCTAAATTAGGATCCTTGTTCAACTAAACCTTAGAGTTCTAAATATCAGTTTTAAAAAATGGACATATATTTGGCCAGTACTTTTCCGATATATCAGCTTTTATTTCCATCTATATAATATTTTTACCCTACTTACAGTAACGGATCATTTGTGCTTGACGTTACACTCTCTCACTATGGGTGAAGGGTCCAACCAGTGTCGGTAGTTGTGTTGCAGATATGTTTGCTTGGTTGTCTACATTGATCGAATCAATCATGGATTGACGGTTATATTTTTTAATCTTTAAAATTTTAATTACTTATTTTTAAAATTTCTAAAATTTATGCATTCATGGGCATGAACTTGAGATTTTCTTGAAAACAAATCCTTATAAATTGTTATTTTTTTTATTGAAAATTTCCTCCCCTGCTCCGGTAGAAATTCTTATGCTGCCCTATTTGTATGTTGATGGTAATTTGTGCTGCCAAGACATAAGCTGTGAAGCTTAATTGCTAGGGCATCTTGAGGCTCCTCCGAGTTATAAACCAAGTTGAAAAACTCAAAATCTGGATTTGACTTTAATCGATTTTATTAGTAAATCTGCTGTTGATCATTACTGACTGTGGCCCTTGTTTTTCTAAAATTTGTAAATTTATATGAAATGTTAGACTCATTTTGGCTGATATGGCCTAATATATAATATAATCTATTTACAGATATTGGCCCATACAGCCTATATGACCGAAACATCAGCTGATTTCGACATAAATTGGTGACTCAGGTCCTGACTCATTTTCAGGGGCAATTGTCATTTTCTAAAATTAGTTCTACTTAATTCTACATCTCACTAATTTTGTGTAAATTAGTCCAACCATGAACCCACCCCACCTCCCGTGCAGACACACAAGAATTGAATTTGCATTTTTTAAATCGTTTTTAATGCGATCATTTGATTGCTCCATATATACTTTAAGAAATACTTATCTTTAGCAAAAATATAAATATAATTTCAAAATGTAATTTATGCTAGAGTGATCTCCTTATTTATAATTTAAAATTCAAAATTAGACTTCACACAAAGTCATATTGAGTAGAAATGCTTGGGTATGAAAATTTTGATCAATGTATATCGGTTTAAAGTATGTTGATACGTATGGTCAGCTACAAAAATAAGTGAATTTTACGATTTCTTTTAAAAAATTGCCGGTTCAACCATTTTTCAGTCAGAATTTTGCATTAGATATAATTTTAAGAAAGTTTAGAAGAAAGTTTTTAAAGTGTGAAATGTTTTTGTCTATTCTAATATATTTTTTCTTTAGATTTGCCCCCTTGAATTATTTTCATCAATTTTTTTTGAACTTTTACTTTAAGATAATCTTGTTTTTTTATTTTCTTGAATAATCGAATGAAATGATATTGAGTATTTATGGAATTTAGTGAAATTATCTTAATGTGATTGGTGTAATTTGGAGAGTATTTTCTAGTTTTTTTTTTTAGAAAGTTCATGAAATATGGGTTTCCTAAAAATAATTCTCATTTTGAGATTTAAAAAAAATAAAATTAATGAAATAACATACAAATAGTTTGTATAATTAAATGAAGAGTCCTTAATTTGATTAATGTAGATTGGAGGGTGTTTATGTGATTTTTTAAACTTTCTAACATTTTCATAAAATTAAGATTTTTTATAAAAAAATAATGAATTGTAATACAAATTACATGTTATTATGGGAAAGGGTCAGACAAATGGCCATCGATTTGTATTGGGCTGATGAAGACGTATTTGGCTATACGCATCATCGCTGCGTTCATCTGCTAATAAACATTCTCTCTCCTAATTTTTTTAGAATTTTTTGTAGAAAAATACCAAAAACATGAGAAAAAATAGGGATGAAAACCTAGTGTCAACATCCCTTTATTAAAAAATATTATCTTATAGTGTATTAAACTCTTGAGAGTCGAAATTTCAAAACAACTAATACATGTTCTAAAAATTAAAAAATATCTAATTTTTTTTAGAAAATAGGGAATTAAAATGAAAAAAACATAACATAAATGTATTCAACGATGAGATTATCTTCTATTATAATTTATAGATTTTTGTTGTTATAAAAGTATCTAATTTTTATAAAAAAAGTTGAAATATTAAAAAAATCATACAAACACTCTAAAAACTATATCAATTACATTAAGAGCTCTTCATTTCATTTAAGTATTTGTATATCATTTCATTAATTTTTTTTCTTAGAAGAAACTTTAAAATAAAAATTATTTTAGAAAACTCAACTTTATTCAATTTTCTTAAAACAACTTTAAAAATCTCACAGATATTATGTCAACCTATATCAATTATATTAAGACAACTCTACTCAATTCTACAAACATTAAATTATATTAGAGTGAAAATTCAAAAGAATGATGAAAATAATTTAAAAAGTCACTTTTAAAAGAAATTTGAAATTGACAGATACCAGTAAGTCTTGGACTCGCATTTAAACTTTTTTTAAAATCGTATCAAATGCAAGATAACCCAAAAATTAGTATAAATGCTATTTTAAAAAATAAAAAATTGAAAACAATCGGTACTATGCTGTGTCGGTTATATCAGCCAATACCATACTTGTATTGCTTCGTATTGATTTTTTACTTTTTAAAATTTCTAAACATTTTGCAGTAAGTTGAAATATATTTGTTCATATCAAATTTTTGAATTTTAAAGATCTAATACTTTATAGAAAAGAAAATGCTGACACTAAGTAATTTATTTTTGCTTATTTTCTAATTTTCCTCAGAATTTTTTCTGAAACTCGAAGAGTGAGTGCGATAGAGCCATGGGAATTCAAACCGACCAGATTTTTTTGAAACTGTCATTGGAAATTTTCAAATTCCAAAAGTATTCATATACGATCATCCTCACCACATTAAAAACCCTTCTCTCATTGTCTTCTCAAAATCATTAAAAAGGGATTAAGGATTATAACTTTAAAGAA
Organism: Chimonanthus praecox; assembly: GCA_022113865.1. NCBI lineage: Eukaryota > Viridiplantae > Streptophyta > Magnoliopsida > Laurales > Calycanthaceae > Chimonanthus > Chimonanthus praecox. Next base: position 34,722,834 of record CM039086.1, read on the forward strand.
GAGAAAGAGAATACGCTAAAAAAAACGTTAAAGAAGAGAATAGAGAATTGGAGAAATATAGAGAGTGATTAGACCTAACCTTCTGTCATTTGTTTCAAACACATGTACATGTTTGTTGGAAACAAGACAACTAAGGCCAAAACAAGAATACAATTGAAGAAAGAGAAAATAGGTACAAATACATAACCCCCCTTAACTTCTCTCTTTTTCATTTTGATTAATTAAAATTAAAACACGCCCAAAGACAACAGAAAGTCACAAACACGTCCTACCGAAGATCCTACTCTTACGATCAATCCAATCCAATCCAATCTGATACTGCTTAGATCAACGGAACTTCCAAGCTGATGTGGCAACCAACTCCCGCCCTTGCCAGCACAGCAACATCGACGCCTGCCTTTTTGCCACGTGGAACCCTCTCACAGGGACACGTCGAAGCAGGCACTCGGCCTGCGAGTCGGTGAATTCGCTGAGTTGAATAGGCACCATTCCTGACCCGACAAACAGCTCTCTCCATGGTGGCAACCGATTGCCTGCAGCTGCGACAGAGCGGAAGATCCTCGGCCGGAGCAGGAAGCGTTCAATCCTTCTCACTGCCTCTGCGGCGCCGCCAACTGCCACAGCAGCGTCAAGAGATTCCAGCAGAACAGAGTAGAGCTCCAGCCCGTCAATGAAGTTACGACGGAAAGACGGCGGGCCGGCGTTTTCCCTCCTGCAGTCCGCATCGACAAAGACGCAATTTGCGGAGAGATCCGCCGGAGGACGCGCAGGAAGGCAGCCGCACCGGAGCCGCCCGTCCGGCGGAAGACTGAGGGCGAGAAATTGACGGCGACGGCCTCGCCATCGACAAACCGGATGGCGCCGAGGGCGAATGATTCAATCCCGGCGAATTCGACGAATTCGATCTGGAACCGGATGCCGAGCTCCCGCGCGAAGCTGCAGAGGATGTCTCTGCTCAGCCTCGTCTCCATTGACTCCTCAGCAATGACGGCTGTGATGCGGAGCGACGGAGGCGAGAGTGATCGAGCCGCAGATCCCCTGCTCTTGATCGCGATCTCCTGCATCAAGGACGGCCACTGGCCGCCGAGGCCGATGTCAAAGTCGATGACGTGGACGAGTCCGATCCCGTCCATGGCCTCAAGGATGGCCTGGTTAGCGGTAAAGTTGGCGAACTGGAAGAGCGGGGAGAGGTCGGAGAAGGCCTTGTAAGCGCCGATCTTCTGTACAGTGTCGAAGGCGGACAGCGGACACGTATCGGAAGGTGACTGGAAGAGGAGGAGGGACTGGAGTGCCTCTTTGAAGTAGAAAGCGGCTCGCTGAAGCGGCTTTCCGACCGGGCAGAGGAGCTGGTGATTGAGCCGCGCCAATATCACGTGCGCGAGAGAGAGGTCGTCCGAGTCGAGCGACTCGGCGGCTCGGATGAGCTGCTCGAGCTGGAACCTGTCGAAGGAGGGCACGTCCAACGGATCCGATGACTGGACTTGATTGGACAGATGGTCGGAAGGCAGATAGAGAAGGTGTTGATGAGATTGGGAAAACTGATCGAAGGAATCGGAGGGCGGGAAAGGAGGGAGGGAGTCGGGAGGGGCAGAATAAGAAATTGACTTGATGCCAAGAGCACAATCATCCTTTTCGCCTAGGGAGAGCAGCATGGACTCCCAGTCGTCAGCTGGAAGGATGGAGGAGGTGTCGTCGGACACCACGCCGTAGACTGACGAGAAGCCGGTGACAGAGTCCGAGCCGGCGGCGGTGGCTGCGGCGGGGCTGGAGCGGAGGTCGAGGACGGAGGTGGGCTCATAGGCGGCGGAGGTGGGGTTGTTGATTCCGTTATTAGTATTGTTGTTACTGTTGTTGGAGTGGGGCCCAGATGTGGGGCTGCAGGTAGAGAGCGGTTTTGAGGAGGAGAATTGGTGGTTTTGAGTGCCGTCAATGAGTGATTTCATGGGTTTCAAGAGTGGTTTTGATGAGAATTTGGAGGCGAAACTGGTGGTTGTGGAAGTTGAAGAAGAAGAAGAGAGGAAAAATTACAGCTTTGGTGCAGGCAGGTACTGCTTTTCTTTCGTTTTTTTTTTCTTTTTTCTTTTTCCCCCTTTTTTTTCTCTCTTTCTTCTTTTTGTGTTTGTTGTTTTTGGTTAGTGTGTTGGGAATGAGAGAGAGGGTGTGTTGTAAGGCTTTTCGTCGTTATCATGAGGGGCTTTTTATCTTTGCGTGCATGGGCATGGGTGGTGGGTCTCATTCCCATCCATCCATTCATCCATCTATGCATGTGTATGTAGTTGATGGGTGGATGATGGGCACATGGCAAGCATGATGGTAGACATGTGGACAGACAAGTCCTTATCTCCAGTAAGGCTTGCAGTTGAAGCTACAGCCTTTTCTGCTTGGCTTTCGATACGGGGCTTGTCTTGTCGACTTCCGTTTTAGATTACAAGAGATTAAGCAAAAAGAAGAGAAAGATACGCCTTTGATTTTGGGGTGAGTTATATGACAGAGAACAATTAAACTTAGTTATATAAATATTTGTAAATAGAATTAGGTAAATTCAAGTCTTAAATAATTATTTTAAATTTAATTTATATGTTTATATATTAAAATTAAATTAATTTTTAAAAAATATATTAAATGTACTCAATTCTTTTTATAATGTTGTCAAATTATTTGGGTAAGAGGAGCAAAAGATATAAAAAAAAGTTCATTTTTTAAGCTCAGGTCATGAAATCTGACGTTAGCTATTAAAAAGAATTTATCATTAGTTGAGATTTAAGCATAAAAAATAGTTAAAATGAAAAAAGATGCAATTAGAAGATGGATCCATCACCTTTTAACAAGCATGTTGAGCCGAGCCGAATATAAGAAAGGAAAGAGATGAAAGGAAGGATTAGTGGAAAAGTAAGAAAATGGGGACAAAATCTGCGAGTGCTTGCGTCATGTAAATTTGTGATCGGTAGGTGTGGCCCACACCCAACATCTTTTGAGTCAAGCAAATTGGTCGGGTCCAGCCCCAACTTAAGGGTGGAATGACCATATATGGCTGAATATATGACTATAGTCGGTCGTATATAATTAAATAATATTTTTTTTAATGACATGACTGACTATAATTTTTAGTCAGTTTCGTCACACGGTATATTGTTAACTAAAATGGCTATTTTTTAATATTTTATTATTATTTTTTATGTAAATTTTTTTAACAAATTTAAAAGAAAATAAATATAAAGACATTACATATTTTTTCACAAGTAATTAAATAAATTAACAAAATATATATTTTTTCACAAGTAATTAAATAAATTAATAAATATACATATTCTCTCACAAGAAATTAAATATATTAAAAATACATACATATTTGTGATGAATAAAATATTATTTTTAATATTTTTGTTTCTCAATAGTTATAATTTTAATTTTTTATACAGAATAATTTTAATTTTTTGTACAGAATAATTTTAATTTTTTGTACAGAATAATTTTAATTTTTTGTACAAAATAATTTTAATTTTTGTTTCTCATAATTTGTTTACAAATAAAGGAAAAAAATCCAAAAGGTAAAGAGTTATTTTTATTTTTTATAAAAAATAAAATAATAAAGTAAAGAAAAAAATAATTATTTACCCTAATATACAAATTATACCCAAAAACAAAACAAAAAATCCAAAATAATCAAATAAATAAATAAAAAGAGAAAATAAAAAAAATCAAAAACTATATACAAGTTATATACATACATACATACATACACATACATATATATATATATAAAAGATGAGAGAGAGAGAAATGACTGGCTACACATCTGTTAACGGTAGCCAGCCATTTAACCACAAATGGTCTGGGCCCCACCAATAGCCACTCCCATACCATCCATGTTCAATGGCCATATGGCCAGCTACACCGCTTGCTCTTAGTCCATGGAAATGTACTCTATTTAAGTGGGATTTTCTAAGAAGCTCTGATACTCATTTTAAGTAAAAAAGTATAATTTTGTATTTTAAAAATTATATTCAAAAAATTAAATTCGAACGAAGTTTTTCATTCGCTGGATCATCCATTTCATGGATATGGCGTTTTTAAGTGCGTTTTTAAGTAAAAGGGTAAAAGGGTAATTTCTATCCACTTTCGAAAAATGAGTGTGTAGGAAAAGATTTTCTTGATGTCTATATGGACTCCTTTAATTAAGTATAATTATATAAAAACTTGCATTATTCACTCAATGGTTTTAATCAGGAAAATCCCTTCTCTTTTTCTTAGTGCTTTTTTCATTTTATTCTAAGCTTTTAATTTCTCTTCTCTTCTCTTCTATGTTTGTTGTCGGGTGACCCAAGAGAATGAGCAACTAAACAACAATGTGAATACTTGTCTTAAACATATTTAGGGATAGTCTCATCCTAATAAGCATGTTAAAAAAATTCCTAACACGGCTATAAATGGACAAAGGCGGGTACTGGTTGGCACAGTTACGATGAGATTCACAATGCAAAACACTTGTTCAAGTTGCAGTTTTGAACAGTACTTTAATGGAGATAGAAATTAAAGCAGTTTTAACAGAATAAAGATAGAGGAAATTAAATATATTTTAGTCCGGCCCCCGTGCAACAGACTCAGAGTCTGTCGGTTGGGATTCTCTTACCATCAGTGAGACGATAAACCGTATTAAAAATATATTTACTAACTAATAAATCTAAACATTCATAATAAAATTTGAAAAGAAAGAGACTATACAGAGAATTTTGCCAGAATTTCCAAATGTTATTGCAAAAGAATTATCAAACAGTCGTTGAGAGAGTACAAAGAGGGAGAGAGAGTTTGCTCAAGGCGTAAGGCTGTTGGCTCTGATACCATTTTCATTCAGGATCGTCTCATTTATAGATGCATGAGAAAATTCCAGAAGAAGACAAGTGTTACAAGATTATCAAAAGAGAAAAGATAAGGGACATGTGTTTACATCTTAACAAAAAAAAAACAAAAAAATATAAAGTCGTTTGTTGGCTAGCTGTTGAGATGAATCATTTTTAGGTGGAGTGGAGTACACGTGTAGCATGATGGAGAGAGCATCTTTTCTTCAAGCATCAGGGTTTTGCCGATAGTCGGTGGAGGCATCTTTTTACTGTGTGGTTGATCATTTTTCAAAAGCAGTTTTCATTTGTTGTCTGTTGGTCAGAGTATAAAATACAGATGTTGTATTTATATATGTATTTTATTTCTTTTTTTTTTTCATTTCACGGAAATAAACGGATTTGCTTTGACAGGTGTTTTTTCTTTGTCTTCGATTTTTTCATCTTCGGGCAGACGTTGAAAGGCCGTAAACTGATTTTCAGCAAGAAAAATCTTTGCTTTTGTTGTGAAGGATTCCTCAGATTTTTCAGATTGCTCAGATTTTTCGATATGAGCGAGGACTTCTTTTATCGAATCATCCTTTAGTTTGAGCATATCAGCAGCAGTAAAAAGTGATTCTTTCGAAATATATTGAGAAGAGGAAGAGGGAGATATTAAAGATTTTTTTGAAAACGGGGAGGCTATCCTAGCAGGTGTTGCAGTTGTTGCTTTTGTTGAAGAAGCATTAACGGGGAGGCCTTTGGTGTTGGAGTGCAGGTAATGGCAACCGTCTCCATAACGGCAGTTCCCACCAATCCAATAATTACAGACCTTGTCCTTGCGAGGAGGAGTCCGATCCAAAATGCCACTGCTGACCCTACCATAGCCCCGTTCCCATTTCAGAGAACCAGAAGTAGGGTTTGGGTTGCGGACAGGGCCCTGAAATTTGCGGGGATCGTCGTGGGCATGTTTCGCCGGCAACTCCGCGTGCAGATAAGGGCATGGATATCGATAGCACTGACCGGCCGCCAACGGAAAGAGACCTTCTGCGACCGGTCCTGCACTTGTCCGATGCGATTTTGAATCCTCGTCGAGGCATCAACAGCCATAACGTAGATTAGACATGAGAAATGCGATTTAGGGTTTGATTGGGAGCGAAAGAAAAGATTTATCGAAAAGCCACAGGGAAGGGAGAGAGCTGTTTTGTTTCGGCGTTAAAACTCCAACGGTCTTAGAGGATTTTGAATTTTGAATCCATTTAAAAGGCATTAATAGTAAAATTTCTGAAATAAATAAATTTCTAAAAAAAGAAATAGTCAATTTCATTAGGGCATTTGAAAAGTAAATTCTTTAAATTTAAAAAAATTCAAAAAATACTAATCATTTAGTTTAGATCAATTTTTTAGCGGTCACTTAGAGATTAAAATTTTTAAAATAAGAAATTTTAAATATAAAAATATATAAAAAATATTTCTATAAAGTCACCTTTTGATAACAATTAAAACATTATATGAATTACAAATTTTAAAATTCTCTAAAACATTTTTTATAGCACATTAATTTTAAATGACAAAGATAATAAATGGTGCAAAAGTTGAAGTAGAAGTAGAAACATTATCAGATTTATTTTCCTTTTTTCTTAATTCTTTTAAAACCTTATTAATTGCTTTCTTCATTATTTCTTGTACAAACATGCAAATTGAATAGTTGTTTTGCAGAGATATCTGTCAATAACAGAAGCACAAAGTGCAACAGTCCAATTTAAAGGACGAAGCCAGATTCCAACACCAAAATACCAAACAAACGCCTAACACGACTATAAATGGACAAAGGCGGGTACTAGTTGGCACAGTTACGACGAGATACACTATGCAAAACACTTGTTCAAGTTGCAGTTTTGAACAGTACTTTAATGGATATAGAAATTAAAATAGTTTTAACAGAATAAAGATAGAGGAAACTAAATATATTTTTAGTCCGGCTCCCTTACAGCAGACTCAAAGAGTCGGTCGGTTGGGATTCTCTTACCGTCAGTGAGACGATAAACCGTACTAAAAATATATTTACTAACTAATAAATCTAAACATTCATAATTGAATTTGAAAAGAAAGAGATTATACCAGAGAATTTTGCCAGAATTTCCAAATGTTATTGCAAAAGAGAATTATTACAAACAGTCGTTGAGAGAGTACAAAGAGGGAGAGAGAGTTTGCTCAAGGTGTAAGGTTGTTGGCTCTGATATCATTTTCATTCAGGATCGTCTCATTTATAGATGCATGAGAAAATTTCAGAAGAAGACAGGTGTTACAAGATTGTCAAAAGAGAAAAGATAAGGGACATGTGTTTATATCTTAACAAAAAAATATAAAGTCGTTTGTTGGCTAGCTGTTGAGATGAATCATTTTTAGGTGGAGTGGAGTAGACGTGTAGCATGATGGAGAGCTCAAGCATCAGGGTTTTGCCGACAGTCGGTAGAGGCATCTTTTTACTGTGTGGTTGTTCATTTTTTAAAAGCAGTCTTCATTTGTTGTCTGTTGGTCGGAGTATAAAATACAGATGTTGTATTTATACATGTATTTTATTTCTTTTTTCTTCCTTTGACGGAAATAAACGGATTTTCTTTGACCGGTGTTTTTTTCTTTGTTTTCGATTTCTTCATCTTCGGGCAGACGTTGAAGGGCTGCAAATTGATTTTCAGCAAGAAAATTCTTTGCTTTTGTTGTGAAGGATTCCTCAGATTTTTCAGATTGCTCAGATTTTTTGATCTGAGCGAGGACTTCTTTCATCAATCATCCTTTAGTTTGAGCATATCAGCAGCACTAAAAAGAGATTCTTTCGAAATATGTTGAGAAGGGGAAGAGGAAGAGGGAGATGTTAAAAACTTTTTTGAAAACGGGGAGATTATCCTAGCAGGTGTTGCAGTTGTTGCTTTTGTTGAAGAAGCATTAACGGGGAGGCCTTTGGTGTTGGAGTGCAGGTAATGGCAGCCATCTGCATAACGGCAGTTCCCACCAATCCAATAATTACAGACTTTGTCCTTGCGAGGAGGAGTCCGATCCAAAATGCCACTGCTGACCCTACCAAGGCCCCGTTCCTATTTCAGAGAACCAGAAGTAGGGTTTGGGTTGCGGACAGGGCCCTGAAATTTGCGGGGATCGTCGTGGGCATGTTTCGCCGGCAACTCCGCGTGCAGATAAGGGCATGGATATCGATAGCACTGACCGACCTGCCAACGGAAAGAGACCTTCTGCGACCGGTCCTGCACTTGTCTGATGCGATTTTGAATCCTCTTCGAGGTATCAACAACCATAACGTAGATTAGACAGAGAAATACGATTTAGGGTTTGATTGGGAGCGAAAGAAAAGATTTATCGAAAAGCCACAGGGAAGGGAGAGAACTGTTTTGTTTCAGCGTTACAACTCCAACGGTCTCAGAGGATTTTGAATTTTGAATCCATTTAAAAGGCATTAATAGTAAAATTTCCGAAATAAATAAATTTCTAAAAAAAAAATAATCAATTTCATTAGGGTATTTGAAAAGTAAATTCTTTAAATTTAAAAAAATTCAAAAAATACTAATCATTTAGTTTAGATCAATTTTTTAGCGGTCACTTAAAGATTAAATTTTTTAAAATAAGAAATTTTAAATATAAAAAATATTTCTATAAAGTCACCTTTTGATAACACTTAAAACATTATATGAATTATAAGTTTTAAAATTCTCTAAAACATTTTTTATAGCACATTAATTTTAAATGATAAAGATAATAAATGTTGCAGAAGTAGAAGTAGAAGCAGAAGCATTATTAGATTTATTTTCCTTTTTTCTTAATTCTTTTAAAATCTTATTAATTGCTTTCTTCATTATTTCTTGTACAAACATGCAAATTGAATAGTTGTTTTGTAAAGATATCGTCAATAAGAGAAGCACAAAGTGCAACAGTCCAACTCAAAGGCCGAAGCCAAGATTTCAACACCAAAATAGTCCAAACAAACGCCTAACACGACTATAAATGGACAAAGGCGGGTACTAGTTGGCACAGTTACGACGAGATACACTATGCAAAACACTTGTTCAAGTTGCAGTTTTGAACAGTACTTTAATGGAGATAGAAATTAAAATAGTTTTAACAGAATAAAGATAGAGGAAACTAAATATATTTTAGTCCGGCTCCCTTACAGCAGACTCAAAGAGTCGGTCGGTTGGGATTCTCTTACCGTCAGTGAGACGATAAACCGTACTAAAAATATATTTACTAACTAATAAATCTAAACATTCATAATTGAATTTGAAAAGAAAGAGATTATACCAGAGAATTTTGCCAGAATTTCCAAATGTTATTGCAAAAGAGAATTATTACAAACAGTCGTTGAGAGAGTACAAAGAGGGAGAGAGAGTTTGCTCAAGGCGTAAGGCTGTTGGCTCTGATACCATTTTCATTCAGGATCGTCTCATTTATAGATGCATGAGAAAATTCTAGAAGAAGACAGGTGTTACAAGATTGTCAAAAGAGAAAAGATAAGGGACATGTGTTTACATCTTAACAAAAAAAAGAAAAAAATATAAAGTCGTTTGTTGGCTAGCTGTTGAGATGAATCATTTTTAGGTGGAGTGGAGTACACGTGTAGCAGGATGGAGAGAGGATCTTTTCTTCAAGCATCAGGGTTTTGCCGATAATCGGTGGAGGCATCTTTTTACTGTGTGGTTGTTCATTTTTCAAAAGCAGTCTTCATTTGTTATCTGTTGTCGGAGTATAAAATACAGATGTTGTATTTATACATGTATTTTATTTCTTTTTTCTTCATTTGACAGAAATAAACGAATTTGCTTTGACAGGTGTTTTTTCTTTGTCTTCGATATTTCTTCATCTTCGGGCAGACGTTGAAGGGCAGTAAACTGATTTTCAGCAAGAAAATTCTTTGCTTTTGTTGTGAAGGATTCCTCAGATTTTTCAGATTGCTCAGATTTTTCGATCTGAGCGAGGACTTCTTTCATCGAATCATCCTTTAGTTTGAGCATATCAACAGCACTAAAAAGAGATTCTTTCGAAATATATTGAGAAGGGGAAAATGAAGAGGGAGATGTTAAAGACTTTTTTGAAAACGGAGAGGCTATCCTAGCAGGTGTTGCAGTTGTTGCTTTTGTTGAAGAATTTACAAAAGAGAAACATATTTTTGAAATGTTGGTTGAACAGTTGTTGGAAGAGCATATTTTTGAGCTCCAAACGGAGTCCAGAATTTACTAAACTACCATAAAGGAATTTCATCAATTTTTTCAACTTTTATTCGAATGAACCAAGAATGTAAAAAAGCAGAATTTTGATAAAATAAAACATTTTCCCATGCCTTCATATAATCCCAATAATTAAAAGTCAAGTTATGAAAACCAGGTTTGAAATTGTTTTATGTTGGAAAAGGAGAGCTTCCCATTGTTCTTCAGAAATAATTTTTAAAATCTTTATTTTTGAACAAGCAATTTCACAGTTGTTTAGAAAATAACCTTCAAAACGATTTTGATTTTGATTTTGATCTAGTGAAACATAATTGTTGGTTTAGTTTTAAGTAAAAGAAAAATGAAGTTATTTTAAACAGAAATTAACTTTGTAGGTTTTAAATTAAAGAACAATACTGTTGAACCTGTTAATGGATTAATAGAATTTAGTGATAAATTTTTCGATGAGATAAAAAATATTAAACAACTGCAGAGATTTTTAGGATGCTTAAATTATGTTTCAAATTTTTATAAAAATCTTGCTGAAGATAGAAAAATTCTGTAACAAAGACTAAAAAAGAATCCTCCTGTTTGGAACGAAAACCATACTAAGGTTGTTCAAAGAATAAAACAAAAGGTTAAAAATCTTCCCTGTCTAAACCTTGCAAATCTTGAAGCTTTTAAAATTATTCAAACAGATGCCTCAGTAATAGGATATGGTGGAATTTTGTTACAAAAAGAAGAAAATCAAGAGAAAATTGTAAGATTTATATCTAGAACTTGGAATCTAACCCAATCAAATTACTTAACAATTAAAAAGGAACTTTTAGCAATTGTTTTATCAATTCAGAAATTCCAACTTGACCTCTTAAACAAAATATTTCTTTTAAGAATTGACTGTAAATTCGTTAAAGAATAAAAAGGGGGTGTGTCCGAATGGGGCGCCTTAATATAAGGGTAAAATCATCCGTGAGAAAATTTTGAGCCAGATAAGCCAGCCTCATGTAAGCATGCTCTAAATATAAAAATCGAGCAGTTTTTGGAGAATTCGGCATGAGATACTTAGATTTAATTTAATTTCTGAATTAGCTCATTTCATTGAATAGGACTTTTTTATTCTCCTATTAGAGAAGATAATATAATCAAAGGATGCAAAAATTTCTTTCAAGGAACTGAAATGAATCTCAACCACCAAGTATCTAACTTCAATAAATATAATACATTTGACAAATTAAGACCGACTCTCTCTCTCTTTCTCTCTCTTCTTATTCGAAATTCTTCATTTCAAACGATTGGATTTTGCAAATGTCCAGGTTTCTCATTCCCTTTCAATTCAGCAATTATATATAGCTTTTATATGTCTAGGCCGATATTTGTCCAATACGGGTGAATATCGGCCTAGATATCGGCTAACATTTATATTTTTTAATTATTTTTTTAAAAACAGTCTTTTTTATTTTTTTAAATGAATTTTTCAAAAAAAAAAAAACCACTGAATTTTCAAAAAAAAAAATGAGGAGGGAGAAAAAATTCGGCCTAGATCTTGGCCTGGGGTTAGGTCAATTCTGGCCCGTTTGTTTAATGATATAACCTAAGGTACAAATATCGGCCGATACATATCGTATCGGCCGATATATATCGGTTTTTTAAGACCGAATAATATCGGCCGATACGATAAGTATCGGCCGTACATACCAAATATCAGCCGATATGGCCGATATTCGGTCTGAAATATCGGCTGATATTCATAAATATCGGTATTTAATTATTTTAAATTTTCTTTTTAAAAAAAACACCGATACGATTTTTCATGGTTTTTACACGGTTTTCAACGGTTCACGGTTCACGGGTTTCACGGGTTCTCACAGTTTTTTTGCGGTTTTTCGCGGTTTTTTCACGGTTCCGATATCGGAGGAGAGAGAAAATGCCGATATCATGAGGAGAGAGAAAATATCGGCCGATATTTACATATCGGCCGATATATCGGTTAAATCGATATTTTGACCCCTGGGTATAACAGTTAAAACTTGTTCAGTGAATAGGCCTTTCTAAATCCATGTTATGATATTTATGTAGGTATGTAGATTAATCATGTAATTAATGTCTGAATCTGAATATTTATATAGAGAATCAGTATCCTATGACTCTAATCCCCGCTCAAGACTAGGATTGCGACTCAGGGCAGGCCACGGTTAGGCCACATGAGCCCGAGCATGATTTGCAATTGAAGGACCCAAGCTTGAACCTGGGCCTCAGTTGGTAGCAAATCTGCCCCTGGTCCAACTTGTATTTTTAAGATCTGAGCCCACTTTCAAATGCGAAATGCCTATGTGGCTTGTTTTGTAACATAAATTTTACTATTTAAATAAAAGATAACTAGATTTTATAAAATTCAGCTTAGATTTGGAGTTTTGGGCCAAATCCGGGCTTTCTTGCATAGACCCATATTGGCTCAAATTCGAATTCTTGACATTTAAGCCTGCATTTTTTCAGTTTATTCATGTGGCACAAATTGTACCCCGACTCACATGCATTTAGGCCCAACCTGAATCTGCATCTAAGTGGGCCAGACTTTTTTACAGGCTTCGCTTGCAGCAAGGGTCAAAAATTCGGCCGATACTATGCGTATCGGGCGAATTATATCGGTTTTTTGACCACCGATCTAAATCGGCCGATACGTATAGTATCGGCCGTAAAAAAAAATTTGGCCGATATGACCGAATTTCTGACCGATAATTCGGTCATGATATCGGAGCTTTTTTTTTTAGAAATATCGGACTAGAAAGAATGGAAAGAAAAAAAATAAAATATAGAGAAAAGATCGAAGAAAAAAAATCACTACACCATTCACAGCTTACCTTTCTCTTCTTTTTCTTCTTCGTTGATGGGAAAAATACAGAGAGCGGCGGTGGTTAGGGTTTAGCAGAGAGGGAAAGAGAAGAAGGGTATCAAAAGAAGAAGAGCATTAGGGCTTTTTTAAAAGTAAGTCACGTGAGCTTCCTAAAAGCTCACATGTGTAACCTAATATTTTTTCAAAAAATTAATTTTATTTTAAATACAATATTTACTTAGGCTGAAAGTAAAAATTATAATATTTTTTTATTTATCTTATTGTAATAATTTAATATCATATTTATCATCTAATATTTTTAAGCGCCCCATTCAGACACTCCATTTTTCTACGAGGAAATACCTCTTTTCAAATTTTATGTACAAATTACTATTTTACCCTCCTCTAAAAAACCTTCTAACGATAATTCAGTTTGAAGGATTATCTTCAAATGATGATAAAATTGATTTAAAAAAATTTTAACAGTAAAATATTTTTTTATAATTTTAAAGCTATTTTTTAATCACTGTATATTTTTAAAATTTCTCAAATTAAATATCCGGACTAATTACGTTAGCCTGATAAAAATACTTTAAGAATTCAAGGTCTTTTGACACTCCTAAATGCTTAAAATTATTTTACAAATAAGGGTATCCTGTGGAAAATACATTTGGGAGTGTCAAAAGACCTTCAAGTGTTAAAGTATTTTTATCAGGTTATCGTAATTAGTCCGGATATTCAATTTGAGAAATTTTGAAAATACACAGTGCCTAAAAAATAACTGTTTATATTGTCAATATCTCCTTTAAAACTTTAAAGTTATTTTTTAAGCACTATATATTTCCAAAATTTCTCAAATTTAATATCCGAACTAATTAAAATAACCTGATAAAAATACTTTAAGACTTTAAGGTCTTTTGATACTCCCAAATGTATTTTCCATACAGCCAAGGGATACCTTTATTTGTAAAATACTGTATTTTAAGCATTTGGGAGTGTTAAAAGACCTTAAATTCTTAAAATAACACTCATTGACTAAGAAAATAAATTATGAAATTATTTCTACAAATTTTCCTCATTTATATCATTTTTCTTTTAATTTTCACCATTTTATTACTAATTATATAATTTCTCGCTATCGTAACTTCAAAAATATATTAGAAGATCTAAGTGTCCGATATTTTATAAAAAAATTACATATTCAATAAGTTCATAATTATCTGCATTTACTGTAATTATTTGAAAATTTTTTTAAAGAAAAAAAAATATTTCATCCGATACGAAAAATCTAGTGCGACCGATTTTTCTACCGCTTCATCCAACGTTTAAGTCGTACAAATACGACAAGGGAACAAAGAATAAGGGGCCCTTAACTACCCTTACTGTGTGTGTGGTGACTCCACACGGTTTACTCCCAAGACAAAATCACATCCACTACTCCTCAAGACTGCCTTTCTAAGTGGGGTATGATATCCATCTTTTCTCTTGATAGAAAATTTAGAATCTCTAACCTTACTTTTGTATGCTGCAAGCTTCCCTTCTTCCCACTCACACTTCCATGTTGCTGCTGCAATTTGTTTGGTCATTGGTGGCCACATTTTACTATTTTTTATTCTAATTTTATTTACCATTTTCTTTTTTATATTCTAAATAAGAAATAGAATTAAAAACATTACATCTTATAAGATCAATTTAGTCATATACTCAATTACAAATTTTGACTGAAAATCTAGCGAAAACACAATTGTCCTGACTTGATCCCACTTTATCTTTGTCATGCCAATTGTTAGGTTGAATTTCGCATCGATTGGCATTAAATAATCATTTTATATAATAATAAGAAGAAGAAGAAGAAGAACAGTAACTTATATTTTTATACCGTACAGAGAGAGAGAAAAAATATTTTATTTATTTTTTATATCTAATCTAAAAGTAGCAAAGTATGAATAATTGAAGAAGGAAATACAGTACAGTAACAGTAGCAGCAGCAGACTAGCAGGAACATTTTCTTTTCTTAATCCTTTGCTTAGGGGCCTAAAAGTGCAAATATTTTTTATTAACAGAAAAGATTAAAGATGGTTCCAATGGAAAAAAAAAAAAAAAGAAGAAAAAAGCCTTGCTTTCTTTAAAGCCCTAGAAAAGGGGTTTGGATATTTTGGTTCATTTCCCGTACGTTGGATGAGAATGGGACGGTGAGATTTGTAGGCTATGGAACATATTCTTGTCCCTAACTCTTTCTCTCTCTTAGCCGCCGAAACTTTAACTTGTGAGCGTGATCTCTACGCGCTTTCTCCAAATATCAAATTATATGCACACATACATACATCCATGCATGCATGGATGGTAAACACTTTGCCACGTCTCATCACACCACCGACAAAAAGCCAAATGTGGTTACCACCTTACTCTTCTGTTCCAACTGCCCATGGCCATGCCGCTTTCAGTGTGTTAAACCTCACTATGTTGACTACATGCTTTTATTAATTTAATTTACGTAAATAAAATGAATAGTACTTTGTTTTAATTATACGTTAAATGGGATTATTTTTTTATATTTTATATAAACAATTATTTCTTTAATTTTATTATCATTAGCTGATAATTTGTTATTAAAATGTAATCAATTTAAAATAAATTAGAATCGTAGTGGTGTAAGTATGGTTCTTTTTATGTGTAATCAACCATGAAAAACTATCAGCTTTTTTTTTTTTTTTTTAAAGTTTATCTTTAATCAATATGGTGAAGTGACATTTTTGGATTTTATCAACAGTTAGAAATAAAAATTCAGGAACACTATTTTAAATAGATTCAAAATATAAAAGCCATTTTAAAAATCTCTAAAAATATTTTCAATTAAGAAACGGTGGAATGAATATTAATTTTTTTAATCAGTAAGATAGAAGGTTGATCCTTTACACTAGACATTTTATACTTTTCCCTTGCCCAGTATTTTTTAAATCTATATTGCACAAAATCTAAAAGTTAAAATTTCAGCTGAAATTTATTACTTATGTCTCATCAGTGATATTTCAGGAACCTGTTGGCCGATTGATGTTTCCCTTCAATCGAGCTTGACGAAATGACGAATATTTTTTGTTATTTTTTCCTTACTTGCATTTTAATATATTAAATTTTTTACAAAGTGCTCTACCTTATAATGTATTGGAAAATATGACTTACAAGATAGAATTTGTATATAATTAATCTAAACTCTTGGCGCCATCTCCTCCCCTAAACATTTAATATTTAATAGGGATGACTACCAGCTTAGGCTTTCATTAAAAAGGATTAGGAATTTTAAATATTAAATTTAAAGAATTGAATATAGAATTAGACAAAATAGAGATGGTTAGATTAGAGCTAATTTTTGTCATTTGTTTGTTTCCAAGTCATGTACAATCTTTGTTGGGAAGAAGACAAGTAAGGCAAAGCAAGAGCCAAGAATAAAAAAGAAATTAGAAGAAAGAAAAACAAATACGGAAGTGGAGATTGATTTTTTATTGATTAAAATTAAAAAAGAAAACACGCCCAAAAACAACAGAAAGTAACATCCTACCAAGATCCTACGGTGAGGATCGATTCAATACAATTCTGTAATTAGTGTACCACTAACATTTAGGAAATAATTTAATTCTCTAACTAGACTGTCAACGGTCAGTAATCTTATTTAACTTTTTCAGGTAAATTGTCAATCTTTTTAAGAGCTCTATTAGTATTTAATTCTATAATTAGACTGTCAGTAGTTTTGTTACTGTCTTTGGATCTCATCGGCGTTAAATTTGTTTTAAGGATGATAGTCTCAGAACTTAAGACAATCTCTTCGTTGATTACGATCTCCCAATCTCTGCCACACATTCTAAATGATCCTTTTGCCATTCATTTTATGTTTCTTTCTCTACATTTTTATGTAGATCACTATCTCTATTTTGACTAAGCCTCCGTTCTAATACGGACGTTCTCCTTTAAGAAACATGGATTTAAATGAACTTCCTATTTTGTCTCTTATCTATTTTTACAAATCGATTCACTTATCAGTTCACTAATTGGATCAATTAAAAATTGATGTACCAATTTCTTTAAAGTTTAAATCAGTGCACCAACTACATCATTTTACATATTAATTGATTCATTTTTCAATAAATTAATTTACTAAATAAATCAATTTCAGCATCCGAAGACAAAGTAAAAAATTTAAAAACTCCATCTCTACTAAAATATTATTTCCCTATGAATGCTACGCTCTCTAAAAATATCCTCGAAATCACAATACTTCCGTCTTCTTAGAGGTGACTCACTCTCTGACGAGACACGTGCCACTGACTGCTTGCAATGTCGCGATTTCCATGATTGAGAGAGCCACGTAGCCGGCTTCATTCCTGTCACCTTCTCGTATAAAATTCCACTCCTCCCCTTCTCTTCTTCTTCACCCAAGACCCAAACTCAGTCTCTGCAATTACCTCTTCTTCTTCTTCTTCAATGGATGTGAATGTGAAGATTTTGACAAAGCCATGCATTTTACTGACTTCGTATCTCTTGTTCTTATTCCTGTTTTGTGAGCCTTTGAGTTCTTTAGTGTTGAAGTCTGAGGATGTGTTTGAGCCCCACTCTTTAGTGACCAAAGAGAGGAGGAAGACCATTGCCACGACGGATTCCGGTCAGATCTCAGTCGCCTATGTCGATGATGGGTATAGAGAAGGACCCTATCATCTTCAGTTCATCACCTTGGAACCAAATTCTCTGTTTCTTCCAGTCATGCTCCAGGCAGACATGGTCTTTTATGTGCACACTGGTACGTTATTCAGCAACTATGACCTGAGCCTTTTTCTTGTAATATGACTAGCTGAGTTACCATTTTGTTTTTTTAAATTACTGTCAGGTATTCCTGTTTCATATGTTTATTAAGCTTGAGAAAGGGCCACTGAAGAATGTGGAAGTCCAGTCATTTATTCTATAAGCAGTCTTATTTGGGGTCCTTAATCTCATCTCCAATGACTAGATATTTACATGAATATAGATCTTGATATGTGAATTTTAACATTAAAAAAAGATCTAAAACACATGACATCCTTCAGCCACTCTATGTAAGTAGATTGCTAAATTGCACATGATTATCCTTTCAACAGGAAAGGGAGAGTTGGGATGGACTGATGAGGAAGCCAAGGAGATGCGTCTCATGGACTTACAGAGGGGTGATGTCTATAGGCTCGAATTGGGTTCGGTTTTTTACTTTCAAAGCCATGCTGATCCTATGAGGGAGAAGCTTAGGATCCATGCTCTCTTCACCAACAAAATTACTGAAAATTCACCTGTATGAATTGTTTTCTTCTCCCAATAATAATGACTTGATTTTATTCTGAAGATTATTATTCTTTTCATCTGCAATTCCTACAGCAAGGAACAACCATTTTAATAGTTTGACACACTGTATTTTCTTTTTATTGTTCTCTTTGATACTTGCAGGATGGCTCTATCAAGGCCTACTTAACAATGAGGGACTTGGTTTTAGGGTTCGACAAGAGAGTTCTCCAAATGGCTTTTCAGGTGAATTGAAACACTAAGCAGTAGTACTACCTTCATTTTCCTACTAAAAAAGTATTAAATATCTCTCATTTAGTGGGCCCAGGTCAGTCCAAACAGTTGACATGTGTTATACTGTCATTTGAAAAATTAGAGAAAGAATTACTTGTTACTAATGTGTACATAATTGTTGTGATTTTAGGCTCATGAGGAAGTGATTCAAAGGATAATTGAGGCGAAGAAACCTCCATTGATAGTACATGCGACAATGAAGAATGAAACTCATGGGGTGGAGAGGATGGAAGCTCTTTTAGGTGGAAGCAATAAGAAGAAGAGCATGGCCAAGGCCTTTAACATTCTAAACAGGAAACCTGATTTCAAAAACTCCAATGGTTGGAGCTTGGCAGTGAACTACAAGGAATTCAGTGCATTGAGAGGATCAGATATCGGTCTCTTCTTGGTAAACTTGACAAAGGTTAGACTTATGGACACTTTTTCCACACCAATTTAATTTCTTGTTTAAGCATTTTTTTTTTTTCATTCGTTGTTTCTCATTTCATCCAATCATATGCTGATGGATGCCAAAAGGCCCCAACCATGTGGAGTAGTTGGCTAGTAGGATGGTCTACATCCTTAATTAGAAGGCTGGAGTTGGGGCTGAATCCCTTACCCTGTAAGTGGTCTTGATCACAACTCTAGCTATCAAACAACAACTGACTCTGTTTTATTATATTTTTTAAATTTTTTTGAAAGGGGTCGATGATGGGGCCGCACTGGAATCCACGAGCGACGGAGATTGCTATAGTGACTCATGGACAAGGAATGATAGGAGTGGTTTGCCCAATGTGCTCCTCAGTGTAAGAATGTGAGGTTTAGAGTTAAGGAAGGTGATGTATTCGTAGTGCCGCGATTCCACCCGATGGCGCAAATCTCTTTCAACAACGACTCCTTTGTCTTCATGGGATTCACTACTCTGGCAAGAAACAACTGGCCGCAATTCTTAGCAGGGAAGAGATCAGTTTTTCAAACCATCGACAGGGAAATCTTAGCACTTTCTTTCAATGTTCCAAACATCACCATACAGAAATTTTTATCTAATCAAGGTGATGCAGTTATATTGGAATGTGCCTCTTGTGCTGAAGTTGAAGAGAAGAAAATGGAGGAAGAGATAGAGAAGGAGAAACAAGAGGAAGAGGAAAGAAGGAGGCGAGAGGAAGAAGAGGAGGCCAGGAAGAGGGAAAAGGAAGAGGAGAAGGAAAGGAAGCGAGAGGAAGAAGAGGAGGCCAGGAAGAGGGAAAAGGAAGAGGAAAGGAAAGGAAGCGAGAGGAAGAAGAGGAGGCCAGGAAGAGGGAAAGAAAAGAGGAGGAGGAAAGGAAGCGAGAGGAAGAAGAGGCGGCCAGGAAGAGGGAAAAAGAAAAGGAAAAAGAAGAGGAGGAGGAAAGGAAGCGAGAGGAAGAAGAGGCGGCCAGGAAGAGGGAAAAAGAAAAGGAAAAAGAAGAGGAAGAGGAAAGGAAGCGAGAGGAAGAAGAGGCGGCCAGGAAGAGGGAAAAAGAAGACGAAGAGGAAAGGAAGCGAGAGAAAGAAGAGGAGGCTGGAAGGCAAGCAGAAGAAGAAGCAAGGAGGAGGAGAGAGGAGAAGTGGTGGGCAGAGGGGGGTGGTGGTGGTGGTGGTGGTGGGGAGGAGAGGACATGGAAAAAAATGTGGCAGATCTGAGTGATGGGCAGAGTTAGCATTTCATTTTCATTCCCTTCTTCTCAAGTGTTTTTTTTTTCTCAGTTTCTCTTTTGTACATGTATTTTCGTTATGTTAAGTCTGACTTTTTCCTTTTTATTTTTGCTTTCTTGTGCTTAATTATGTCAATTGTGGACATTGGCATACTAATTAGTAACCTCTTTTATATTTAACTTTTCAGTACTTTTTATTTATTTATTACGAAATAGACACTTGAATTTCTATGATCGTGTTTTTATCACATCACCAAGTAAACTACTTGAAATTTTATTATAAATTGAGTTATTTTCTTTGAGTTGGATCAAATGATTTTATAAATTAATTTACCTAATTAAGTAGATAATATAATTTATATATTATGTTAGTATATAGGTTTAAGTGGACTCCACACGAGGGGAGGGTCCTTTTCTATCTTTTCTTTCACGTGGGCCAAGGAACCTGGTCCTTCAGTCTTGAATAGATGGTTAAATAGTCATGAAGTGTAATTAGCGAAAAAAAATAAAATTTTAAATAGATGAAATTTTGATATTAATGATGACGATATCTGACTTTGCAGAATTTATTACTAGTAAAAAATTTCCAGGCTAAAAATTTAAGCCCGGGCTTAATCTGATCCCTTTTTTTTATAGATTAATAGTTAGCCTAAGTTAGGTTGTGTCCATTGAGATGGGTCCCGCCCAAGTCAAGCTTCCTCTCCCTCTATTTAGTGCAATTTGAATTTTTAAAAGTCGGAATCATAGGAGGCATTGATTTTAAATTCTTTGATGGATGTCACCTTACTCTAGTTACAAGCAATACTACCATTGGTATTAATCTCGATATTAATTTAAGAAGAATGTGAAGATTGTAGTTACTTGAATACAGGAAAGCAGACAGGCTTTAGAAATGAGCTTCAGTAGCAAGAATCATCTGTTCTTCTTGCAGTCCAAAGATGTTCTTTCCTTCTTTGTAACTAGTAACTACTTCCAAAGGCAATTCTAGAGATTATGTCTGCTGTGAGGCTGTGGAGCTCTCTATTTTCAAATTCCGCCTTCGTTTTTCCTCCTCTGCCATCTCTCCAGTGCTACCCACCATTTCCGGCACCCAAGCCTGAAATTTACAACCATTTCGTCTCCCATTACTTGTACTCATTTTTATCCATTTCAATATTTTCAGATGATACTTGCTTGTACTATTATGACCATGGTTTTAAAATTTCACTGAGCCTGAATTATATCAACCGAGTCAACTTACGCTTGGTCTCTCCTGATCCACCCATCCTTTACCGAGAATCATCAGAGTCTAATATTTTAGACTTTGAACTTTGATTGTTGCAAGATAGCAGTGGATCAGAATTAATGCCATGTGAAATTACTCATGTTTGACACTACTTATGTTCATTAGGGAAAATTTTTAAAATATCAAAAATATTTATTATGTTAAAAATTAGAAATAAAATAAAGCACCACCATCTTAATTGAAACTTTTATTGTGTTTCTTTAGTAAAACAATAAAAACTAGTTAGTAATTTAAGTATATACAAGTTATTATGAAAGATTCGAGTTTGGGCCGCTATTGAGTATTGACTACAGTCCTTGCAGTTTAGTTCTTTCTATTTTAATTTGAGTAAAAAAAAAGTGTGAATATGTTGTCATCATTTAAAGAAAGGAAGCTTTAAACAAGGGGTTTAAAAAACGGTTAAACCGATATATCGGCCGATAATTTACTCTCTCCTCTTATATCGACATTTCTTTCTCCTCAGATATCGGAACCGTGAAAAACCGCAAAAAACCGTGGAACCCGTGAAAGCTGTAAATCCTGAACCGTTAAAAACCGTGAAAAACCGCGAAAAACTGCAAAAAATCGTGAGAACCCGTAAAAGCCGTAAACCCTAAACCGTTAAAAACCGTGAAGAACTGAGAAAAACCTTGAAAAACCGTGTAAAAACTGTCAAAAATCGTATCAGTGTTTTTTTAAAAAAATTAAAAATTAAAAATTAAAATACCGATATTTATGAATTATGTGACCGATTCGGACGATATTTCGATATTTCATATCGGCATATCGGATATTCAACCTTAGCTTTAAACTAAGAAAATATCTTATTCAAAAATAAAAAAATGAAATATTGTTATTTTTTAAAATTAAATATGTATGTACATTTCTCTTTATTTTATTTTTTATACAGTATAAAAATTTTAATGTCTAATTTTCAATTTGCTTTGGAACATTAGTGACGTGATGACCATCAAAAGCATTCGATTCAAATAGCAAAGGACAAGAAATCATTGACGAAATATTAAATAAAAAAGTAAAATAGTTAAATATTACTATGATAACCATTTTTTTTAACATTCCACTGTCTTTCACTTGCTTCAATAAGAGAACATTGGTTGCAGCCGGCAAATAATTAAAAAAATTGAGGAATTAAGAATTTTTTATTTGAGATTGGCCCAGTAAGAAATTAACATGCAACAGGTCATTAATAATTGATATCGACAAATTATTGGCTGAAAATTCAACGAGGGATGTAATTTGTGTGAACCGAAGCTGAATTTCATACTTGACTTATACATTATTTTTATTGGTATTTAGATTTAATAGAATTGTACTATTTTTTATTGTTGATTTTTGAGTCTTACTATGATTAGAGCTGTTTAATTAAATTATTTTTAATAATATTATATATGCAAATTTCATATTTTCCTTCTTCAACTATCTTCAATTAGTACGATACGTGTCTGGACTCTGGCTGGAGTCAACCGATCAAGGGTGAGTTACTTTACCTTGACTCGTTCCATGTTAAAGGCTGAGTTAGCGATTCTTCTATGGCGTGTTCATAACTCTCTCCCTTCAAGCCCGGTAGCCCCTGACCAAAGAGCTGCTTAAAGAGAGGATTGAAGCCCTCCTTATCAAATGCCCTACTGGAATTTTAGAAGAACCTCTTTGATCAGCTCAGGCTCGGCTACCGCAATCCGTGGCTTAGAGCCAAACCAATATAGAAATGTCTTGCCGTAGAGCCTGGGAGATGAGGTCGCGATAGCCGATGGCGTTTCCGAAGAGGGGGCGGCGAGGCGGGCCGCGTGAAGTGGAGTTGAAGTCTCCATGGCAACCAGATGAGAGAGAGTAAATGGATCTAAAGAAGAAGAAGAGAAAGAAAGGGAAGAGAAGAACAAGTGGAGCGAAGGCCATTTTCTTTTTGTTTTTGTTTTTGTCCATGCAAATCACGAGACTGGTATCTTGGATGGCTTAAATAGAAGGGCCAAAGTAGGGAACCTGGGCGTCGTAAGCTTTTCTAACACAAGGACCCTACGTGGATGGAGCCTACTTCGTACTAAAATCCAAAATAACTTGATTGTTATTTTTTCCTAAATTTAAATCTAAATCATTTGATGTAAAATATTAATCATGATTAGTTGATATATTGATTGTGATCCCTGTCATTTCTATGTCAAAGAAGGCTATTTAGAGTTTAAGAACTCAAAAAATTCAGACAAGTAGAGTCTTAATAAATTTAGCTGGCTTGAGTCCAATACTATTTTTTCATCATTGAAAATCTCACCATTCATCAAAATTAATATGATGTACAGATACAAAACCATGCATTTGATTTTACAAACACACAAAAATGCGATGCAACTTAACCAAAAATAAAATGCGAGCTTGGTAGATTCACTATTACACAGGCAATGTCACTCATCACATCCGTGTGAATTTTGAACAATATTCCATTCTTACAAAAAGAAAAAAGGAAAAAGATGCTAGCAGAGAGGGAGATGAGTAGGAGGAAAATCTTCTAAGAATTTTCAAGCAGCAGTGCTTTCTTGTATGGAGAGAAAAAAAGCTACCATGAAATGGAATCTGCAAATAGATTAATTTTTCTGCATTTCACCCTAAATCACAATTAGAGCCGGCGAAATGTTTGAAAAGAGAGGAAAAGAGAAAGAGAAGAGGGATAACACAGATGCTTGAGGGAAGAGGGAAGAGAGAAGACGTAGACTTGAGAAGAGAGTGAAGATGGGCTAAATTGAATCGTTGAGAAAGGGAAGGAAAAGACTCCATTGGAGTTTATTTTGTTGCTGGAAAGAGGAACTGATAGAAGCGAGTCGAAGGAAAAGTGGCAAAAAGGAACAGATGGAGTCAAGGGGTAAGATTCTCAATGTCCAAATCATCACCCATAAGGTATTGTGTGCAGAGAGTAGCATAGATGCAGAAAACTTTAGGACTTCCTAAAAGAGCCTAACAGTATTCAAAAGAACTTTGACACACCCATCAGACCTGTCTACCAAATAGGCCTCCTTTGAATGCTCATGCCTGGTGGCAAGGAGGGTCGCATAAATTAAACATTTAATGTAGTAGTACAACCATCCTTTTGCAATAAATACTGAGGGCCACCGGAGTGACATTTTCCATGTGCGCCATGGTCACAAAAGTTGTTTAATGATTTAGCTTTCAAAAGGGCTCGTATTGCCTACCATCGTGGGCAGGCCCTGTGGTCATTATCACCCAGCCAACTAAGTGCTCAGCTCCAAGCAGGATGAGTTTAGGAAATATTTACCTTTTTATTTTTAAAGATTTTCAACAAGAACCATTAGCTTAGCAAGGCACAACTTAAAAACCCACATTTCCTGCAACTTATCAGTGTAAATATTGTTCATTCGAACTAGTGAGAGTAGAACAGAATTCATTCGAACAAATTTATCTCAAAACAATGATTTTTTACAATCATTCACTCGAATGACATATATGTTCATTCGTTCCAATGAACTACATTTATTGAGGTATTAATTCGCATGACTTAAGAACGAATACCTTAGTGTAAATGTAATTCATTCGAACTAGTGAGAGCAGAATAGTGTTCATTCGAACAAATTTATTTGAGAAGAATGATTTTTTTACAGTCGTTCACTCGAATGTCATTCATTCGAATAAACAACTTAGTTCATTCGAACGAATGAAGAAGCATATAAGTCATCCTGGCACTCATTCGATCAATCGATCAATCAAAATGCTTATCCCTCTCCCTCCTTCCAAGATTTTCCATAAACCCTAAATCGATCTCTCCCTCTCAATCGTTCGAATTAATCTCCCCCTTTCAATCATTCGAACCAACGTGTATATCATGTAACTGTATTAATAACATCACAAGTTTCCATCTGAAATAATGAAGAAAACATGTAACTGTATTAATATGATCCTCCTACTGCAACTACTACTATAGCGCAATGATTTCAATATGATCCTCACACTGTGTGCTCAAAAATCCTGTCATACATAGGATGACACAGTAAAACAGTAAGAGAAGACGTTAGGCATCATAATCCCCTTGAGAGAACTTATTCTCTGGATAGAAGACTGCGACAACTTGATTTCCTCCAAATTTTCTTCCATTAAGTCCTGCACGAGCTTTAGCAGCTCCATCAGTGTCAGCATATTCCAAGAATACCTGCAAAAAGTAGGCCATTTTAACTTGCAGATCAAAAATCTCAAATTTTAGCCATGGAAATTTGAGTATAAGCTAGGCCCTGATTTGTAGCCAGGAATTCTTAAGAGGAATCAGAATCCTGATCCAGAAAATTTTACATAATTCCGGTTACTAAGGAATTCAAAACTACTGCCCCCAAAGCAAGCACTTGGGCTTCAAAATTCATTAGCAGAAACACATGGATGATTCAAAATAAGAGGGCAGTCATCTTACAGTTGTAATCATCTGAGATCAGTGCTGCTATCAACTTTACATGTATCCATTCTTACTAGAACTCATTCAAGGTGTATAAGATTCAAGTGAGCATTGTAAAGTCAAAGAAACAGATTAAACAAAAAAGGTCAGTGTCTTCTCAATAAAAAAAAGGAGGGGGGGTCAGCATTCTGCAACCTCCAACGAACAGAAATTAATAAGACACTGCCTTGAGTCATGGGATGGCCTTACAAATATATACGACTCAGCACTTGACCAAGCTTCGAATCCAACTAAATCTCATGGCTTCATTAAGCTGAAAGTTGAGCCTCTAAACATATTTAAGATGGCATTATGAGTACCACTCCATTTGTCGAGTTTCATATTGATTACAAATTCATATCATTCAAAGGTACATTTCTAACTAATAAAAGACAAACTCTTCTACTGACCTTGCCAACACCAGGAGATGGTTCACCATTTGGCTTTGGCCGTGGAATGACTATGTTGACCAGTGTGCCTGAAAAAACAACATATTTGTGAAGCTATGAGGTACCAAGACAATACTCAAATATAAAAATGTAACAAAAGGAAGAAATGACGCCTTACCATATTTTCCACCTTCTCCCCTCATATCCTCGATTATGTCTTCGTACTCTTCATCATCTTTCAACTCATCTGCACTGACCACCTGTGTTAAGCATACAACCTTTGTAGGAATTGCACCTCCTTGGAATACGAGTCTCTGTCGGGGACATGCAAATTAGTCGTACAAAATCATTTGTTCTTTAATCTAAAACAACAGATATACCTTATCAGGAAAACAAGGAACTCAGGACAAGTGACTCTACATACCTGCAAAGCTACCTGCTGTTGTGCCTGTAACAATACACTCTCCTGTTCTGGTTTAGGCTGTGCGGCACCTTGGTTTGCACGCCGAACAGTGAGAGTTTTGTCTCCCATTTTTATGCCATTAAGTGCAGCACATGCAATGTCTGTGACAGAAAGGTCCTGGTAAACACAAAAAGCATATCCTTTTGAGTTCCCTGTTTCCCTATCCTTGACGAGATCAAAGCCCCTGAGACGTCCAAAGGATTCCAAAAGCTCCCTGATTTGTGCTTCTGTAAAGTAATATGGAAGACCACCAACAAAGATACGATCAGGTCCCTCAAGCCCACCAGCAGAACCAGGTGTCAGTCCCACTGCAGCTAAGTTTAAATTGGGATTGGGTTGGCTCGGGCCTAAAGCTGCAGCAAGAGAAGGGTTGTAGTCACTAGGTCGCCTCACCTTCACCGGTGCACCCTGGAGAAATAGAAGGTCAATCCAAAAATCTCCAAAGCCACAAAACATGCTGTCGAGATGACATCAACAAATTTTATGACTTTTTAAGTGAACAAATTTCAACTTTTAAAATTAAGAAACAAAAACTGTAAATAATAAAATCAATTCAACACAATTTAAGAAACATGGAACAAGAAAGTCCTTTTTCTCCTTTAACCATTTGAAACTTCAACGCTTACAAGACAGTATTGTATATAAACATCATCAAAGAGAAAGGAGTCACAGTTAGCAATTTGGTGTACAGTAAGTACGAAAGCAAATTGTTTGTATACAGTCCATTATTTCTCGAAATACGATTAAAAATTCAGCAACAAAAAGAAGATATGCTAAGAAGTTGAGAAACACATACATACGGGCATGATATGGTCTATTTGGAGACCAAACATTTTGCTAAATTATTCATATAAATTTAACATTTTCGTGTGTCTTGTAATGTTTGTAAAATATTTTAAACTGAAACAATTGTTGTTACCAATAAGAAGCTTATTATTTTAAAAAAAGTTTTATTTGTGATATAGGGGGAGGGGAGGGGGAAGCAGCAAAATGAAACATCTACAAAAAAAAAATTCATCTCTATCTTTTTTCTAAGTGATCAATGTTTAGAACCACATTAATTATCTTGGGGAAAAAAGGAGCATATAATGTTCAAACTATGTATTTGTATATGTAATATATATATAAAAAGAAGCGAATAGTGATAGTTGAATAATTCGTGAGTCACACAAGTATAATATGTATATTATACATTACATATCACATGTGTATAATTGAAGTATTTTTGGAAAATTGAAGGCAGCATCTTTCTAAAAAAAATAAACATCACAAGCGTATAGTAGTGAAGGCACAAAATAAGATGCATATCTAGACACAAACCTAATTTTGCTAGGTGCACTTATTTAGATACTTCAAATATATGTGTAGATTCATGGATTTGTGTAATTGCATCAATATTAATCAAAATAGAATACTACTCATCTAAAGCACCAAAATATATTAGCAAGTGAGAAAGAACATTATATAATAATTAAAGTTCCTAATTAAGTATTGCAAACAATTACTTCATGTTAAATATAATATTTAGTAACTCCTAAAACTTGAAAAAAAATACACATTATAGACAATTTTAAAAACTCAGGCTTAAATAAGGTCTACCCTAAGCTCAGTGGGGTAAAATGGAGCTAGCCCAAGTTTCATGGCTACAGTTGAGAGTGTCGAAGTCCCAACATAGGTGGCAAGGAGTCAGACTCAAGAATCCAGAAAAAATAAGACATAGGGGCATGGCACCATATTTAAATAAATTTAAATATAACTTTATTTTAATGAAAGAAGGTGTGAAAATAACCCAGTTGAAAATCGTCCTTTCATCTGCTGGCTCAATTCCTAATGGTAAGGTGAACGAAGCAGAATTATTTGCTTTAAAGAGAGGACTTACAGAGTTGGAGGCGTTAGGAGTTCATGGGATTCCAGTGGAGGGTGATTCAAAGATAGTGGTGGAATGGGCTCTAGGTTCTCCATGCCCTTGGAAATTTCAGGATAAAATAGATCAGATTCGGCACATTTCGTCTAACTCTGATTTCAAGATTGCTTGGGCTCCTCAATCAACTAACTCGGTTGCCAATGAGATGGCCCATCAGGGGTGCGTTCGACAATGGAAATTGTACACAGATATTAGCTTCTAGTTTGGATTTCTTCTATCCATTTGGGGGCTGTCATAGCCTTTGTTTTTTGGTTCTTTACGTTTGTAGTTAATTACGTATTTTAATTTAAAGCAATTAAAGTTACCTTTAAAAAGAAAAGAAAATAACCCTATTTGAAAATAATGTACTAGTTCTACTGCAAGCAATAGTGACAAACATAAGATATCTTAATTACGTTTTAAGAGGGAAAAGTATTGCAATATCTAAGTCATCTTGGAAAACAATGTCAAAACACTATAAGAGTCCATAAATAACATATACAAGTATCACACATCTTGAAGTGTGCATAATATATGCTACGCAAGGTGCAAAATGGGTTTGGAGCCCTAGGCAGGGGCTTGGGCACAACTAAGACATGCCTTTGACTACTATGATGAGTATTAAATGGAAAATTGCTATAGGGACCCCTCTTGGATCATCTTTTATGCTGGCAATTCACTCCATTTGGACAAAAAAGGGAGAATCCTTTGGAGAGTTGTGTTTGTTGCAGTCAACTGGTTGTTTTGGATGGAGAGGAATAATAGAAGCTTTATGGATAAATTGGTGAAGACGAAGGACCTGACCTTGTTGATTGAATGGAAATATCTTTTTGGGCTTTAATTCTACCTGAGTTCGGGACTACTCTAGCATATTGGATTTTCAGTAATTGGACTGCGTTTATCATGGATAATCCCCATCCTTCTCACGTTACCATCATTTGGCAGAGCCTCAAGTGCAGGAAGGTTCGACCCAAAATATTGATGGGTGTGCCTTGGGAGCACCCCAGGACCTGCTGCTATTTTTGCTGTTATTTGGGACTACGTAGGTGAGGTGGTTATTGCCTTTTCGGGGCCCTGTCCTCCCTCTTTTGCTTTCAATTCAATGAAATTAGGTGTTATAAGAATTCAATTCAAATAAGGAATTGGAAATCCGAATATTAAATTTTAACGCACTTAATTAACTAGATTAAATGCAATAAAATATTAAACATGAATGAATTCTAATCTGGCGCAAATTCGGATTGAAAATCAAACATCCTTTTAACGAATTAATTTTGATTGTGGAATCCAATTTTACTTAGGTAATGAAAAAATGCACTAATTGAGAAATAAATTCAAAATGCAATTCAATAATCTAATTACTTCTAATTAAAATTAACTCACCACAATAACAAAATTAAATTCAAAAGAAACCTGAAATAAAACTCACTGCACTTGGGGGATTCAAAGCTTCAAGTTTTACTAAATTTCAAATAAACTTCTGATTACAATTTCTTGGCCAAAATACTAATTTTATAGGGCCTTATTTCAAACATAAAAAGGAAAAAAAAAAACATAATACCAAGATTGGGTGAACTGGTGGGATTCATTTCACACAATGTCCCTTTGGACCCTGCTACAGTACCCGTTCTCATCTTCTACAATCAGTCTCTGACTCCCCTTTCTTATTCTTTTATTTTCTTTAGTTCTTTTCTTTCCTTCTCAATTTGCTGCCCTTGATGTCTTTCTTCTTCTGTTCTTTTATGCTTTCCATGTTCTCTTCTTCACGGTTGGATTTGCAGCAACAAGGTGGGCCCCTCCTCCCGTCCTCATAGTTCGCAGGATTCCTCTAGGCAGCCAGCAGCGACTTGACTCGCAATTCCAATCCTCTCTTGTTTCGAACAGTGCTAGCTTCTTCTCTCTTCTTATTTTTTTTCTTTCCTTTTCTCTCTTGCTTATTTTGCCGGATCCGGAAAACGTTCTTGCCTACTTGGATTTTCCCTCAATTTTTGCTCGGGATTTTTCTTTCCTGAATTTTTCTACAAGGCAGCAGCATCGGACCTTCTTTCTTTTATTTTCTCTGCTTTTTTTTTTTATATATATATTTTTATTTTATTTCCATTCTCCTTGATTCAATTGCTGGACGTTCCTGCCGTCACAAACACAGATTGTTTGCAGTTCTTAAGTCCATTCTCTGTTGGATTTTCCTTGTCATCATGGTGGATTTCCAGCCACCCCACCACAAACGAAGACTCACTCCAAAATGGCAAGAGGTGTTAGTGGAGGTTTTTCCATTTGGCATTTTTCCAATTCAATCTCGGACCCATACGCTCAAAGAGCATTTCGTTTCTCCATATTGCATCGGTGGGGTCCACATAGGCAATGGCTCAGAAGATGATGTGGCCATGACATGGATTTCACAGTGGGGCCCACTCTTTCCGCCATCGATCTGATCTCTGATTCGAAGGGTCAATTTTCTCGATTTTGACCAAATGGAGAGGTCAATACTTAGCAAAGAAATGTGTTCACAGACCTCAGGTGATATCTGAAAGACCTCATGTTCTGTAAATCCTATTGGTTTTTTGTCATATCCCAGCTAAGGTGTTGTTCATTTTTGGCCATTTTTGTCTTTTGACTCTAGTCTTTGGACTGTGTATCAGCTGTTTTTTTTTCCTGCTATTTTTTGGGCCTATTTGTACTTCCCTCTTCTCACCCTTTCAATAAAACCATCACCATCCAGAGGAGGGGGAAAATTGACTCAGAAAACTTCCCAAATAGCACATGCCAGGCACCATAACAAAAGAATTCAGAAGCCTGACAGTTGACACCTTTAACAAAGAACTCCGCATTATGTTTTAACAGAATCACTAGATATTATTATTTTCATTTCTGTTGTCCTCGTTGTTTGTTTGTTGTTATTTTGTGGAAGTGGATAAGGCAGAAAAGTTGACAGGACTCTAAAATACTTCATCTACAAGCAAGTAGTTGTTGCTTTCAGGCATTCTTTAGCCATATGTAGACAACCCAGAAGACAACGCTCGCTCAACTACTCAACATAAAAGACACTTCAATTTAACTTTCACTAAGAAACTGGAGAACTTATTAAGCACAGGTGGCACCTGAAATCTGCTGGGCTAATATACAGAAATAGCAAATACCTCAAACATGATACCGTCTAAGGCCATTGCATTACTGGCTTCTTCAACAGATCTCATCTCCACAAAAGCAAATTTCTTTTCATGGTTTATATATACATTCACAACAGCATCTCCTGCAATAAGGAGGCAAGAATGAATATTTTACAGACTAAAAAGCAACAGTGTTGAGACAGAAAATAAGATAGACTGCCTCAAACCTAGTCCAGCAGTGTTCCCTCCTATGGCAGCCATAACTTGACTGAAAAAAGTAGCAACAGACTGGCAAGGAAGCAGAAAGACGACAATTCATTAGCAGTGGACAATGCAAATTTAAATACAGAACAAACCAAAGGATATTAAAGATTCAATTTCGAAGTTATTGTAATCTATATAGCACTAGGGGGGGGGGGGGGGGGGGGGGGGGGGCGCGGGGACAAAAAAAAAAAAGGGGGCAATTCCACTAGATCATTTGCATAGCCATCATATCATAGGTCAGATACTAAATAAGCTCAATCAATGCCATTAAGAGAGCTGTGATGCACCTGATATCCTTCATGGTAGGTAGGAAAAATCTGGGTTCTCGGGTAAGGTGCATTCTAACAACCATAAGACCACTAAAAGCTAAATTGTGAGTACATATCCATGCTAAGCATTGAACATGACTAAACAAATTATTTGATTCTATAATGGCACAAACCAAACACATTCATAAGTTTAAACAATACTAGAAGTATAAATATTCCATTGCTGCAAAAAGCCCTTCCCAACAGACCTGGTAAGAGATCAAAACATATTGAACTCTCAAGACATGAAAGGAAACCAGCTGTGCATGATTAAACAAGTTAATGGGTGACACAACAAAGAAAATGCATGCTAATCACATAAGTGCTGAACCTTTTTTTTCATTCTAAAAGTGAACTGACTCAGACCTGCATCCTTTGTATCATCCTACCCATTAAAAGTCATCAATACCAGAAGGTTCGATTAATTTCACCCTTCATTTTTAACCCTCTTTTCATTATTATTGAAGCATTCAATGCTTACACAAAATGAGAAATCAAAACAAATGGGAATAAAGTGCGATCAGCGGTGTATGGCTCTTGATTACACCTCGAACACAAAGAAGTGAGTAGTATGAGTACAAACCAATTCGAAAACCACATTTGGCATGGCATTCAACAACTTTTGTTTTAAGTACTGATTCGAAAACCACATTTGGCATGGCATTCAACAACTTTTGTTTTAAGTACTGATAGTACAATTGTTCTAACACTAAAAAAGAAAAGGTAGAATTAATCTAGACCGCGTGCATCCATAATGGATAATAGCTCTACATCCAATGCAAATAATGTAGTCCTTCAAATCAGGCAGGATAAATAACCTGTTCATTAGCAGTAGGAGAAAGACCACCAACATACACACGCCTTGCATGTCGAGTAGCCTATAAAACAAGATGCAATGTTAATTTAGAGTAAGGATGTAATTACAGGAAAAAGGCTAAGAAAAGTAGGCCAAACACACCTGCTGCGTCATTGCCTGGACTGGCATCACAGGGAGCGCTCCGAACTGCTCCATAAATAAATAAAAGCATAATAAACTTATTAACAGGGAAAAAAATTGAAAAAGTGGGCATTTTCATCCAAAAAAAATCAAAGAAACAAGTGCCCATCACATTCGACTCTAGAATCACACACAAAAAGGTTCCATTTTAGATGAAAAGCCACAATGATTCATTTCAGTAGGCAAAACAAATGGAACATGGTAATCCCATTCTAAATGGGATGTCTAACTCGGGAATGGGGTTTTTTTCCTGTGTAGAGAGAGACATAAACCAAAAAACTTTCAAGAGAGCTCAAACCTAAGGATGCAGTCAAGTTGGGTCCAGGTTGAACATTTTGGGTAAAAATCTAAATCCAGATACTATGAGCAACACAAACCTGAGCTTGACTGGGATCCAACAATCCAATCCGAATCTGAACATGCACCCATTTATAAAACAGGTTTTTAAAAAAAATTATACAATTCTAATTTATGGTAAAGCTATGAAATGAAGTTAAGAGAAGTAATACTTGAACAGTATGTTGAGGGTCAGAACAGTGCTTTTATTTGGTTATATTACTGTAGTGACTACCCATTACATGTCACATGTTTCACTACTTACAAAAACTTTTGAATTGATAATTATCATTCTAATTGATTTAAATTATGATTCTAGAATCTCGACATTATAATATATGCATTTCAGGCAATAACTGATATGCCATGAATAAGTATATGGAATCATTTAACATGTATTAAAATTTTGGAGGAAAAAATGTTATATAGTGTTAAATGATGCATATACATATCTTCAATACTATTTTAGTTATAGTTTGGCTTTCTATGTTTGTCCTTTTGATAATCTTTAAATGACAACTTTTTTAATAAAGGAATGCCAAAATGCTGCAATGTTCCACTCCAGAGGCAAAACAGAATGGCCCCCAAAACATGATAAGCAAACACGCATAAAAAAACAAATTATCAAAATCAGAAACTGAGAGATTACCTGTCCAGTTGCCAACGGAAACATGTTTGGGAACATTCCAGGAATGGTAGGTGTGGTCCCAGTTATTTGACCTGTAATACCAAAAATAAATTACAACAGCATACAAAGCCAAAGATTTCTGATACTATACATTTATAATAAAATGTAGCAATGTGCTTTGAGCAGAATCATCCTCACTTGTGCTCACTGACATGAGAAACATCCTAGCGTCTCATAACAGAATTACTACAGAGATAAAAGCAGTATATCATTTTCAGGTATTGGAGGAAATATTCATAAGACTACCAAAAAGGCAATAGTTGCCGGTTGAAGACGAACAAGATCCATCAAACCGATGCATTGAATCCTCTTTGTACATAAAAGCTACAGTAGTCGGCTCACGCCCATTGGCAGCACAGTGGGGCTAGTAGCCCAACATTGCCTTCTTACAACAAATAGACACCAAAAAAAAAAAAAAAAACACCACCAAAAACAAGAAAACAACCAAAAATTGCTCTCAGTTTCAGAATTAATCCATGAAGTAAAAAATATATTAAAAAAAGAAAAGAAAACAGAAAACAGAAGCTTTATGGTCCTACATAGCATACAAGTGATAATGCAAGAAAAAAGAGGTATAGCTTACCCAATTGAAACCATGAATTTTGATATGAACTTCCCTAGATATTCATCACAAACAATGAGTCTTGCAGTAGAATATGACAAAGAGGAAAGATTTGTACCTGCAGCAGCAGCAGCAGCAGTAGCACCAAGCATCATTGCAGTTGCAGGAGGCGCCATGTCAAAGCCACTAATTCGTTTACTGCAATGGGTAAAACAATTAGAAAATTCATCGACCTTTTTTTAACCAAAGCAATAGTAAACACACCTAGTGGGAAGTGAAGCAGTAGAAAAGAATAATGTAGAATACAGCAACCTTAACAGTTGGCAGATAAATACTGGAGCATAATGGAGAAGATGACTATCGTCATTTCATCCTCACCATCAAGCGCCACTTTCCCATTTGTTATTCATGTGCCCAAAAGTGTGCTGAAGAACATCAACATTAATTAGAAAGAAGGCCTACAATGAGCTCAAGACTACAAATCAATGAGATGAGGTGAATGAATGATGCCTTCACAATCACCTTCCAATTCTACTGTTTGCTATTGGTGCTTAGTTAACTCCAGTTATAAGAATGGGGACCTAGTGAAGGAGAGAGTGGTTTATTATGTATAGTTACTCATCGTAACTACAGTGATGAAATATAGGTTTTCTAAGCAATGTTGGTGAAATTAAAAAGCCTTCCCATCGTTCTCTAAAATTATGGCAATGATATAATTATGAAACTTATGGTCGAGATTTTTAGTTGGAATCCTTGCCAGGTAGAAGAATGGAACTCTTTCATCTATTCTGTCTGTCATTGCTTTACTTAGGGAAGGAACCAGTTGATCACCTTTTCTTCATTCTATCATTTCACGAGAAATGCATGGATTTTCTTTCTGAACTTGCTCAAAGCAAAAGAACGTCAATGCCAAGTAAAACTGTGAATTTCAAGTCATTCTTTTTGGACCTTTCAGATGCAGGTGGATGAGCAAACTAAATCCATGATTTGCTTCTTTTTCTAATTCCACATAAAGAAAGAGAGGTTTAAAGGCTACAATTCCACTATTTTTATATATGCATTAATTTTCTCATTGCTTGTCACATGGTTGATGTCAGACGACAACCAATTAGGACAGTTGTCTTCTAACATGAAACTTACATACAAAGTAAACAACCAATCAGAAAACACATATACTCAAATATGCATGTACTCATAGATCTTATATAATATCGTCTTTTATTTGCTTCCTTCTGCAATAGAATTCGCTTGATACTGATCCAAAAAGAATGCAAAGATTTGTCATAATGTCCTGTTAAAGATAATTTTTCCTGTCTCTCCTGCTTCGGTCCCTTGTGGGTGTTATGGGATGCCGGCTTTTTCCTTTCTTGTATCTTTTGTATTTGCACCTCTGGTGCTTCTTCTTTATCAATATAGTAACCATTTCAAAATAATAGTAATAATTTAAAAAGAAATAAGAGCATTTTTTGAGATGGTAACACAAATTTATTTTATTATTTGTTTAAAAGAAGCATAGGATAGACAAGATATGCAACCAAAGGCAAAAATAGACTGACAACATTCACTCAGAGCGGGCTGGGGGGTTTGGAACAGGATCAGCCAAACAACCAAAACAAGGTCACTCCAAACAAGTAACAAAGAAGAGCACATTCTTGCAGGAAATGAAGGAATAAACCTGCAAGCATGAGTTTATCACAGTAATGCAATCTTTTCCAAATGAGAAAAAAAACCATCAGCAAATAAAAGGGTTACTGACAATGACAATAAGCATCAAAACCAGAACCAAAGTTCCACATCAGACAATTTCAAGGATCCTTCACGAGAGCTGCAAGACCAACAGACTGTAATTATCAACAAGCAGTGATAGAAATGAGTTTGCTGGAAATATCTTGCTTGGTATGGGGCTTATAAAAAATTAACTCAATTCATCAATAAAAAACAGATCCTAAAGATTAACAGTATCATCTGGACACAAGTTTAATCCAACAATGAACATCAACTCAAAATGGAGTTTGAATAGGGTAAAGCAAACTTATGAGGGTAGATGGATGTGAGAGGTAACTTCCGCAAAGGCACGCCTAATTTGGCCAGGATCACAAGTTAAGTCACTAGCAGTCTTTGGATCTCCCGCGCCCAGTTTCCAACGTATTACCTCCAAGCACCCTCATGTAAGGTCCACTTGAGTCCAGAGAGAGGTTTACTGTAATAGACTCCACATTGACATGCAAGGGCATGCCAAGAACCATTAGTTTTTATATATGTTTCCAAAGCAGTTGCACTAAGTGAATAACACGACTTCTATTTAATCATTTGAAAGAAAAACTAAATACTTGCTTAAATTGATTAGTTCTCTGCATTAAAC
The DNA here is from genome assembly GCA_022113865.1 of Chimonanthus praecox. Classification (NCBI taxonomy): domain Eukaryota; kingdom Viridiplantae; phylum Streptophyta; class Magnoliopsida; order Laurales; family Calycanthaceae; genus Chimonanthus; species Chimonanthus praecox. The sequence continues at coordinate 34,760,016 of CM039086.1, forward strand.
CTATTGCATTCCCCAAATGGGAATCATAAAGCTCAATCTCACTTCACCTTCAGAGAGAGAGAGAAATCTCACCGGAAAAACCGGTGAGAAGTGAATATTAAAAGTCACCAAGTGTAACCAATGTTCAGACGCCATTCTTCCTCATACTTTTCATAGAAATCCAAAAATGAAAGGAAAAAATGATGCTCAAGTACTCATCTTTGAGACATCTAAAACCTCATGTAACACCAAAAGGAAAGATACAAAAAACACCAACTAAGTATGTCCTTTTCCTGTGTGATGTAGGGAAGACTCGGCACCATCTATAGGATCTCTTGGTTATCACGATGTTAGAATGGTTTATAATTTGGTTTTTAATATTGGGTTCTTGATTCAATAAAAAAGTTCAAATATAAAACTAGTATACTACAATTTGAAAGGTACACATTTAAACACACAAGACCAACAGGATAAACAGAACCTAAAACAGTTTCCAAACAGAGCTAGCCTAAAAATAAACATATATGGCAAATCAGAGCCAGTGGACATGAATCTTGCCCAATGATTGAATTCCAATAAAACAGGAAAGAACTTCATAAATCTATGAACCCGCAATGAGAGGACCTTCAAAGGGGAAAAAATTGAGCAGATGATCTTTAAAAAATAATACGATTTACCTTTTTGATCGTGACCTTGATCGTGAATGTGAATGCGATCTTGACCTTGATCTGTGATGAGATTTGCCCGTTGAACGAGAACGAGAACGAGAACAGTGTCTATGGCGGCACTCTCTATCTCTATCACAATTTCTACGCCTGCAAGATATATGGACTCAAAACACACAATAACAAAAATGGTATATGAAGACATTATCATTTTCCAAAAAAAATCTTACTAAATTCTATTTTTGTAAATTGAAACATTAATTTACTAACAAACAAAATTTTAAATGGAAATAAAATGAATATAATATCACATAACAGCAAAACTAAAATTATACCCGTCATATTCTCGACTCCGATGATAGTCATGATCATCATCTCTGTCTCTCCCCCGCTCCTTTCTCTCACTCCTGTCCCGGTAGTGGTCGCTATGACGGCGATCACGATCTTTGTCTCGCTCCCTATCCTTATCCCTGTCCCTTTCTCTTTCCTTCTCCCTCTCCTTTTCTCTTTCCTTGTCTCTGCTTTTCCCATAATCTCTTTCATATTCATGAGAAGAATGCTGCAATAACTCATTCATGTTATGAAAACAGCTTCAACAGACAAAACCAAATAACTAATACACTTTATCACAAGTGAAGTTGATGCGGACACCAATGGGTGGCGGAGGACAGGATTGTGACAACTGCTATGGATTTCTAGGATAAATTTCATGAGGGTAAAGGCGAGGACAAAGTGGCTAATGAGACATATCAACTAGTGGGTTTATCGCATGTGACCCTACATTGGATAGTGGGACCCACTTGCAACCTCCAACAAGCCAAGCCATGACGTGTCATAAGAAGACCCACAAGAGATCTAACGTGGCCGCTCAACTCAGCCAAGAGTTGTGATTGGTGGGTTTAATTTGTTTGCTTTTTGATTGGATAACTTAGGTAGGACTTGGGTTAGGTGTGAGTAGAGTTTAGCTAGGGTTATAGGGCTTGTGAAAGCTATAAACACCTTGTACCTTGGCCAAATGAAGCAGGCCTTTTTGGTAGATATTTAGTGGAATTTCTTTGAAGAAATGAAGGCTCAAGAGTGAACATTGATAGAATCAAGTGTCACTTCGAGTTTTTACCCCGGGTAAGTTGATTGTTTGACTAGTTTGATAGGCTGAATTAAATTGGATCTAGTTTGATTGATTGTTGATCTTAGACAAGGTATTGTCTAGGCCCCTCTCTGAATTTTTTCTCTGCCGTTTGAATCGAGTTTAAGGACTGTTTGGACATACCAACACAGTCCCGAGTTCACTGCTACGCAGTTATAGCGTCTGGACCTGAATTGGGCTGAGTTTGCACTCAGATTGGGCCAACAAAACCACCCTTTTGTAGCCTGTGATAGGCTGGTCTAGGACCAGCAAAAGGAGGTGCAAACCGTTGGAAAACCCAACTGATTTGCTGCTGTAAACCAGCCTGAACCGGGTTAAAATGCTGCATACAGCATCGAATTCAGTAGCAAGCTACTGCAGTACCGAGTTGAGCAGTAGACAGCAAGCCAAGTTTGAGGTGAGAATTTCAAATTGAGTTGTACATTCGACCCTTCAGATTTGTGGGAAATTTCAGCATACATTGTGCAATTAAGATTAATCATTGTTGGTGATCCAAGTGGCCATCAGTCCGTTAACTTATTCAGTCAGAGGGTCGTGTGAGCACGACTGCTTTGGCAAACTCCGGCCTTGGGGTGACCAGGTTGGTTCTGACTTGTATTGTAGTCTAAGGTTGGGTACCCTACCCCTCCCTAGTCTGCATAAGAAGTGAAGCAAATGAGAAAATATTAAACATATACCCAAAAATCAATTAAAATGAGCCATTGAGTTGTCCCGTTCAGTAATCACTAAATGCAGTTTTAAATGTCAGAACAACAACAGCAAAATGGAGCAAATAGCAAGTTTTCAAAGAGACTAACTGCTTGGCCAGAATCTGAATGGAAATGGAACAAAAAAGGTGCTCATCTTTGATAAAGGGCAACAGCATGCATTCCGTAGCTAACATTAGGCCAACATGCAAGCTCATCATGTCTAGATAGCTACCTCTGCCAACATTAGGCCCATAGAGTGATTTTTTCCCAATTATCTTTACCAAACAGAAATTTTTCTCTTTGTAATTTTTCAACTATAATATCAAGCAAGATAAAAATAAAACGATAGGAGAATCTGTCATAAGGAGAACACCTCAATTGCACAAAAGACGAGCATTTAATTTTAAAAAAACCTAAAAACCCATAAACCAAATAGACTGATTTATCCAAAACCTCAAGCAATGGAAATGAACATTAAGTCATCAATCTACCGGAAAGAAGTTAAAAATTCCAAATTTTCGCAATATAAAAGCCTCAAATCCCCAGAAACGTCCTTCTGAATCGACCTGACAGATGGACATCAAATTTCCGCAAACATATCGAATTGAAACAAGTCTCGAGTAAAGGTTTTAAAAAGGATGGAATAAAAAAAAAGGGAATACATTGTTTTCCTATTCTATCGTAGAGATGGGATCGAACAAGACAGAGAGGGACCTGAGATTTAGAGTCGGGGTAATCGTCGAATTCGCTGTATCCGTCGCCATTCCCTTCGTATCTGCCGCTGTAATCCGGCATTTTCAATCGCCTTCTTTCGCCCTCACTCTGTCGCGCTCTCTGGTGTGGTATTTTAGGGCTTGAGGAGGTTGGTTGGAACGTTGGATTGGAAGTTTGGAACATACATCCCGGGATCGAAAGGATGGGGTAGTAAGCAGCATGTAAAATAATGTAACATGGGAGACCAGGGTTTTCACGTTATAATAAATTAAACATTTTATAATAAAGACTCCAATTCGATTAATGAAAAGTTTGATTCAGTCGAATGAATAAGTAAATTTTATAAATGATTAACATATATATATTTTATTCATTCAAATGAATAGTTTGGTTTATTCAAATAAAAGAGTTGAATTATATATATATATATATTCATTCTTTCGAATCTATAGTTTGGTTCATTCGAATGAAATGTCATTTATTCAAATGAACAGTTTGGTTCATTGAAATAAAAATTACACTAAGGTATTTGTTCGGATGAGTATATTCATTCGAACGAACTGAAAATTTGTTCGAATAAATTCATACGCGGGATTTTTCGGACTGTCTTTATGACTCACTTTTTTTTAAGGTAATTAAGCAGTTTTTACTTTCAATCTTTTAATATAATTAAATTATTGGGAGGATACGTTCGTGTGAGCGAAATAACTAGAAATTTATAATATAAATTTTGTAATATATAATTTTTTTATTTTTAGATAATAATATAAAAAATTTCAATCATACCTTTCAAAATTAGTCATTAAATTTATTTTTTATTTTAAACAATTTTTCATAAAATTTCTCTATTTTTAAATAATAATATAATAAAATTAACCTAAATTCTTTTAACTCATCAGATTTTATCTTAAAAATCTTTTTTTTTTGGCAATTTTTATTTTTTATGAACTAAATTCTTTCAATTCATTGATTAAATTTTAAAGTCAAATTTTTTTATTTTTGAATTATCCCAAATGATTTTATCTTTTATATTTGTCAATATAGAAACAAATCACAACTGTTCAATAAATAAATAATCAAAATTCATTTAATAGACATCTTAATCTGTCATCTATTTGAAGATATATTAAAATAATTATATTTTTAAATTCTTTAATGTATAATATTAGATAACTAAAAGTTTTAGTCATTAAATAATACTGAAATTTAATATTTAAATAAATATAAAAACTTTTTCCATTGAGGAGAACTGACTCCACAAAAATGGTCCCCTTGGTAAAATAAACTAAACATGTGTATATTATTTATAACAACTTAATTAAGTACGTATTGAGCAAGTCCCTCCCTCCCTTTCCAAGGTCATACATATACGATAGGGCTGCAACTCGGGTCAGGTTTTGGCCCGACCCGCATGATCCAACCTAAGAAATCATGCTGGTTGGGTTGAGAATTTCGGGTTGGGTTGGGTTGAGAAGATAAAAATCCGCATTAAATTCGGATCTGGTCGAGTCGGTTGAAGATTTTATAAGTTAACCCGACCCTACCTGACACAACCCGACCCGACCAAGCTAAAATTAGTCTAAAATAGGTTCAAAATGCGGGTCGGGTCAGAATTTGAGTTGATTTGGGTCGGGTCGGATTGTGAGATATAGATTGAGAATTCGAGTCGAATCGGGTCAGGTTACATATATATCAACTCGGGTCGAATTGGGTTTTAAGGAAGCTGACTTGCCCGACCCAAGTTGCAGCCCTAACGACTGACCACTTATAAAATGGACCATACACAAAAGGTAGCATCCCTTTGCAGAAGTTGTCTAGTGTAAAGGTAAAATATCCACTACATGATACATTTATTGCGGGTTGTGGGTATTCATTCGTTAATGAGCATGACATGAACCGCAATACATATTGTTGGAAGTATTATTATATAAAAAAAATTAAAACTTTAAATAGACGTATTGTCGACAGTATAGTATGTAACAGACTAGAACTTGATTAGAATTAGAAGCTTACGTAAATTGTCTAGTTTGCCCTTTTAAAGAACCATCCTATCCTATGCCAAATATGGAAAAGGCTTGCATCTTTAAATCTGCATGGACTTGAGTATGATATCTCAAATAACTTAAAACATTTAATAAAATGAATTAACTCGAGTCAACTGCTACTTCTTACACTCTGAGGCACCAAATGTGCAAAAACAAAAATAAAAGAGAGAGAAGAAGATTTAAAAGAAAAACCACGATCTCTATACATCCACGAATAGCGAGAGAAGTAGGAAATTATACAAAAAAAAGCAGTTAAGTTAGGTTAACAAATCCTTTCCAAGCACTCAAAATGTGATTTGTAGATATGTTCCTGAATTCTACCAGAGAAGAAGCCAATGATGCACACTTAGAGAAGACCCTCGTAGAAATAGCTTATGACGATTCTTCAAGATTCTTAAAGACTATTGTTGCGTTCCGACCATATGCTCCACATAATGGTAAAGAAAGTCAAGCGCTACAAAGAAGAGTATTTGGAGGGACTGAAACAATGTTCCAAGCTTAAGATAACTTATCGACCTTAGAAGACATAACTCAAAGTACACCAAACTTTTGTAGTACAAAATTCCACACAACAAAAGAAAACAGGCAGTGAATGAGGAGATGTTTCGTATACTCTGAGGTTTGCAAGCAAAGAGGACATGCCCTAACGAGGATTCTTCATCTTTTGAGCAAGTTGTCTTAAGTGGCCCATAGTCCAAAGGAAACAAATTGCACGTGAAGGAACTTTGGAACTCCAAATACCAAGGTTAACAGTTGCAGATTAGTCGCCGATGATTCCACTTGAAAAAAGACTTGATAAAAAAGCAACCAGAAGGATTCGACTACCAAACAAAGCAATTATCGGTTGTTGATCTGGTAGGATGAGATGAAGTGAAGGAGCTGATAGGTCATCAGTCTCTGAGTCAGAAAGATTGCGTAGGATGGAGAGGTTCCAAACGGTGTGATCATTGTAAATAAAGTAGAAATCAAAAATAACCTATGCTGGAAACTAAGATAGACGAAAAATAGAAGGAAACCGGAATGCTAAAGTGGAGTTGTTACACTAATCCAGAACTTAACTTTGTTACCACGGCCCACTTGAAATTGAACTCAACTTTAAATTTATCAACATAAGCAATGATAGTTATCCATACGCCAAATGCCTTGTGGAACTGCCTTTCATAATAAAAGCCTTTGCCTCTTTTCTTCTCTTCTACTACTGCTTGGGTACGACAATTCTAGATCATTAAATGGGAACGAATAGCATCTCGCCTTTGGCGTAGAGTAACCCATCCTCTAGCCAATACCTCTGTATAATTCCTTCTTTTACCTGGTTCACCAAGTACCGGTTTCCTACCCTATATTTCTGGATCAAGATTGTCTTCGACAGTGAATCACCTTCAGTGCCTAATCACCAAAGCCATTTGAAGAGAAAAACAATATTAACCTTGGTATAGTTGCACTGATTGTTATAAAATTATTAAACCTAATTCTTTATTATGGTATACACATAATTGGCACTACTTTCATAAGAAATAAAAATAAATCAAAATTAGATTGAATGTAATTAAAATTGCCGTCTAAATTCATTTGGTAGAAGCAACATCAAATCTGAATTTACTAATAGAGTAGCAGATTTTATAGTGTATTTTATTTTTTACATTTTCTTTTATACTTGCTTCTACTATAAAATGAATGAAGTTCCTTTTTATCTTAACATATACACATACATATATATAGTGTAGTGGTAGCTCAATTGATGGAATTAATTTGAAAATTCATGCATAAATTAGATGAAGTCTTCGATTCTTCTTGGATAAAAAAACTTGGGTGCTTGAGGGAGGGACGCTTCATCTCCAATCTTCATGTCATTTTTTATTGAGCTCTCGATGACCTTACGATATATGGATTTACGATGTCAAAATTCATCAAAAGATATTTATAGAAAAAAAGGACCGGAATATCCTATTGTACTATCTATCATAATAAGATCAAATGTTTGTATGTCTAACCATTCATTTTTCAATATGGGAGCAAATCCAGAATTGTCAATCATTATAAAATCCTATCTTTTTCTGCTAAAAGAGAGGATGGCATTTTGTCATATTTAGAGAGCTTTTGTGCCTTCGTATATATGAAGGGTGGATTAAAGGATTTTCAGCCTCCTTTGTTTATATGTTCATCTCTATCTTCCTTTTTCTCTTTCGCGCTCATACAATTCTAGAGGTTTAATTACTACAAGGTTTGAACGATCATTTTTTCACCAAAAGAGAGAGAATCACTAGAGTGAGGACAGAAATCAGTTCACTTTCTCCAATCTTAATCCTCTCAAAATCCATTCATTTTCTCCAATCAATTCAACTATCCATTTCTCACACTAATCAACTGCCCATTTTCCACACCTCAGTATTCTAGTAAAGTGTCCGTCCTTTCATCCAAACCCACTCACAAATTGCAAAAGACAACACAGGATTGACATAATAAATAACTTCAACGATGAGAATGGGATAGTTGCTCCAAATAATAGTTTAAAAAATATACGCTAGTTGACTCCACTAAGTCAACAAGCTTTTCTGATTTTTTTTTAACTAAACATGACTCAATAACAATCTGGCATTCGATCTTAATTTTAGGCAGTGGCTATGCTACAGATCATAGAAATCCAGAAATCTTTGATACATAATTACATATACTTCTTAGAAATAGCACATTTCAAGCACTACAACATCGGTTGGCCACTGTTTAAACCAGTGCTTAATGTATACATACCCAGTCAAAAAGCATATCTTTTTAACACCAACCTATTTTCGGTTTTTTTCAAGACCAACTGTTATGTGTAGAGTTCAAAAATATCATTCATTGCCTTGTTTGGTACCATGTGTTAGCCATGCCACTGAAAATAAATAAATAAATTCTTTCCAACGGTCATTGTCATTCGATTCCTATTTTGTTCGTCCGAAGAGTACCTCCACCCACCTTTAGACTCGTACAGTTTTTTGCCCGTTTGAACTGGGAGATGATCTCCAGAAAGCGCATAGCCCATTCAAAAGAAAAATGAGTAAACAATAAACTTAGTCAAAATTTTAAAAAGTCATGAAGTTCAAAATTAAAAAATAATTTTAAATGAATCAAATTTTACAAACTTAAAAAACGATCAAATCAAAATCATTTTTGAAATATTCCATTTAAACAGAGACCTTATAACACCTTGGAAGAAATATGATGTATTGGAGACTTCAGTACTTCACACGACCTTTCTTGGTATTGCATTTTTTCATATATTGGTAGTATGCATATCAGCTCTATAAGACAACTTCTAGCTTATGCTTTTCCAATATTTCCAAGTCCTGATTCTTTTCAGAGAATGAAACCTGAAACCCCAATAACATCTAGTAATAATATGTGGAATTTCAAGTCCCAACACACAAAAAGAAGCATAAATGGCCTGCCAAATTTATCCCGTTCACCATACCTTAAAATGTGATTAGGTCGAGTGGAGTGACCATACCTTAAAATGCAATTTGGTCGAGTGAAATGCACGACGACTAAGCTGGAGTAGGACCTGAATCTTCTCCACATTATATTATGGGGGAAAAAGGATGAAGAAGAAAAACAAAACACGTAACTAGTTAAAGATGCATCCACACATAAAGCTGCAGCTGATGCATGTGGTATACTGAGGTGGTGCGATACTTGATTCTGACATTGGTTGCGGCTAAATTATTTCATGTATATAACGAAGGCCAACTATTAGCACAAACACTGAAAAATGTGACATTACATGTATCATCAATAGAAGGAGAGAGAGAGAGAGAGAGAGAGAGAGAGAGAGAGGAGAGAGAGAGAGAGAGGGGGGGAGGGGGGGGCGGGGTGGTGTGGAATTAGAAAAACCACATCAGTGAGCAGCACACGTACACAAAAATACTATCATGCCGGTCACCGTCAATTGGAAGATGTTTGTGTATGAAAGATTGAAGGTCCTAAACTCTCTCATGGTACCATACCTTTCGAAGGGGATGAACATTTGGATGAATTTTTCCCACTTTGTAACAGCACATCATGGTTAATGGATGCTAACTGTGATAAGTTCTGCCAAAAAATTAACCATGATATCAGTGAGGGAAAGTTGCATTCAGCTAATCTCTGCAAAAGAGCTGTTGAATATTTATTCGATGATATATGGTAACAACTAGGGATTTCACAGCATAAAAGGAAGGGGAAAAAAATACAAGAGTTGGAAGAACAGTAGCAAGTGCACTAGTATCATTCCTTTCACAATTATAGGTTGATTATGTAGAAAAAAAATATGTTTATGTTCAATTCATGTCATTCAACATGTGCCATGGAATCTGGACTCACATTGGATAATAAATGTAACGACCTGAGAATTTGACCTTGATGCCCGATGTATTTTCTGATTGTATTTTGAACGAATTTGTAATTTTAAATCCAAAATTGATAATCATTGAGAATTTTGATATGGATATTAGTGTCAAATAATGACATTAATGGGGATTGTGATGATTAAAAAGTGAATGATCAAATTGATCAAGTTGTGTGGGAATTTTGGTATTGAATGGAATTAATGTGGTTTATGAGAACTATGGTATTTATTTTTAGAACTTTAAATCGTTCATTAAATAAATTAATGAGTGGAATTAGTAGTGTTTAAATAAATTAAACTAAAGTAATGAGGTATCAAGTGGATCCCATTTGTGGTGACACAACTTGCTACATGGCAAGTGGGCCACACTTGAGGTGGCAAGACCCTTGTACAACTCACCAGCCAAACCCCATGTGCTACCCTATCCAAATCCCATAAAATAAAAATAAAAATAAAAATACAGCCTCTCCCCCTCATGCGATGGTCTCATCTAGAAAGAGGGAAAAGGAAAAAAAAAAAAAAGAAGGAAGAAGACGACCCATACCATGTGCTGGAAGGAGATAAGGAAACCCATCATTGTGCAGTCCTCTTTGTGATGGAAATCAAGTGGAAACGGCAAGATCCACCCTTGGCGCTGGTAGACTGCAGGAAACCCATCTTGCATGCTGCTTCTTATCCTCCCTCTCTCCCAACTGACCCTCTCTTCACTCCCTCACCAACACCAGCTCCAATAATCTTTCTCTTCTGTTTCCCTTCTTCCTTCTCACTCTCAAACAACAAGAAGAAATCAGAAGAAAAGAAAAGGCAGCAACTCATTCTCCTTTCTCGATTCATTCTTGGGAAAAGCATGTGGAAAAATATTTGGAAAAGCTCTACCAAAGATTGGTTTTCTCTAACTTAGTACTAGGATTTAATTAGGAGCTTAAAAATGGTTTAGAAACAATCTGATTTGAATTGGGTAAAGAAGAATAGAAACTAGAAAGAAATTGGGGACTGATTTTTCAGTCCATGATCGGCTGGAAGTCAGGAGTAGACTTCAGCCCCTAGCTGGATGGTTTTGGGACTGTTTTTCAGTCTCAAAACCATTGAAAATGGGACTTATTTCCAAGTTTCAAACCACTGATTTGTAGGACTGTTTGCTGGTTGATTTTTGGACCAGCTGATGGCTGAAACAAGGACTGTTTGTTGGCTGATTTTGAGACCAAGTGCTAGCTGGTTTTAAGACATGTTTGCTGGCTGATTTTGAGACCAAGTGCTGGCTGGTTTTAAGACATGTTTGCTGGCTGATTTTGAGACCAAGTGCTGGCTGGTTTTAAGACATGTTTGCTGGCTGAAATTAGGATTTATTGTTGACTAAGTTTTTCATCAAATTGTTGCATGGAATGTCCATGCAGTCAAAGGCCACCTAATTGGGTTGTTTCTCCTCCCTTGTACTTGCCCACCCACTGTTTGAGAAAATGCCAATAAGAGATGATGGCCTACCTTTGGCTGATTTCCAATTTGATTTAATACATCCACCTCACATGGATGCACATTTATCCCTTTTATCAGCCGAACATGTGTGAGCATATGTAAATGAGTTTCTAATTTTATTTTCTCTTTACCTTTTATCATATTCTTACCTTTTGCTACTTAAAAAACCAGCCAAGAATCTACTTTACCCCTCCTAGTGTGTTGCTGTATTTTTATAAGACTTTCCTCACCTACCTTTTTGATCAGTGAGTATCTTATTTGAGTCTAGCATTTAAGTTAAGCCAATAACACTACTTAAACCGGTTTAAATGAATGTGTCTTGCTGCCCATGGGCAAACTCAGTTGGACTTAACTAAGTCCAAAATCTTAAGACATGTTGCTGTTGGAAATCCCATTCATAGTTCCTATTGCTTCAGCCAAATTTAAATGGACCTGGGCTTTAAATTAAATCAGAATGTAGGACTGTTTTTGCTGTCCGTAACACCCAACAACCACAGTTTTGTTACATATCAGGCCCAGTTTTTGAACAGCTCCTAAACTAAGATTTATGTCCACTATAGACAACTTAGGGGCTGAATTTCATAGGTTGATACACTTAGTTTTAATCACTTAATAACTAACACTAAACTTTGAGCAAAGACCTTATTAATGAAAGTAACAAGATTAGATTTGGAAATTAAGGACAATTAATTTGGTTAAGTGTAATGACTTGATAATGATGTTTTGATGTACATGAAAAATGACCGAAGAATTCGAGAGTGACCCTGGCGTTGCACGTGTCGATTTGTAATCCTCTCCTTCGGTGAACACCATCAAACAAGTAGGCGATCCTACTTTGTTGAAGCACTAAGAGTGATATTATGTATATCTTATCTATTATTATGAATTTATGACATCATGAGATGTTTAGAGATGTAATCTGAATGTTATATGTATATGTTCTTGAAATTGATGATCATTATGAAGTGATTGAGATATGTTGAGCATATGATAATATGTTTAAGCATGTGATCTTGACTAGGTAAATGATAATATATGATTTTGATTAAGTAATCCTTGATTATATGATACCATGTTTTGGAAAAAATTGAGGAAATACAAATGGAATGGACTTGGCATCTTACATACACATACTTCATGCATGTGACATGGGATGGGACTTACATTAGCTAGAACCAAGCCTCGGGTTTGCATATGAAATGATGATTGGACTGATTTAACAAACTGTCATGAATTGGTCACGTCCATTGGTTACAAAGAAAAGGCATTAAAATGGGCCATAAGAGCTCTAGGGTCAGTAGAAGTCCCGAAACCTGCGCAGGAGTATGGGAGATTGGCACTCCGCCGGTTAGTCCCGGTTAAATGTCAGTATAGGGAACAACACCCTGTCGGTTGCCCCCGAAAATGTTGCGGACACATGTTTGGCCAGTATATGAACCATTGAATGAGAACGATTTGTGATTGAGTATGGAATCAATAAGGGAAAACATGGGTCATGACATACATGGCATAGCATTCATGTTAATAACGGCTACATGTATGTGATCCTAAATATGTGAGATGATTATGTTTATGAATCTTCCTTATTAATCATGACTTGTGATATGTATATGATTCTTTATCTTATGATTTTTGAATGGAGAGTTATGTGTGTATGCTTTTTATACAAGTATATGATATAATGATTATAAAACACTCATATGCAACCCCCCTTCCCTTTTGATTGGATTTACCTACTGGGCGCGTTGACTAAGCTCATAATTTTCCCCTCTAGATGATAACGCAGCCCAAGGAAATGGAGCTGAACCAAGTGGCAGCAGAGCATGCGCAATTGGACAAAGAAGAAATGATATTTTGAACAAGTTCATTTTGAGAATAGATGAAATGTATTTATAGGAGCATTATTTTGAGAAATGTAATAATTATAACTCCTAGATTCATTTATTCCGTTAATGATTTGATATGTTAACTTCTGGGAGATTCCTACTTTTGCTATTCATATAGATCTTGGATGAATGTTATTAATTTCCGCTGATTTGTTCTAAGTGTGTGCAAATATTATCATGGAAGTTAATCCATGTACACACTGTATTGGGCCAGTCGAGGTCCGAGTCTTCGAATTCGGGATCGACTCGCGTCGTGGCCGTCTCCGTCCCTTTTTCTCTATTGTTTAAAAAAAAAAAATGCTCTGATTTTAAGTATTGGGAAAAGGGCGGGGTGCCACAATAAAAACCTGATTTTTTGTTTGCGTCAAAATCTTAATTTTCATTGAAAATGAACAAAGTGTTGTCTTAGTGAGCAAAGAAAACCTCCATCTTTTCCTCATTAAATTTTCCAATCTCCCCATAGGAAATGGATTCCTTTGAAGAAGAGGAAAGTATTACCATTTTTTGTGGTGTTGGCAATAAACTCTTATTCATGAAACAAGAGAGGGGAACCATGTTTACCATAGGTGGAAAATGACAAACAGTCCCCGAAATGAATACAGAGATATTTTAGTATTTCACCTAATAAAGCATCTTCATAAAGGTGAGCTCACCTTGAATGAAAAGTTAATCATGGAAAGATTTAGAGGAGAACCAGTGCTGAAGTCAGCCATCTCACCGCATTCATCCATCTGAACATCACAAAAATATGAGGAAAAGTTTAAAGGATGTCTCAAGTAGCTCCCGGGAATGTATCAATAAACATCTGAGGAACAGTGATAACTAGATCTTATCATCTTATTAACTTAGAGATTAAATGAACTTACATAACATATGCCAAAGGTTGAATGTGATAAATAGCCCAAAAAAATTGCCACTTTGATGATTTTATTCTTTTTTGGAGAAAAACTATTTTGATGATTAATAAGGTGGCACATGCATACAATACTAAACTGCAAGCCAGTACAGAAACAATAAAGAGCAGCACATGGAAAGACCTCAATAATACAGAACGTTATCTACTCTTATCGGCAGCAGTGGTGGTGCCATCCCACGTTGAGAGAGCCCAATTGGTTTTGATGAGGGAAATCTTGGAACTATTTCTTTCTACCGGTACATGGATCATCATGCCCCCCATCCCCAAAACCCACATACACGCAAACACCAAAAGTCACAAGGTCAGTATAGACTTGCAAAGAAGGATTAATAAATCAAAGTTTGTTTCTTAAGTGCTACAGAAGAAAGATATGTTGATAATTCATGATTATGATAACTGGCTTCTACTTCTTGTAGATCTCGCTCTCTTTTTCTTTTTTGTAATATGAAATCAAACCTTCAAAACAAACTCTTGGATATGACATGGTCACATGGCTAATATGTACATGGGAACCCGTGTTAACTTTCTCACCATATCCAAATAATCTTTTGACAAGCACCATATCCAAATAACTTCATATTAAAAATAAATCAAAATTTCAAAAATATGGTTGCTATTTTATACTAAAAATATAAAATGATTGTATTAAACATACAGATCTGTTCCCATATCCAAACATTGGGAGATGACGTGTATTCAACAGTATTTCGAGACTGCGTTCATGCATATTACTGGTCAATCTACCTAACGAACTAAAATTCACACTGAAAATTTTCTCCCAATCTAAATTCTCTGACTGTTCTTCTCTCTTAACATAATTCTCATTTCTCTTACTGCTCTTTTCCTTGGCATTGGCTCAAATACAGTAACCACCATGGATGGCTAACCAAGAATTGTTTAGGGATCATAAGTAGTTTTACTCTAGTTACTAGCAGCAATTCCGGGCCTGGACTGGCCAAAATCCAACTGAACCTTCCCAAGTTCTCGTCTTGTGGTTCTCTGCTTGGTATCTCTGTTCTCTATCAATTAACCCCTCCATCATCTGTGGTTCTTATAGATGGATGTTCATTGGGTCTGCTTAAGAGTTGTTTTAATGTCAAATAATACAACTTTCATAAGAGTAGAAATAAAAAGATGCAACCCTGAGCAACAGCTCAACAAAAAAGACTAACAAGTAAAGACACTGTCACTCCTGATTCTAAATATTGAAACTGAATGTATCTAATACAACAGACTAAATTTGCACTATGTTTTGCATTCCTATCAGTTAGGGAGTGATTGGTACAATGACAAACCAATCAGAAATGATTTGTATATATTCCTTCTCTCTCCAGATGGAAAAATATTTTCAACTCTACATTCCAATCTCTCTCTTTGCTTCAAAAAAGGTTTTGATTGATTGCAAGGGCTGAGTTTTTACAACTCCAACACTATCAACCTTAGCAACATGAATAAGTCTAATTTCTTGGCAGTTGCAAAATGGCACAAAAATGCATTGTGCTTATACCAGCCATCATAAAATTTCCTCTTATCTGGATCTGACAATCTTACATTTGTCTGTGCAAGCCCTTAGTTTATCAATGAGGTGGATGCTACAAAACCACAACTTAAAGCCATGATAATATCATCATCATTGGCCAACATCCCATGGCCAACATCCCATCTATCTGGAGTCGGCTTTACAAGTTCTTCTCCAATTGACTCTATCATTAACCATACTATCAATTACTCTACAATCTAACATGTCCTTTTTTATCTCTTTCCTCCATGTTTTCAAAGATCGCCCTCTCCTCCTAGTGCCTTCAATTTGTAGCCTCTCAAACTCTACGCACTCTAGCTGTGTTTGCTATTCTACTAACATGACTAAACCACCTCAAACGAATTATCTTTAAACTATTCTTAATGCGTTCGTTTCTATCCTTTAAAGTTAAACCACTCATCCAACATACCATGCACATCTCCTCTATCCTAACTTACGTTGTTTATCTTTTTACCATTGCCCAACACCTTGCTCCGTATAGCATTGTAAATTTAATAAATGTTTTATAAAATCATCGTTTTAGACGAAGGGAGACTCTTTTATCACAAAGACCTGCTAGCTTGTCTACATTTTCTCCACCCCGCTCCTATCATATTCGTTATATCTAATCCGGAGCCTCCTTAAGATTCTACAATAGAGTCCAAATATCTTAACTTATAAACAATGTGTTAGGACCATGGCCCCCCACCGCACACAACAATATTGTCCGCTTTGCCAACCATCCTGGTCCCCTCCACCCCAGCAGGGTTTTGGGCACACCGCAGTGTGGGCTCACGTCTTTAAAACGCATTGTTGTATGTGAAGGAGGCGACCCCTTCATATAAGCACCCAAGCCTTGTACCTCCTAGACAATGTGGGACTTTTTCACACACCCTCCCTCTCTGTATGAGGTTGTAGCGGTTAGTCCCTATGGGCCTAAGGGTAACACTGACATTGGAGGAGACCCACGCCAGCGCTGGGTTCCCGAACCTCGAACCCACTCTGATACCAATTGTTAGGATCAATCCCCCTCTCTCTCTCTCTCTCTCTCTCTCTCTCTCTCAACAATATTGTCCGCTTTGTCAACCGTCCTGGTCCCCTCCACCCCAGCAGGTTCTTGGGTACACCACAATGTGGGCTCACGTATTTAAAACGCGTTGTTGCATGTGAAGTAGGCAACCTCTTCACATAAGCACCCAAGCCTTGCACCTCCTAGGCAGTGTGGGAATTTTTCATCCACCCCCTATTGTGGTACAAGTGGCCCTTTGTATGAGGTTGTGGCGGGTCAATCCACTAGGGCGGTTAGTTCCTACGGCCTGAGGGTAACATTGACATTTGAGGAGACCCCCGCCAGTGCTGGATTGTTGGCTCCATAACCAACAATCCTCATTATTTTCTAACTCACTAAAGTTAGATTCTATGTATTATGTTTTAGTTTTACAAATTTTCAAACCATTTGACTCCAACATTCTCCTTCACAAATCTAGTCTTGTATTGAATTGTTGTTTCGTCTCACTAATTAATAATATATCTGCAAAAAAAAAAAATACACCATAGCACTTTATCTTGGATTCTTGGTGTTGTGTCGTCCATGATTAGCACAAACAGGTATGGGCTTAAAGCAGATATTTGATGGAATCCTCCATCATGGAATTCCGTTATCTCACCGCAAATGGTTCATACATATCTTGAATAATCTCAACATAGTCGTTGAGTATATTTTTATGAAAATATGATATAGAGATAAAAGAGATGAATCACAATTCACAGTATCATTTCTACAAATATCTTGTCCATTTTCCGAAGTAATATAGAATAATATCGCTAAATTTCATTTAAACAAGTCAAGAGGTTTCAGTATCAATTTATACATACAGCTGTGTCAAGACCAGCATCCAAGCTAGAATCGGTTGCATCAGAATCACAGTCACTAGAGAATTGATCATCTGGTATTCCGCCAGAATTTTGTGAATACCGTGGCGTAAAATAGCTTGTATCGTACACACTGTCTGGATTCGGAACAAAAGCAGCCTACAGAAACATTCCACTTATTAGATCTCACAGGAGAGAATTCAGAATGAAATATCATGTTCTAGCAGAAAAAGGAAAAGCATGATTGATGGAATGCCTTGGCCACAAAAAACCGTCATCCAAGGCAGCCTATCGGGGTTTACATGACTCATTTTTCCTTTCCATTTCTCTTGATAGAGAATGCAGTTTGATCTCGAGCAGTCCCAACAGTGAAATATCTTCTTTTACCACTTACTAGTATGCACATAGCTATCTTACGTTCAACACTCGAAATTCATAAATATAAGTGACATATTTTGCCAAAAACTTCACTATATTAGTATGTGCACCTACCTTTTGTAAAGCAAGGGTATCCCAATTGATTCCCTTGAAGAAAGGATGTGCTTTTACCTGAAAATATGCTCAGAAACAGTCATCATCATCAGCAGCCAAAATCCCATCTAATGCTCATAGACAGTAATCAGATAAATTCTCAGGGCTGACTTTCAGATTTCCAACTACAACAACTACAAAAGTTCTTGTAAATTAAGGGTGGATATATTCAGATATTGAAAACCAACCTCAGAAGATCCATTTGCACCAAGGCGCTGATCTGGATCATGAATGAGAAGCCTGTGAAACACGTATCAGAACATACGAAATACAGTCACCTATTAAGTGAGATATGGTCTATCTCCAATGAAAAATTTCACCAAGTTTTTTGTCCTTTTTGTCCTTTGAGATGAAATTTTAACCATAAATGATTCTTATGATTAACCATCTATATTTTTGCACAGTAAGCCCAGAAAAAAAAAATCAAGTACAAGAATGAAAAGTACAGTCCAATAGCCAAAACAATCATCATTTGCCTCCATTCATCTCAATATGGTGTGAAGCAAACTTTCAGTCCTCTAGAACTTTATGTTCTGGATGAACCCAAATTGCCAAATCATTATTCCAGGAAGTGAAAGAAAATATGCAGGATATTGACTGACATCTACATTATCCCTGGAGTTTTTTTTTGAAAAGTAACTGTATGTTTTTTTTTTGAAAAGTTAACTGTTATCCCTTGAGATTTTGCTATTATGCTTAATCATGACAGTTTGTTGTTCTCTTCTAACCTATCCTAAGGAGTTTCCTTTATAACCAGTCCCTGAAGGTTTATTCAAGCTTGGCTTTGGAGTGACAAATTTTAGAACTCACAAGCAGATTGTCTGACCCAACAGAAAACCTTCATAAAACATGCACCAACAAACACAGGTTTCCTCAATAATAACCTAAGGGATAGTATTGCCAACATTATCAAATCAGTTATACACATTCACCTACCAGAAACCTCTAGCAACGAATCATTCCCACTAATATATTGCATTTTGTATTCTGGGAACTATTCATTTCTCACAAAATAGAATACCAATAAGTTTTATTGATTATTAAAACTCATTGTAGAATATTAGAATGCAGTTGGTTTGCATGCATGTAAATGCATATCACAAGTGTCCCCTTTGCTTCCTCCTTTTGTAGAGGAGTGTAGACTCAAGAGTACCGATTAACAAGTATGGTCAACAAGCTTAAGCAACCATACTCATTCAACGTATGTGGGGTTTGTATGCTTCTTTTCCAGTTCTAACAACTATGATGTTCGCACAACTTTGAACATTCTGCTAAATCAGTTTAATTGTTCAGGGTACTTATTTGCTACCTGGATACAGATGAAAACTACATACAAGATGGCAAACTAAAATGCAACTCAAGGGTGCAGGGGAATGCCATAACAAAATCAAGGTGACTTGACTACCAATCTTTGAACTATCATGTTACAAGGTAAATACCCGGGTTAAGCAAACAGAAACAACAAAAGGGGTCATTCATCATCATCATCAAAGCGATTTCCCAATTTATCTGGGGTTGGCTACATGGAGACAGCAGGGGGCAGTAAGGTTGAATGTTGTCAACTTTCTAAATCCAAGAATATAAAATAATAATAAAATGCCATGACAAGAATTGGAGGAGGTGTTAGTCCACTCCCATTAAATGAAGCCACAAGATGTTAGGCGCCTTACTGTGGTACACTAGTAGGTTGACAGAAGTCCCAACCAAGTCCAAAAAAAATGATACCAGCTAGGCATACCATCCTATTTTTGGTTCCCTTTTCCACAACAAAGTCATACACTAAACACCCTAGCAATGTTTTGAAAATCAAAATTATATTGTAAATCATTCTAGTCATCAAATCTTATTGAATTACAAATCGTAATTTTTTATGATTTTCTCAAAAAAGGTCAAATCTTTTAAAAAAAATTGAAGTACAAAGAAAAAAGTTTTTAATATCCTATGCATTTGGTATTCAAAGCATTATTTGTAAAATGGCAAAAAGAATAATGATAATATCATATATAAAACTTGATCATAAGTTTAAACACTATTAAAGATTAGGAAAAAAAGTCATGTATATCACCTACTAATTACATGTGATCATGGATAACCTATGTTGCATCGACACTTCAAGATGTATGACACACCCATGCTGAACACTCCCACTCGTTCTTCATGGGCTCTTCTAGTGCTTTTTATTATTGTTTTCCAACATAACTAAAATGTTACAACACTGTTCTCCTCTTTCAACACCTAAGTTGTTTCATTGTCTTTGTTTTTGGCAGTGATTGGTGGAACATTGTAATCCAAGCCTCCAGTTTAGTAACAGTCCCTGCGAAATATGGATTCCACCCGGACTAGGCCTAGTGAAAACTAACTTCTATGGATACATGGATCAGAACACTGGCATGGGAGGTGTTGGTGAAGTCATAGAGATCACTTTGGACGGAACCTGCTCTCCTTCATTGAAGACATCAACCATCAGAGTTCTTGTCTAACAACTCTGTCTGCTTTGATGAAAACAGGTGCCCTTAGCTTGGCCTCGGACGTGCAAGTAGTTATCTTTGAAGGAGATAGCCTGAAGTTTGCTGAAAGTGTCCGTACTAACACCAATGATAAGAGTGAAGTGGTAGTCACTTGGCAGAGAATCCAACATGTCCTACCTTTCATCCCCAACTAGACAATTTACTGTTTGTCTAGATCAAGCCAACAAGGTGTATGGCTATGGCTCATTTGCATCCCCATGTCTACATGAAGTTTGACGAAGAAGTCCTGCTTCCCGCTTATATCCAGAAGCTGATTGAAGAAGATATGCAGCTTGCACAGTTCATGCTACATAGAAGTTGCTGAAGTATGGTTCTGCTTGCTCAACTGTCATGTAAATATTGGAATGGTCGAGTCCTGTTGGGCTATCGAGAGTCTCTGGAATCATGAGATGCCTCTGTCTTGGTTTCATCCTTTCAATTTTAAGTCAAGAGCTTCTATATGCATTCAATGCTTAGGAGTCTAGCTGTCCCTCAGGGTCTGTTTTGTATTCTGGTCTCTATCTGTATGATCTTTTTCTGATCTAATATAATCAGCTTTTTCTAACAAAAAAAGAAAAAAACTAGTACATTATTTTCTATTAGTGCTATTTTCACAGCTTATTTTCATTTAAAATAAATTTTTACTTTAATTTATTTTAATATGGTAATGTGCCCCCACATCTTTTTTTTTTCTTTGCCAAGTTTGACACCTTCCACTTATATCGGACTTTGACACTCACACCCATACCTATACAACTCAGTGGGTAGCTTACAAGACTAATGTTTTGAAAATTCAAAATAAAGGAGAAATCATATTTTGGTAAAACTAAGATTTTAGAAATCATATTCTAAGATTCAAATGGAAGAACATGAGATTTTAACAACTATGCCCCACAGCACCAGGTGAATTTCTTGCAGAACCACCTAATGAGACTGTAAAGACTCTAGAATAGAAAATGTTCAAAGGGGCGAGCCAATGCAAACACTAGCTTAAACTTATACCTTCACCAACCTGTTAATTAAGTCTTGAGCATCATACGACATATCATCAGGAACATTGGGCCATGGTATCTTTTGGTTTAGAATGTTGTCAAAGATCATCTGCACAATAATGAAACAACTGAACAGAGATCAATATTCTGCTCTTCCTAGCTCTCTACTAACTTCTTGAAATGAAATTCATATAAAAAGACCAATTGCATTTCATCACTTCGGTCAAAGTATTAATTCCACATTGGAGGACAATCAAGCAAACACACAGAAGAACATAAATGAGATGTAAAATAAGCTAAAACTATGATGCAGATTTTCAAAGTAGCATCTGTGCCCCATACAGACTTTTGTGAATGCTTTAAGTGTATTAGGTATTTAGGCTGGATACTAACACATGTTTTCTGTATTGTGAAGAACGACAATGATCACCCAATAGGGGAAAAAGACAGTCTGAATGCACATATGCTCTCTCTCTTTCTCTCTCTCCCAACTTAATGGACCATCCCCAAAAGCCAACTCTAACGAATATTTATATAATCAACACTCATTGTGGGGAGTACATTAGAGAAAATTACAAGTGAAGCCCATCTAACGATTGTTCCACTCTATTAATAAAATTTTACTGTCAATTTTCCAAAAAAAAAAACAGTCCAGAATGTACAATGCATCTCAATTCACTAGACTTAAAGCTGACCATATCAAATTCTCATGTAAGTGCTTAAATCATCTTCATTATTGGTCAAGTACAAATAATATATATTACATGTAATGACTCAGGCCAACAAAATAGTTATGGGAATAAGAAGATATATGAATCGTACGACTTTCGATTCACGATTCACACCCATAGACCGATTTCGATAAGATTCGAGTTCGAAAACATTGGGTAAAATTGGAGAATGACATACACTTGGAGCATTGAGAATATTTGTAAAATTTCATGCTCACAAGGTGTGTGATAATATGTTTGAGTGAATGTTGCTTTTTGCACATTCCAATGCATAGTTGTGTAAGGTTATGGTTTGACCTCCTTATGTGCCTATGTGTGATTGACGTGAATATATTGTATCAGATATATATGTATGAGTTTCCCAAGTTCCCTATGATTAGATGTTTACTATAATTGAGAATTCATAAATTTATGATGTGTTAAAGTATGATAGAATGTATAATAAATCAAGATTTCCCAAGATGTGTAATGTAAAGCCTTGATAACTTCCCATACTTGTGTATGGTTATGAGTAATGTATATATTAAATGAATTCTCATGATTGTGATCGGAATTCTTAAATGGGTAACTCATATAATAAGCATGATGAATGTGTTTTAATGCCATGCTTGGATTATGTGATGATGTGTATATTACTAGTAAGTACCTATGTTGATAATGAATGTGGTGGATCGACCTAACTATGTGTAGAACGAATTTCCATGATTTGAAGATGAACTTGATAACGGGTTAGACTAAGTGATATGGATGAGTTAAGGTCAATTATCTTAGAACCCAAGGGGGTTAACTTGTGCTACAATGGGATGAGCTAGCATGATTGAGAATGCATGGAATGTAATGTAAATGCTAAGAAAGACTTGTTTGATTTCCCCAAAGTAAAAGTAGGACCACTCCCCAATGTCAACCCAAATGTGAAAATGATAAACTAAAGTTTATCTGATCCACTATATGGTAAGTAGGCAACTGAAAGCATTGTGCCTCAACTCGATCAAAAGATGTGTGTCATCCATTTATATTTAGGATAATGTAAGATGTTGGACAAATGTGAAGGGTATAAAGGGATTGGTAGGATAGACCTTCCCTAATATAGACCCTAATGCTAAATGTTGGATCCCTCAAAGGCAGCCCGAAGAGATTATATGCCTTGGGAGTCCCAATATGATGAGACATATATGTTTGTTCTCGAGTAAAGCCTAGAGTGACTAAAGAACTGTGAAAATTCTTAAGATGGACAAATGAGGACTTTGACACTGAGATGTACATGACTAGGTCACTTGATTATTTTGAGACGTTGTATGAGTATGTCCCTCACGTGATGACTATATTGAGACGTGATATGGGTGTATCCCTCACGTGATATTGATGATTGAGACGTGGTATGAGTGCGTCCCTCACGTGATATTGATTATATTGACGTATGGTATGGGTGCGTCACTCACGTGATATTGATAACGTTATGCCTCAGTCCGTTGAAAAAGGAAACTGTCCGATCAGTAGATCATTGTGTCTCACATTTGTATAGGTAAAATGATGAGATAAGTATATAGATTCCATGAGTAAGGCCTAGAGTAGCCGTGAGACCGTGGGAGCCTCGATATGAACATATGGAGACTGTGGCATTGAGATATATATGTGACTTGGTCACTTGATATTGAGACGTGGTATAGGTACGTCCCTCACATGATTATGATGGTTGACTGACTGTTCCAGAGAGGTATTCAGGACGGTGGGGTCGGCTACGGAGACTTTGTCTCGTAGGGTTGCCGTCGAGGATTAGGTCCCTCACATGCTATGCACTGGAGGGCGCTCTCACAGCTATTTAGCACACTTGATGTGCATTGATGCGCAGAGCTAGATCCTATTTTACCCCATGGGGGTGGTGTTAGCTTCGTTAGACGTAGTCTGACCGCCTTAGAGCTTGACTGAATCACACTTGAGGTGAAGGGATGCAGGGCAAGGTAGACTTGATCACGCTAGTTGTGGGTCTCCCGCTTAGTAAGTCATGGGCCCTAGGTCTTGATAAGGGTCGTGGTATATTTATGATATGATGATTTGATATTGTTGCCACAGTCACGTAGTGATTCATTCGAGTGTTGTTTCCACAGATAGAAGATCTCATGTAGATGATGTGCCCCTGGATTAGTTATGCCCATGGATGGATTATACCCATGGAGGGATTATATTCATGGATGGTTATTACCCATGGATATGATACTCACTGATGGAGAGTTACTAGGGATGGATGATGAATCCCATGGATGTTGTTCCCACGGTAGACATATTGGATTTATGCCTAGATATTGATTATATAGTGGGCATATTGACCCCATGATAGATATAGAGGTCCCATGATAGACGTATTAGTCTCATGGTGGACGTGACGGTTTTATGAATAGATATTATTTTCCCATGGAGGTCTTTGTGACCATGGATGAGTATTGTGAGGATATTGATTCCATAGAGGATTGGACTCATATTTAGAATATTGTCCCCGATGAGGGATGTATTTATGTTTGGGTATAGGTCCCATGGTTGAGGTTTATCCCATGTGTGACATTGACCCTATGGTTGACGGTGTTTCCATGGTTGATATAAACCCGTGATTGGCTAGACCCATGATAGATGAGATCTATTCTATTGATGAGGCCCACGATAGAGTAATTAGAATGTCTTGATGTGACATCATGAATAGCACGGGGTTAATGCCATAAAATAAATGAATTGAGAACTGCGTAGGATCTGATCTCCATTGGAGTACGTAGGCAGCTAATAATTCAGTTCGATCAAATCAAGGGTCCAATAAGTCCTGTGATCCGTAGGAATCTCGCAACACGTGTACGTGTCACGTATTTGGACTATGAGTTGTGCATGCTTTAAAAAAAAATAAAAATTATTATTGTTTCTCACCTGTCCGTTGGGTTGGGCCGTGACAGTTGGTATCAAAGCTTAGGCTCAATTTCCCCAAGGACTGTGTATGGGGTTCGAAACTCTAATGAAAGCCTCGATTGTTTTAGGTCGCAATGGGGTGGGCAAGATTTTGAGTGAGGCTGGGACCTCCTCTTGCCAATGGATTTAAGCGACCAATGTTTAGATCATACTTCAGACGGGGTGACCAAGGTGATATTACAGCATGAGTTGGACCCATGAGGGTTAGACTCACGTGGACCCTAAGTTGTGAGGTGCTGGATCTGGTCGGACTTGGAAAGGTCGCGAGGAAATGATTAAGCTCCATGAGTGGAAAACTTTGGAATTCCCCTAGAACCGTATGCGTACCACCTTGTGAGGTGTAGATGATCCTGTCTTCCCAGGAAATGAAAATGGCCATTAGGCCAAGGGTCCTGTGATGGGGGTTCGATAAACCGGGCGACGATACGCTGGCAGGTAACCACCCGAGGGACATCGGTGAGGTGAGGTCGTCACTGTTACCACGTTGGAGAAAGACTAGAGGAACATGTGTATTTGTGGCATCGGTTGGGAATGACTGGTATTGTAAACCAGAATTTGCTTGAAATGCGACTTTTAGTCTAGACCAAGAGATTGAGGTCTATAGTTGGCTATAAGAAGTGGTAATGGTAGACCACTAATTTTGTTTAGAAACGGTCTTTGATGACCGAGGGCATCCTCGTGAAGTGAGTCAGATTTGATTTATGACTCTAGAAAGTTTGAGCCAAGGATTGTAGACTCAAAGGACTCAGGAGAGGTCGGTAAAACCTTCAAGGGTGTTCCCTGAGGAAATGATGAGTAGGTCCAAGAGGCCAGACATATATAGATATTTTCTGAGGAGAGTTGCCCTATGATGAGAGGGATTGTTTTCCCCAAGTCACTGAACACAGAGTACTTTGGCTCATGACATCGACGATAGCAATGATCAGGCAATGTGATGCTTGTACTACAAGGTTTAACGTAATGCACTTGGGTGTAACTGGTTTGAATACCCCTCATGTAGTGAATAAGTGTCTAGAGCCTAGTTGCTCGTGTGAAAAATGCTAGCCACTTTGTATGGATGGTTATGGGCTTCTAGTAAGATATCTTGGAATCCTTGGATTATTTATGCGCTCAATTGCATGATAGTTTAGATTGTTACTTCATGCCTTATGAGTAAAAAAATTTGTGTTTGTGTATGGATACCATTTTGTTTAATGATGTAATTATGATGTGAAAGGTATGTGGAATTACCTTATGATGATTTGAAAGATGATTCTCTAGTATGATGGAGAAATTGATGTTGAATGAGAGAGCTTTGATTTGACATAAAAGGAGTAGTCTGGCTAGATATAATTTGTTGTATAGGAATCGGTTGGCATGGATATGAATGGCAAGGAGCATTATGAAATGCAAAAGCCAAGCCACAGATGAAATTCCCGAGGCAATTGAAGCCTATCTCCTAATGTCCACCCCATATGGAATAATAGTTGTGAATATATGTGAAAATTGCTATGCATGCTATTTTATTAGAAATCTAGCATTTATTTGATCAAATTGCTCATTATATCTATTAGAGAGAAGAGTTGACCTACCATGTATATCTTATTCTATATTTGTCAAGTTCTCTGATTAAGGGTTTCTATACTTAGACTTGTACATCTATATATACACTGTATAATGAGAAGGGCCATTGAGCCAAATCTTCCAAACTTCTTCATGGTATCAGAGCCACATATCGATTCCTGAAATCTGTGTTTTTATTTTTACAATCCCTCCCCAATCCTCTCCTGCATATGGTGGCCCTCTCTACACGGTGGCTCCCACCGCTCCTCTGTCTCCTGATCCCGGTAACGATCTCCTCACCTGATCTCCGGCTAGACCAGATCTGCCTCTTTCAACGGATCTGCTTCTGCTACTTCTGCCGCTCGCCGGATCTAAGCTGTCTTGCTGTTCTCTTCTGAATCTGCTTCTGGATCGCCGGAGCAGCAACGACCTCCCTCTTTCAAATCTGGCTCCGCCTAGATAGAACAGCAACCTAATCTAGATCTGTCCCTGGATCTCGCACTCAAGCCGAATCGCCATCCTCTTGGCAGCTTCTCTTCTTTGCTCAATTGCGGTCTCCTTTCTTTTCTCCGGTTCTGCTTCCCGCTCATCCTTACAACGTCACGACGCCTACCGGCCATCCCTATTGTGGGACTCGACTTCCAGATCCAAATCTGGGTTCTTGCAGAAACCGACCGGCCATCCCTATATCAGACCCTTCTAGATCCAAATCTGGCCTCTTGAAGCGCCGACCAGCCGTCTCCCTCTCCCGGTCTAATTCTGGTCTCTTGTAGAGACGACCGGTCGTCCCCCTAGCGTGCGTCAGATCTGTGACGACAGGGCCGACGGTGGAGTAGCTGCCGCCGCACGATCGACAGCAGCCTCTGTGCTGCTAACAGTTTGCTGCTTCCATCAGCTCTCCCTTGCTGTTCACCGCAAATAGCACAGTCCCGATAGCCCTTGCCCTTTCGCCCGAGTCATCAGCAAAAAAAAAAAAAGCTTTTATCCTGATGGCTTCCTCTGTTCCGACAATCACCATTCCCAACTTTTCTCATCTTGTCTCTATCAAACTAACGGAGACAAATTACCTTCTTTAGCATGCCCAAATCAAACCCTTCTTACTTGGCCAACATTATTGGCCTTATATTGATGGCACCATTCCCTGTCCCCCTCCATACCTTTCCACTGAAGACCAATCCAAATTTGTTATCAACCCAGCATACACCACCTGGATTGCATTGGATCAGAACCTAGTTGGCATTCTTATTGCGACTCTCTCTGAACCTGTCCTTGCACAGGTTGGCCTCTCCACCTCTCGTGAGATTTGGACCTGTCTGCAACGCAATTTTTCCCAGCATTCTCTTGCCAATGGCACTCATTTGCGGATTCAAGTACTCACTCTCTCTAAAGGTACGAAGAACATTTCTGACTATTTGCAACATGCCAAATCCATTGTCAATGCCCTTGCCGCTATCAATCAGTCGGTCTCCAATGATGACCTCGTTACATCTGTTCTACGTGGTCTTGGCCCCGACTATTCCATGTTTTACACTACTACCATCCTCACCCCTCCACTTCCGCTGTTCCAAGATCTCCGCGCTCGGCTATTATTATTTGAGTCCCAACTGACACATTTGGGACAGCATACGCCATCTGATAGCCCTGGCGGCGTATCTCACACTGCTCTTCTCTCATCTTATGGGCGCAGATCCTATGCTCGTGGTAATCGTGGTCGTCTAGGTCACCCTGACAATGGTAGAGGGGGTCGTGGCAATTGTGGTCAAGGACATTCTACAAACTCTTCCAGCATCCTTGGACATCCTCCGTCTGTTGCACTTCAGTGTCAGATCTGCTCCAAGCATGGACATAGCGCTTCCAATTGCTATTAGCGCTACCGCCAAGAGCCTCCGTTCGAGGCTGATCTTCCCTCCTCCTTTGCTGGTCTGCAGACTGCTCCTCCAGCTAATCACAATTGGTACCCTGATACAGGCGCTACCAATCATATGACAGGTGATACCCACTCACTCCTCTCTCGGTCTGCCTACAGTGGTCCTGATCAAGTTCTTTTGGGTAATGGTGACTCCCTTCCAATTGCGCACACTGGTATTTTGTCTCTTTCCTCAGATTCCTCTACCTTTCATCTTTCCAATGTTCTCCATGTTCCCCACATGCACAAAAACTTGTTATCTGTTGCTCAATTAACAAAAGATAACTCTGTTAGTTTTACTTTCTTCCCTTGGGGTTTTGTTATTCTTGACTTACGTACTGGTGCTCATTTGTTTCAGGGCCAATGTGAAGCCGGTCTTTACCCTATCAAGCCCACTCCTCGCACCACACATGCTTTAACTGCATCCTGCTCTTCTTCGTCAGTCTGGCACCAGCGTCTTGGACATCCCTCTAATAAAGTGCTTCAAGTTTTGGCCACCAATAAATGTTTAGGCTCTTATTTTAAGTTTTCACGTTCCCCTTTTTGTAGTGATTGTGCTTGGGCAAGTCTATAAGACTCCCTTTTTCACTTAGTACCCATTGTACTCCTACACCATTTTATTTAATTCATTCAAACGTTTGGATGTCTCCTGTTATATCAGTTTCTGGTTTCGCTATTATGTTTTATTTACAGATGATTACACGAGTTACTCTTGGATTTTTCCAATGCATCATAAATCGGAAGTTATTACTCATTTTCATCATTTTCTTATGTTTGTTGAAAATCACTTTTCTACTTCAATTAATTTTTTTCAAAGTGATGGTGGTAAGGAGAATGATAATCACTCATTCACAACCTCTGTGCGCAAAAAGGGATCACTCACCGTCTGTCTTGTCCACATTCTCCACAGCAAAACGGTCTTGCTGAACGCAAATACCGTCACCTCTCCGAAATGGGCCGCACCCTCCTCCTTGCCTCTCATCTCCCTCATCATCTCTGGGTTGAGGCACTGTTCACTGTTGTCTATCTAGTCAATAGACTGCCCACACCCCTTCTTCAATGGTCCTCCCCCTACCAGAGGCTTTATGGCACCAGCCCCGATTATCTGACCCTACGCACCTTTGAATGTGCTTGTTACCCTTACTTGGGTGATTATACTACTAACAAACTCCAACCTCGATCGGTTGAGTGTGTATTTCTTGGTTACAGTGATCATCACAAGGGCTACAGGTGTCTACACCCTTCTACCGGCAGAGTCTACATCTCCAGACATGTGTTATTCAATGAAGCTGTCTTTCCCTAGGCCACAACTACCGTGCGACCTTCAGATTCTCCCTCTTCTGATATGGTCTTCCTTCCTGTTAGCACCATCTCACCGGACACGTCAATCCTTCCTGCTTCTCAGACAGTAGCATCGACCTCTCCTTTGGTGCCACCTGCTTCACCACCTGTCGTGTCACCGCCTTCACTCCCAGGACCAACCACGCCTTCTGATGTCATCTCATCTCCAGCTCCTACTCCACCACCGCAGGCTAATGATCATCCTATGGTCACTCGCGCTAAAGCCGGTATCTCCAAGCCCAAACAGCGGGCCAATTTTTCTACACGTCATCATCTACCTCAGGCACTTGCTTCTATGGTCTCTATTACCTCAGACTTTGAGCCCACTAGCTATGCTCAAGCTGCTCATTCTGCGGACTGACGTCAAGCAATGAATGATGAATTCAATGCCAAACTTCTTTAGTATCTATCATGGCATTCCATCTACATCACAAATTCAAGTTGGACTCGGAGTCAGTCAACTTTGAAGTGAATAAGAGGATGGGTAGATTGAGCATTTGGATATTTTAACACTAGAGTGGAGTGGTTGTCAAATGGATAGAGAGGATATGAGTATAATACCTCCCCCAATGGAACTCCCTAGTGTAGTAGATGTACTCCTTGTTAATGTGTGATATCTTTTAATGAGGAGTATACCCTCGTGTTAGTGAATCTTTCCTCTCCTAGCCTCGTGTTGGGCAATTGTAAGCAAGAGACCGGAGATAGATTCGTCTCAAGATTCCTCCTCAGATTTTCTCTCCCCAAAAGTAATTCTTTCGCTCTTCCACCTTCCTTGGTATTTTTATTGGGATATTCTTGGGTGGAATGGAGCTTGGAAGCGATGTTTATGTGGGCAGGAGAAAAATCCATGGATTTGAGTAGGGAGTTGGTGTTTAAAAATTTGCAGGGGTTAGATTATCCCTATTATGAGATGGTATCATGATTTGCATAGCCTTTCTTATATCCGATTCCATATAGAACCATGTGGTACGAGTAGACATGGTTGAGATTTTGCTTTAGTGGTAGATTATGTCGCGATTGGAATGGGGGAAACAACGTGCAATTGGCTGTTTGAGGGATTTAACCCCTTCCATGGATGGACACCTATGAGTATATTGTAGCATTTTCTACATTTCTGTGTTGAGCCGCATAGCGTTGTCCACGTTGGTTACGTGTCGAGCGGCTTTGCGTAGGCCACATCCGTATGTGATTTTTGAGCCCATGAGCCTGTGTGCATCTGATGTTGGTGATTGTTTATGGCGAGTCGGTGACAAGTTAGAGTTAATACTTGCCCGAGATAAGCCTAGGATCACTTTTGTGCACAGTTGAGATGTGCTTAGTAGTGATAAAGACTCCGTGTGCTGCGAAGGTGGCTTGGGTTGTATGAGTACCCGTGAAGCCATGGCACACTTTCGGAGTTTTCTGACCACTGCTGTTGGCAAGCGCGATTTTGTGTATGGTCGTGACGTGATTTGTTGGAGAAGTGTTAATCTCCAGATTATTGATCGTAGAGTGTCGAGAGTTAGTGATCTCTCATGCTTGGGATTAGATATGGGTATCTCGGACTCTTCGATGTTGTTGTTTGGAAGTCTGTGAGACTCCTACTTCGGTAGAGTACCATGATGAGATGTACCCAGATTTTGTATACCCTATGTTGGGTTGTGGGATCATGTAGCCACTTGAGGATGCTTGTTTTGGTTCGAGACGTCGATCTTAGTGTGATGTGACACTACTTCACGTGTGAACCACGTGAGAGGGCCATTTATTTGAGTGATAAGCCGCCCCGTATTGTTCAAGTTTGATGTATATTGTAGTTAGCATCGCCTAATGAGTTATGAATATTTGTGTGCCACGTGTTGAGCTACAATATGAGAGCCATTATGTAGGCATTATTGCATTGTCCACGTGCGATGTGAGCATGTTGATGGCCGAGTAGTCGAGTCCAGAGTGACTTTTGATCAATAGCTACCTTTGGAGGATCCTTTGGGCGAAGTCTACGAGACTTGTGTGTGTTGAGACCTTGCCCGGAGCCCTAGAATGAGTGAATTTCGGGGGCGGAATTCTTTTAAAGGGGGTGGAATGTAATAGCTCAAGTCAACAAAATTGTTATAGGAATAAGAAGATATATGAATCGTACGATTTTACGATTTTCGATTCACGATTCACACCCATAGACCGATTTCGATAAGATTCGAGTTCGATAACATTGGGTAAAATTGGAGAATGACATACACTTGGAGCATTGAGAATATTTGTAAAATTTCATGCTCACAAGGTGTGTGATAATATGTTTGAGTGAATGTTGCTTTGTGCACATTCCAATGCATAGTTGTGTAAGGTTATGGTTTGACCTCCTTATGTGCCTATGTGTGATTGACGTGAATATATTGTATCAGATATATATGTATGAGTTTCCCAAGTTCCCTATGATTAGATGTTTACTATAATTGAGAACTCATAAATTTATGATGTGTTAAAGTATGATAGAATGTATGATAAATCAAGATTTCCCAAGATGTGTAATGTAAAGCCTTGATAACTTCTCATACTTGTGTATGGTTATGAGTAATGTATGTATCAAATGAATTCTCATGATTGTGATTGGAATTCTTAGATGGGTAACTCATATAATAAGCATGATGAATGTGTTTTAATGCCATGCTTGGATCATGTGATGATGTGTACGTCACTAGTAAGTACCTATGTTGATAATAATTGTGGTGGATCGACTAACCATGTGTACAACGAATTTCCATGATTTGAAAATGAACTTGTTAACGGGTTAGTTTAAGTGATATGGGTGAGTTAAGGTCAATTATCTTAGAACCCAAGGGGGTTAACTTGTGCTACAATGGGGATGGGCTAGTATGATTGAGAATGCATGGAATGTAATGTAAATGCTAAGAAAGACTTGTTTGATTTCCCCAAAGTAAAAGTAGGACCACTCCCCAATGTCAACACAAATGTGAAAATGATGAACTACGGTTGATCAGATCCACTATGTGGTACGTAGGCAACTGAGAGCATTGTGCCTCAGCTCGATCAAAAGATGTGTGTCATCCATTTATATTTAGGATAATGTAAGATGTTGAGCAAATGTGAAGGGTATAAATGGATTGGTGGGATAGACCTTCCCTAATATAGACTAATGCTAGATGTTGGATCCCTCAAAGGTAGCTCGAAGAGGTTATGATGCCTTGGGAGTCCCAATATGATGAGACATATATATTTGTTCTCGAGTAAAACCTAGAGTGGCTAAAGAACTGAAAATTCTTAAGATGGACAGATGAGGACTTTGACACTGAGATGTACGTGACTAGGTCACTTGATTATTTTGAGACGTGGTATGAGTATGTCCCTCACGTGATGATTATATTGAGACGTGGTATGGGTGTATCCCTCACGTGATATTGATGATTGAGACGTGGTATGAGTGCGTCCCGCACGTGATATTGATTATATTGACGTATGGTATGGGTGCGTCACTCACATGATATTGATAACGTTATGCCTCAGTCCGTTGAAAAAGGAAACTGTCCGATCAGTAGATCATTGTGTCTCACATTTGTATAAGTAAAATGATGAGATAAATATATAGATTCCATGACTAAGGCCTAGAGTAGCCGTGAGACCGGAGCCTCGATCTGAACATATGGAGACTGTGGCATTGAGATGTATATGTGACTTGGTCACTTGATATTGAGACGTGGTATGGGTATGTCCCTCATGTGATTATGATGGTTGACTGACCGTTCCATAGAGGTATTCGGGACGGTGGGGTCGGCTAAGGAGACTTTGTCCAGTAGGGTTGCTGTCGAGGAGTAGGTCTCTCACATGCTATGCGCTGGAGGGCGTCTCACGGCTATTTAGCACACTTGATGTGCATTGATGTGCAGAGCTAGATACTATTTTACCCCATGGGGGTGGTGCTAGCTTCGTTAAACGCGGTCCGACCGCCTTAGAGCTTGACTGAATCACCCTTGAGGTAAAGGGATACAGGGCGAGGTAGACTTGATCACGCTAGTCGTGGGTCTCCCGCTTAGTAAGTCATGAGCCCTAAGTTTTGTTAGGGGTCGTGGTATATTTATGATATGATATGATGATTTGATATTGTTGCCATAGTCACGTAGTGATTCATTCGAGTATTGTTCCTACGGATAGAAGATCTCATGGTAGATGATGTACCCCTGGATTAGTTATGCCCATGGATGGATTTTACCCATGGACGGATTATATTAATGGATGGTTATTACCCATGGATAGATGATACTCACTGATAGAGTGTTACCAGGGATGGATGTGTATACCCATGGATGGTGGTTCCCAGGGTGGTGATTTGATGTTGGTCTTAGGGTAGACGTATTGGTCTTATGTTAGACATGTTGGTCCCATAGTAGACGTATTCGTATTATGGTGGACATGTTGGTCCCATAGTAGATGTATTGGTTTTATGTTAGACATGTTAGTCCCATAGAAGATGTATTAGTATTATGCTGGACATGTTGGTCCCATAGTAGGCGTATTGGTCTTATGTTAGACCTGTTGGTCCTATGATAGACATATTGGTTCTACGAATGTATGAGTTATGCTCATGGATGGATTATACCCATAGAGTTATTATATTCATGGGTGGTTATTACCCATGGATAGATGATACTCACTGATGGAGAGTTACCAGGGATGGATGATGAATCCCATGGATATTGTTCCCACGATAGACATATTGGATTTATGTGTAGATATTGATTATATGGTGGGCATATTGACCCCATGATAGACGTATTAGTCTCATGGTGGACGTGACGGTTTTATGAACAGATATTATTTTCCCATGGAAGTTATTCACATGGAGGGCTTTGTGACCATGGATGAGTATTGTGAGGACATTAATTCCATAGAGGATTGGACCCATATTTAGAATATTGTCCCCGAGGAGGGATGTATTTATGTTCAGGTATAGGTCCCATGGTTGAGGTTTATCCCATGTGTGACATTAACCCCATGGTTGACGATGTTCCCATGGTTGATATAGACCCGTGATTGGCTAGACCCATGATAGATGAGATCTATTCTATTGATGAGGCTCACGATAGGGTAATTAGAATGTCTTGATGTGACATCATGAATAGCACGGGGATAGTGCCATGAAATAAATGAATTGACAACTGCGCAGGATCTGATCTCCATTGGAGTACGTAGGCAGCTGATGATTCAGTTCGATAAAATTAAGGGTCCAATAAGTCCTGTGATCCGTAGAAATCTCGCAACACGTATAGGTGTCACGTGTTTGGACTATGAGTTGTGTATGCTTTTAAAAAAATATATATATATTATTGTTTCTCACGGGTCCGTTGGGTTGGGCCGTGGCATTACATATATTTTTGAATATGATGGGTATCTCCACTCCACTAGAGGTGAGACTAATCCCATAGACACATGAAACCGCCCGCAAGCCTTGTATATCGGATAACTCCAGGAAGAGCCGAACCTGAGACCTCTAGTTTATTAGAAACTCAAGCCAATTAAGTGGTTGCAGGCTTCCCCCTCAGGAAGCGGGACATTACGGGTTCGAACCCCTATGGCCTAACCTTGGTGTGCCCAAGGGGTTGTGGGCTCACCCGTGGGAGTTTTACACTGGGTATCTCGTGGTTTCTCACATGTAAATTCAAAAAAAATTAACCTACACCCATGCCGGTGGAACTTTGAAGTTCAAAAATCAAAGGATAGGATGATGTGATGGGGCCAGCTCTCAGATTCCACACAGTTTCATATCCTTTCAGTTATGTTTGGTTTCAAGAATAACAGAAAATTCCATTTTATTCTTACTATTCTTTCATTCCATTCTATTCCCACTAATCTTAAAATCAAATAGATCTCTTCATCCACTTGGCCATGAAAGAGAGTGGGGCTGACCCTCTTTCGTAACTGTTAGAATCAAGGTGCAGGTGTCTTGCAGACCTCCCCATAGTTGTGAATGTGATAATCAATGCTAACAACTAGCATATTGATATAGCCCAAGGTAGTGTTAAGAACCGTCCTTGGTCCACGGTCTTCTGATGTAGCCCAAGGTAGTGTTATGAACCACTTAGGCAATTTGGAGAACCATTCGGTATCAACAGAACGTGCTCAAATTCAAGGGAAAGCTAACACGCAGACCTTAAGGAAAATAAGTTCCGTTGAACTAGCCTTTGCTCTATGGAATTAAATAAAATAAAATGCAATCGGCTTAGCAATGCACTTAACTATGAACGAAAAAAGAGCAACTTAATTCATTTAATTCAATCGAAAACGACAAAGGAATTAACTAGCCAACTCGGATACTAACTTGGAATGAAACTTAGAGACACTTCTCTAAAATCTTGCTCGAGCTTTAGCTTCAATTAAACTACAAACATGTGTGCCAAGTTGGGGTTGCAATCGGCCACTACACATCTCTTTATATAGCTTCCCATTGACCACAAACCCTAACCTAACCAACACTACACTACGCCTATACCAACCCAAGTTGGTGTGGAGACTAGAGACCAACTGGGGCATGCAAGCCCAAACTCGCCACATCACTTGATCAATGAGAAGAAAGAAAAAAAAAATTTACAACCAAAAAGAAAATTATACCTAAGACTTCCTTCCTTCCTTGCGCCAAGCACAACCTGTGCTTGTTGGAGATGACGGCCATGGACATGTAGAAGTCACCAATGAGCTCTTGCCACATAGGATGATGAAAAGGTTCTCCACCAATGGGAAGCTTGCTTCTTCATGTGCATGTGTGAGTCCCATGGAGAGTGAGAATCCAAACCTACTAGCCTAAGCAATTCACACGCCAATGGAGAGTGGGTAGTCGGCCAACAAGGAGAGAAAGTAGGGTTTGTGCCAAGGAGAGTGGAAACCCTAGGAGACTCGGATTTGGGAGTCGGCCATGGGAGAGAACTTAGGAGAGGTGGCAGCCAATATCATGCAATCTGTCCTTGCTCTAGGGTTTTGGCCGAATGTGTCTTCATGTGGATCCTTTGGTGCTTCAAGTGGGCTCCATTGTCATGGGTAGGGTCCACATACATCAAACTCGCCAATTGGTAGCTCTCATTAACCGGTTTCAACTTATCCTTACCACCGTGGAAATGATCATAGAAATCCAATGCAATTGCTAGGAATTCATCCCTTATGATGTCATCGGGATGACCTCATCAGATATTAAAGCAGCAAAGTGATAGGAAAAAAATGCTTTGAAATGTTAAAGCAGTCATATACCTCAGGAAGAGCAGCCGTAAAAGGTGGAATTCCCATTATAAATTCAAATAGAATAATCCCCACTGACCACCAATCTGCAGCATAACCTGCAGGGATGCGTAGGAAGTTACTTCTAATGCAAAGCCAACTCGCAAAGAGACCAAATCTGAATTGTGTCCAAAGACCCAAACCGTGTTCAGTTCCAAGGAGGATTTCAGGTGCCAAATAATCAGGTGTTCCAACAGCTGTCTCTCGACTTCTGTTCTCTCTTTGGTGGGTAGGTCCAACAGAATTGACCAAGTTGTAAGCATCTGCCAATCTAGCACCATCACTCCCAGATCCAGACAAGTCAATTGCACTATTTATAAGGCCAATTTTTGACAGCCCAAAGTCTGTAAGCTGGTGGGAGGAACCCGTATCAGTATATTCATGTATTTTATAGAAACTAGCCATATTTTACACTGAACAGATTGGCATGGGAAAGTCAAAACAAAGGCATATAGTTGAGATCTAATTTCACATGTACTTGGTGCAGTTTTCGTAAGATAATACTGTTTACTTTTAGAAAACAGAAGTATTATGTGACCAAAAAAGATAATATTTCAAAATACTGCTCGACATAGGTCATTCTACCAGCATTCACATAATACAGATTACAAAATTATATTCTGTCAGTTGGCAACTTAGCACCATGACATATTATATTGGATGGCAAACCACTAATTGGAAGCCATGCCAGATGAATCACATTTTATACTCCAATGCACATAGAAAATAAAGAAGAAAGGTATTATTAAAAAAAAACAAGAAGAAGAAAAGGAAAGTGCAACTTCTAATGGCTAATATTGAAAATCAACTTCTCTTGGAATAGTTACATGGATAACCTAGAATCATAATGCATTTATTCACCAACCTTGATGTGGCCATCATGTGCCACTAAGATGTTGTCTGGCTTCAAATCTCGATGCACTATTCCCAAGGAGTGAAGGTACTCCAAAGCAAGAACCTAATATCATAAGACTTCCATAAGATGGGCTTACCAGAAAACAGGTAGAAAAAATAGATAAAAAAAATAAAGTTTTGACGAAACCAGTTCAGCAATATAGCTGCGAGCAATATTCTCTTCCAAGCAACCCACTTTTCTAAGCAAGGAGTACAGATCACCTCCATTGAGATATTCCATAACCAGGTAAAGGTTATCTCTACAAGTAAATGAATAAAAAAAACGGACCTGCCAAAAAAGAAAGGTAGAAACAGAATCATTCTTTTGTAAAGGAAAAATATCAGAAAAGAAATAACAAGTAATTCAAAAGTTACCACAAATGGGTTTCTGACAGTTATCAATATGTTACGTTCTGCCAGAATGCGTTCAATGTCATTTTTTCGAATCATATCCAATTTCTTAAGCACCTGCACTGACAACCACTTTATATTAACTCAAGAACCTAGATCAACAAATATTTATCTAAGACTGTAAATAAGAATATGAAAAAATTTAAGAGAATATCTATGGTTAACTAATGAATGGAATATTTCAAGTTGTGTCAAGTTTTAAAAGCCAAATATGCAAAGTCAGGCAACCACCATTGACAAAGAACATGCTTGTTTGTTTCCTACAAGAATGAGTTTAATGGGAAAATGAATTCTGAAAGGGAAAATTTGGGAAAATGACTAGATGAGAATTCGTTTTGTAATCTAAAAGGTTCCCTAAATTTGTCCCCCACTATCTCACCCACGTAAGGAAAGAATCATTTATAAATGGGTTGACAGAGGTCATGCTCAACCCCTTTAAAATTAGTTGGATTAGGTCAATTCATGTAATAAATGGGTCGATTGTGTATTTGTTACTAGTTAAATGGATCAACCTAGTGTTTTAAAACCTTGACCAAACTAGATAGGTGAGCGGTTTGGGTTGCTATATGGCCCGTTTGAGCTAGTGAACCATGAAAACCAGGCTGTCCAATAGACAAACCATCCAAACCTGGAGCACCACCTAATTATTTCGAAACTGGATTCTTAGATAATAAAAAATAAAACTCAAAATCAAAATATTAAAAAAGTCCATACTGTTTCCTGTTTTCAAGCACTAAACCCATGCATATTGCTCCTTTAGCAGACCGGCAATGAAATCTGTGACGACCCGACCCCACCCAAGGATGATATTGTCCACTTTGGGCGCCACATAGGGCGCCCGCACGGTTTTGTTCCTGGCCCAAAAGGTCTCATCCAATGGGAGGGGGGCTTCTCTTTTACAACCCCTCACCCCACCCACCTCCCCAACTGATGTGAGACCTTAGTGGGTGGGTGTTACAATCCACCCCCCTTAAGACCAGAGCCGTCCCCGCCTCTCTCATATCACACAGAGGATCCACACACACAGGTAGGTAACGTCAAACAAGTAGAGCCCACACAGTCCGAGTGTTGAACCGTGCTCTGATACCACTTGTGACGACCCGACCCCAGCCAAGGATGATATTGTCCACTTTGGGCCCCACATAGGACGCCCGCACGGTTTTGTTACTGGACCCTGGCCCGAAAGGCCTCATCCAATGGGAGGGGGGCTTCTCTTTATAACCCCTCACTCCACCCACCTCCCCAACCGATGTGGGACCTTGGTGGGTGGGTGGGTGTTACAAAATCGGAGTAGGGAAATCAAAGCCGGCAAACCGATGGGCAAACCTCTTATTCTCTTGCATCCTCTCCTGGTCTTGTATTCTCTCCGAGTTTCCTCAGCTCTCTCTCTCCAGTCCTCATTTCGATTTTCTCAATTTTTTTCCGAACGGTTATGAAATTCTATTAAAAATAAAATTTAAACAAAAACAAAGAAAAAGAACAATACTAACCTCTCTCTCTCTCTCTCTCTCTCTCTCTCGGATAACACTAAAGATATACTTGTGAATTCAAAAACCGGATAACACTTAAAACGTTCTATTTTCTCAATCTTATCCAAAGCATTTATTATTTTCTTATTTTTCCATTACTTATCTTCTATTGTCATACAAAACTCTATTTTTATAATAAAAAAATCCAATGTAGGTCAAATCCATCCATTAGGGGGGCTATTGGATAGATTTAATGAATCTAATTTTGCACTAAATCCAACTCTGTAATTGCTGAGCTCATAACACTGAGATTTTGTTTTAGAAATTAATTATAATTGATAGGCTGAGAACATATTGGTAACTCCCTATTTTTTTTAGCGATATTTGGCAACTCCCTATACTGGTGTTATTTCATTTTTATAGTTTAAATTTTTAGAATTATGTCAATTAGTGCAAAAGAATTCTTTTATAAAGAGGTAATTCAATTAATACAATAATAACGAAGCTTCTAAAATTCTCTATTTTATATTTCACAACAAGTCTATAGTTTAAATATTATGATAAAAATAAATTTTTATTCATATTTAGAACTTTAAATTTTGTTGTTTTATATCTATATATGACTTTGACATCATGCTGATATCACAGTTTAACCAGATTCACATGGTCTAGTTGGACCTGATTCAAACGAACTGGAGCCTTCAACGGTTCAATGAACAATCCGGGTTTTAAAACATTGGATCAACCCATTTGATACACGAGTTCGGTCCAATCAGCTCCCAGTAGCCCTTAAGATGGTCAAATTGAGGCAACCAATTTAATAAATAAATTGGATTAGGTAGCAGGTATACTGTAGAATCATACAGTAGTACACCCCTAGTTAGATGATTGGGAGATGCTTGAAACATAAACTTGGAACTTGATACTTGGTACCATCTACAATGCACGCGCATCACTGTACAGTAAATACAGAAATGCAGACGTTCATGCCACATGTACAAAATTTATTTTCCTGGTTTGATTACATGGAACAAGAATGAGGAAAGAATTTCACTTCATGAGCACTTGTAAACACAATGTTCCCTAAGAGGTGGGCTAAGTGCAGGCAAGCTAACATAGTACTTTGTGATACGAGTGGTTTGTCAATTAAAAGGGCAATTCTATAAAACAACTATTAGACTAGCAGTGCGTTGTGATAAGAGTCGTATGTCAATTGAAAGGGCAATTCTATAAAACAACTATTCGACTAGCAATGAGTTGTGGAGCATAGTGCTGGACAACAAAGGAAAAATAGATAGATAGAGTAATGGTAATAAAAATATGGATGTGATGCTAAACATTGAAAATACTCTAAAATGAGAGAAGTAGATAAACTGTAAAAGTAAAGCTGATAGATGGGAGGATAAGTGAATGTCGCTTCAGGTGGTTTGGGCGTATATATAGGAGATTGGAAACAACACAGTTTGTAGGATTAAAGGACTGCAGGTAGAAGGTGCAAGGAGAAGATCTTTAAAAACTTCGCTTAAGGGGGAAAAGGACATGATAGATTGTAAGAAAACCGAGGATATGGTTTTCAGTAGAAATGAAGTGGCAACGTAAACCTTAAAAAGCCAGCCCCAGGTAGATGGAATTAGTAGCTATGATGATAATGATGATGATGAGACATTGCAATGATCGGATTAAAACCCAATAGAGGGTGGAAAAGGAAGAAAGCACGACTGAGAAACTACTACTACGAAATAATTAGAACCAAACAGTAGATACGTACATACGTACATTTAATGTGTGTGTTTGTTAGTCACTGGTCATGCTCATGTGTGTGTATTTTGAATGATCAGCAGGATCCATATTTGATGTTCGTATTTGCTTTTTGACCAATTACCAGTGATCAACTCTTCATGAGCATGTGATCATATTGCAATTATGAAATACATCCAACATACCAAGTTTTGATGAAGTGCACCTTGATTGCAAATAGATCCCCTGTAGTTCTCTTCCGTGCAAGAAATACTTTACCGAAGGCACCTTTGCTAATGGGTTTAATAATGTCGAAGTCATCAATGCTTGTCCCTTTATGTGAGGGATGTAAAGGAGTTGTTACCATACTCTGAGATGTATTGCACCAATACCCCAATGCCTTCATTATATTTGTCCACATCCTTAACACCTGTTTCGTTTGTCATCCCACAAGCAAGTAGATATTTCTCCCTAAATGTGGAGTATTTGCAATGAGAATCAAAAAGGGAAAATTGCACAAGTCAAGAGTTGATCACAACTGAATCATACTAATTTATGTACGAAGGCATTCAGGTTCAAAAACAGTCTAGCAGTAGAAGAAGAGCTTACTTCAACAATCTCTCTATGCGGCTGCCAAATGTATCTATTACAAGAGCTTTGTGTTTGCTGCGCTGTAGAATATCCTGTAAATCATGCATGCAAGCAAGCAAGTACTCTGAAGCATTTTCCCTTCTAATATCCGTGGTTGCTACACAATGGGCTATGTCAGCAAGATCAGACATCTGCAAAAAATAGATGGTAGTTTAGTGTATAACTAGTTTCAGTGTTCATGAGTTATGCACACCTCCAAAGTAAAGGATTAAAAACAAAGCAATATATACAATTAAATAAAATAAATTGTTCTTCGCCATTCAAATGATAAATAATTACAACAACAGAAAATATAGATCATTTCCCAATTCCCCCATCTGATCTCAGATACTAGTAATAAGAAGAGTCAATATGGATGACCAGTCAATAAGAAAGCAAATGCTCCTCAACAACTCATGTTACAACTCCAGTCTACAACTACTGAACCTTCAACTGGCATGAAAAATATATGGCAGCGTTATTTTCTGATTGCAAGCACCACAAGGTCATCATCATTGTCATCATAGTCAAAATTCCATCTATTTGAGGTCAACTTTGTGAGTTATAAGTCTCCATTTGACCCTATCATAGACCATACGGTTCAGTCGCTTCACTATCTCTCATGTTCTTTTGTATCCCTTCCCTCACATTTTCAAAGGTCTACCTGATGGAGGCATCAGGTCTAATGGACCTTAATCACATTGATGCAAATTGATTTGGCTCCCATGATCCAAATTATCTAAGCTAGACATAATTAGGCTCAAAGTAACAACCCACTCCATAAAGCTCAATTCCTAAAGCCTCTCCTACCGTGATACTTGGCACAAATCCAGCCATGCTAACTTCAAAGCGAATTTGGAAGGAATTTGAGAGGAAGGTTTTGACACGGTTTCAGTATTTTGGCCATGACGTTTCACTCTGATGTCCGAATGACTTGATTCTTTTTTGCGTTGGAAAGTAAGACTTCAAGGGCTACAACTTTTGTATTTCATAAAATTTTCGCGATTCAGACGTTTACTAGGTCAAAATCGAGATGCAAGTGAACCCAAGTTTCAAATCCGAGAATAGGAAGGAGGTGGACGAATTTTCCAAGTGGACTCTCTCCACATGGGCAACTCCATATTTTTAGGATTTCTATTTTATGTTTGCTTCTTTAGAATTTAATCTTGTTCATCCAATAAGCCATGTGGCATTTTTAAGGGATGAGATGGAATGGTCAAAATTAGACTACATTTTACCTTTAGTA
Source organism: Chimonanthus praecox (assembly GCA_022113865.1). Classification (NCBI taxonomy): domain Eukaryota; kingdom Viridiplantae; phylum Streptophyta; class Magnoliopsida; order Laurales; family Calycanthaceae; genus Chimonanthus; species Chimonanthus praecox. The sequence continues at coordinate 34,803,418 of CM039086.1, forward strand.
GTTTTCTTTTCTTAGGAGTTTCTTAGATAGGAAATTTCCTTCCTTAGAGTAGTCAACTAAGAAAAGGGTGTTTAGTCTTTTCACACTTTTTCTCTATAAATAGATATAATCGAGTTGAATTGAATACAATTGAATTTTTTTGGAAAAAGAAGATTGTTGAAGTTGGGTGTTTTTCACACCGGGCTTCAACCCTCCGACGAAAGCCATGTCTTTGAACTGGGACAAATTCTATCTTGCAAGTAAGTACCAATTTATTTTTATTTTAATTCAATTAATCTCTTTGGTTTTTCATAGTCTAGGTTGTGCCTTGCTCGAATTTACCATTGTTCTTTTTTAATTATGCTTCCGCAATTCTTAATCATATTCAATTAGAAGAGGCCTAATGTATAGAATTAATTCGAATTTCTGGGAAACTTGTGCAATCGGTTCGGATATTGTTTGAACAATTCCTTACCAAGGTAGAATCCTTTTACGATTCATAATCGGCTGCGTGGGTCTTTCAGAGACCATACTCTGAAACCGCAAGACAACTAGTGGGTTCTCACTGAATTCAACCCTAGGCCTGTTTAACTACCTCTCCTCCTTGTACCTACAACTTGTATACTCTGTACTCTACACACTAGGGTTGACTCTGGTCTTTTAATAACATACCTAAACCACCTCAAACGGGTCTCTCAATTTCTCATCTATTGGGGCTATTTTGAGATTATCCCCAACAATCATTTCTAACTCTATCCTTTAGAGTTAGTCTACTCATCCAACATAGCATACGCATCTTGTCACCCTAACTTTTCTATTTGTCTTTTGTTTCATTGCCCAACACTATGTCTCATATAAAATTGTCCCTTTAAATGAAGTGGTACTCTTCTATCGCACAAGACTCTACTAGCTCATCTACACCCTAAACCCTAGACCAAGCTCCCATCCTATTAGTTATATATAGTTCAAATCCTCCAAAAGATTCTATCATAGATCCCAAGTACCTAAACTTATCACAATGTGCTACTAGATAGTTTCCAATTCTAAGTGAACCACCCTCTTTAACTTTTGTTTCACTAAAGTTATACTTAATATGTTATGTTTTTGTTCTACTAATTTTTAGACCATTTGTTTCCAAGGTTCACCTCCAAGATTCCAACTTACTATTGAGGAGTTGTTTCATCTCACTAATTAATACCACATTGTCACCAAAAGCACACACCATAGCACTTAGTCTTGGATTTCGGATGTTAAGTTATCCATGATTAATGCAAAAAGGTATGCGCTTATAGCAGATCCTTGGTGGAGTCCAAATCCTATTAGGAAATCCATTGTTTATCCACAAACGGTTCACATTGATGGTTGCACGCCCTCATACATGTCCTAAATAATTTCTACATAATCAATAGGAACACATTTATTTATTAAAGATCACCATAATAGTTTCATGGCACACTATCATATGCTTTTTCTAGGTCGAGAAAAAACCATGTACAAGTTCTTCCTCCTCTATTTATATTTCTCTCTAAGTTGTATTACAAAGAGAGCTTCTATTTTTGACCTACCTGGCTAAACTCAAATTGGTTTTCAAAGATACTCAACTTTGATTTCAATCTGTTAGAGCCTAGGTTTATCTGTCTCTCCTGTGTTGTCAATTCTGTGATTAAGTGATAGAACCTTGCCTCTAGAAGACCGAAGAAGTTGTATCGAGATTTTGAAGACCAAAAACAATCCAATATGGAAGGCCGTGCTCAAAGAACTAACTCCCGTGTTTGACAACCATATCAAGTAAAAGGACCATAGTTGACCCTAGGTTGGCCCTAAACACTCTTAGGCTAATTGGACTTTAATGGTAGATTTCTTGGAGCCTAAAAATAGGTCCAAGTGTTTTTGACCTGTTGGAGGAGTTCGGTTCACTGACCCCAAAGATTGGTTATCCGATCTTGTTCGGATGATACCTCGATTATCGGACTGTAGGCTTGGTCCATTTTTCTAAGGCTTGTTTTTATAGAAAAAATTGTCAGCTTCTGTTTGGTTATCAGACGTGCTACTTCGGTTATCCGAACTGCGGCCTTAGATCAAATATCAAAGACAGAAAATTCTGTGTTCTGTATTTTGGTTATCCGCACAGTGTTCTCTGTTATTCGAAAACTAGCTGTTTTATAGCCCTGGAACCGAAGACTAGCTGTTATGCACAGTAAATTTTAATAATGGCTCGTTTTTCAAGGCTCATTAAGCTAATTAAGAGGAAAGTGAATCTTAATCTCTCCTAGGCTCTCTGAGGTTATCCTCTCCCTAGTTAAACAATTCTAAACCATTGATAATCCATCCTAATTACATTCTCAAATGTTAATGGAGAATTGTTAAGCTTTCGTAGCTTCTCTTGAATGTGACTAGGGGATCATTTTTTTAGAGAAAAAGGAAAATCAGTAGAACCCTAATCCTATTACCCTAGACCTACCCTCTCCTTCCATGGTTGCGCATTCATCGGAGAAGTCTATGCATTGAAGACCGGATCAAAGAGGCGTCATTCAAGAACACAAGGATCATTCCAAGAGCAACTAAGGAAAGTGTTCACTACCTCACCTCACGGACCTTGCTAACCAGCCCGTCAATGAGTATTACCAAGATCCATAGAACTTAAACTTTAAAGACCTACCCACCATTCCCCCCTTCCCCTCTTCCAAAATCAACCTACCCACACCCACGTAGATGCTAAAAAAACCAAAGATATGGCTTCCCTAGAGTGTCATCATCAGAGTAGACAATATATGCACAAGTGCATAACATCCTAAAAGGCTAGCTATGGCAAGTGCACATGAAAAAGGGGCATGCCTCAGTGCCAACTAGGATGGTTTCACGCTAAGCCCAAACCTGAATCAGGCTACCCTGGTTTTATATACCAAGCCCATATGGAACTCAGGCCCATTATTGACTGCATTTAACCTATTTACATCTCTACATGTCCTTGAGTAGAAAGGAGACAAAGAACATGGCCATCTAGTTCTATCCTTCTATTTTTTAAAGGAACAAGCAAAAAACAACAACTTTATTCATAAAAGAGAAAGGAGCCAATGAATCTTTGAAGCAAACTGTTGCATGTGTAAGTGAACTTCCATAAGGAGCCACAAGTAAAGTAAACTCTTGGCATGATAGTTGGTGAATTACTATTTAGGACTTTCATGGGCTTAAAACAAGCTTGAGTTCAACATGAACCCATCGTGAAAGAACAAGCTTGAACATATATATTTGACCAATGGACCATGCTCAAGCTTTTTAGTCTGTTTAATGAACACGCCGAGTTGGGCTATTAAGACAAACCCGTGAAGCCTATTAGGCTTTTTGGCCCATTTAATTAAGTATATATTGTATATTTACATGAGATAATTACATACATTGAACTTTATAAAGCCTAATGACTCACTCTCTCATTGTTTAGGGGTGTTTATTGTCTGGACCCGAGCCAACCCGAATCCAACCTAAACAAATGGGCTTGGACAAAGAATTTTGTCCGACGGGCCATACTCGGGCTTTAATATGAAGACCGTCGGGCTTAACTATACCAGTTAAACAAGAGTCGAGTTATCTCATCCGTGTTTGGCAGCAGCAGAATAGGAAATGAAAGACTGAAAGAGGAAAATTAGAAATTGGGAATTAAGGTTAGGGATTTGCCATCTGGGTGGGTTCTCTACTTCTCTTTTCTCTCAGTTCTCTCTTCTCTAGCTCTCCACTTCCCTGTTCTCATTTCCTCTTTCTGTCTTTCACTCTCACATGACCAGAGACTCCTCTTTCACTCTCTTTCTCTTTTTGTCCGATTTAGGCATTTGGGGATCCCTCTTCCAAGTGCATTGGCGACAAGAGACCTCAGTTGTTATAGATGTAGACATAAGTGTATTTCACATTTTACATGTGTTTTTATTATTGTTGACTTATGGTTGTCATAGAATGTAACATATTCTCTTTCCTTTTCCGTCGCCTTGATTGGATCCATGTACTCTATATAATCATATGTTATATCCTATTAGAAATAAGCAATATAATACACAGAGAATTTATGGCAAGTTCGATTTTTGAATTTTCTGAATTCTACAGTTGTTTTTTGGGGATTTTTATTTCACATTTACAACATCGGGAACCTCTCCGGCTCTCCCTCATCTTGTCTTCCATCTCTCTCTCTCTCTCTCTCGTGCAACAACAGGCCAACATTGCTGCCCTAGCCGTTTGGTGCGGCCAGGACAAAAAAAAAAAAAATTATTTTTATTTTTTAACATTGCTTTAAAACTGATTTGCAAAAAAGTCTAAAGTTTTTTTTTAAAAAAAAAGTACATAAATGGTGAAAATTACTGAATTTAAGAAAAAAAATAAAAATTTGACTTTTAAAATAATCAGACAGACTCAGGATTTGGCCTCCAAAGCCAGTCGGGCTCGGGCCTTTTCTTGTAAAGCCCAGCCCGAGCCCGACTGAAGAACACTCCTATCATTTTCCTACAAATGGGCTCCAAAGGACGGGTTCAGGCTTTAGCCCGTGTGACAGGCTTGGCCTTTTGATGAGGAAAAACAGCCCAAAACCAGCCTGCAAACAACTACATTATATTAGGCTACTACAGTTGAGGGTCAAGTCCCTGATCCAAGGTGACTCAGACTTGGTGCATTGGAGAAGGTTGCCTGACCAGTATCTGGGTAGGGAACAAGACTTTGTCAACCTTTACATAAGGATAACTATTTGGAAAACTATTTTTACATATCCATATTTTAAAGCTGCAGATAAAAAAGAAAAGCAATGCATAGAATGTACCAGAGGCTGTGATGATGCAACTATGCAAGCTACAGTAAAATGTAACACATTCAGTTTTCTTCTGCAATGGATGCGATATATGGTGCAACTCCTGACTGAAAATAAAATTTACACTTTTTGGCATCGATTGATTCAAAGTTACATGGACAAAAATTCTAAAGGGATGTAAACACATTCAGATTTCTTCAACAGTGAATGCGATATATGGTGCAACTCCTGACTGCAAATAAAATTTGTACTTATTGGCATCAATTGATTCAAAGCTACATGAACTAAATTCTGTAAAGGGATGATAGAGCAATAAATAAGTCCGATAATGGAAATGTGAGAAAAGCATGACACAAGAACAGACAAGTAACATGACCAATAATCACCTGCTGAACATCCTCTGGCTCTGAGGGATTGTTATGCTCTAGCCAAAACAGGTCAAAATGGCTTGCTCTTGGAGTATTTGTAGAGGAAGCTGAAGTCACGCTCCCCGTTGAAGAAGGTCCAACAGACTGTCCAAGCTTCATACTCAAAAGAGTCTTCACATTATTTGAACTTGCAAAATAAGAATCATCAATGCCAGCTGTGTCCATCTCATGAAGATCTTCAAACATTCCTTCTGTACCTTTATTGTGCCATTCATTTACTTTGGGAGAATGACCTTCAGGCCCAACTGTCAAGTTACCATTTGATGCTCTTGGTACCTCGGGGCTGCCACAAGATGCACGAAAACTGGGAGTATATGACTCAACTATTTGTTCCAGTATTTCTGCGACTTTTGATAAGCGCTCATCTACACCTGAACCTTGTAAATCACATTTATCAGCATAAGCACATATATAAGAATGAGACTCCAGATGAGATGCAGGAACACTTTCCTCACATATTCTGCAGATTACTGAATCAAACTCTTCAAAAGATTGCCCCTGTCCATGAAGTGCACCCCAACTGCCTTTCTGCAATAGCTTTCTGGGTGAAACACCAATTACTTGACAACTTTGCAGTTCAGAATCCTCCTGGTATGAGGGTAACAACTTTCTACTTAGAGAAGCACTTCTCTGGCTATCAGCCTCAGTGATGCAGCTATCACTTGAGTGTACATCCAATGGTTGTTTGGAGCTATCCTGGGCCCTCTCAGTGAGAGAATTTTCCTTACTGTGCTCCCTTAATTGGTAATTCACATTGTCCTTATGATTCAAGAAACTATCTGAAACAAAATCAGCACTATCTGGCTTGGGCACCCACCTCATTTCAACAGCCGGAATGCTTTCCAAACACAGCTTGAATTTATGAAGAGAATCCTCATTGATAGGCCCAGTATCCTTCTGAAACTGCAATATCCTAGTGCAACGTGTTAAAATGAAAAGCATACGTGTTAACAGGTGTTTAAGTAATCCTGCTTGACATTTATGCCTTTTCTCAGCAAGATCCTGCACAATTCCTTCACATTTTCCACGGAACTCACAAGAGCTCATTTCAGTGCATTGTTGGGCAAGAATCAGCAGATCTTCAATTATTCCCTGTGCTTCTGGGGATGAGTCCTGCCTCTCAAGAACCTCGATAATCTCCCCTGCAAAAGCAGCCAGCTCTGAATTAACCGTTTCTTTAGCAGCGTCGAACCTTGAACGCAGTGATCCCAAAAGCTCCTGAACATCAATAAGTAAGCCATAATATCAGTAGAGTGCCAATCAAGAACAGAATCACAGATCAAATTCAGGGTGTAGGAGAATTAGCTCTGCCCATTAATCCAAAGACAGATATGCATCAGAAAGGAAGGCATTCTCTGCCATGAATATGCACATGTATATGTGTTTTCCTCTTTTATGGAGAAGAAAAACTCAAAAAGCCGACCCCAGATATATGGGATTGCCGGCTGCTGCTGCTGATGATGATGATGTGTGTTTTTCTCTTTTAAGTAATGGTTTCCAATCTTAGCCATGTTGTGTCAGTCTTGAAAAAAATTACACATGAACAGCACAAATTTTACCTTAAGATCATTATAGCTATGGGCACGTGGAAGGGCAAGCCGGATACCACCCCTTGGCCCCAATTCATGTGAATAACTTTTTGGACCTTTTGGTATTTTTCTTACTTGAAAGCTCGCCGGCAGTGATTGCTTTCCAGCAGAGTCCTCCCATTCTGCATAGTGTTTAGTTCCTGGAAAACCGTTCTTATCAAGCATCATCATATCATCTGTATTATTGACCTGTAAAATCAGTAGTACAATTGAAACAAGTTACAGAAGGATTGCAATAAGTGCATCTAAAGCTTATGAAAAGCCTTTCTAGAATGCCAAAATCTGGCTTTACCTCAGTGTTTGGAGTAACATCATTAAATGTTCTGCTTGAATCTTTGCTGAGATATGACGCAAACCAACGAGTAATCCTCTTTCCCTTTCGAAGCCCTAAAAAATATATAATACGGCATTCAAATTTTTCAATATCATTACTGTGCACTTAGAATAGTATAAGTAAGAGAATGAATCACATTAGAAAACTGCACTCAGTATATACTAAAACCATTGCCATTGGCCTCTTTGACATGCAGTAGATAAAAATCGTAATATAAACCTCCATACACTATTTGGTTGCTTTCAATTGCTGCACTTATTTTATTAGTAATAAAATGACCCAAAGTTGACCTTTGAGGTTTCAATAGAGCAAGTTTCAGGGCCAGTCTGATTTTAATTGATGAGGTTGTATCTTTGACAGTGGAAAGATGTACAGAAACAGTGAGTGTAAAAACATAATAAGAAGAAAGCTGGAGGATAAGGTGCTGAAACAGAAAAACAACAAAAGTGCATAGAGAAGGAAAAAATATTTGCCAAGTATCTTCTGTAACGCAGTGATAACAACAACATAGATGAGAAAGTTCACTTAACAGCTCCAAAACCCAGTAGCATAGGACACAACTTAAAAAAAAAAAATACGAACACCCTTGAATGATAATGATTTTATTAAGTGAGAAAAAATACAGCGGGGAAATATAAAGGTGCCAACATCCTAATGTGTAGCACAAAGAGCAAAGCACAATCCCAGACAAGCACCCACCCTATTCAGCTCTATTTTCCTTCTAATCAATCCCTCATCCTCCCTTGCCAGCCTATGACCCTTTTCAATAACTGATCTTGAAACATGGGAAATTACAAACCCATGTGTGTGTGTGTGTGTGTGTGTGTGTGTGTGGTGTGTGTGTGTGTGTGAGAGAGAGAGAGAGAGAGAGAGAGCTAATATGACCTTGATACAGGGTATTTCAGCTTGTGCTCCCATCTACATTGAACACAATGATCAGTTAGACAAAAGCAGATCTAGAAATCAAGATGGACCTTTTAACTTTGCCCATGTCAGCAGCAAGGAGAGTCCTGAGCCTTTGTTACATTAACTATGGTTGTAGCCACAGGCAACTGGAGGTTATGGCAGTAGTCCAAAAGTAGAAAAATAAGAAGCTTCAAAAGCCAGAGTTCTAGGGATGTTACCTATTCCCCTAAAAATACCCATCTTCCACTCTCTTTACCTAATTTCTCAAATTCATGAATATAGAATTACACTTTCCGGTTTTTTTTTTTTGGTGAAGTCACAAGGAGTGCAACATGAGGACTTCGAAGGAGGTCACCTTCCCATCCTAGTAATGCTTTTGTCCCACTTTCCAATCATTTCCTACATCCATCTTTGAGGCTGGAAAGCAGACAAAACAGTGTATGCATCCATGAAGCAGTTGTGTTATTTCCATACTCTTTACCTAATTTCTCAAATTCATGAATATAGAATTACACTTTCCTAGATCCTTTTTTAAGTCAAAAGGAGTGCAACACAAGGACTTCTCAGGAGGTCACCAGCCCATCCTAGGAGTGCTCTAGCCCCCCACTTTCCTGGATCTAATTCTCAGATCATTTCCCACATCCATCTTTGAGGATGGAAACCAGAGTCAAACAGTGTATGCATCCATGAAGCAAAAGTATCATTTCCATACTCAAACCCTCAACCACAAAATATAGAGGAAGTAATAACAAGCAAAGAAACAGAAAACTGTACATGACTTATCACTTGTCAAATCACATATGACTCGTCCAATCAAAAGCTATTTTTTCAGCTAAGTTTTCGCTTGTGATTTGTCAAGCATGTTGATGTGGGGATCCAAAGCCCAATTGAGGATGTCCAAATAGAAGAAATTGAAGAGATTGCACTCCAATTCTATCATAGGATCGATGGTGGCAAGAGATGAGCCTTAAAGAATTCTAATGGACCCAAAATCATCCCAAGTTGAGCCCATATGAATGTTCTATGGGTCAAGGTCCGTTTAAGCATGAGTTGGACCTTAAAAGTCCACATTTGGACACCCATATGCTGCACGAGAGCTGAAGTGACGAATTTCACATCATATGACATATCGTTGCATGCCATATAGGATGCCATGTGGAAGGAATCTCACCAACATAACAAGTATTTGGTCCATGGAACATGGAGGGACCACAACATTCAAATTGGAAACATTCAAAAAAAACAGAATGCAATCCTTGCTTGGGTGTGTGGACCTCAAATTGGAGAGGATTTGAGAGCTTAAATTATATAAAATTTGTCCATACCCTATTAATGGATTATGATGTCATTTTTTATTTTTCTTTATTTTAAAAGTGATGTAATAAAGCTACATGGCTAAACCTCATTGGAGGAAAATGTGATTAGCAATTAGGTTAAGTTAGCAAGCCTTGGGTGTGCAAGCCTATGGGGATTTTCATTGTATTTTTTTATTATTATTGTCCTTTCGACAATTCTCTCCAATCTTCATCTATAAATTGGAGGAGAACCAACCACTGTAAACAACACGACAAGTCCATTCGAATTTGAAGTGAGATTGCTTTGGGTCTCTCCTTTGGTGGTGAGTCTTAGTTTCTTTTCAATTTAATTTAATATTATGTTGAGTTAATTTTAATTTATTTGATTGGTGTGTTTTATTGCAAGTTTAATTTGAAGTTCAATTGTTTGCATCCAACCGATACATTGTTAAAACTGAATTCCATAATTCAATTTTAATTTATTAGAAGTTCTTTGATTTTAATTTGAATTTATGTTGAATTAATTTCATGCATGATTATGGTGATTTAATTTGCATTTTATTTTTCGCATTTCAAATTAATTGCATTTGACCATTGCATTCTAAAATTTCAATTCCATACTTCAATTTGATCTCAAATTGAACAACAAATTTCATTGGTAAATTTGCAAGGTGCAAGTTATCCTAGTGAGATTTGAACCATCTTTCTTTTTCTTAGTGAAATTGAGGGCGGGTTATCTTTTCAATCCAAGCATCGCAATTTAGGATCCGTTGTAGAGTTGAAATTTTTGGAGTTTCTATTATAGAAGTCCTTGGTTCGGATTTGAGGATTCGGATCTAAATTTCATTTGAGTTGAGAGTTTTGGAGGACTTGTGAGTTTTTCTTGCAGTTCGACCAATAGCCTTCATCACGTGTTCACAAGCTTTAAGAATTTGCACCCTCAACCTAGATCAACAACTCCTATAGCATATCTTTACCCAACAAAATATATGGAGTATTTTTTTTACGACCATAGGAGTCCACGTGTCTCGCCCGGCTAATCTTTCAGGGCATGTGCACGCCTCCCTACACACACATATCGGGTTCAAGCAGTGGGACCTTATTCTGTACATATCCCAAAGAGAGTGACCCTTCATTGGAGTCACCAAGGATTGAACCCAAGACCTCAATCCTGAAGTCATGTCTCTCAACCACTAGGCCAACCCCTTGGGGTTCAAAATATATGGAGTATCGATTACAAGGGAGATACGTTTTCATTTTTATTTTATTTTTGAAATGGTACTTATATTAATAGAGCAAAAAACACCAGAGGTGCAAATACAAAGAGCACAAACAAATAAAAAAAAAGAAGGAAAGACCAAAAAACTCAGACTAGACGGATAAAGAAGCTAACAAAGTTAACAAAACATAAAACTGAATACGAAATACTGGGTTGGTTGTGATGATGAAGATCAAAATTGACCGTCAAAATACCGGATCACCAAGATTCTTCACAATCCAAGAAAGGATCAACAAGGATCCAATTTGTCACCTCAAATATGTGTAGATGCTTTAGATCCATTTTGGTTATAGTTGAAATAATTGATAGAGGAACTCAGGCAAAGTAATTATCTGACGGTTCTATCTTTTCTTCTAGTTTCACAAGAGTGAATTCCAAGTCCCTCACTGTAGCGAGGTAAGAGAGGAGGAGACTTTCTTAGCCATTGGTGATCAATCCAAGTTTTCTGCCAACCTCTAGCATTCTTTGCTCAACCCACTCCAAAGGATAAGAATCAGTCATATGGGCCGTCGATTCTGGCATGGGAGTATACCAATAGGGATTGGCATACTCCTCTGATTTGAAGAGTGTATCTCTGAAGCAGAAACTCCCTCCAAGGGGCAAGGAACTAGAGGCTTGGAGTGTAAACCCCAGATTTTCCTTAGATTATGAATATATTGGATTGGTCCATTTGAATTGCGAAATTGAATTTGAGATTAAATGGTTGAAATGGACATTAGATGGGCAAGGAAATGGGTCAATTACCCAAATATGACCCAATGAGACATGGGTGAACTTGATTTTAAAGTAATTGGGTAAGTTTGAAGTAAATGGGTCAATTACCCAATTAAGACCCAATGGGTCATGGATGATCTTAATTTTAAAGTAATTGGGTAAGTTTAATTAAATTATTTGAATTGGTTAATTAATGCATTTAATACATTAAAATCCACATCATCAAGTAAGGTGGCATGTGAGTGATGTGGCATTGCCATGTGGCATACATGTCATCACATGAGAGACAACTAAGCAAGGATGACACATCATCAAGTGACATGGCCAAGTGGGACCCAAGTGAGTTCAATTGAGTTAAGATGTTGTTGAGTTGAGAAGATGAAAGGTTTTCATCTCAAGGGGCATGAAACCAAGGGATTCGTTGGAAGTCAAGAGGTCTCTTTAGTTTAAGCCAAGGGTCTCCTTGGTTAAGCCAAGGGACTCATTGGTTAAAGGCCAAGTTATTATGAGGAGGTAAAGTGAAGAGACAAGGTTGTTATACAAAAGACACAAACCAAAGGGGCTGCTCACATCCCTTGGCCGACTCCTCCACTTGAGAACAAAGATTTTCTCTCCTCTCCTCTCCTCTCCTCTCTCTCCCACCTCTACCTCTATACTTGGAGACTTGGAAGAGCAAAGAAAGAAGAAGAAGGATTAAGGAAGAAAAGACAAATCAAAAAGAAAAGAACGAGACGGAAAGAAGGTATGTTAAGGCTTAATAACATAGGAATGATTCCAAGGAAACCATAGGTTTGGCCATGATGTGGCCGAACCCATGGGTTCCATGATTGGTTGGAATGGATGGCCAAATTGTGTTAAGGCCATGAAGTTGGAAATCCATCAAAGGGATGGTTATGGGTTGAAAACAAAACAACCATAAGGTGATATTTGAATCCATGCTATGATACTAAGAATTGAATGAATTATGGAAAAGACCCTGACCTTAGCTAGTGGGTAGAGTAAATTCACTAAGAGAAGTATGGAAGATGAAATCTATGTTTAAAAATGATAAAGATGGATTTCAAGAAGAAAGGGCCTAACCATGTATGCAAACAAAGAGAACTGACAAAAAGTCAGTCGACTGAAAATGTACAGACAGAGCACATAAGGGATATCTGGGTGTTTCAGCCGACTGAATCTTATGATTCAGTCGACTGAAAGTACACTGGCTAAACACAGATGGGGTCTATTGGTATTTCAACCGATACGTACCAAACAAGTAAGTGATCTGGTGTGTTTCAGTCGACTGAAGGTATACTTACCAAACACGTAAACGATTTGTTGGTATTTCAGTCGACTGAATCTTTGATTCAGTCAACTAAATTTATACTGGCCGAACACACAATTGATCTGATCCAAAGTCAGCCGTGTGATTCAGTCGACTGAATGTGTACTGGTCAAGAACACAGAGGATTTGACCCAAAGTCAGCCGACTGAATCTATGATTCAGCCGATTGAAGTCTACGAGTCAAGTTTATACAGTATCTGGTTGTATGTTCAGCCGATTGAATATTATGATTCAGTCGACTGAAAGTTTGCGGATAGAGAACAGATGGTATCTGGGTGTGATTCAATCGACTGAATTGAAAACTTTGATTTTTGAATGATCTTTCAGATGCCTCTGTCTATCTGGTAGGATGGAAGGGATGATGAAATTAAAATGGAAAATCAAATTAATATATGTGGTTGAATTTAATAAGATAAAGAGATTCGCAAAGGAATTGTGATTCTTTTCGATGCGATCATTAGCGTTGTCCTCACAAGACAAGCAAGGATTGAGTATTGGACATTGGTAGGATTCCTACCTTATTGAGAACACTATGGAATATGATATGATACTAGTTTTCATTCCAAATATGATGATTACTTTGATTAAACAAATTGTATATTATGTTTATGAACTGACTTTCAAAAGATGTGATGTGTTTTAAATGAAATGGCATTCTTACATACATTACCTCATGCATGGCAAGGGAGGGAACATATATGACCAGCAAGCCAAGTTCTGAGCGGTCCGGATATGACTTGGGCTTAAGACTAGCTTGTATGAAGTTATGTGAACTGTTGAGATTTAGCCTCGTCCAATTGAAAGGAAAGGTACGGCTTATTGGGCCAAAAAGCTCCTGGGTAAGCAGTCCCAAAACCCTGTGCAGAGGGAGGAGTCCACACTCCATCGGCAATCCCGATTAATTTGTGGATGGGTATACAGTGCCCTGGTGGTTGCCGCCTCAAAAACTGTGGACGTAATTGGCCAAGTAAACCTTGATATGACGATTTATCAAGGAAACCATTGATATTGATTTATGATGTGATTGAATATGGAAATTGGGTGAGAGATCATTTGGCATCGACACCCATCATGACACATAAGTAAACATGATTATAATATGGACATCATGCATTGTTTTTACTACATATGAGATGTTTTTCAAATATGATATGATGTATTTACCATGATTTATATTACTCCTATGTGTACCATAACCCTACTTGGAATACCTACTGGACATGTTGACTGATGTCCTACTTCTACCCTATAGATGATGGAACAGGGAATGGTAATGAAAAGGACGTTGGACCGGAAGAGAGCCAAGAGTAGATGCTTGGGAAGATTATGTATAAATTACTCAGTTTTAATTTCAATGATGTATTGGGAGAACTATATTTTGGATTGTAATAACTTCGACTTATTTGCTATGGTTTGATAATATTAAGTTTTATTTTAAGTATATGGTGATTGACTTTCCTAGCCTTGTAATGACTAGTATATGAATATAATCTTATTCATATAAATAATTCCGCAAGTATTCAAAAAAGCGTGTGAAATGTTTTAGTGGATTTAATCCATGCACACGTAATTGTGGCCAGTTAAGGGTCGGGTTTTGGAAACTCGGACTTGACTCGCGTCGTGGCGTTCCGCTCTCTCTCACTCATTTACTCATTTATAAAAAAAAAAAATATACTCTGATTTTGTGAAGGTGAGAAAGGGCGGGGCGTTACATGGAGAGGGTTCATTTTCATATATGATACAATAGAGTGGAACGTGAGGCAACCCCCAACATGACCCAAGATAGTAGTGTCAAGGCGTTTGGTCACTCAGAAGAAGCCTTGGTGATTATTAGGAAATATTCCAACGGCAAACTTCAGCATTCAATATGTGGTGGCATATATGATATCAAACAGGTTCACATGGCAAAATAAAGTGGCATTTGCACCGCAGGAAAGGAAAGTCAAACATCAGTTGCCTTCGATATGTGGTAGCATATATGCACCAAACAGGTTCACATGACAGCATAAAGTGGCATTTGCACCACATGAAAGTCTAACATCAATTGACTACATAAAGTGGCATTTGCACCATTAGGGAAGGCTACAAAAGCTTTTCCACGAGCTCATTTTCTATGCTAAATGAAGAGTTAAAATGACTTGTCTGGCAGGAGAAACGGGTTTTCAACTAGAGATTGCAGCATAATTAAGGGTGTCAACAAGATAGGACATCCTGTTAAATTTCAGGGCGTAGTTTATCATGGACCAGCTACAGGTATAAGCCTCTAGTCCTGGGCAGATCATGTCTTCTTGGCTGGTCTGATCTATGGTGAATACATTCCAAGCAAAGCTCATGATCAATCAAAATGAGAGTGCTTAATTCAGTGATTTTCCTTCATTAAAGAAAGGTCTTAAAGATCAAATTTTGCTCACTCATTACCAACAGTAATATAGTCATTTCTCTCTCATCATCATAGTTTTAAATCACCTGAGTCCGAAGTTGCATCAACTCAGTCAACTCAGACCCAGTCCCTCTCAATGCGACAAGTCCTATATGACTTGGGCCAATTCCAGTCATTTTCACCCGATTCCAAGTAGGACAGATTCCGAGTGAGACTTGGCTGATACGACTCTACCAAGTTCAAGACAGAGTCCAATATTTAAAATCTAGTTCATCATATGGGTTGCTTTTTCCTAGTTCTACCCATCCAGTTACCCTATAAAAAAAAGATTTCCAAAATGATATTCCTTGTCACTTATTTATTTTTATTTTTATCTCTATGAAAGAGAGAGAGAGAGGGAGAGAGATGTTTACTGTCACTACTCCATAATCTATCACTTCCTCTCTTCTCAGTTTCAGGTTTTAATGGCATCCCCCTTCTCTTAGTTCTTCCTACTGATAATATTTCAGTTATTTGTATTGGAGTTAAGATGTAGATTATCGTGTTTTTGTGTATGAATTACAGCATTTCATAATCACCATTTCAAATGAAATAACAATACAAATATCAAACACTCGAATATACATAAACATGTAAAAACATCAAGCTCGTACGTGAAATGCAATCAACACGGCAAAATCATAAAAAGTAAAAACCAATACAAAAATTCCTCAAAGCTTCAACAAATTTACCAACATGACGTACCGCTTTTGCCATCGCCTCCACTCAAACGCCCCGTCTTCTGCCTCGTGAAAGGCCGAGGAGCTCTGCCGGAAGCCTGAGCCTTGGAATCGTCTGAAGTATCGCGACGAGTCTTGATCCGGTTGAGTCCGGACGGTATTCCTATCTCGGCGGCGAAATCTCTTCCGTTTCCATCCATTGCTGAAATTCCAAGGCTCAGACCTTTTTAAAGCCCTAAAAGCTCTATGGAAAATGAACGGAAGCTGCAGTGGTTTTCAGCTTCACCATCGAAAAGAGAACAATAAAATCGAAGAAGAAAAGAAATCCTGGAATCGTTTGGTTAGTTTTGTCGTCGTTTTGTTTTTGATGGACCGGAGAATGGAGAGAGAGCTCAGAGAATTCTTCTTCCGTTTCTCATTTGTTATTTTATTTTATACTGACGACTTCAGAGAGTTCTCCAAAAAGTCGAACAGATAGGGAGCGAGGAAATGGAGCTAACATCAGAGACCGAGAAAAAAGAGGGAATGGAAAATAGGCCACGTGGGAATTGCGTGGCAGCAAAATGAGAAGACACGTGGAATTAAAACTGGTGGGGATATTTGCTAGCGTGCGGAAGCCGCAGGAATGTGGGGAACTACAGATTTGTTTTACAAGATTGGACTCAGCGCATTAGGATTTGTTTTAGATCAAAATTGGATTCGATTAAATTTTGGTTAAAATTTAATTAAATAAAAATCAACTATTTTCTTGTTTCTACTTATTGTATTTATTAAATAATTTTCATAATTATTCTAAATTTAATTACTTCTTAATCTTTTAAAAATTTCAAATTGCTCAACTGAATAATTTCGAAGCAGAGATTCAATTGTCTAAATATCAATATGAAATTGACACAGTCGTCTGAAATCAATGCAACCAAATATCAGTATATTAATGATATGTATAATCTCCATAATATATTCGATACGTGACTATATCGATTCAAACTTAAAACATTTTTTTTTGTCCATGTAGGCTCACAATAAACGCGATCCAAAATCCCAAATTGGGCCCTGCCAACCGTTACCGGGCCAAGTAATTTTGCGCTGCTGGTGTCATGAGTCGTGACTGTTGCGTCTGCTTTAAATAATTTAATTATTAAAGAACATTAATACATATTCAATTGATTGCATATTTGCATCCACACTGACAGAAAAAGGCATTAGTCCATTAGATATGTGAGTGTTGGGAACTGACATTTCATATTATTTTATAATATATAATCTGTAGTGGGAATGTGGGGTCAAAACTTAAAAAGGCAGAGAATGGTGGGAATCTTTGAAAATCACTTTTCAATTTCATTGGTTCGTCAACTATCTACCGCAACTATTTGATGAATTAGATGGGCATTTTAGGAGGCTTGTTGAATAGGAGTTGATGTGTGTATGGTTGGGTCAGTGTATGGCCTTTGCCACTTGACCCAACCAACTTGGCCTCTCATCCACATACATTCCACCACGCCTCATCCATATTCATTTCTAAGTCTGTCAATGATACCTAATATCTTAAAAGCCAAATGCCAATGCTTGCCCAATTCAATCCATAATTCATCCCCTAAATATCTTCTAGAGTATAAAATTATTAAAAACTCTCCTTTTCATTGTTATTAAATTAAGTGTAACCACATTTTCATTTATTTGACTATTATAAACTATTGAGATTAGTTGCAAAAGGTATTATTTGTATTGCATAAAATAAGCTTTCGTCTCACTCTTTAATTTTTACTTATTTGTCTTCATTTTATCATCTTATAGTATATATTTAAAAATAAGTTTTTAAAGACATGCATTTGGAGGAGAAACGTCACTATAATTGAATGTCTCAAAGGGAAAACTTCTTTCTAAATAGCTTTAGAAGGAAAACAAGTCTAGAACGGTGAGAGATTGACTTTTGAACCTTTAATGCACTGGAAAGTGCAGAATGCAAACTACTGGACCTCAACTTTTTGTCCGTTTCAATTGATTTTATGTTCTTTTCAAGAATTGGCAGCATTTATGGTAGATTTTATTTATACTTAATTAATCTCACTGTTAAATTAAATATTCATCTAAAACTTATTTTAATCTGACTTGATATTTTAACTTTTGAAAATTATAATGTTTCATATTTAATTAGATTTTTTTTATGAAAAACATAATCTTCAAAATTCCTTTTAAACTCATCTAATTTTTTTTTTTAAAAGTCGACCAAAACAAATGATGTTCATAATCGATATTGCTCAACTGAAAAAAAAAAAAAACTTCTTAAAAAATTATATAATTAAATTAAGGAGTCTTAGAGCTATCTAATTAAATTATTTATTTAAAATTATTAAAAGCGAGTATTATTCCCTCTGTCTCATATGTATTTTGTTTTCAATTTATTTTGTTTCTCTCTTTTATCTATCTATTTTAAAATCAAAGAACTAAAATAAGATAGAGGGAGTAATAAATAATTTAAATATGGTGCTAGTTTGCTCGCTATTCTGTAAAGATGGGCAGTTGATAAATGTCAGGTACAATTCAAGTGACGAGGTTAGGCAAAAGAAGTTGGCGAGCCCCACACGGGAGGTCAAGGATAGTGGGTGAGGTTGGGTCAATCCAATTTTGGTACTGTGCTTAGTCAATGTATATCATCATCACTTCCAATTAAGACTGTTCGTCTTCTCTACTCCATGGACTACCGGATCCTTAAAATGACAAAACAAACTGATTTAATCATGTATTATGTATTACATATCAGACCATACAGGCCAAAGATGAAAAAGTTTTAAAAACAATTAAATAAATAATGAGAAAATAAAGATAATGAAAACGACAATATCATCCTTCCTTGTTGTAAGGACAACTGATAAGAGATGCCCATAACAACATCGATATTAATCAATGTCGGTTTTTTCTTTCAAAAAATCATTGTACATTGGTCAATACGTTACACATCAACCAATATTTAAAAATATGTTAGTAATTACCAGAAAACGGAAGGACCAAAATTGGTCTAAATTATCATGATTCACGGTCCACCTGTCACATAAAAATGATATTAAAAACATGTAAATAACAAAAAAGAGTTAAATCATAAGACTGGACAGTTCGGTCCAAATAAAATGAGAATTTTATCTTAAACTCACCCCATCAATCGCACAGCAGGTCTAATCATTTCAAACCATTGATAATTAATTGGTGGAATTTTGGGCGTCTAACTTCACTACCCACTACCCGTCAAACAACCATCAAAATATCAATATTGGTTAACATTGTATACATTTTTGCATTTCCCTCTCCCCAACCTGCAAAAACTCGAAAATTGGCATCAGATAGAAGAGTAAAGGCATAGACGGCGGTCATTGTAAAGGTGGAAAAAGGCAGTTCAACTTTCAAATCAACCGCAGGTGAGTGACAAGAATGGCTGAAAGTGGACACTGCATAGAAGTAGAACCGCTTTACAAGTTACAACAACAATTAAAACACTTGCTAAAAACCAACCCTCGGATAAAATTCGATGACAATAGTTTATTTCAGGCACTTCACAAGATCAAATGGGCTACAACATGGGACAATGTGTGTTCATTGCATTTGATTCAACTATTCATTTCAACAAATAGATTCCTGCACCGTTCCAAGTTTTAGGAATTGTCGGATAACCTTGAGGTTATATGCAGTAAAGCTCAGATTCCATCTGAAACACATAGGATGTGAACAGGCCAGAAACCATTGCCAGCCAATGCAATTCTAGATTCCGACAGAGCCCTAGTAGCTCGAACTGAATATGGCCCTTCATCTAGGAACAAGCAACCAGCAATTTGGGACAACCATTCTGTATTTAAGTGGTCGTACCATTGGACAAAAACCATCCATCTAAAGTTCATATTCGTTGATCAAACAGAAATTTTGCAGCAGACAATACACGTCTTGCATCATCTGCACAACAGAAAATTGAATTATAGACAGATATAGAAAAATTCAAGCAATGTGATGTTCCAAAGAATATATCCAGGTCTTGGACTAAGTGGTAGCGACTCTTTCTATGGTATGATATAAGGAATGTTGCAATGCTTGTCCATTTTATTCAAAGAAGCAGCCAAGCATTTCAATTATCTTGGCAATATATAATTTATAGAGATGATGGGGTCCGGATGTATCAAAACACAAAGTGATCTTTGTGCTAGACCTGAAGGCAGGGCTCAATAAGCAAGAACATTGATTTGAAGGCCCCAAGCATAGGGGATACCTCAAAAATTTCCAACTTGGAAGAAACCAAAAGTCCATCCTGTAGCCATTCTTGAGGACTAGAAGGCATTGGGCATTGGGCCTGTCTGTATATTGGGTCCAGGTTTCAATCCAAGTTAATCTTTTGTAAATATTATGGACTTGAGTCTTATCTGGGTCCAACCCTCAAGAATCAGTGCAGGTCCAGGTCAGGGCCCACCATGACCAAACCCACCCAAATATATGGGGCCCGAGCCCGATAAACCCAGCTTATGAAAACGCAAGCTTGTGGAAGCCTCAAATGCACAAAAGGCAAGAAATGCGTTAGAAGAGATGAGAGAGGTGGAGCTGAGATTGGGTGGCAAAAGGACAAAGGCGATGGTGGGTTTTTGGCCCTGCCGAAAACCTTCAAAAGTGTTAGGCCCTGCCAAAATCCATCGTCTTTCTCTAGTACTTTTGTCTCTTAATGTCTATTCATAGGCAAAAGGATTGCAAGCTGGTACATTTCCTAGACATCTCAATAGGCAGTCAGCATGGTTCTCCACTTGGAATATAAAATTGCCCCTCAAGACACCACATCCCAACCCCCAACATCAACAGTCGAGACAACTTTGTAATTCTTTTGCCTTTTATTTGCCAACCGATTGCTATATCATTATAATTCATCATACCCATTTTCTATCTACATAGGGTCAGCTGTTTAAGTTCCACTTACACATTATCCTCTTATCAAAGAAATATTATTCTCCATTACTCCACAATCCATCATGCCATAATCCTATTGATCCAAGACTTTAAAAGGCTCCCCTTCACCTGGTACCTTCCATTCTTAACCTTTCAATTCTCCATACTGGGGTTGTTTCTTGTCATCTTTGTATATACCCAAACCATCTCAAATGGAATTCAGATTGGTTGCCATAATTGTTCCTTTCTTTTTAAGGGAGAGATACCTTAATTATTTATTCATAGGCTAGGAGTCAAACAGTACAATCTACCCTCCTGGAAATTTTATGAGGCATTCTTATACACATGAGCCCATGAAAGCATTTGTTTGAAACTGTGAATCATGAACCATAGACCAACATCTATGGACCAGAAATTATGAAACCAAACATGTCATGATGCATTAAGACTCAATAGTTCATATGTGATTTTTTGTGAAGTACCTGAAACTGTTGTTAGACAGTACTCGGAGAGTACATTACTTCCAGTTTCAACTGCTGTCTTTGCAATGGCTACGCCAACAGCCACACTCTGCATGAAGTCCAAACCGGAACAAAAGGATGAAATTATTCCACCAACCAAGCAATCGCCTGCTCCTGTAAGGCTCACAACAGATGCAGGAAGTGCAGGGAAATGTAAAACGTAAGGACACAGGCTTCTCCATTTGAACTCTGGGTATTGTAGAAATTTATTTGAAGGACAATTTGATGATACAAGTTCATATAGCTGTCTGCCAAAGCTGCTGGATTTGGTATTCTTCACTGTTTCTCTTATGAAGCTGCCCCATTCTCTACAACATAGTAATACACCATCAGATCCAAGAGTCAAAATGACTATCTTTATGCCCCTCTTTAGTAACACCTCAATTGCTGGTTGTAGCATTTCATATAGAGATTCTATTGGATGCCTATCTCCATTATTATCTAGCTTTTGTACTGGAAGAAATTCCTCATCAAGAGACAAAGCATTGGCCATAGCAATAAGTTCATCTTCATTGGGAGATGTGAAAGTTACCTGCAGAAGATTTTATCGCTTAAAACACCAAAAAGTAATAGTACTAATAAGGAATATTCAGTAGTCTACGGAGTATGGACTCCATATGGTTGCATACTTGGGAACCAATGCAGTTCATGAAGGTTAATTCAGGAATGGCTTGGATAACTCTCCATAAATTAGCCTCCAGACAACTAACCGGTTCCCAGTGTATAAAACTAATATACATGTTATTGGCGCAAAAGGTAAATTGCAAGAATTGTGGCACTCACATTCTGGGCAATAGATGCAACTCTCTTTGACTTGGCAACTGATACAGGTTCAAACCAAACACGGACGCCAGAGTTTGCTGCAACTGAACAACACAACAAGAAATGATAGAACTTAGAAATCTGCAAATCCTGACATTGAAATTCCCCAGACAGCATACCGTAAAACTGCTAGTTGCGAAGTACATTATGCTTGCTAAGCCCAAAAAGGGATATAAACAGGAAACAGCTGGACCTCTAAACCAATATACACATCAACGCCCAAAAATAGGCAGATCCACCCATCAAGTGGGCCAAACAGATATTGATTGTAGACCATGATACTTCTTCAACTATCTATCATACATGTCTAGCACACCTAATGAGGGGACTGGCCTGATTTTACGATTTAGAGACAAGATCAGGGTAACCTGGATGGCTTGGATTTCATAAACACTTGCCCAGTTGACATGAGTCACCATGCGATGAGTCAGATCTGATACACATGGGAACTTACCAAACCTTGGAATAAATTAGGCAACAGGAAGGACAAGTTTACATCATATAATAGTTCACACATATGAAATATAACAAGAAATATGCAAATGATAAAACCTATGTAAATAAAGATTTCCAGTATGGGTTATGCAGCATGCAGTAAAACGATATTAATTTTTTAGAACATCATTTTAATTATATGCAAAAACAAATTTAGTTAAATATAATTTTCCTAATAGGATGTAGTGAAGTAACATGTCACGATATTTTAGTCATTTTAAGTCTAAGTTGCTTATAAATGGCTAAGATTGATATTTCAATAAAAATGGCAAGGTTATGTTATCTAAATGACGCTCAGTGATGGATAAGCCACCTAGATTATCCCATGCTTATTTTGTCCTAAAAAATTATATATACCAATAAAAGGTCTAGAATTTCTTGGTTATTTGTCATGTTTGTAAAATCTCCCATAGATGGGAAGGTTTAGCCTCATTTTTAACTGGCAACCAAAGATTTTTTTTTTTTGAAAGAAAAGAGGCAGCAGCGGTGCACACAATAGAAGAAATAAACCACCTAAAAGCACCTCAACACAACCAATAGCTAAAGAAAGCAAACCACCAAAAAGAAACCATAAAGCCTTGGAAAAATACAAAACCACCATAAATTCATGTTTTAAAAACAAAACAAAACAAAACAAAGAAGCAGTAGCTGATGGGTTAGACTACTCAAAATCAAGCATTCCCAGAAGGCTTGGAAAAGATCAAACTTCTAGACTCTTCTGAATATAACTAGCAGCTCAAGAAATGCATTTAACGTTGCCAAGAGTGCAACCTTGAGGGGATGCTGGATCTATCCCTATATAAGTACTTGTTGCTTTCCAACACATGCTCCATGGAGTCGATGCCCCAGATTCTACACTAGGGAAAACTTGAAGTTCCTTTCAAAGAAAAAAACATGAATGGGACAGTTGAGAAACAGCCTCCAGTTCAGATTCCATGAGTGGTTTGGCCGATCCTAGACCTGGATGTGAGTTTCTTTTGTGGTGAGAGAGATTATCATTAATCACGATATTTCAATACTATGCTATTTCTGACTATTGATGTATTTTGTATATTTGGAGTGTCAATCTTCAGAAATACACCCTACACCCATTCCTTGTTAATGTTTGGAAATTGCTTAGATTCACTCAGGCCATTTTTGCTTTTCTAGGACATGAGTTTCTTGTAGTACTAAAGATGTTTCTCAAGAAATTGATACTGAGCTTCAGGTGAGGTCTCTTGGGAGCTATGCTTCATACTTAAAACTCGTATATATTTCACAACTTACTTTCTATCGCGCATGAGGATTCTGGTTTTTAAGATAAAATCTTGTTGCATCACGCAGCCATTCCAAGCAATTCCACAAGGTGAAAAGGAAATTGTCAAAAGTTTAGGTGACATACTTTGGCAAGCAGCCTCAAGTGAACGAGGATGCATATTAGCATCAATCATCAACATCGGTGTAGAAGATATATTTTGCCTAAACTTCCATATCCAATTGGGTGTCAAAAATGACTCCTACATCAATGCAAAAACACATACCTTATATTTGTAAAGAAACAGAAAACACAAGGAACTTAACAGTATTTCATCTGTAACTAGAGCAGGGATGAAGGTTATGTCATGATGAAAAATCTGAGCATCACATGAATTCTCTAGCAAATGTTTTTACCAGGACAGGAGCTCATAGCACAATAAGAGTTCTTATGGTGGAACCTTACAGGCACTATATCTACGTGTGGGGTGGGGTAGATAAGTGCCTCAAACTTTTTTTTTGGAAGGCACTTGGTGATATGAACTAGCAGCCTCAAGGTTGAATGTTTATCTACATGTGGATTGGAACCAGTTATATGCTTGCATGGATATTTATGACAGGAATGATTATGTCTCGGTCGACTAAGGTTGGCTATTTGAGCTCCTCTTCCATTCTATCCTATAAAAAATCATATCCTCGGCGACCTTGCAATCCATCACATCTTTCTTTGCCTCTTCTCCTTCTTTCCTTCTAGTTGCATCCTTTAAAATTTTTTTTGCACCGGAATCCTTTCTGCTCATCTATACAGGAATGCAAATAAAGCAACAAGTTGAAGCATCTTACCACTGCTTCTGTACTTGCAACTCCAGCTGCTAACTCTCCATTGACATCAAATATGTTTGACACAACAGGTGTCGCAGCATCTTTACACCTTCGTATACCTATTTCACAAGCAGCATATGAGCAATGGGTAGTAGTTTAGATGATGTTAATGTTTTTCATTGCACACCTATTGGGAATAAAAGGAAAAAGGAAAGGAAAAAAACATCTTTAGCATATTCAATCTTGTACAAACCCACAATGTTCAGAGAGATTTATGGGATTTTGTGTGAAAGGTAAGTTCTGCACATTCAGTTATATTTATGCGAGACCCATGAATGCATGATATAGACCAAAACTATAGAAAGAAATTCAAAAATATCATATAGTGGAAGGTCCAAGCCATCCATTGGTTTATGGAATCCAGCCATTGTTGTATAATGAACCATTTATTTCTTGCCAGTGATTGTAGAGCTAGGATCTACCAATTATAGGAAATATTAAGGACAAAGCCCACCGACTGCATGGACCATCACATGAATAGTTGGATAAAAAACCATGGTTCTCACATTTGCAGAATAGAAAAGCACAAAAAACTGTACATTTAGGTCTCAAAATCAGAGAACCGTGGGGATCATAGTGCTCATTCTCCATTCATTTGGCTTTTTTTCAAGGCTAAATTTTGTTAGATAACCTAGACAACCATCCAATTCAGTAATATGGTCGCAATTAATAAGAAGAAAGGTGACATCAAAATTGTGAGTGAATAATTTCAAACAACCGACTTGGATTTATGCCAGGTACGCCCACAACAAAAGCCATTTTTGTTTTCAAACAACTTATGGAGAAGTTCAAAGAGAAAAGGAAAAAAAATTACATATGGCTTTGGTCGACTTAGAGAAAGCTAAAGATAGGGTGCCAACAAAAGTAAGGCGTACATTGAAAAGGAAAGGCATCCCTAATAGATGTGTGAAAATCGCACAACATACTTACAAAAGGGCAATAGCAGCTATAAGAACAATATACGTAGAGAGGGAGTCCACAATCAGAGTAGGATTTCACAAAGGGTTTGCTTTGAGGCTTTAGCAATGTCTTGGTTATGGACAATTTGACACTAGATGTCCAAAATGAGATCTCATGGTGTATGTTGTTTAGAAATGGTATGATACTACGTAGTGAGACTAGGAATGAATTAAGAAACAAATTGCAAATTTGAATATAGGAGACTACCAACTTGATTAAAAAGGCAATTCTACGAGACAAAAGTAGACCCTTTTTTTTTTTTTGAATGGTAAAAAAAAAGTAGACCAATTGTATTGTATGAAGTAGAATATAGGTCAATGAATAAAGACATGTAGATAAAGTACAAGTAATAGAAATGTGTACGCTGACATGGATGAGTGGGGCGACATAAAAAGACAGAATTAAGAATGAATATTAAAAAAAAAAACCATAAACATAGCTCCAATAGAGGAGAAGATAAAGGAAGGACATTTAAGAGGGTTGGAGTATATCGGTAGACGACCAAAAACAGCCCCAATATGAAAAATTAAAGGCTTCAAGTGCCAAGCACTGGTAGAAAGAATAAACCTTTGAAGACTTGATTGAGTCGGTAAAAGAGAACATGGTCTTTTGATAGGGTAGAATGGAAACATAAAACTAGATAGATGGGAAAATGGCCAATGATGATGACCCTACAGCTCCTGTCCAAAAGCACACAAACTCACTCAGAAATCTAACAAACAAAGTTTGGTTCCAAGTGGCCCCTTAAAAAAATGAAAACCTAAAATACAAAAATAAGGGAAAAAGACAACAGTCTTCTAAGTCCTAACAACCAAGAGAGCAACAAATTTCTTAATACTTAGAAATAAAACGTACCAATAGTCCAAAAAGCATTATTGGGACATCAACAAGACCTAATACGCAACACAAAAAAGGAGTTTGCAACGGAAAGCCCACAATATGATCCTCCTTTTGACTTGACTGTCAAGTTCTGTTTTCATGGAAGATATATTTACCTTCTGTTGAAAGTCCAGCAGATTCCCAGTGATCCAGTAGCATGTTTCCTGGCACTTGTCAACTTCAGAATGGAAATATATTCATGCATCAACATGCAACTGATAACAAAAAGTAAGAGAAGTGACTTGCCTGGCATGTCAAGTCCAACAACGCTTATCAAAAAAGGTTTATTTCCAAGCTTTGACATGCACTCAGCAATATTCCTTGCTACTCCACCTCTGATGTGCTGAATCTGAAGAATCACTCATAGAAACACCCAACTTGTAGTCATCATACTAATATCTCAATCCTCCTTTAGTAAATCACCAACAGGTATTCCTCATGAACTGTACCCGAAGAGAATATTTGACCTAAATGGTATTTTTGAAAACCAGTAAAGCTATAACAGAAAACTAACATGGAATAGGAAAAAGAAAGAAATTAAATCATTAATGTAAAGAATTCAGGTATATGGAATTTCCATGAACCCAATTTCTTGTACTTTGCACTTGCCCCATGTGGACAAGATCTCAATCGTTCATTCAACAGGTCCAACACCATGGAAGAGCTATAGGGAAAAGATGCAATGGTTGGACAATCATCATCATCAAATCCGTTTGTCTCATACATCTCAGGTTGGCAATGATTGGACGATTCTAGGCAATACCAAGGAGAAACGTCTTTATATGATCATGGTCTCACATTCAAGGAGAAAAGTCTTTATATGATCATGGTCTCTAGTTTCTCCTCTGTCATCATGGAAATCTTCATCTTCTTCTTTTAAAACAGTAGTCACGGCAATCTTATAGACACATTTTCCCTTTCATTAGCTCCAACTAGAGATACAAATTGTAATAGGCCTACATCAAATTATTACAGCTTTCTAAGTGAGAAGCCAAAACCATATCAGTGAAACCCAAATTACATCTTCATCAATAATGATGAAACTCAGAAACAACAGAATATAGATTAACTTATCAAGAAAGTCAAAAGGATAGGGGCGAAACCCACATGATACCCACTCCAAATAGCAAAAGTCCCCAACAGCACTTTTTGGAGTCATGTTCACTGCTGGATCAGTATTGTCAAAAATAACAAAAATAATAAGTATCATCTCTTTGTTCCATGATGTCACATTTTATCTTGGTCAACCAACTGACCAACTCAAAGGAGAAAGTGCTTAGATCACAATGATATTCAGTAACATCCATGAAAGGGTCTTCTGTTATAATGGTCTACAATGACAAGTTTTTTTTTGGATGATGATAGTATTTTACTACGAAAAAAGAGGGAACAATACAACAAAAAAGCCCAAAAACAGGCCAAAACAGGGAAAAAAAAGGGAATACAGCAGAGGCTAGTACAGCAGCGAACACTACTCAAAAGAAGAAAAACACCTGAACTGGAAATTAATAGAAAAAACCAAACTAGGCCCCACTAAGCAAGACAGTCCACGAGATCACCCATTATAAGTTGACTTCTACAATGACAAGGTACAGTCATTATAAGGCAGATATCATCTTTGTCATCATCATGGCCATCTTACCATCAATCTAGGTGCATCTTTCTAAGCTCTACATTTCCACTTGACCCGATCAAGAATCACATTTTCCATCACTCCACCACCTTTGAAGTTCCAACACCTTATTTTTGAGTTCTCTCTCACTTTTGTATTTGTCATTTGGCTTTTATTACAAACATTTAAAATTAGTGTCCCCTGTTGTGTTGTAAGAATCCCTACTATAGTAACTTTACAATCTTTGCAAAATGTTCTCTCTATATCTTACTAGTTTTAAGGTAGACATCCAAAATTATACCAAAGGCTGATCATCATCATCTATCGAGAGTCAGTTTTCTAAGTTCTACTTTTCTGCTCAACATTAAAAAATCATGTTACCTGTCACTATGATCCAATACATGAGACAATGTAGTAGTTTTTTTTAATTTAATCTATAAAAAATAAATGGTGTAAATAGTGACATACCTTGCCAGGGGTCGTAGTCCCTGGACTTGGAGAAGCAACTGGTTTGGCATGGATGTCCAGAACCATTCCTCCAATGACAACAGGGTCTGATTTAGAAAGCTCCAAATGCAAAGCTTTCAAATCATTCTGGAAAAAAAATCAATTGCATGTGAAAGAATAAGATATGGAAAAGAAGAAATGTGGGAAACATTTGAAAAAAATGACAACAGGATCTGAATTAGAAAGCTCCAAATGCAAAGGTTTCAAATAATTCTGGAAAAAAAAAAAATTAATTGCATGTGAAAGGATAAGAGATGGAAAAGAAGAAATGTGAGAAACATTTGAAGACAGGAAAAACACAAACTTTACAAATAAAAGCAGCTGGGGTTGGCAATGAGAAGATAAATTGGTTGGACAATCATTATTATCAAAGCCATTTGTCTTATACATCTCGAGTTAGCTATGATTGGACGATTCTAGACATTCTATTAGTTGGTGTATAAAAAGCAGTAACAAAAAATTAAATAATATAAAATATCAATGGCTCACATTTAAGGAGAAAAGTCTTTATATGATCATGGTCTATGGTTTCTCCTCTGTCATCATGGAAATCTTCTTCTCCTCTTTTAAATCAGTAGTCATGGAAATCTTATAGATACATTTTTTTTCTTTCATTAGCTCCAATTAGAGATACAAATTGGGGAGAGAGGGAGAGAGAGAGAGAGAGGTGCCCAGATCTTGAAATCTACTCAATTTTAATCAGATAAGAATCAAAAGAATTAAAAAAAAAAAACACTAATTCGTTATTTCGTAGGTAAATTTGAGGGTCGCAGAGTTTGTGAGGAGGAATCACATCAGTAATATTACCAAACAAAATATATATATATATATAAAACCAAGAATACTCACGGGAATAAGGACGTGAGTACTGGGAATTTGGGTATGACGGAGCGACAAATGACGAGAAAGAGATTCCAAACGTCTCCGTACACTCTTCTCCATTTACGCTTCGTAAGTCGCCTGCTGTGCGCAAACTGTTATTGGCAGCCACTGATCAAAATCAGTGTTTATTTCTTCGAAATATTACGTGAATAAGCAGAAGAGTACGAGCAGGAGTTGAAATTGTGGGAAGTCCATGCACAAAAATTAAGCCACTGAGTAGTGCTGTAACTCGGGAGGACCGTGTTTTGCGACTGCCCGAGTCTAGGACCAAATTGCAACCAAGGACGATACTTGAGCCTAACTTAACACGAAGTAATCAATTCAAACGAGAAGAGTCTGCCTTCAATTGTATTTATAGGACCTAAAATCAGCATTCAAGCTGAAAACGTAGAAATAGGTCTTTTCAAGCTCTGAGCTTAAAATAATTTTTTTATATTATTCTATTAAAATATAAATTATATATCCATATATTCTGCATTTATAAGCAATTTTCATTAAATTTGTAATTTGTGACTCTAATTTGTGAATTTGGGTTAAACTGAGCTTTTATTTATTAGACCTTGCTCGATCTAAACTCTAATTTAAACTCAATATTTTAAATATAAAAATAAGCTCAAGTCAATCCAAACTTATAGGTTTTTTTCTTTCCATACCGACTCAAATTATTAAGCTTATCTCAAGGGACCAAGTTATACCCCTACTCTAGAGAGAGACTGGAATATTAACTTTCACTTTGTGGAATGGATGGAGAACCTTTTAGATATATAATTTAAGAAAAATGAGTTATAGAAATTAATGACTTGATAATCATACTTTTAAAGTTCAAAATCTTGAAATTAAAATAATCAAGTGATGATTAACCAGAGATATTTTAGTTGGAGATGCTTGTTCATTAAATGAAAATTTTTATATCTATAAATTTATAATTTAAATCATCTCATATAACATGCAAAGAAAAAAAGTTGGCTGACATTAGAATTCTTTTTTAAGCCGTTATGAGATTTTGAATAGTTGATTATAGTGTTCATATCTAACAGGAGCAATAGTTTGGATTCAGTCAGATTCGTTATAGGTACTAACATATTTACTATTTGATTCAAATTATTTTTTTATTATTGATTAGATTTAATCGATCAGAATTCCTATCTATTTAACCAGATTCAAATCACATATTTTAAATTTTTAAAAATTAAAAAGATTTTTTTTCTTTCGTGTGAACAATTGAATTATTCAAAATGAAGACAATAAGATTACAAAAAAAAAAAAAAAAATTGAACTTAATGCGGGATACTAGAGTGTAGTGGGACTAATTTACAGTAGGAGCGCATATATCTAATTTAAAACTAGATAGCACGCCCACTCACTCCACTACAACGTCTCCAGGAGTCTGGATCGCCTCTGAGAGTCTAGACTCCTCTCGAGTCGATAGAGCTAAGAAAAGTAGAGCGAGCACGTTTAACGAAATATTTTATTATCACTAAAATGAGACAAATACGACAGAAAATGGACGGAGAGAACAAGTGTTGACAGTTGTCCATTCCTAAAAGCAAGAATATTTTCATTGGTCCCATTCATCCATCCGAATTTTCTTTTCCTACACACTCAAAGTGGAGGTGGCATTTTACCCCTGTCTTTTTATTCGTTCGAACGAATTCATACTTCATTTCGCTATTCGTTCGAACGAATTCATACTTCATTTCGCTATTCGTTCGAACAAATGGATACATAGTTCATCTAATTTAATTCGTTCGAACGAATCACCCTTCTAAATCGATTTGTTCGAATAAATGAGGCAGGTGAACAGTAACACGGGTTACTGTTCACCCTTCAATGAATCATTGATTCATTCGAATGAATAGATTTTTTTTTAAATTTCAAAATTATTTTTTAAGCACTGTATATTTTAAAAAAAAGTTAAATTAAATATCCAGATTAATTACAATAATCTGATAAAAATAATCTAAAACTTTAAACTGTTTTGATACTCTGAAATATTTAAAACACAGTATTTTACAAATAAGGGTATCCATAGGGTGTACCGAAAATATATTTAGGAGTGTCAAAAGACCTTGAATTCTTAAAGTATATTTATCAGGTTATCATAATTAGTCCGGATATTCAATTTGAGAAATTTTGGAAATACACAGTGCTTAAAAAATAATTTTAAAATTTTAAAGGAGATTTTATTATTTAATACACTATGCACATTATTTTTTAAGCACCGTCTATTTTCAAAATTTCTCAAATTAAATATTCGAACTAATTACGATAACCTGATAAATATACTTTAAGACTTCAAGGTCTTTTGACACTCCTAAATGTGTTTTCGACACAGCCTATGGATACCCATATTTGTGAAATACTGTGTTTTAAATATTTGGGAGGGTCAAAACACCTTTAAATCTTAAAGTATTTTTATCAGATTATAATAATTAGTCCAGATATTTAATTTGAAATTTTTTGAAAATACACAGTGTTTAAAAAATAACTTTGAAATTTAAAAAAAATCTGATTCATTCGAATGAATGAGTTCATTTGATTCATTCGAATGAATTTGATTCGTTGAATCAATGATTCATTCGAATTAATCGATTTTTTTTTAAATTTTAAAGTTATTTTTTAAATACTGTGTATTTCCAAAAAATTTCAAATTAAATATCCAGACTAATTATTATAATCTGATAAAAATACTTTAAGACTTAAAGGTGTTTTGACCCTCGCAAATATTTAAAATACAGTATTTTACAAATAAGGGTATCCCTAGGGTGTGTCAAAAATACATTTAGGAGTGTCAAAAGACGACCTTAAATTCTTAAAGTATATTTATCAAGTCATCGTAATTAGTCCGGATATTCAATTTGAGAAATTTTGAAAATACACGGTGCTTAAAAAATAATGGACATAGTGTATTAAATAATGAAATCTCCTTTAAAACTTTAAATTTATTTTTTAAGCACTGTGTATTTCCAAAATTTCTCAAATTGAATATCCGGACTAATTACGATGACCTGATAAATATACTTTAAGAATTCAAGGTCTTTTGACACTCCTAAATATGTTTTCGGCACACCCTATGGATATCCTTATTTGTAAAATACTGTGTTTTAAATATTTCGGAGTGTCAAAACACCTTAAAGTCTTAGAATATTTTTATCATATTATCGTAATTAATCCGGATATTTAATTTGAAAATTTTTGAAAATACACAGTGCTTAAAAAATAATTTTGAAATTTAAAAAAAAATATATATTCATTCGAATGAATCACTTATTCATTGAAGGGTGAACAGTAACACGGGTGATCAGTAACCCATGTTACTGTTCACCCGCCTCATTCATTTGAACGAATCGATTTAGAAGGGTGATTCGTTCGAACGAATCAAATTAGATGGGGTATGTGTCCATTCGTTCAAACGAATGGCGAAATGAACTGGAAATTCGTTCAAACGAATGGAAATAAAGGGGCAAAATGGTAATTAGCTACCTCCACAAAAAAATGAGTATGTAGAGACAGAAAATCCAGATGTGTAAATAAATACCCTTTTCATTGTTATTTCTTTTGAGGAGCATGATGAAATTTAACATACACACATTCTCAAAGAATTTTACTGAATTATAAAATTACAATAAATGATTGGTTGTCTATCCTTGTACTAATACTTATTTTACATTATAAATACAATAAATTATCAAACATATTTATGTTAGGTATGTTGAATTTAACAAGAACCTCTAGTAAATACTTGTTTAAAGTCTAAAACTAGTGAATTCAAGTCTCATGAACATCAAAGAAATAATTAACTCATAAAAATATCAACTCTAAATTAAAAAGATAAATAATTTAGATAATGATTTTGAAATTATGGTCAAACTTATCTTTGTCGAGGAAACTTCCACCACCAACCAATTATATTTCAATTGATCCATCAGACTGAGATCCACCAAACCAAGTTGCATAGTTAAAAACTTTTGAAAAAAAAGTTCAAACAAATTATTTCAAGTTGACTCAATTTGATAAAAAAATTCAATGAAGTAAATCAAACGAGTCTAAATTTCAAAAGTTTAAACCATGCATTATAAAAATGAAGGGTGACGAAAAATACAAGCATAAGCATATATAGAAACCCGTATCAGGATCACTTTTACAAAGAAACATGATCATGAAAGAGGTCTTAGTGCGGATTTTGGGCCTTACATAAAACAATAACATTCTGGGTCGAATCCGTATATATCTTCCAAAGACAATATTTACCTGTTCATATTCATGTGACAAACTTGATTCTTCGTATCACTTTCTGATCCATTCCATTATAATATTTTATACACTATCATATCTTTCTTGACCTTTTTCATTCAAATCTTTACTGTTAATAGTTGTCAATTTTATTTGATTTACCTCTTACAGATTTATGTATATAAGAAAATAAAAGGTAAAAAAGTAAAATAGTGGGGAAGGGAAAATTAATAATTAAAAATAAAAATAAAATAGCAAATTATATTAAACTAGAGTAAGATAAATAATTAGAACTATTAAGAAAAAAGTAAATGAATTAAGAAAAATAAACATATTTGTCTAGTCTAAACACTATTTTTTTTACCGAAAACACACTTCCCCAAATAAGTCAAAACGATCAAAATATAAATAATCACGATTCATTTTGAATTTACGCTGAAACAGGACCAACTTGAAAATTATGTTACTGACACCAAGAGTCCATAAATAAATTAAATGTCTAAACCATCAAAATGGCCTTTCCACATCATATCATGTATTTGAACTAATTTTTTAATAGTTTCTTTTTCAATTTAACTCTACTTGTTAAAAATCTCAACATGCATGCCTCCGATTACCTGTACTTTATTCTACTTGTGCGACGGGTCACGTCAACACTGAGGTAGTAGCATTGCCAACTCAAATCAAACATGAACAGGGCTTCTCCAACTTGTACAGTAGTGAATGGCTTTAATAATTAAAGAAGCCCTGCAACATTGAATTTCTCAAGTTTGGTGGAGGATCAAAGACTTACTTTCCATCTTGATTGCCTTCTTTGTTGATTTGAAAGCAGCAAAATGAGTGAGAGCTTGAGATTGCCGGATTTCATAACTGTTGCTTTGCGTTTTCTTCTGAATGTGATTGTCAGAATGTGTAGACGGCTGCCGCAGAATTTCAAAGAGTGATGAAGGCCTACAATTAGTACTTCCCTCATTCTCATTCTTTGTGTTATGACCTGTGGATTTGGATTGACAACTGCTGAATTTTGCTGAGGCAATCCTTGTCGGGTGCTTTTCCTTCTCATCCTACAAGACAAAGAAAACACCAGAGCATAAACATTGATGAATGTTCTGACAACTACAATCTACTGAAGAAGAAGAAGTGCAAAACACTCAAATGAACGTATACAATGGTCATTAAATAGTTCAAATTTCAACGTCAAGAAATGCCAAATATCTGAATTTTCCCACCCAACGAGAAAATTTCAAGCTCACCCCACCGTTTTACCTCTCTTCTACTAAAGGAAGGTGATTTCTAAGTTCCAGATAAACCATAGCAGTCTAGACACAAGAGATCGATCTAGTTCATAATTGATGTAACAAATTTATAAATACAGTATAACTTTGTAAGTATCTCTTATGAGTGCATGGTTACTTTTCAAAATGAGAAACACAGCCATTTCCATACCGTTCCCTTTTCTAAGAAAATACAGAAAATATGCAGCGCCTGGCACTAGGCCAAGAAAACCTACTTGTTCAAGCCAAGAATTATACACCAATGAGACCCATCCATCAATGATCCGGCATTTGTCTAGTATGACTAGGATCTGCCAACAGTT
This sequence comes from Chimonanthus praecox, assembly GCA_022113865.1. Taxonomy (NCBI): domain Eukaryota; kingdom Viridiplantae; phylum Streptophyta; class Magnoliopsida; order Laurales; family Calycanthaceae; genus Chimonanthus; species Chimonanthus praecox. Next base: position 34,838,685 of record CM039086.1, read on the forward strand.
AGAACTGCACCCAAAAAAATATCGGCTTGTAGTTAGTGATTTTGATGGGAAGGTCCACTGATCTGGTGATTGTTCAATGGAGACTTTCCGTGGATGCTACCAGATGAGTGGTTCAGCTGACCGAAAGATGTCCATAGACATTTAGAACACCAGAGCTTGATAAATTGTTGACGACCAGGCATAACTCTATGATGCCAATGGATTTACCTCATGTAACCTGGACCATGCAGTGCTAAAAGATGCCGGTACAAACATGGGGTAGTAAATATTAACATATGAGGAAAGCCTGCAATCAGACAAGGGATAGAAAAGATTTCTACATATATTAAACATTGAACGCAACCAACCAAACCATCTATTCCTTTTCAACAAAAAAAACATTAAGCAATGTAGAAAATGTTTTGATTTCCTTCAAAATAAACAAAAAACCGCCTTGTGACAACATCCAATTACATGCAGTGCAGGCACAAAATCAATTATTCAAGAATAGGAAGAAAGTTTATTTGCCAGTGAATCATACCGTATTTGAAGAGAGATCAACTACTGACATGCCGCTCCTGCTATTACTGTCATCACGACCAAAGATGAAGGATCTGACCAAGCTCGTTCCTTGCTTGTGCGAGGATGGTAGAGAACTATTTGGAACCTTCCCCAAAAATGAGGACTGCAATATAAGAGAACCAACAGTGATAATGAGGGTAGCTCATACATGCATGACCTTAGAGAGAGACAATTCATTTGTTTGTGTTTTTGTTTGTCAAATCATTCAAGAACTAAGTAATAGGTAATTGGTTACCAATTAAAAGGAAAGAGATGTTAGGAGTGGGTATCTAGCCAAACAAGTGGTATTAGAGCCATATCTCCAAGCCAACGCATGTGCACTCAAGATATCTTCTAGCTGGACAGGATGGCCGGCGATGTTTTATCCGCCGGAAAGCCTCATTTGAGGAGGGGATTGTTGGGACAGGGAACGAGTCCCATATTAGTTGTGAAGGAGATTTAGGAACTTATAAAGGACTTGAGTCACTTCGCCTAATAGGTTAGCCTTTTCAGTTGGACACCTAATCCTAACAATAGATTTTCTAGTCTCAGCACTTTCTTTATAAAATATAAATGTGTCCCTCAACCTCTAAACTAAACATTATCATCACCATTTAAGTCATTTATCCCAACAATTCAAGATTGACTTTTATATTTGGATTTGGCAAGTTATTTTCATAGACCGACTACCTATACAACTTTTAGACAGTAACACTGAGCCATTGCCCATTTTACTACAGTTTTAAGATTATCATGTAACAAATATAGCATGACCAATTAGGGATTTCACGAACTGCTGGGATATTAGCTATTAGTATTTCATATCAATATATTAAGACAATTAAAATCACGTCACTTTACAACTTAATATTGCTATTTCTATATAATCATAATCATTATCATAGCCTTTCTCCCATCTATCTAGTGTCAGTTTTTTTAGGCCTACCCTTCCACTCAAATCATATCCAAAATCAGGTTCTCTGTCACCCCACAACATATCATGAATAAAGAACAACTACTCATAACTCTCATTCGTTTATTATTTCTCCATTGGTTATAACATCAGATGATATAAATGGATAAAAGAAAACCACAAACTGATAATACTTGGATCCTCCAAACTACAGCAGAAGTGCAAGTAGCTGATGTAGGCTTCACTGACATCTCCTCTCAGAAAAAATTGGTATGTATTTGAAATCATAACGATAAGAGGAAGGCCAGTAGAGGGGTGAAAAACCTTCCTATCAGAAGCACAAGTTGAACGGCTTCTAAAGTAGCCTGATGGTGAGCAGAACTAAGAGAATATGGATCTGCAGATTATTCTGATATAGGATATATCGCATATGCATGAGCTTGACATTGAATTTTGGAATAAATTTCAAACCTATTTATAGAAGTGAAGTGGTTCATCACCAGCCATGCAGAAAACACCATTCTTTTTTTCACTTATATTTTTCTTATTTTTTTCCTTTTTGGTTCGGGAAGGGGGCTGTTTTGGATGGTTAAGTTACAATTTAATATGTTTACTGAGGTGATATCATGTGATCTGATATTTCACCATGTCCGCACTTAAGTTTGTGAAACTGGGACCTACAGCTTGGTCGCAAAGATCACTAATGTAATGAAATCCACGGCACATAGGTCCATACCTGACTCATTTAAAATGCAGTCTATATTGTTGGTCCACTGCTGATCCTAGTGTTATTGTCGTTGACTAGCCGTTTAAAGTGTGTTATATATTAGTGGCTAAGTTCTTAATCATGATTAAGCGAGAATTAATTGAGAGAGAGAGACCCTAATCACTGAGACCTTCAGAGAATGCCTCGCTCTTTGGAAAATCTGATAAAACCTCTGTAGACCCTCTCTAATCATTCAATAAACCGTTGATGATAAGAGAGAATTTTTCTAGGAATCCATGTGACATCCCAATTCTAGATCTGGCCTCTCCTTTGGTTGTGCAACACTGGAGCAGTTAATTGAAGCATTGAGGCATTATCAAAGAACACTAATCAAAGCTGTGATCAAGACCAAGGCAAGTATTTTTTTTTTGGTTTAATAAATTGTAAGAAAATAAAAAGTTGCCAGTGGTCCTATTCAACAACCTCTCTCTCTCTCTCTCTCTCTCTCTCTCTCTCTGTGTGTGTGACCGCGCATTGTTCTAACTCGGGACTTACCTAGGCTATGATTGGTATTACCATAATTAAGAATGGGAAAAAGTAACAAAGTCCAATTAGTCAATTAAAGTGTAGCTGTCAACATGCATTCATTTTAACTACACAGACACATATTCATATAGGGAAGGGCATATCGAGCCAACCATTTGGATCAATAAACCAGACACCCCAAAACTGGATGGATTGCACTTTCTTTTGAGAAAATAAAACGTTTGAATCAAGAAAATGAGTTTTTACAAGATTACTAGTGTGGGAGCTTGCAGTATCAGAAAATAATTTGAATTGGCAAAAATACATGAAAATGCTCCTTGGCCACCCCACCCCACTCCTTTTCCTGTGAAAATGGTGAGGAAAGCAGTCAAAGCTGTACATGATACATCTATATACTTTTTCATTACACAACACTTGGAAGCTGTTTGTGAAGTTCCACACGCAAGCAGTTTAGATGTAAAAAGTGAGAACCACATCAACCAACATACTCTATGACAGACAGAATCTGTTGTAACATGCTTTGACCTACATTTTCAGCTACGTGTTGACGCATGGGAAACAACACAAATGTCTTGCTGCAGACAACAAAGAAATACATGTCCTACCCAAAATTTTCCTCCATCAGAAAATGGATTCCTTAGTAAATGGGAGACCTATTTTCCAACCTAACCATTTTCCACCGTGGTTTGCATACAGCCCTTAAGCAATCGCAAGAGTCCCGTATTAATTAGATATTAAACAGTAGTTTATTGTAGTTCACCACTAAAAGAAAATGCAGTTCATATTGCATTCCACAAGTATATTTTAACTTACTTCGAACGACTGAATGAAAAAACATAGTTTCACCCTATCAATTGTGTCAGCATCAAGTGCAGATCAACTTACCCTTGAAGAGCTGTTGCTGTTTCCTCCTGAGACCATTGTTTCGAAGAAAGCTGAAACATTCAAAAAGCAGAAATGAGAACTAAACCACAGAAAATGCAGATAGATTAAACAAAACCAAGATAAAACCCACATGATGTTTTTGCTTTCTTTTTAGTGTTGGGAGCAATATTCAGCTTCTTTATGCGACCAAAAACTTCTCTAGAATTCTCATCTTCTGCTGGAGATACAAATGAGGCTTGTTCTTCCTAACCAAGGCCATGAATCAATTACCATCTTCTAAAATACAACAAAGCATACTATGATCATGTAAAGGGAATATATAAAGCAAAACAGTATGCAATGACATTCCAACACTTCTCCTAAAACTATTGAGCAGAATTGTCTGAAAAGCACGAGACTGGAATTCTTTAAACTTCTAGCAGGCTTCACCCAAAGGTTCATAAAAGGAGAGACGAGTAGGCTTCATATAGAAAGTTCCTATCAACAATGTCCTAAAATTTAAACCTTTCAGCTACATTTGTTAAACTAGGAGACTCATTGTGCTGGTCAGGTTGGGACAGTGGTCGTCTGTCTCCGGTTTGCCAGCCAATAAGATCTCTGAGATTGACCAGCCAGCTGGGTTGGTTTGGCTATTCCTTTCTAGAAGGACAGTTAACTTTCTCATGTTCATAGTTTCCCTTGCAAAATAAGATTCTTTTGAAAAGATTTATCTCTTGAGTCTTGACAAAAGGCAGGAAAATTCAGCAATCAACAGCTTTTGTGAACAAAGCCTTACAGATGCTGAAATTTGAAGCAAAAACTTAAAGTGAGGTCTAAGAAATCAAGAAACACACTAGTCTTAAATCATCATTGAAATGAACAAAACAGCCATAACTGCAACTCCACAAGAATCATATCCCATTAACAAACTTTTGTTAATGAATATATACTTCAAACCATTCAATCATAAAAAGCATTATCTAATAAAGAAATCAAGCAGGATTTGAAGCAAAGCTTCTTTTCTAGGTTCTCTAAATTCATTTCAAAATGTCCAAGGCTGCTCATCTCTACGTGTTTAAATCATAAATGACCAACCGATGGTTTACTTTCTTTTTAGGTGACAAGAACAAAGTAACAAACTTATTGAAGAATCAGCACTTTTTTCCCTTTTTATTTATAAATGGTTTTTCTTTATAATACATGAATTACTGAAGCAGAAAAATGAAATATGACCCTATAGAAGACGCCTTGCCAATTTTTCATCTTTCACTTAATGGATTAAACTGAGCAGTATTGCTGTTGAGGGAAAGAAGTTGGTAACAGTTATTTCTTGTATGCACCTAGGAATATAATTTTTGCTTTTGTATATTTGAAAGGATGGGTCCCACTTTTTCCCAATCCCTACCTTCCATGGCACCTTACCTACATTGAATTGTCAAGAAAACCCAGGTCTTTGCATTGGATTAAACCTATTCATTACCCAAAACATATTCATTACCAGATGGTTAAAATCATGGATCTAAAATCAAGGGTTAAGATGATCATATAAGTTGCAATTTTGCAAGCAAAAAATCCAAGTGATTGAATATGCATCCCCAAAAACAAAATCAATGGTGGACTCTAGCTTCTGACGTAGCCTAGTAAGGGAAAGGGAGGCATCCTTCCAAGTTTCCAAAGCACCTGAGAGAGCCTCAAGAAAAAACCAACAAACATTGTGGTTTATTCTATAAAATGGGTAGAAGTGCAGAAGTGCTAAAAGCTAACGATCAAAGACTGCACTCGAGAAGGCCTGTCCTTTATAAGAAATCCCAAAAACAGAAAAAAAAAATAGTAAGATAAGAATAGACATTCAGCCAATCGATATTGGAATTTGTCAGTGTAGGAGAAAATTGACCAAGATGCAAAACCTTGGTTTAGCAATTAGCATAGAGATGCCATGCTCAAAATGGAGAAACCAGTTCTGATTTGCTCCCAACGGCATTAATAAATATTGAAAATTTAGATTGGCACTTAGGGGAGTACCATGAGCGTATAAAACAGGATATGGTGAAATTTGGCTAAGATCTCTTTCAAACTTGTTAGAAAACCGGCATGATGGCTGGTGATGTTCCCAACCAATGGACGAAGACAAACTTGGCCAACATCAATTACAGGTATGACTGATAGCAGGCATCAGCATCACCATAAAATGCCCAAATCCATCTCTATTTAAAGTAAGCTTCTGAGTTCTAGTTCTCCATGACCTAATCAAAAGTGAAAACGTCTATCAGTCTACTATCTGCCATACCTCATTTTATCCTTTCCTTTCACATTTTCAAAGGCCTATATTCTCTTGTAGTGCATGTTATTTCTAATCTCTTAACTGTAGACACTAGGGCCAATATCTGATTTTCTGCTCCCATGACCAAACTACCTCAAGCGGGTTCCTCTCGTTTTGCCATCAATTGGTGTTGTTTTTAAATCATTCCTAATTGAGTCATTTCTAATGCTTATCTCTTAACGTTAAACCACCAGTCCAACATAGCATGTGCATCTTCTTACATGTCTATTTGTTTTTTCCTCAATACCTAACACGCTACTCCATAGAACATTGCAGTCTAATAAATGTTTTATAGAATTACCCTTTTAAGCGATGTGGGACTCTTTCATCATTCAAAAAGTCCACTACCTTGTCTTTATTTTGCCAACTTGAACCCACCATATTCATGATATCTAAGTCTAATCTTCCATAAGATTATATCAAGCAACTCAAGTATCTAAGCTTATTACAATGCCTTACCAAGTCATTTCCAGTTATAATTGAGTTGCATTCTCTCCAGCTCTACTAAGGTTACACTCAATGTATTTTGTTTTAATTCTAATAATTTTTGGACTAACTCATGGTATTTCAATTTCCTTCACAATAACCCTGGTTGAGATCAAGTTGGATCTCACCTATGATCACAGTAAAAAATGGCTAAATGTAGATGTATTGCCAGCCATAGAATCCTTAATTGGGATAGCAGTGAAGATAAACTAAAATACGGCAAATACACAAGCTCTAAACCGTAGATCTTAATGAAAATGACTGAATCGAAAGCTTTAAAAAGCTCAAATCGCTCGAATACCAAGAATGTAAGCGACATCTGACTTTCTGCTGGTTTTGTTACATACCAGCTCTGCAACATATATGCTGGAAGTATGAGGACATGTGACAAGTTTGGTGAAAAAGAAATGATATTGAAAGAAGTTTGGGACAAAATATAATCAATCCAAAGACGAGGGCAAGCCAACACAAAATTTAAAATGAAAAAGAAAAAAGAAACTCACAGATTGCTCAAGAATCCGTTGACGAACTAGCCTCTGCTCAGTTTCCTCATCATCTGAAGATAGGAAAACATCATCCTCATCTGTAAACATCTGTGCAATCATCTGTTTCACTCTTTTTGGATTTTTTCTGGTGACATTTGTTGGGTGCAGATCAACTATGGCGTTGTCCATTGAATCATCATCACCTTCTTCCTCTTGAAATAGTATTGGATCACTCTGTTTCCAGCCACATTTCAATCTCTGTAGAACATTGTCAGTTGCTGCTGCATCCTGCTGTTGAAGCCACTTCTGATGAAGTTCATCTCGTTTTTCATTATCAATTGGCTTCTCCTTGTATCCAGTCACAATTAGATCATCAAGTTCCTCATCTTCTTCATTTTCTTCATCATCTTCATTTTCTCTAAACCGCATCAGATCATTGTCACTGTCATCTTCTTCTTCAGCCTCATCATCTACAAAGGCTTTTACAGGATCACCTTTTTGATGAAAATCAACACTGTTCAGTTTGTGAGGACAAGGATCAATGTTTTCCTCGTCTCCATACTCTTCATCAGATGAGCTGAAAATGTAGTTAACAAGCAATTTAGTTATCAGGATAGCATACTCAACATCACTAGTTGGAACAAAGTCAACAAATATTGTAAGGGATAAAGAACCTCCTTTGTTTATGTAAATTTATCAAGATAATTTGAGTAGGAACTACTAATTAGAAATTTCAAAAGCCACAAAAGAAGAAACGCTTCAAATATATATCCAAATGAGAAAAGAAAGATGGACAACTCATGCATGGGCTTGTCCTATGCACACAAAGCACACCCCTTCATTTCCATATATGCCTATATATCTGTTATAGTTAATCACTTGGTCTTATGAGCATGGTTGTTAAAATCTTACGATAGACGATTCGTATCTTACGATTCATACGATATGTTAAAAGGAACGATTCGTCTATCAACAAATCTTACGATTCGTATAAATAATAGAATTATGGGGTTATTAGGAGTGTGAAAGTATGAAACATTTCGTTTTAATGGTTTTTAAGGCTCGAGTTAATGAGCATTTAAGACCTTTCGATTTTTTGAGGGTTTTTTAGTTCATTATTGACTTTTCACAGTATAGTTGGATTATATACTGGTCTTATACTTTTGGGAGTTGGAGCATTGAAATTTGAGCTCCAATGAACTAATTATATAGAATTCACTTAATATTGAAAGAAAGTTGGAGAATTGCTAATGTTATTACATTTTAGACATATTTTACGTTATTTCATATATTAAATATTTTTTAAGGGAAACACTTATGAATCTTACGATTTTACGATTTACGATACACGATTTGCGATTCAAGATGTATTAACGATTTACGATACGATTCGATTTTCACAACATTGCTTATGAGCATTGATCTTCAAATTTGGAAGCAAACCAATGAAAGGAGTTTAGTGAGAACCGTTCGGTTTTAATGACAATGATTTTTGTTTGCACCATTCCCTGAACCCATGACTTCATAATGGGTTGATGATACACCAACCACAAGGGCAATGTCCACTGATCAAATCAATTGATTTCATGGAAATCCTAAAGAAAATTGTTTGAAGATACATGAAATCCTATCCAGATCAATTTTTTTCTATCCCTTTCAAGCCTTTATAGACAATAACAATAATATTATGTGTCCCTAGTGACATACTGTTAAACAACTTAGAGAAATGAGAAACTGGTGTTGCTTACTCAGCATCCAAGGAAACAGAATCAGGTTTTGAAACAAGGAACGATGGCGCCAAAACATTCTCTTGAGAATTCTTTTCATGATTCTCAGCTGTTTATCTTCTTTTTCACGATGATCATAGGCATTGAGAAGGTCCTGCTCCAAAAACATACAAACCTCCCTGCTGTTATTACCCTTTTCTAGACTGCACCACAGGAATTATCAAGGAAATGAAAAATCAAAATGAAATTATAGAATGTTTTCTACAGACCTTTTTGTCATCTGTTGGCGTTTGAGATGTATTTTGAGACTTGTCGTCCAAAGATTGGGCCTGCATATGAGATGCAGTTGTTAGTTCTCATGGAGAAACAAAGTCGAATTAGATCTGTGTCATCATGGTGCCACAAAAACTTCATCTAGGAAGCAATAGAAGATAAACCACAAACCAAACAGCAGCAAGAGATGGAAAACTGACACTCAACATAGAACCAATTCAATCTCACATTCCAGAATACAATTCAATAAAACATAGATTGGCCATGACACGATAACAAGCACTGATGTTAATTTATGCATATGCAGATACTTAACACTCCTTTTGACAGTACAGATACCAGAATTCAGGAAAAATAACTGAAGACGTGAACGCTAATGCAACAGAAGTCTACTCACTGTATTAAATAGAACTGGAGAATCAGAAAGATCTGATCCATCAACTTGGCTGTCACGCACATCACAACTCTTGGGATGCAAAAAAGATACACCGGTTTCCTGAATCCATGCAATTGAAACAACACATCAGAGGCAATAACTTGCAGCAAACATCAACTGCATGCATTGAACATTTGCCAAGAAATTGACGAGTAACATGAAGTCCAACCTCATCTGCATCATTGTGAACTCTTCTATTGTTGCCCTCGACATGCTGTCTTTCGTGACTCTGGGTGTTATTCCTCAAAGAAGTTCCAGTATCAGCAAGGCTGTCAGTAGAATAAAAAAGGCCAGATCTGCAACAAAAAATCTAGCCACCAGTATGACACCCAAAAAAAAATGACAAAAGAAAATAAATAATTCACAGGGAAGATGGACACATCTAGCAGATTTGAAAAGAATTGATAGGTTGAAAAATGAAATCTCACTTCTTTGATACTTCTTGCTTTCTCAGTCGGATCTTTTCCAGGACAGAAGATATGGGTTTCTGTACAAGGGGTAGAGACTTAAATGATGCATCTCTGGTTTCTGACCCAAAACAGAGCATCAAGAAGTTAACTCAGATGGAATAAACTTTCAATTTCAGTTCTCAATTTATATATATATATATCATTCCAATCTAATTATATGATGTCACTTTAGAAAGCTGAGAATCACATATATCAGAGTGCAAATCATTTTATTGAATTCTTTACCCTGGTTAATAAAAGTTCAAAGAGGGTATCAGATTTAAGCCTCGCCGGGGTGACTGTATTAAGTTTTGGAATGATCCTTGGATTGATGGCTCTAGTAGTGACACCCAATAATATCGCTAGTCGATTACCGATAATCATGGGATAAGATAATCCAGCAGTGTTTCTTTGTAGAGATATACTCCCTGATCTCCACTCTGATTATTCTGGATCCGATCAGCTCACCGTTGGCAATGGCCCAGGTTTGCCTATTCATCATACTGGTTCCTCTACTATGTTTTCCAATGCTCAACCTTTTCGTCTTCGTGATATTCTACATATTCCATCTATTTCGCGCAACTTATTATCAGTCAATCAGTTTATCCGTGATAATGATGTTTTCTTTGAATTTCATCCTGACTATTTTTATATTAAGGATCGCACCATGGGGAGAACTCTCACTCAAGGATCGAGTAAGAAGGGACTCTATCAACTCATGCTTAATTGTTCACCACCACCAGCTTTGTCTCCTACAGCATTTCTTGGTGTTCGTACTTCTCTTCATCGTTGGCATTCTCGCATGGGTCGCCCTTCTAGCCATGTTGTTAAGCAGATAATCTCAACGGCTAAGCTACCAGTTAATCTTCCTAATAAAGGCCCGGAGGTGTGTGTTGCATGTCAGTTTGGAAAAAGCCACAAGCTTCCTTTTTCAAGCTCTCCTTCCACATCATCTGGACCCTTAGATCTTTTATTTTCTAATGTATGGGGCCCGGCCCCAAGTCGCTCTGTTGATGGACATCAGTTTTATGCTGTTTTTGTTGATGATTATTCTAAGTTCAGTTGAATTTTTCCACTAGTTGTTAAATCTGATGTCTTTGATGTATTTTTGCATTTTAAATGTTTTGTGGAAAAATATTTTAATCGCTCTATAAAGGCGGTTCAGACTGATTGGGGCAACGAAAATCAGAAATTACATCCCTATTTGTCCAGATGTGGGATCCTTCATAGAGTATCATGTCCTTATACACACGAGTAGAATAGTTAAGTTAAGCGCAAGCATCGGCATATTGTGGAAACCGGCCTAACTTTAATGGCTCATGCACGTGTTCCACCGATCTTCTGGAATCATGCTTTTGAGAAGGTTGTCTCTCTGATAAATTGTCTTCCTACTCCGGTCTTACAACATTGTTCTCCACTGGAGGTTCTCTTTGGTCAAGTGCCTGATTATGCCTTTCTTCGGACTTTTTATTGTGCGTGTTATAATTGTCATAAGATGGACCCTCGATCTGTGCTATGTGTCTTTTTGGGTTACAATTCTCATCATCGTGGCTACAAGTGCTATCATCCTTCTACTCATAAGATTATTATTGCTCGCCATGTGGTATTTGATGAAAGCCTCTTTCCTTTTGCAGACACTTCTTCTTCCTCTGTGACAACGCCTCCCTCTGTGTCTGCTCCTGTCACTGTTAATTGTGACACATTCCACGGCCACTCTTCTTTGCCTATTTTTTGTCTCCTTATCTGAGCCCACCAGTGCGTCTTCTCTTGCACCCATGGCAGTATCCCCAGCGGAGTCTACTTCTTCACCGTTCGCTTGACTCCCGATAATAATTTTGTCTGGAAGTCTCAATTACTGCCATTTCTTCGTGGATATAATGCTCTGGGTTATGTTGATGGTACGTTAACTGTCCCCTCTCGCTTGGTGCCTACCGCTTCCAAGGATGACTCATCTTCCTCAGCCACGGTCAACCCTGAATTTCTTACCTGGCAACAGACTGACCAACTTCTCCTTGGTTGTCTGCTCTCTACACTAACCGAACCACTACAAGCTCAGTTGGTTGGTGTTCCCACTGCCCGTGCGGCCTGGCTTCAGTTGGAGAGCTCATTTTCGTCTCATTCTCCAACACGTGTTCTGCAACTTCGCCTACAGCTTTTGCATATTCAAAAGGGCGCTTCATCTATCTTACGATATCTCACCTCTATCAAGTCTTTGGCTGATAGTCTTGCAGCAACTTCAAGGCCTGTATTGGATGATGATCTTGTTCTTTCGACTCTGGGTGGACTTGATCCTGAGTATCACACTTTTGTTACAGCCATTTCTACTCGAGTTGAGCCCGTGTCCTTCTTTGACCTACAGGGTCTTCTCTATAGTCAAGAGCTTCGCCTTTCTCATGAGGTTATACCGCTCAACATTCCAACTCTGCAGGCCCACGCAGTCTCTACTGAACCACATGCGTCTTTTTCTCGCCAGCCTCAGCGGAGTTTTTCCTCCACCCGCTTTCACAGGTGTGGTGATGGACGCTCTCTTGGTTGCAAGTCTCAGGGGTTTTCTTCTGCAGTTGATCGTTCCCCAACCAGCCCATCTAGACGCTCTCCGCATACTATCTGTCAGGTGTGCAATCGCATTGGTCACACTGCCTTATAGTGTCGTCAACACTTTAATAATGCGTTCCAACCTGTGGACTCCTCGGCCGCCAATACTGCATCTGTTGCACCTCCTTTTGATAACAGTTGGTTTCCTGACTCCGGTGTGTCTAATCATGTAACGGCAGATCTCAGTGGAGTCTACTTCTTCACCGTCGCCTGCGCCGTCTCCTTCATCCGTCTCTACTACGACTCCTCATCAATTAGACTTATTATCTATTTCTGGTTCTGCCGATCACAGTACTGACACAACTCTTCCTGCTGTTTTGGATGCCTCTGTTTCATCTTTGCCTCCTCCATCTTCCACATGTGTCCATCATATGCAGACACACTCCAAGTCTGGTATTCTTAACCGCAAGGCGTTTGTTGCTGCTAAATATGCTTTGCCATCACCGGATAATATCAACATGGTTCCTTCCTGTGTTTCCTCTGCTGTGAAGTTTCCTACTTGGCGTACTGCTATGAGTACTGAACTGAATGCAGTTATTCACCAAGGTACTTGGAGACTGGTCCCACGTCAGCCTTCTATGAATGTTCTTGGGTGTAAATGGGTTTTCACACTCAAGCGTCATACTGATGGTTTTATTGCTTGTCACAAGGCTCGGCTTGTTGCTAAAGGTTACAATCAACTACCGGGTATTGATTATCAGGACGGCTTTAGTCCAGATGTTAAATTTACCACTATACGGTTGGTTCTTGCCCTCATTGTGTCCAATGGTTGGCATCTCCATCAACTGGATGTCAATAATGCTTTTCTTCATGATCATCTTGACAAAGATGTCTATATGTGTCAACCACCGGGCTTTGTTGACCCTGCTCACCCTCTGCACATTTGTAAGCTCTTAAAGTCTATCTATGGAATTAAACAGTCTCTACGCGCTTGGTTTCAACGTCTAAGTGATTTCTTACTTAGTTTGGACTTCACCAATTCCAAGACTAATACTTCTCTCTTTATCTACTATCAGGATGGTATTCTCTTATAACTCCTGGTTTATGTGGACGATATTCTTATTACCAGCAACTCCTCTTCCAAGATCGCTGTGGTCATCCCCACATTGGGCCGTGAATTTGCCCTCAAAGATTTGAGTGCTCTCCATCATTTCTTAGGGCTTGAGGTTTGTTCCACTCCAACGAGACTTCTCCTCTCTCAACGACAATATGTTTGCGACTTACTCTCTCGGTCTAGTATGACTGATTCTAAACCAGTCAAGACCCTTGTTGCCTCGTCGTCTTCTTTATCCAAGCATTCTGGGGAGCCATTGGATGATACTACTCTTTATCGCAGTATTGTTGGGGGTTTGCAATATCTGACGCTCACACGTCCGGATATTACCTTCGCTGTCAACAAGGCGTGTCAATTTATGCACCAACCTACTTCAGACCATTGGGCATTTGTCAAGCGCATTCTTCGGTATCTCAAACAGACTCTCTCCTTTGGGTTGAGGTTTCATCGCTCTTCTCCACTTACTCTTTCAGCCTTTTCTGATGTTGATTGAGCTGGTTATCCTGATGATCGCAAATCAACGGGTGGCTATGTTATTTTTCTCGGCAATAACTTAATTTCTTGGAGATCTAAGAAACAACACACTACTGCTCGTTCCAACACTGAAGCTGAATATCGTGCCATTGCTTCTGCATCTACTGAACTCATTTGGTTACTCTCACTACTTGGGGAATTGCGTGTTACCCTTCCTGGTTCTCCTACCCTTTGGTGTGATAATATTGGCGCTACTTATCTCACTGCCAATCCTGTCTTTCATGCCCGCACGAAACAAGTCGAAATTAACTTTCATTTTGTTAGTGATACGATTGCTCGTAAACAGTTGGTTGTTAAGATTATCTTCACCAAAGATCAGCTGGCTGATATTTTTACCAAGGGCCTGTCTTCGCCTCGTTTCATCTTCCTTCGTGACAAGCTCAACCTAACCGATGGAGTGTTGTGCTTGAGGGGAGCTATTAGTGATACCCGATAATATCGCCAGTCAATTACCAATAATATGGGATAAGATAATCCAGCAATATTTCCTTGTAGAGATATACTCCCTGTGTATTATATATATACATGTAAATACATGAATTATGTTAAGGGAAAATACTTCTATAGGCTCTACCTTGGCCTCTCGGTTTCCTTCTCTTTATCGCCTTTCTCTCAGGCCATTTGGCGTCATTGCTAATTTCTACAACTTCTATGGTGAGCATGTCATTTGGGATGTTCATCTTCTGTGTAATCTGTCTTCTGATGCCTCAATCTACTTTGAGCTCCTCCTTACATTCTCCTCATAGAATTCACTCTTCGGTCGAGGACAGTTTTCTCTGGTGGCCTAACAATGATGGAATCTTCTCGTGTTAAATCTTTCTTCAGCTTCTTGTTTCCGTCTGTTGCAACCTCTTCTGTGAACCCCAAGATTTGGTCCACCAAAGCTCCTCCTAGGATAATTGGTTTTTTGTGGACAGCCGGTTTGGGGAAAATTTTAACGCAAGATAACTTGCGTGATAGAGGAAAAACTATGGTGAGTGCTTGTCCTTTTTGTCTTCATGCCTCCGAGGAGTTGAATCATCTTCTTATTCACTGTTCTTTCTCTTCCGTTGTATGGAGTTCTGTTTTAGATCAGTTTGGTATGGCTTGGGTTATGCACTCTACTGTGGCCGAGTTATCGTTTGCATGGGATATTGTATTTGTTTCGCGTAAGTGCTCTTCCTTGTGGCAGTTATCTCTTTTTGCCACTATTTGAAGTCTGTGGTGGGAGCGTAACAACAGATTGTTCAAGGATACTGCCAGCTCCAGTGCGGCGGTTGCAAGACGTAGCCTTTCCATGTGTGCATCGTGGGCTGTTTGTCTTCCGGTTTTCAGAAACATCTCTATGTCTGGCATTTTGCGTGCTTGGAAAGATGTGGCTGAAATCTCTTAAGTTTCCCGCTTTCTTAGTTGTTGCCAGTCTTCTAGCCTTTACTGTGTTTTTTTCCTTTTCTTTTCTCTTTCTTATTGTTTCTACACCTCTGGTGCATTTATCTTTTAATATATGAACCATTTCAAAAAAAAACATTGGCAATCAACTACAAGTGGACCAGCTAGAAAAGGGGTAACTCACCTAGTTTAGTTTCTAATGTCTATGGTTATCAAATAGGCTCAGCCATTTCTGATTTGAGTTCATCAGTTCATCTATCTGTTCCTAGACAGCCTATTTGGCAAGGAAAATCCTTGGTGGAACCAGAATTCTTACCCACACGTATCTGGAATTCCACAGAATACTTATATAACATAGGAAGTCCAGGCAACGCTAGTCCAGAATTTCTTGGAATTCAGTAGAATTCTGTGGAATTCTATAATTGGGATAGCTTTAAATTCCATTGAATCTTGACACGGCTATGGAATTCCATGCTATCTAACATGAGCAAAAGGACAAAATTACCACCATGATAATCAAGGTGCAAGACGCACTCAATACACCTAGATGTCATAGAGCATACAATGTAAGGTGCATACTAAGGCGCGAGCCAAATTTTATTGTGCACACTTATTAAATAAAAAAGGCATAGGGCATATGTGCATATTCATTATTTATATCTTTATCGCATCGATATTACCATCATGCAATTTTATATGCCTAAAGACAAAAATGCACTGCCAAACATATTAATCAAGTATTTGTTATATATAGACAAGTACATTATATACTAATTAGAGTTTTTAATTAAGTGTTACTAGCTAAGTGTTCACATTGACTAAAACATCTAATTATCATTATCGTCATCATTGTTATTTTCTTAACAATATCATCATCATTATCATTATGAAAAAACCAAAAAGGGATCCTAAGATTCAATACCTCGCAGCAGCCTCTGAGATTCGGCGTGAATCAGATCAAGGTAACCCTGCCTTTCCTATAAAACAAAATGCAAAGCAAACAAGTGCAGAAAAAGATTAAATGCATCAAATAACGGAGCTTTAAAGCAATGGAAGTAGAAATGAAGGGACTGAACGAAATCTACCTTTTCCAGCTTTCTCTTGCCTCTGGCAGATTCTTCTCGTTTGCCGTCATTGCCAATGCTCGTATTTCTCTTTTTCTTCTTCTTCTTTTCCTTCTCTTCCGATCTTTTCGGAGAAAGCCGTTTGTTGCTGGACTTCTCCATCCTCAATCCGTCTACCGCTTTATCAAATTCAGTGCCCTCAGCATCTCGCCTTCCATCCAAATCGCCAGATTCAAAATCAGTTTCAATATCCAACGGATCTTGAGTTACCGAACGGTTCTGGTTGTCAAATAGGTCGTCCAATCCGTCGCCGGCTTTGTCTCGAACATCGATCCCGTCCGATTGATGTTGATGTAAACGGTTCTGGTAGTCAAATAGGTCGTCCAATCCGTCACCCGCTTTGTCTCGAACATCGATCCCGTCCGATTGATGTTGATGTAGCGGATGAATCTGATCCGTCGAAATTTCCACATCGAGGGATTTTGGAGGAGGCTCCATTCGATCGAGTCCGTCGGAGGAATCTGACGCGGCGGCCGCGATGAACAGGCTGGGATGGAGGTTATCATCGGACGAGGGGACGGAAGAAACGGAACGGGCTTTCTTCAACCGTCTGAGCTTGGGATAGGGCAGATCTTCGTCTTGGGGAGGGGAGAAGATCAGACTTTCTTCGTCACTCTCCATATTCTCCGATCTCGCTGAGTTAGGAATGGGGTTAGGGTTGAGAGAGAGAGAGAGATTGGGAAATGGAAGGGAGCGGGAGAGAAGATGGAGCGGGATGCGTTTGAACATTTACAAAGCCCGCGTTCGAGTGGGTTTAATAGTAGTGGTATTTTCAAATATGACTTCCTAGTTCCCACCGCTCATAAGAGGCGCGAAATTATAACACGATATAATTAGGTCGTAAATATTACAGTTATGAACTTTAAATTCATTTAATTTTTTTATTCATTTGTTTTAAATTTTAAACAAATAATTGATAGTTATATAATCTATGAGACTAATTTTTAGAAGTTTTTACATTAACAATCTCTTTTTTCTTAATTTCATACGACTCTTGTGTTATTATCAAATTTTGTATAGTAGTTAAGAGATGTTCATTTTTTCAAATCTTACCTAAGTTTGTCTCAAACCAACTTAAATTAATGGTTTTGGGCAAACATTTTTGTTTGACTGACCAAGTTCCGTCTTTCAAGTCTAATTAAAATTTTAATGTATAGATTGAAGTAACACTTGAAAAACAAAAAATATTTTAAAATTACATTTTAAAATCAATTTAACAATCAAATCACTATGTCTAATTTTTTTAATTACATTTGTCAACGTTAACTATTAAGATTAAGTGATTAAAGATTTATTTTCGTACTTGATGCATGGGAGCACCTACCAAGTACCAAATGCTAACACTCATAGCTTATGTGAATTTAATGACTCAATTTCAACAATATAATTAATAAGATATGAGTGGAATATACAAAAGTCTCTCTTCTGTTAAAAGGGTGAATTTATAAAAATATTTTGCTTTATGGAGGAAAGTATTAGACATAAAAAAATACAAATGGATAAAGGATGACGAAGATGTTTGTACGCTACAATGAATGAAACAATTAACCCATTATTAAAACAAGCATCAATAGATAACTATTTGTGAGAAATTTATTTGAAGATATTTGGTTGTATTAAGGGTCAAAATATCGGAAAGAGAAAAACATCACCCGATAACGATATTTGTACCCCTAGGTTGTATTAGTAAAAATATTAGATACAACTCTAGCACGTTGAGTTCAGAGATTACAGATCAAGAGGGTAATATATTAATAATTTTTATTAACTTAATATAATATAAAAAATAAAAAATATAATTTTATGAAAAATAAGTAATAAATAATATTTATTAATTAAAAATATTTTTACTCTGTAGGTATAAATAGGGATAAATGGAGATAAAGAGGGGTAAAAAAAGAATAAAGAGGGGAAGGGTTTTGTGAAAACCCCCATGTTCTAAGAAGTTTTTAAAAAAAGAGTGAAAGGGATAAAATTTTGAATTTTTACCCACCCCTCCATTACCACCCCCATCCGAACGCAGCCTAAAAGGAGAAGTTGACAATTGGAAACTTTGAAAAAATGTACGAGAGTGTCCTTGTTAAATTATAGTGTTTGATTGTATGACCTATGACAAGGTCATGTAGGAAAAACCTTATAAAACTCACTTTAGATAGATAAGATTATGACATGTGATGATGATGTTGATGAATGTGGATGTCCCTTATAATAAATTTAAATTACATTTATCTTAAAATTAGATCTAACATTCATTAACACATTTTTACTCGAATGAAGCATAAAAGAAAATTATTTATCTAATTATCTCGTGTTTTCATATACTTCAACGTAGATATAATATAGAATACACCAAGTGTATTATAAAAGTTTAACTATTGCATTTAAAAAAAATTCAATTAAATGAATTCGAGCTAAAAATAATTATAAGTCATTTAATCTTTGTGACCAAAACTATCATAGATTTTTTTTAAAGGACTTGGTGATTAAGCACTAAAATTAAAATCTTAATTTTTTTATTTTAAACTAAAACTTAATAAAATAAAAGTCATATTAAGTGAGATTTCAATCTCAATTGTTGTATTTTTAAAATAGCTCGGATGGTCACCTCCTGCTTAAGGAAGTGGGCGGTGCCAGATTTGAACTTCACAAACTAACTTTGGTGAAGTCTTAGAGAATAGAGGTACCACTCATGGGAATTTTAGTAGGACTGTATATAAGGTTTTCCACATGTAAATCTAAAAAAATAGAAAAGAATCGTGTGGATACATTGGAGGATCTCATGAAACAATCTCAACAACTTCAAACCAATAAGCCCACAAAATGGTTAACTCTTACTGATCAACCTGAATATGAGTTGAATGGATCACTGAATGCTTCAAACAATTACATTCACCAAATAGCCCACTCTAAAAATTAGAAATCAGAATGGAGTCATCAACTCGTATACTCAAACCCAGCCCACTCAATGGACTGCGCACGTCCACAAATAATAGGTCGCCCCAACCGTCCACCCAATCCCAGATAGACGCCTAATCCAAGCCCACCTGAGAAAACTACAAAATATTCAATTTAAGTTGACCTCGGCTAATGTTATAACCAATTTTTAGCCCAAACTATCATGACCAACATTAAATTTGGACTGGATCAGGCCTGGTATATGAAAATCCAAGTTTGAATCAAATGCCGAAATCAGACAAGCAAAATCCAATTATAAAAAAAAAAAACTATTTTTCTTCAATTAATATTATGTTTGGCTATGACAATAACGTAACAGAATCAGCTTCAGTTGGCAACATGGGCATGGCCCCCAGTTTGCCTAGACCTTGTGGGGCCCATGGCATGGGTCCCATATATGTGGATGGCTGTGTTTGAATTTTTTTTTTTTCAAGATCATGCATCATGTAAAAAATCAGATCCACTCGATAAAAAAAGTTATGATTTTTAAAATATCATTGGTCAAAATAAAGTAAGTTTGAGATAAACTTTTAATCCCTCTACTCTCTCGAGATCAAAATTAACAAGAATGGTTGAGACAACAAACATCCATCTTGTCGACACTTGTAAAACTGTTGAAGATCGTAAGCCTGAATTGGACCATTGGTAACGCCAATTTGATCTGCGACCTCAATTGAACAATCCAACCTCATATTCTTTTTCTTTTCTTTTTATTTAATTATATCTCATATTCAAGTTTTAGACAGAGATTTATATATTACTAGCAAATAAAAATATTCAAGCACACAAAATTTAAATTATTAAAAAAGAAAAGAGAAATAGGAAAACAAAGAATTGCTTTAAAAACGTAATGATGCATGTAGTTTATTGTGTCAATATTGCAAAATTCTTATATTTTGATGATGTTTGGAAAATATTTTAATACCTACATTTTATATTGTAACAAAAAGATTTGTATAAAAGTTGTGAGAAATTTCAAAATATTGCTAATAGTTGTGATAATTGATGCTTGATTTAAATAATCTTAGTTTTTTTTTTTTTTCTGTTTTTGTCTTGACATTCATCTTAGCTATTTTTTTTTTTCTCCACAGTATCACAAAATTTATGAATGGCATGAGTGCACGAGAAAGCGGTTAAAATAGTTGCAGAAACAGACAAAAAGAAAAAAACACGTAACATATGTCCCTCACTCCAGAAATCGCTAGAAAGTGCACAAATGGGAGGACTTGGACTATCATCTGTCACCCCATTGGGATTAAATCTCGGCCAAATGAGGAAAAAAAATATTAGCCAAATATTGACTAATTTCTTCTTTTTTATTTATAAAAGAAAATATCGGTCGTGGGTTCGGCCGAGATTTCGGCTGAGAGTTGTGTATATCGAACGAATATCGGTCTAGATATCGACCTATATTTTTATTTTTTAAAAAAACAGTTTTTTTTTAAATGAATTTTTCAAAAAAAAAGATGCTGAGATTTTCAAAAAAAAATTTGAAGAGAGAGAAAAAATCTCGGTCTCGGCGATCTTTGTACCCCAACTCCAACCCACACTTTTGCAGAAAATAAGCCCGCTGCTTCATGTAAAACTCATGTCTACACCATGTAGGTCCTATTTAAACTTCACACTGAAACTTATTTGAACCTGTAATTTCCCATTGTGGCTTGTGCAACTTGCTTGCTATATAGCCCAACATTACGTTTGTAGATTATCTTGTTTTCTTACCAGAAGAGCTTAATTTGGATGTACCAGGATTAACTGATTTCCCTATCAATGTGTACTTTTCCAGACTATTCCAGGTAAATGAGGCTGTTATAATTGATTGAATTGCTTAAACTATTTTCCGATTCTAAACTGTATTGCTTGTTTTGGAGATAAATTTTTAGCATAGCTTTTCAGCTGTTTCTCTTTATCAGTTAGTTATTCTAGTCGCCACATGCTTCACTCAAGAAGTTTTCCTCGAGTTATGTAAATCAATTCGTTATGGTGTTGACTGTAGTAAGTATCTGCCTCTTTTCTTCCTTTTTTAATCATAATATGTCTTTTTCATTAAAAAGAAAGAGTTCTTAGGTGTTTGTATCTATGTCACCATGTCTGCATTTTAAATGATCAGTCAATTGCATTCTTTATGTTTTTAAAGTGTCATTAGATAAATTTTACCATGTTCTTTTATATTTGTGAAGGCTTTATTTATATTAATAGATCGCAAAGTTTGTTTCTCTTCTTGCTTATGACCATGTCGCAGAAGTTTGAAAGTTGGTGTGTAGATTTTCAATTACCATTGGCACTTGGAAAAATTCTTACTCATATTTTTTCAAGTGCCAACAGTAACTGGAAATCTACTCACTAAATTTTGAACTCATGTTGCATGGTCATGGTCATAAGCAAGAAGAAACAATCTTTGCAGGTATTAATCCATGAATATATGTAAGTCCTGCACAACAATAAAATAATATGGTAAAATTTGATCCACACTTCAAAAATATAAAGAATGCATTTGAGGGACCATTCAAAACACAGACATAATCTTTCTTTTTAATGGAAAAGACATATGATTAAAAGAGGAAGAAAAGAGACGAATACTTATTGCAGTGAACACCACAATGAATTGATTTATAGAACTCAAGGAAAGCTTCCTGAGTGAGGCATGTAAAGAATAAAATAAATGAATAAGAGAAAACATCTAAAAAAGTCACTCCTACGTCCAAATAGTAATATTGTGCCAATGCACAAGTGACCATCAAATTATAATTTTGTCAAGTAAATTTAGTAACATATTTCCTTTGTAATTTAAAAAATCGATCGAAATTAATATCAACCTATAATACCCCAGCCCAATTTAGGGATCAATTATAATTAATTGTGATTAATAAAATAATTTTTAGTCGTTAATTATGAATTATTTTTCTCTAGTCATGAAGATTATCAAATATGTTTTCCAACAGATCTGAGTTTGACTCGATCCGAATCCGATAGCCCTTCTAATTAAGTTTCAAAGATATATGTATAAGTTATGAATATAATAATAATATTATTTTAGGCTTAAACCTTGGTTGCTATAGAAGCTCTTTCATTTGACTTAGTTTGAACTTTAAATTTTAGATTATGCATTTTTTTTAAATTTCGGACCTAATGACATGCCAATCTCGTTATAATTTCACTAATTTATTTTACCTCTAAGTTTTAAAGTGGTAAAACCCCAATTTGATAGGGTAGAGGAAGTCCTAAAAATATGCAGAGAGAGTCAGTACTCAATCTGTATTATAACTAATCTGCTTATTTCTTTACACTCTAAAACAGTGAGTTTTTTATATTTACTTTAAGCCATGAAATATGAGCCGTTGAATAATCTTTCACTTGAAAAATGTGATTTTTGACTTCAAAACACTTAGAAACTTTAGAATGTTTTCATCAGACAAATTTACTCTATCAAACTATAAGGTTGGATACTTTCAAAAAGAATCTTGAAGATTAAGAGATTTTATTAAAACAGTGATTTTTAGCAAAAACACTGGATTTTTGAGATAGATTTCACTCCAAATTTTAATACCATGCTTAGTTTTTAATATCTGACCTAGTGAACCAATTGTATCAGTATAGTGAGACCCTAAAATACTCAGATGAGAGAGAGGACATAGATGTAAATAGTAAAAAGAATAAACTAATATTATATTGATAAAAATCTTGATAATGTAGCAATCAACTTACCGTTGCAGGTTTCGGTTATCGCTGTGGGACGTGTGCGGTGGAAATTTCACCCGCATGGCTATAAATTGAGAAGGAAGGCAGGGAGGTAGGAAAAAAAAAAAAACTCAAAATTTTCCTGCCGTTTCTCTCTTTCTTCTTCTGTATCATTACCTCCTTCTTTCCATCATCTTCCTTCCAAAACATCATCAAAGAGCAATTGTGAGAGAAAGAAAGAAAAAGTTATGACTTTCTCTATCTTAGTCATTTCCTTTTTCTTTGTTTCTTCTTCGCTTTACTCTTCTTTAGTCCGACCAGTAGCAGAGACATCGGGTTTTCCCGCGTATCTCATCGGGTTTTCAAACTAAGTCTATTCTTAGCAGAAATTTGCACCCAAGGTATCAAAACGATCCTATTCTTATTTTTATTAACTCCAGAGCAAGTTAGGAGTGGAACGGCTTAATATTGGGGTTTAAAAATGAGATTTTTTGTAAATAAAGGGAAAAATAAATTTCCTCTTAAAATTTAAATTTTACCCTCAAGATTTGTATTATTTTACGTTGAAAATATAATTTTCGACCCTAAGTAAAATCGGGGAAAAGATTAACCCCAGCTGACTATTGTGTATTTATTTTTCCGCCTTATGTGTTTAGATCCTTTACTGTATCCTCTGGGCCAAATTCTCAATACGTCTCCATGATCCTTCTTACAGAAGACAATACGAGGATAGGACACTGAGTACTTTTATTTACTTTACTATCTCTGTACTCTTTGGGCATCTCACAATACGTCTCCATGGTCCTTCCTCCAGAAGACAATACGAGAGAAGGCACTGAGTACTTTACATTTTTCATTTGATTGTAATGTTTTGGATAGCCGACAACTAACTTTCTGACATGATTTAAAGGAATAGGAAGAGCCTAGGTGACTCATTACACATATCAATTTTTTTTTTTTTAAATAGCACGGGGTTTGGGAAAATATTATGTGTATATACTGATAAATAGAAAATTTATACATTTTACTATATCTTACAGATTTTCTGTGAAAAACTCAACCGGAGAAGGTGAGGAGACTCCAACCAACACTTGTGTTGTGTTATATGTTAAACCCACTAACACCAGACTGAAATGGGACCCATGGTCAATTAAAAATGGAAAAGGCTATATAGGTCCAGAATACGAGACATGTAAAGGATGTAAATGTTCCAACTGTTTACAACGTAGGCGTTAAAATGGTGTCGGGGAGTCGAGGACTTGTAGTCTCTAACGCAGTATGGACCCATGGAGTGTCTGGGAATTGTCGGGTAAAAACTGGGTGAATGCATTCGTGTTATTAAATCCAATTTTATATGTTGTGTGTGTTGCCCAGAAATTGACCCTAGAGGGGGGGTGAATTGGGTCAATGCAAACTTTTTGGGTTTTCTTTAATTTCACAATTTAAGAAAAATAAGATGCAAACCAGTAGTAAATAAATGCCAAAATATAAAAGAGGAGATGAGAAGAGATGGAGAGATTGAACCCGAGATTTTTACGAGGTTCGGCGTTCTTGCCTACGTCCTCGCCTCAAGTACACCACTTGAGGATTGAATGCACTAAACTTCTCCTTCAAGGGTGGAGAAGAAACCTATTACAATGCTTGAAGGTGAGGACACCCTTCTCCTTCACAAGGGTTACACCAACCCTTCTCAAACTTTATCTTTCAAGAAAATGTAGAAGGTTACAATGTAAGCTTAGGAGTAACTCTCAAATGTTTACAAATCTAGTTTTCTAAGAGTTGCTCAAAGAGTTGAACTGAAAATGACTCAAGGTAAGATTGCAAGTGATGGGTTTTGAGCTAGAGTATGCTTGAGATTTGATTTCAATTGATTTCTCTTAATTTCAAGTGATTCAACAACCAATTTACTCATTGAAGCTTCGTTTTTAATTTTGTCATATTTAGAACCGTTGCCAAGCATTAAATGAAGCAAGGAGCCGTTGGGGAGAGCATTTAATGTTCAAAAATTATTACCGTTTCGCGATTCAGTTGACTGAAGTGAGTATTCAGTCGACTGAAAGTGCCCCGAGTTACAAACAGTTTATCTGTGAATAATTCAGTCGGCTGAATCTGAGAATTCAGTCGACTGAAAACTGCAAGTTATGAACATTTTGATTTTCAGTCGGCTGAACCATAATTTCAGTCGACTGAAATTTCTGTTTATGAACAACTAGCATTTCAGTCGACTGAAACTTCAATTCAGTCGACTGAAAACACCCCAGTGAAAATACGGCATTTCAGTCGGCTGAAATATTGATTCAGTCGACTGAAATCTCGTCTCCCTATTGATCCATTGATTCAGTCGACTGAAACATCAAGTTCAGTCGACTGAAATGACCTTAAAGATGTTTTGTGTAGTTTTGGCTCCATTTTGGTCATTTCAAACACATAGTCTTGGGGACCTAAGCATAAGATAAATCTTGGTTTTCCTATGGTCCACTAGAGGGTGACTTGAGCCATGGTGTTCAACAATTGAGTAACTTTACATTTTATTCTTAACACTCATGACCAACAACTAAGGACACAAGTTTGATCTTCAATCTTCAATCTTCAA
Organism: Chimonanthus praecox; assembly: GCA_022113865.1. NCBI lineage: Eukaryota > Viridiplantae > Streptophyta > Magnoliopsida > Laurales > Calycanthaceae > Chimonanthus > Chimonanthus praecox. Next base: position 34,864,331 of record CM039086.1, read on the forward strand.
TACTTATATCATTTGCCATTTGAACTTCAGAGATTGATAAGTCATCCGATCTCTTGCATTGATCTTCAATGATCTTGCCCTTCTTTCTTCTTTGTAAATGTGATACCTGTCTCATTGAGTAACATCATTTGAAATATTAAATATCACACTTTAATGGTTTGTGGTCATCAAAATACCCATATATCCTTGGGTTGAAACCTTGGGGTTAACAATCTCCCCCTTTTTGATGATGACAAACCATTGCACACAAACCATAAATAAAGGATACACAATTTGTGATCCTCCCCCTTACTTCATGTATAGAAACAAATTTTCCATTTTCTTCAAGGTATGATAAGAATTCTCCCCCTTTCTTCATGGATGTATTTCTAAATAAAATAAATGCATCATATCCATCATACACAATCAATTCAACCATATTGAGATATGTAGATAAAAATCATAAAAGAAACAACATTTGCACAAGTAATATGAACCCATTAAATTTGATTAAGTCAAGGACTTTACACAGGTTAGAACTTAGTGGGTCATGTACAAAATTTCAAGTGCAATCTTTGATATTTCTCCCCCTATGGCATCGGCAAAAAGAGAAGAGGGCAAGTGTCACTCGAGGCCAAGACGGGCCATGAGACGGCTTAGCTGAAGGTGCACCCGATCAGTGTCATCGCGAGAGGCATCGAATCGATCTTTAACAAATTCACGAATACTCTCACATTGAGTGCGGAGAAGGTCGACATTTACCCCTATTTCTGCAACATCGATTCGGAGAGATTCAATAGCAGCAAAAACACGCTGAATGTCCTCATTGGAGCTAGAGGGACCACCAGAGGGAGGAGGAGAGGCAGGCATGCCGATATCCTGATCATGATAGGCTTGCTCCTCTGCGGCTTGCTCAGGAGGCTGAATTTTCTTCAACCTTGCAGGAGTGGGTTCCCAAGAATCGCCAACAAGCCTGTACCCCATATTCTTAAGGGTATGATCACAATAGGCATCATTGGCAGCACCAATGTCTTCTAAGTCTCGTGGGCAGCGGACATCGAAATGTTCAAATAGGAATGAAAGGAGTTTTCCATAGGGCAGAGTCTTCTTGCGCTTTTGGCAATCTCTCATGAAACATATGATGAGGTAGGGAAGATTTACTAAGTGATGTTGAATAAGGGCCCAAATGAGATAAACATCAAAATAGGTGACATGATTATAGGACCCAGACCGCGGAAGAATATTGTGACAAATAATATGATGAATCAGCCGGGCTTCTAATGAGAGTTGGGATGCAATCGGCTGAAAGGGTTCAACAATATCATTTCGTTCACAAATCAATTTTAGGGCCTCTACAGCATCGAAACCATCAATCCAAGTATTAGTTTTATACATTGTAGGACCATCGGAGGGGGCTTGAATAATGGTTCCTAAATCCTCTCGGTTAAAAGAAAAGGGAGTGCCACTCACGGAGGATTCAACACGAGGATTCAAGGGATTTGCTTTTAGAGAAAAATTTGCATAAAATTGTTTGACGAGTGTAGGATAGGAGGGACGAACAATTTCGATAAACGGGGTCCATCCTTGATAGTCAAAATGTGCTCTAAATGGAAATTGATTTGCAAATTGATCAAAGAAAGAGAGAGAGACGATTTTACCGAAAACCACTTTGCGAAACATGAAATGAAGAGTGTAAGCACTTTCCGCATCTTGTGAGACGAAGTGAAGACGAGTGTCACTCATTCTTTTCGACCGTCGTTCGGTCTCAGCCAGTTGACCTTGATCGCGAGACTGTCGTTTGGGGACCATAGCGGAGATCGAGGGAGGAAGGAGTGGACACGAAGAGAAGGGGAAGAAGAGAGCCGAACAAGGGAAAAGAAATGAAAAACGGATGGAAGAAAAAATTTGGGGAAGGAGGGAACAAGGACGGAAAGAGGTAGGGAAGAAGAGAGAGATCGAGCGAAAGAGGGAAGAGGGAAGGGGATTAGGTCGTAAGAGGAAGAGGGAAAAGGATTTTACGAAAAAGAGGGAAAAACGAGGGTTAAAAAAAACTTAATCGCGCGTTTCAGTCGACTGAAACGTATGTTCAGTCGGCTGAAAAAGGTCTCCGAGGCAGACAGTCAATCAGAGAGAAAATCAGTCGGCTGAAAATGAGTTTCAGTCGGCTGAAAATGAGTTTCAATCGGCTAAAAAAAATGCCTGCGCGATTCAGTCGGCTGAAAAATATTTTTAGGCGGCTGAAAATGGTAATCTCTGGGTTCAGTCGGCTGAAAATTAGGTTCAGTCGACTGAAATAGGGCGCCGAGAACAGACAATAAACAGAGACAAAATTAGTCGACTGAAAATTTGTTTTAGTCGGCTGAAAAATGAGTAGCCGAATGGTTCAGTCGGCTGAAAGTTATTTTCAGTCGGCTGAAAAATAAGAAGAAACAATAGCCAATGCATAGGAATATTTCAGTCGACTGAAATATGAGTATCAGTCGACTGAACGTGACAACCCCCCCCCCTTTTTTTTTTTTTTTTAATTCAACACACATCCCTACTGAGGTACATTCCCAAATCTTTTATGATTGTACAAAATCGATCTTCAGGAAGAGGTTTTGTAAAAATATCGGCCAATTGATGGTCCGTGCTTACAAATTCTAATTGAACATCACCTCTTTGCACATGGTCTCTAATGAAATGGTGTCTAATTTCAATGTGCTTAGTTCTAGAGTGTTGTATGGGATTTTTGACAAATTTATAGCACTTGTATTGTCACACCTAATTGGAATGCGATCATAATTAAGTCCAAAATCTTCCAATTGTTGTTTCATGTACAACACTTGAGCACAACAACTCCCGGCAGCTACGTATTCTGCTTCAGCTGTGGATAAGGCCACTGAATTTTACTTTTTACTGAACCAAGATACGAGGGAGAGTCCAAGGAAGTGACAAGTCCCACTCGTGCTTTTTCTATCAATTTTACAACCGGCAAAGTCCGCATCCGAATAACTTACTAATTCGAGTGAAGTGTGTTTAGGATACCATAAGCCCAAATCAATAGTGCCAATCAAATATCGGAAAATACGTTTTACGGCAACAAGATGTGATTCCTTGGGGCATGATTGAAAACGTGCACACAAGCATACACTAAACATTATATCCGGTCTACTAGCGGTTAAGTACAACAAACTTCCTATCATGCCTCTATAGAGTTTTATATCAACGGGTTTGCCACAATCATCCTTGTCAAGCTTGGTAGATGGGCTCATAAGAGTCCCAATTGATTTAGCTTCATTCATTCCAAATTTCTTGAGAAGGTCTTTGACATATTTTGATTGATTTATAAATATTCCTTCACAAGATTGCTTGATTTGTAAACCTAGGAAGAAGGTTAGTTCACCCATCATACTCATCTCGAATTCATCATGCATGATTTTCGCAAATTCTTTACAAAGTTGTTCATTTGTAGATCCAAAAATAATGTCATCTACATATATTTGTATAATGAGCATGTCATTGTCTAGAGATTTAATAAATAAAGTAGTGTCAATTTTTCCTCTTGTAAAGCCATTTTTAATAAGAAAATTACTAAGCCTATCATACCATGCTCTAGGTGCTTGCTTTAAATCATACAATGCTTTTGTCAATTTGTAAGCATGATTAGGAAATTCATGATTTTCAAATCCGGGTGGTTGTTTTACATAAACTTCTTCGGAGATGAAACCATTTAGAAAGGCACTTTTCACATCCATTTGAAATAATTTGAAATTTTTGAAACAAGCATATGCAAGCATTCTTATGGCTTCTAACCTAGCAACCGGGGCAAAGGTTTCCTCATAATCTATCCCTTCTTCTTGGTTGTAACCTTGGGCTACTAATCTAGCTTTGTTTCTAACAATATTTCCTTCCTCATCCTTTTTATTTCTAAAAACCCACTTTGTGCCAATTATTGAGTGATCCTTAGGCATAGGCACAAGCTCCCATACTTTGTTTCTTTCAAATTGATTTAGTTCTTCTTGCATGGCAATTATCCAAAACTCATCTAATTCGGCTTCTTGAATGTTCTTTGGTTCGATTTGAGAGACAAAAGCCATGTTGTTACAAGCGCTTCTAAGTTTAGATCTAGTGGCTATTCCTTGAGATGGTTCACCAATAATTTGATCTTTTGGGTGATCTCTTACAAAACTCCAAGCCTTAGGAAGATCATTGTTTGGTTTGACGTCTTCACTATCTTCTCTTCCACTACTATTTGAAGCATTTAATTCATTGTTAGAATTGTCTTGGATATCAAGTTGATTCATCTCTTTTTCCAAAATTACAACCTCATCATCAAGATCCTTTTTTATTTCAAAAGGGTTGGCTTCATCAAAGACCACATGAATCGATTCCTCCACAATTGATGTTCTCTTGTTATACACTCTATATGCTTTGCTAATGGGAGAATAGCCAACAAAAATTCCTTCATCTGATTTTGGATTGAATTTTCCTAATTGATCTTTGGTGTTTAGTATAAAGCACTTGCATCCAAAAACTCTAAAGTATCCAATGTTTGGTTTTCTACCATTCCATATTTCATAAGGGGTCTTATCCAATCCTTTTCTAATTGTTACCCTATTTATAACATGGCAACCCGTGCTTACGGCTTCGGCCCAAAAGTATGTTGGTAACTTATGTTCATTGAGCATGGTTCTAGCTATTTCTTGAAGTGTTCTATTCTTTCTTTCAACTACTCCGTTTTGTTGAGGATTTCTAGGAGCAGAGAAATTGTGACCAAAACCATTTTCATCACAAAGTATTTCCATTTCATGATTTTCGAATTCTCTACCCCTATCACTTCTAATGTTGTTGATTGCTATCCTTTTTCATTTTAGACTCTTCTACAAAATTTTGCAAAAGCTTTAGGTGCATCATTTTTGTGAGCTAGATATAACACCCAAGAGAAGCGAGAATAATCATCAACAATCACAAATGCATATGACTTACCACCCATACTTTGAACTTTGCTAGGACCAAACAAATCTAAATGCAATAGTTGAAGAGGCCTAGAGGTAGATATATGCTTTTTGCTTTTAAAAGAACTTTTGATTTGTTTTCCAAATTGGCATGCATCACAAATTCTATCCTTGGCAAATTTGGCCTTAGGCAAGCCATCAACTAATTCAAATTTGGATAGATTTGAAATAAGTTCCATGTGAGCATGTCCTAGTCTTCTATGCCATAACCAACTATTTTCATTTATGACAGCAAGACATTTAACATTTTGGTTAAGCATTTTATCAAAGTCAATGGTGTAAACATTTTCATCTCTATATGCTATGAACATTTCTTTATCATTGCTAGCATTTCTAATAGAACATTTGTTTGATTCAAATACTACCTTATTGCCTTTATCACAAAGTTGACTTACACTAAGTAAATCATGTTTCAACCCATCTACCAATAGTACATCTTCAATGGAAAGTAAAGGATCATTACCAATTTTACCTTTACCGATGATCTTGCCCTTGGAGTTGTCACCAAAGGTAACAAATCCACCATCTTTGAGAGAGAGAGAGATGAATTTTGATTTGTCTCCCGTCATGTGTCTTGAGCATCCACTATCAAGAAACCACTTGTCTTTTCTTGGCGTTGATTTCATGCATATCTACAAAACACATTTAAGTAATTCTTCTTGGTCCCCATGTAGAGTTGGGTCCATTTGGATTAGATTATAAGGCAATGTTCCTTTTTGGAACCCAAATCATTTTTGCTAGCCCTTTTGCTTTCCTAATTGAGCAAGAATAAGAAATATGTCCATTCTTTCCACAAAAGTTGCAAGTAATGTGTGGAGAGGTAGAAGATGAAGTTTTGACAAAGAAGTTTTTGTAAAATGATTTCTTTGCTTTGGGATTATATCCTAATCCTTCTTTGTTAAAAACACATCTTTGATTTCCCAATAACATATCCAAATTTTTCTTTCCCATGGTAAATTTCTCAAGAGAGTTAAGTTCAATTTTTCTTCCAAGACAATATTTTCCTTCTTGTATGGATATGGAAATTTAGGTAGTCTTGAAATTTATCAATCTTCTCTTTCAATTCTTTTTCAAGTTTTTCATGGGCAAGAACCTTTTTGTTAAGCTCTCCATTTTCAAGTTTCAACTTTTCAAGTTCTTTTGAAAGTGAGGAGTTATCTCTTCTAAGAGTGACATTTTCTTTTCCTTGTTTTTTAAGATCCTTGTACATTTCCTTTAGTGAGTCAACTAGTTCTTCTACACTAGGTGCATCATTTTCTAAAGAGTCAAGTGTAGGATTTACCTCATCTTCGTTTGCCATGAAACAAATATTTGCCGTGTGGTTTTTGGAAGATTCACCATCCGATTCGCTATCGGACTCCAACCATGCGGCTTTGAATGCTTTCTTTTTAAGCTTCTTGTCATCTTTCTTCAATAGCGGACATTCGGCTTTGATGTGTCCCATTTTGCCACAATTAAAACAAGTGAGGGGCTCTTTCTTGCTTGAATCTCCCTTATAGCCATCCTTTTTGAATGGCTTCTTTCGAAATTGATTGCTTCTTCTCAAGAGACTCTTGAATTTACGGGTGATCAAGACCAAGTCTTCATTTTCATCCTCACTATCTTCTTCTTCTTCTTGATCAACATATGTCTCCTTTGGTGAGGCTTTAAATGCAAGAGACTTCTTTTCTTTGGCAATTTCCTTCCGACCATTCATGGAAATCTCATGGGTCATGAGAGATCCCAAGAGTTCATCAAGTCCCAATATGGAGATATCTTTTGCTTTATTATCGCCGTTGACTTCGACTCCCAAGAATCTGGCAATGACCTAAGAATTTTGCTTACATTATCTTCATTAGAATAAGTCTTTCCAAGGGCATTAAGTTCATTTATAATCTTTGTGAATCTAGTAAACATGGAAGAAATGGATTCATTTGGCTCCATATTGAATAGTTCATATGAGTGTACAAGCCTATGAATTTTTGATTTCTTCACTTGATTAGTGCCTTCATAAGTCACTAGAAGCTTATCCCAAATTTCCTTGGCCGATTTGCAAGATGAAACTCTATTAAATTCATTTCGGTCAAGAGCACAATAGAATGTTCATGGCTTGAGAATTATACTGATTAAGCCTATGATCATTCTCATCCCAAAGCTCTCTAGGTTTAGGAGCAAGGTCAATTAGTCCTTTTGGAACAAAGGGCCCAATTCAATAGCTTCCCATATGTGATGGTCCATTGATTGTAAGAAAATTTGCATCCTAGTTTTCCAGAAATTGTAGTCACTTCCATTGAACAATGGAGGTCTATTAATTGAACATCCTTCTCCATAAGAAGATCCCCCAAAGTTTGCCATTCGATCGATTTCTCAAACGGTTAAGTAATTCAGAGAATCTGTGCTCTGATACCAATTGTTGCCCAGAAATTAACCCTAGAGGGGGGTGAATTGGGTCAATGCAAACTTTTTGGGTTTTCTTTAATTTCACAATTTAAGAAAAATAAGATGCAAACCAGTAGTAAATAAATGCCAAAATATAAAAGAGGAGATGAGAAGAGATGGAGAGATTGAACCCGAGATTTTTACGAGGTTCGGCGTTCTTGCCTACGTCCTCGCCTCAAGTACACCACTTGAGGATTGAATGCACTAAACTTCTCCTTCAAGGGTGGAGAAGAAACCTATTACAATGCTTGAAGGTGAGGACACCCTTCTCCTTCACAAGGGTTACACCAACCCTTCTCAAACTTTATCTTTCAAGAAAATGTAGAAGGTTACAATGTAAGCTTAGGAGTAACTCTCAAATGTTTACAAATCTAGTTTTCTAAGAGTTGCTCAAAGAGTTGAACTGAAAATGGCTCAAGGTAAGATTGCAAGTGATGGGTTTTGAGCTAGAGTATGCTTGAGATTTGATTTCAATTGATTTCTCTTAATTTCAAGTGATTCAACAACCAATTTACTCATTGAAGCTTCGTTTTATAATTTTGTCATATTTAGAACCGTTGCCAAGCATTAAATGAAGCAAGGAGCCGTTGGGGAGAGCATTTAATGTTCAAAAATTATTACCGTTTCGCGATTCAGTCGACTGAAGTGAGTATTCAGTCGACTGAAAGTGCCCCGAGTTACAAACAGTTTATCTGTGAATAATTCAGTCGGCTGAATCTGAGAATTCAGTCGACTGAAAACTGCAAGTTATGAACATTTTGATTTTCAGTCGGCTGAACCATAATTTCAGTCGACTGAAATTTCTGTTTATGAACAACTAGCATTTCAGTCGACTGAAACTTCAATTCAGTCGACTGAAAACACTCCCCAGTGAAAATACGGCATTTCAGTCGGCTGAAATATTGATTCAGTCGACTGAAATCTCGTCTCCCTATTGATCCATTGATTCAGTCGACTGAAACATCAAGTTTAGTCGACTGAAATGACCTTAAAGATGTTTTGTGTAGTTTTGGCTCCATTTTGGTCATTTCAAACACATAGTCTTGGGGACCTAAGCATAAGATAAATCTTGGTTTTCCTATGGTCCACTAGAGGGTGACTTGAGCCATGGTGTTCAACAATTGAGTAACTTTACATTTTATTCTTAACACTCATGACCAACAACTAAGGACACAAGTTTGATCTTCAATCTTCAATCTTCAATACTTATATCATTTGCCATTTGAACTTCAGAGATTGATAAGTCATCCGATCTCTTGCATTGATCTTCAATGATCTTGCCCTTCTTTCTTCTTTGTAAATGTGATACCTGTCTCATTGAGTAACATCATTTGAAATATTAAATATCACACTTTAATGGTTTGTGGTCATCAAAATACCCATATATCCTTGGGTTGAAACCTTGGGGTTAACAGTGTGATATTGATTATTTTATTGATCTCTTGTATTGGTATTGGATACACCAAATGATAAGGCTGAAATATGGTGGTTCTCTCAGAATAAGTCCCTGTGTAAGGAGGACACTGGAAATCATGCATTATCACGCATTTGACATTTGCATGTGATAATTATATTCATAAGTTAAATATGTGGAAGATAATAACTTTGTAAAGTTTGATACTTGTCGTTTGGCTATAATTGCTGAGATTAGCCGAAAACTATTTGCGAACCATTGGGTTGGACCTGTTAATAGGCTGTGGTCGACTGCCATTAACCGTTGGTGTTGGATAGGCTAGTGGATCGGGTCGTGGAGACCTTATGCACTTGAAAGTTGCTATATTAATTCCGTGGAGGAATTAATATTAGTTCTGGTTGGAACTTCAAATGGGGGTTGACCCCGACGTTGTAACATGGCTGGGAACCGATCCCAGTGTTAACAATATAATCTGAATAAGAACCTTAGAAGATGATCTTAAGGTGAAAATGGGATATGCTAATAACCTGCATTTCTATGTCATGCATTGGTTATGCATTGTTGCATTACAATCATTGAATTTTATGGCGAGTTCTCCCTATTGGGCTATTGCTCACGTCCCTTACAATGCAAGATATGAACCAGAGGAGAGATTGGAGGGACCAGTGGTGCCTCGTTAAAAGTTGAAACTTAGAAGTTCTTAAGGTTTTCCGCATGTATAAACCATTTGCCTGCTTGGATATGTTTGTGTGTTTTTATTTAAATATGCTTTATGTAGCATAAGAAACTCATGTCTGTAAGTTTTAATGTCGAATACATTATATCCGCTATGTTTTCGTTCGTAACACTGATGAGATAAATGAAAATATTCGTTGTGTGATATGGGTTTGTATATGGGACATATGGTATATGTTTGAGTCCATGTGTAAAGAGCACGTGTGACATTTTTTATGCTTGGGCCAGCCCAGTTATGACGTTGGGTGATTAGAGTTTATGGCAAAAAAAAAAAAATTAGTCGCGCTCCGAGCCAACATTTGGGTTCGGGGTGTGACACAACCTCAAAGCAAGGCACAGTAAAAAAAAATTAGAAAATAGTTATTTTTTTATTCAAATAAAAACATATCATAATTATTTAGTTCCTTCTAACTAGTCTTGAACTGCATTTTAGTTTATTTAAATAATATGTAATTTGATACAAATTTATTTTAATTTATAATTAAATCAAATCTAATTTGATATATAATTATCATCAAAGTCAAGATCCTTATCTATTTAAAGTCAAATTTTAAATTTATTTTATTAATTTAACTATATCAATCACTCTGGGCTACGTTTGGATAAGAGATAAGGGGGGTAATGAGGGGGTGACTCCCATTATTCCTTTTTGATAACTAAGGAAGATGAGTACAAAATCAGCATTTTACCCTTCTCCCTCAGGTTTTAGAAACCCTTTTCAAGAAAAGGATTTTCATATTATCAAACTCCTCCAAAATTTACCCTCTATCCAAAAACAGCCCATATTATATTATAGGTCATATTTTTGCTCACTAATTTTGAGAGTCTATCCTAAAACTCTTTGTTCCTCGAATTATGAATTAGCCCTTTAATACTGATTAATTTAATTGCAAATTAGATAAGTGTGGGAGAGACTTCCACCCTATTTTGTTCCTTGATTACTCTTGATTCTATGGTCCCGTGGACAATTGAGGCTGCATTTGGATGGGAGGTAAGAAGGGGTAACCCTCCATTACCCCTTGCTACCCTCATTTGGTAACATGACGATGAGGGTAAAAATTTGAAAATTTACCCCTCATCCTATTTTTTAATATTCCTTCGGAGTGTGGGGTATTCACAGTACCCTACCCCTTGCATTCCTCTCTTTATCAATTATATATTATAAATTTTAAAATTTTCAAAAAAATATATTATATAATTAAAAAAATAATATATTTCAAGTAATTAGCAATTTAATCTTGTTTGAAATTTATTTTAAAAATGTGTCAACATTTTCAACATGATGTATTTGGATGAGGAGTAAATTTTATGGGGGTTATCCTTGAGTAGGGGTAACTGTAAGTAGGGATAAATTGATATATTAATAATTTTATGAGAATTAATATTTTTATTAAATCTATCTAATATAAATAATAAAAATAAATTTTATTAAACATAATTGTCAAAATAACTTATTTTTAAGGGGTGATTCTGTCGAAATTTCGATAAGGTCCCGAAACTCCGAAAAAATTTGAGGTTCATCGCAATCTCTTTTGGAGTAATTAGCAATTTATTCTCTTGAAAGTTTATTTGAAAAATGTGTCAACATTTTCAACATGAAGCATTTCAATGAGGGGTAAATTTTACCGGGGTTACCCTTCAGTAGGGGTAACTGTAAGTAGGGATAATTTGACATCATACTTTTATAAGAATTAACAATTTTTATTAAATTTATATAATATATAAAATAAAACTAAAATTTTATGAACATAATTGTCAAAATATCCTATTTTTAAAGAGTAATTCTGTCCAAATTTCGAGAAGTGTAGAAACTCTGAAAGTATATGAGGTTCATCGTAATCTTTTTTGGGATAATTAGAAATTTATTTCATTAAATGTTTATTTTAAAAAAAAATTGGATTAGGGGTAAATTTTGTAGGGTTACCTAGGGTTACTCTTGAGTAGGGGTAATTGTAAGCAGGAGTAACCTGACATATTAACAATTTTATAAGAATTATTTTTTTTATTAAATTCATATATCATAAAAAATAAAAAATATTATTTTTTATGAAGAGATGTTGATATTTTTTATTCATTTATTGGGATTTAAAGTAATAATATCAAAAAAATTCTTTATTTATTTTTTTAATGTTAGAATGCAAGTGCTCATTTTAAATTATAATTATGAAAAATAATTTATAAAAAATAGATAATAATATTATAAATAATATTATTAGAATTTATATTAATATAAATATATTAATATATTTGGTAACTACAAGCAAGGGTAACCTGATATATTTAATATTTTTGAATTTTTTTATTAAACATAATTATTCAATAATACTAACGAAGTAAATTCTAATAATATTATCTACTTTTTATAAATTAATATTCACAATTATAATTTAAAATGAATACTTGCATTCTAACATTAAAAAAATAAATAAAGAATTTTTTTAATATTATTATTTGAAATCCCAATAAATGAATAAAAAATATCAACATATCTTTTCATAAAAAATATTTTTTTTATTTTTTATATTTTATGAATTTAATAAAAATATTAATTATTATAAAATTGTTAATATGTTAGGTTTTCCATACTTACAATTACCCCTACCCAAGGGTAACCCTGAGTAACTCCTGCAAAATTTATCCCTCATCCAAATGCATCACGTTGAAAATATTGACAAATTTTTAAAATAAACATCAACAAAATAAGTTGTTAATTACTCCAAAAGAGACTACGGTGAACCTCAAACTCTTTCAGAGTTTCCAGACCTTTTCGAAATTTGGACAGAATCAGTCCTTAAAAATAGGAAATTTTGACAATTATGTTTTATAAAATTTTATTTTTTTTTATATTATGAATTTAAGAAAAAATATTAATTCTTATAAAATTGTTATGTCAGATTACCCTTGCTTACAGTTATCCCTACTTAAGGGTAACCCCCATAAAATTTACCCCTCATCCAAATGCATCATGTTGAAAATGTTAACACATTTTTCAAATAAACTTCCAAGAGAATAACTTTTTAATTATTCCGAAAGAGATTATGATGAACCTCAAACTCTTTTGGAGTTTCGAGATCTTATCGAAATTTCGACAGAATCTCCATTTAAAAATATGATATTTTGACAATTATGTTTAATAAAATTTTATTTTTATTATTTATATTAGACGTATTTAATAAAAAAAATAATTATCATAAAATTGTTAATATGTCAATTTACCCGTACTTACAGTTACCCCTATTCAAAGGTAAGCCCTATAAAATTTACCCCTCATCCAAATGCATCATGTTGAAATGTTGAAACATTTTTAGAATTAATTTCAAACAAAATTAAATTACTAATCACTTGAAATATATTATTTTTTAATTATATAATATATATATTTTTTAAAAATTTAAATTTTATAATATATAATTGATAAAGAGAGGAAGGCAAAGGGTATTGAGAGGTAGGGTATTGTGAATACCCCAACCTCAAAAGGGGTATTCAAAAATGGGATGAGAGGGGTAAATATTGAAATTTTTACACTCACTCTCTTGTTACGAACGAGGGTAGCGAGGGATAATGGGGGTTACCCCTCTTACCCCCATCGGTCACCCCCTGTTACCCTCGTTTGGTAACAAGGGGGTGAGGGTAAAAATTTCTAATCACCATTTTGAATACCCTCATGGGGCTTGGGGCATTTAAGAGTGAATACCCCAAACCCATTTTGTTGTTTCATGAGATTTTTTTTTTACATTTTTTTTAATTTATTTTTGTAAGTACTTGGCTTTTATTTATTTTTAAAAGCACTCTATTATTTCCATTTGATAAATTTCATATCACCAAACAACAAATTATATTTTTTTATGAAGAGATATTTAGAATTTTTTATTCATTTATTTAAATTTAAAATAATAATAGTGGTTTCAAATAATTAGCAATTTATTTTTTATATTATATAGATTTTCAACATGATGCATTTGGATTGTAAATTTTTACAGGGTTACCACAAGTTACCCTTGAGTAGGGGTAACCTGGCATATTAACAATTTTATAATAATTAATAATTTTATTTAATCCATATAATATAAAAATAAAATTTCTACAACATTTTCAACGTGATACATTTGGATGAGGGGTAAATTTTTACAGGGGTTACCTTTGAGTAGGGGTAAACTGACATATTAACAATTTTATGAGAATTAATAATTTTATTAAATCTATATAATATAAAAATAAAATTTCTTCAACTTTTCAACGTGATGCATTTGGATGAGGGGTAAATTTTTATAAGGGTTACCCTTGAGTAGGTGTAATTGTAAGTAAGGGTAAACTAATATATTAACAATTTTATGAGAATTAATAATTTTATTAAATCTATATAATATAAAAATAAAATTTCTGCAACATTTTCAACGAGATGCATTTGGGTGTGGGGTAAATTTTTATAGGAGTTACCCTTGAGTAGGGGCAATTGTAAGTAGGGGCAAACTGACATATTAATAATTTTATTAAATATATATAATATAAAAATAAAGTTTCTGCAATATTTTCAATGTGATGCATTTGGGTGGGGTAAATTTTTACAGGGGTTACCCTTGAGAAGGGGTAATTGTAAGTAGGGATAAACTGACATATTAACAATTTTATGAGAATTAAGAATTTTATTAAATCTATATAATATAAAAATAAAATTTCTGTAACATTTTCGACGTGATGCATTTTAGTGAGGAGTAAATTTTTACAGGGGTTACCCTTGATTAGGGGTAATTGTACGTAGGGGTAAACTGACATATTAACAATTTTATGAGAATTAATAATTTTATTAAAACTATATAATATAAAAATAAAATTTCTTTAACATTTTCAAAGTGATGCATTTGAGTAAGGGATAAATTTTTATAAGGGATTACCTTTGAATAGGGGTAAACTGACATATTAACAATTTTATGAGAATTAATATTTTTATTAAATTCATATAATATAAAAAATAATAATTATAATTTTTATGAAGAGATGTGTTAATATTTTTTATTTATTTATTGAGATTTAAAATAGTAATATAAAAAAAATATTTATTTATTTTTTTAATATTACAATCCAAGTGTTCATTTTAAATAATAATTAGGAAAAATAATTTATAAAAATTAGATAATATTATTATAAGTTATATTATTAGAATTTATTTCATGAATATTATTTAATAATTATATTTTATAAAAAAAATTATTAATATATCAGATTACCTTATTTGTAGTTAGCAAATAAGATTTTTTACCTTTAAGATAATGTTTTACTTTACCACTATAATTACCAAATAAGATAAGAATAATCTCAATTCAAAGATCACCCCAAGTTAAAGATGGCTCCTATTTTAGAGTAACTCTATAAAAATTATCTCCTATCGAAATACAGCCTAAATTTCTCTTTTTCTCTCTCTAACCATGCTTCCATTCTTTCGTGCCATGCCGCGATGCATTATATTATAGAGGTATCGTTCACCATCCCACATGGGCAGTTGCTGACACGTGGAAATCGATCCTGCAATATACTGATGCCACGTGGCTGTGCAGCAGTGAGTGTACACGTGGCAGAAGAACCATTTGGAGAGGGAAGGAGTGAGGTTGAGTTTTTTATTTGGCGTCGGGCGCCCCATTCTCCACAAAATCCACATACTAGTCCCCTCGTCTTTTCTCCTCCACCCACCAAACAAAGAGGAAAAGGGCCAACAGGTGGGCCACCTTTTCACCTACTGTCGTAGACAAAACGGGCTTTGCTGACCGCCATACTACTGTAATTGTAAAAGCAGAAATAAAACTGAAAAAAGACAAAGCAAAATACAGACGAGAGAATGATAGTATTAGACAGTGCAATGAAGGCCCTTTGGTTTTGGTAACAGGGAGAGATAGTTTAATGTAACGAATAAAAAAGTGAAACATATGCATATGTAAGTCATTTCCAGTTGAAATCTCAATGGATATCCTAAAATTTACATAGTCGAGATATCTCGGTCAATACTAAAGATAAAAATATTCAGTCGAGATTTTGGCCGAATATCGACTGATTTTTATTTTTTATTTAAAAAAACAAATATCAATGTGGGCCTGATCAATATGTCGACCGATATTTGTCCGATACAGCGAATATCGGTCTAGATATAGGCCAACATTTATATTTTTAATTTTTTTTTAAAATAGCCTTTTTATTTTTTAAAATAACTTTTTTCAAAAAAAAAACCCACGGAGGTTTTCAAAAAAAAAAAAAAGAGAAAAATCTGCCGCAGTTTCGGCCCGTTTCAAGTCTACCCGTCTTAGATAATTTTGGGCCGGGCCGTAGCCAGGGTCTGTATTAAAATCAGTTCTGTACTTCTGTAGTTGTTTAATGAAAAAGTGGAGAAACTCAAAAAAGTTAAAATTTGATCTTAGAAAGTTTGTTTCATTCAAAACGATCAGTATGTCTCTCTCCTTCTTTTTTTACATCTATTTTACTTACTCAATAAGACAACCATCTGCACATTAAATTTTTACAACATGATTGTACCCAAATCTTGATCAGAGTTACCAAATGAGACAAAGGATCATTATCTGATTAGATAATTTATTAAAGTTGTTTTGATCATATCTTTAATATTATTAAATATAAAAATAATTTAATATAATTAATTATAAAAAAATTAAAAAATTATTTAATTAATCAAATTAAGATGATTTCGATAAGTTAAATGCTAAAGAATTATTGTATAATTTATTTTTTTTGAATTTACGTGTGGGAAACTAGATACTAGCATAAAATCTCTATAAGTGAGCCCATTACCACTAGAGTACACTAAGATTAAACCATGGAAGCTTAAACACACAACTTCTCACTTCCTGAGGCAAAAAGTAAATAATTGAACTACACCCATGTAAGTAACTCCATGAGTACCCATTTGACATATTCTATATACTTAAGTAAGCATGATTATACAACAGAAATTAATGTATGAAACTACAAATAGTTATTATATATTCGAAAAATTGCAACATACAGTTTGAATAAAATTAAACTATTTTAAATATTATTCTCTATTAAATTATACTTATCATTAAGTGATATTTATTTTATGAATTTTCAAAATAAAATAGTTATCTAATATTTTTATTTTATTTAAAATAAATATTAAAGTAATTAATTTGAAGCAGTATGTTAATTTCTCCGATAATTTATTGAAATCATAATATATTATTATAAACTATACCCAAACTCATTGAGCTAAATCGATCAATATTAAAGTGATTAAATATTTTTAGTCTTGTATGGTGTTCATCGAGGAGAGAGAATTTGACTTGATTTAAATCTCCTAATATACTTAGAACTAAATGTAATTAGAGAAACTTTTGATAAAAGAATAGTAATAATAATAGTATTTATTTGCAGGATTGTTAGAATTCAAACGAGTCAGTGAAATGGCCGGAAAAGATGGGTACTGTGGCCGAAAGAAAGAAGACAGGAGAAGGATAGGTTAGATTTAAGTTGGCCCACTTGTCGGTCGTCAACCAACAACACGTCACGTCGCTGGGAGCCACGTCCGTGAGTATGGAACTCCTCAATTCTTAGTGGATGCCAGCGATATAGAAACTAAAAAGCAAAAGAAATAGAAAAATAAATATTTATCGGAGGCGGACGAAAATAAGTAAACAACGAGTTCGTAGGTCGGATAAGGCGGTTTGTGTGTTTACGAACCACGTGCCAGTCTACCAGAAACACGTACGAGACCGCAGTGGGCAATTTCCGGGATTTACACGTAACATCTGTGAGTTTTAATTCGAAGAATCGTTTTTGAATTCCCTAACATATGTGGGTCTTAAGTCTTAACTTTAATAAGGGTCTTATGGACCTTTTATATCTCTTATGTCCTATTTGATGGAAAGATATCTATTTTTGCTTTAAAATGAAGATTGAAAATTTGAATTTTAAATATATTAATTGTTTTTACTGAATCATCATATTACTTGAGTTTAAATTTTTCTATAAGAATAAAAATAGACAAAAAAAATTCAAATAAATAAATTAATTGATATTTATTGATCACTATTTTTTTCAAGACTAAGGTGATGTTCAAGTCTCTTAAAGAATACTTAATTAATTTTTAGAATATTTGCAAGTCTTCCTATTCATATACATTGAATAACATTATAAGAAATGGTACTGATCCTCCTACGGACATTTTGTATAATTCGACACGAATTTTACTGTATTGTCCATTTTGTTCTTTTATTGCCGTATGAAAGCATTAGAAAAAATTTAGTGATCCGGTCAATGAGTAGATCAGTGATCCGATTTGATGTTCTGTATGAAAAACAGTCACACTTAGATAAATTTCAGTGAGTCGGTCAGTGATCCATCGAGCTCTTTCACTGCCCTACGAAAGCATTAAAAAAAATTTAGTGGTCAGGTCAGTGATCCGATTTGCTGTTCTGTATGAAAAAACTGTAACGACCCATCCCACTACGGGCACGTTAACACTGATACAAACTCCTAAAAACAATCCAATACAATTTCGGATACTTTTTTTTTTTTAAATAAAAACTTAAATTTTCCAAAAAAAATTAACTAAATAAATAATTTAAAACTCATTAAAAATCAAACATCGAACATCGGGGAAGATAATATGTGATTTTCAAACTTTTTACATGATAAAATATTGAATGATTCAAAATTACCAAAGTGCCCTTCGAGTGTCTGAACTCAAAATTGGGCAAACTAGGACCCAACACGGGGCCTACACTTTCCCCACTGCTACCAAGACCCCAAAACTCCGAAATATCGGGCCGGCTCATTACAATACTACCCCCTTTAAGGAATTTCGTCCTCGAAATTCACCTTAGGCTCAAATCTCGAAAGAAAAATCCACGTAAAAATAGCTTCTGCACAGCTGAAACTCACTGCCAAACCAATCTTTCCACTATAAGATGATGCCACAACACGTGATCCACGGAAACAACCCTGCCACTAGTCACCATGAACAGTTGAACAACTTGATAATAGTATGCACCACTATCAAAACCAATGACTTCCATCTGACCAATTTCATCAACTCAAAAGTCCTTCTAACCATACATAGTTCCCACAGAATTGCATCAAGGTCTTCACCCAACCCGGGGGAATTCTACTCAGTCGGTCACAAGGCACCTCGCAAAAAACTACCAAAATGCCAATCTTTCGATGTTGTCGTACTCGAGCTCTATCAAGAACTAGCAACCCTCCTAACTCGTCTCATAACTCAAGTGCAAAACATAAGACATGTCCTCTGAAATCTGCACGGTCTGTCCTGACAAGCTGCCTATCCACAAATAGTCTATTGAGCTGAAACGCGGCTGAGCACACAACTCTCTCTCTAACACTATCTGATCTGATGTGTAGAACTTAAACCTCGACCTCACATTGTCGTCTCAACATCTCGCATAGACTAATCCTCGCTGGGTGAGTTTTGCCTATCTATCAACCACTAACCCATGATGAAAAAGAAGTCGAAGTGTCTCCACACGACACCGCTCAAGCTGAGCTACCACCAACCTGCTCTGGAGAGTCAAGTCGCCATCAGGTCTCACAGCCTAGATGTCTGGTCCACCACCACACACCTCAAAACCCCATAACCTGACACTCTCTCTGCATTTGAACACTAATTCTCCGGGGCTCAGTCACTCAACACTGGCTGAACCACCTCTTTGCATAGACTGGCTGCAATAGCCTCCGCACCTAATCAACAATCACTCCATGAATTTCATCCATCACATCCGCTTCATGCTCAATTCTTCCTGAACAACCAATTGCTCAAAACCACAGTGATGGGAGATACTCAAAATCTCTTTCAACAATGGATATCCCCAACCCGAGCACAACACCATCAACATCCATCCCGATCTATTAGTGAAAACTTATACTCATCAACATCAAGTTGTCTCGAATCAGAGCTACCACTTACCCATCATGTATCAGCACACAACCATTGTCATCCCCGGAAACATCATAATAAACTGCACACCTGCGGCCTTTTCTCTACCTCCAGTACGATCATTACTATAGTGGTCGTCTGCCTCCACTCAAGAAAACTGCATCACTGCCATTGTCACGCCCCGACCCGAAGGGTGGGCCCGGAACGCGATTGATTATTTTTTTTTTTAAGATAAACTAACACAAGCACTTTAACTGGGCCGGATCAACAGTTAGGCCCAAAGGTCACACATGATCCCAACATGTGGACCCAAACACATACAATAGTCTACCCCACAAAATAGATATAAATAACAATATCAACACATAACATGATCATGTAAAAATCCAACCATTGATTATTATAAAACTTTGTCTCAAGGCCACTACAGAGGCAACACAGTTTAATACATCACATTTAAACAAATTAAGTACCACACCCGATACTTAATAAAAGCCAATGGTTCCAAGAACCAACAAGTAAAGATAAGGGTATTCTCCTCTGAGGGAATCCCGAAACACCGCCTCAGCTTATCCACTCTAAGCTTGAAAAAGAGGGTTCTCCTCCTCGGGTTCATCTCCTGAAAGGTGAGTGGGGTGAGCTAATTAGCCCAGTGAAGGAAATATAACAATGCAGTTTAAGTAAAATAACAGGTCAGTAACAGTTCAATAATATCACATGCTTGATAACAAATAAACATAATATCATGTAAAGCATCATCATCATTCCCATATTTTGTCAATTACTGCTATCATCCAACGTAACGCCTGCCGACTATACTGAGACCTGTATTAAGTCCCAACACGGTCAAAATACATCCTTACAAGTACATCGTCAGCTCTGACTTAGCCGATACTAACATCCTCAAGCCAGCAACTGAAGACACTCATGATCCACCCATGGTCCAGTAGACATAAACCATCTCCCATATGGCCGATATTGGTTCAATAGCCCAGGTACGTAGAAGCAGTCTTACATATTCATATGATTAATATCATAATATCACAATCATCATCAGCATTCTTACCATAGTGCATCATGTCTAGGCACATGAGTGGGTTCATCAAATCTGAAAACCACCCATTGCCCAAGACTCATCTCATAATAAAACCTTTTTACATATTCTGCAGAGTTAAATTCCCTCACCGTGATTGTGTGGTTATGCGGTTTCTGTTCAAACAAACAGACAAGTGCACAATTAATATACAGATCAAATACATACACACAAGTAATATTTTGAAATCATACTTGTTTTTCCCAAAAATATCCAAGGTATATGGAATTGAGTTTCCTACTTGGTTTCTAACCTTTTTAAATTATCATAATCCACAAGATAATAATATAATAGAAAGGGGCTTAGTCCAAAACTCATATTGTCTTCTAGGCAATGACCAGATTGACTTATTGAGTTAGGTCTAGATCCTCGGGTCACTTCTCGGTTGTCTTCTGGATAGGACCAGATCTGACATTTTGAATTAGGCCTCGAGGTCACTCAGTGCCCGACTATATAGCGTCGGCCTGGAAGTGAGATCACTCAGTGCCCGACCAATAGGGTCGGCCTGGAAGTGAATACAATAGTATTTACACTATAGTAATAAGAGAAAAAGGGTTAGTACATTTTTAATTAACAAGGGGTATTAATCATCATCAAATCACATCAATGCATCAAACAAGAACAATCAAACAATATTTTAACACTTAAAAACTAGGTCCCTCGGAACATGCCTCGGAACCAGGTATAGTGGCTTCGGATCATCCGAACCACACCTAATCTAGTCACTGACCTCGGAACATGGGTCTGACTTCATATCGTCCGAAGATCGGGTCTCGGATCATCCGTAGTCCATCCGAACCAAAAAGAAATTCGAAAACAAGTCTCGGTGGGTCTGGTCCTCCGAACATCCGAAGTTAGGGTTCGGAACGTCCGAGTGGGTTCGGTACTTCCGAGCTCGGCTCGGTTCATCCGAAGGGGTCTGGCTTGCCTCGGGCGTAACTGGGCTTCGAGTGAAGCTCGGAACGTCCAAGGGTTAGCTCTCGGACCTTCCAAAGATCGGCTGTCGGACAGTGGAATACGAATCCGGAAAAAGAAGGTTTCCCGGACTCGGTTTTCACATCCAGCCGGTCTGATGGACTCCTCTGGGAGTCCTCTTTCCATAGGGAGAGGTTTGGAGCTCAGAGGCTCACTAGGCCAACAGATTTTAACCTCAAATCCTCACGGGTATATGAAACCCACGATTTTTTCTTAAACTTCAAACTGGTTTTTCTCACTAAAAATAGGGCCAAAATTAGATTTTCTGGATTCAAAACTGATTGAAATTGAAAGGGGAATGCAATGGATACCTTCACTGAGGTTCCTGGGCTGAGAAATCCAGATTTGAAAGGTCTTCCTTCTAAGGCTCACGGCTGGTAAAACAAAGAGACAAAGGCACGGGTCGGCCGAGTCTGGCTGGTTCCATAGGGGGCTGAGACTCAGGGAGAAGAGGAGAGTCTGCTGGGAGTTCAAACAACTGAACTGAGGTCCATTATATAGAGAAATGGCCGGAAGAAAGGGTCGGTTGGCCACTGCATGCGGCTGCATGCAGCGGCAGCTGACGTTCCAAACAGTAAGGATATTGTTTGGTTCGGTTGCAGATCAGCCCTCCTATATTTTCTAATTTGCAAATAAGTCCTTTGTTTGATAAAATCTGATTTTTAATCTAAAACCATGATTTTAAGAACTCGAAATCATAATCCAACCTTACAGATAGGTTGGGTTTTGGAAACCTTGACCACCATAAATTTTTTGGAATTTATCTCTTACTACAAATCATTGATTTAAATAAAAACTATAATTTAACCTTATTTCCTTAATTAAACGAATGTTAAAATAAATAATTTACAAATCTCATTTTGGGGTACCAAAGAATAACTAGACCATTCTTAAAATGGTCTAACACAAAATACTAGTTTTGGATTTTATCTCATTTTCAAAATCACTTAAAATAATTATTTCTCCCTTTTGGGGTTTTGACGGGCGCATTTTAAATACTATTTTCTGAAAATAAATTCATTTAAAATCAGAAATACAAATCCTTTGTTAAGGAGAATATTATCAACCAATAATAATCACATATCGACATATTTTATAAAATAACAACTAAAAGCGAAAAATTACCAAAATGCCTCTCCAGCTGGACGAGCTGGATCACTGAGCTCACGAGCTCGGATTGGGCCACACTTGGGCTTTCCCCAAAGCCCTAACTGGAATATTCGAGATTACCGGTTGAACAAGATTTATTAAGCTAAAACACGCCTAATCTGGGTCAGGATATTAAAGCCATTGTACCAATAACTGATCGTTCTCTCTGACCAATCTAACTGCAAACACAGTCACCTGGAGTAATCTGAATAAACTGCTAGACGCGATCTTTGCTTCATTCTGACAAACCTGTCGAAACTGCATTGCCAGGCAGCTACATTTATGGGGTCAAAACTCGCATCCGACAAAACACATCCTCAAGAAACAATAGAGATTCTCTCAGCCGTCTGAACAAGTCGTCAATCTCCAATAGAAGAACCTCATCCTACTCTTTAATTTTGTTCAGTCGTCGACCATTGGTACAAAATCTCATCAAGTCATCCTTCTTCTAGACTAACAAAGTCGGTGTGTCCCTTGGTGAAATACCTAGGCAAAAAGGTCTCACCGACTTTAGCCCACAAGTCTAGTATCTATGTCCAACACCCTTGTCGGTATCATCCCAACGCCTGGCATCCCAGTGCCCTCTCAACTCAAACTGAGTGACAAGCCACACGATGATCAGATCCCTCAATACCCTGGCTGATGGTAAATCACTGCCTCTAAATAGAACTCCAGCGATGGTTAAGAGATTTGTCTCTAGCTATAATACACTACATGTAATCCTGCACAATATTCACCAATCACTCCAACGGAGACGTGACAAATAAGGCGTCTCCACCACATATACTCCCAAACTCAAACCACAACGATGCTCAAAGTCATCGAGCGAGTCACGTATCTGAATCAGGTCAAGTCTCAGAACCAAAAACCAAGGGGCACTATCACATCACTTGCATCAGTAGGATATATCAACCCATATGGGGTGCTGCTGCCACACTCAGATTACTGCACTGAAGTCGTACGTTGGTCAAATACTCTTACTTCCCGCTAGCAAGATACTTCGGGTCTTCAGCATATACACATTGACAGCGGAGATAAACAATCTGCTCACCAACATTTGGTTCTCCAAAGTCTCTATCACGGGTCGAGGAATCCCTAAGGTCTTCGGGTTACCATTCTCGATACGGGTTCCCCTACTCTAACAAGTACTCATTCTCACCATGAGTCAATCCGCAAAACGAAAGTCTGACCAAGCTCAAGGGCAACTCTATCAGGCTTACCACAACAACTTAGGGAAGTCCAAGCACCACCAAGGAGCTAGGTTCCATCTACCCCATCACACAGGGGATGAACCTAATCTCTAATCATTATCTCACACATCTCTAACCATGCACAGTCTAAGAATTGAACCGTGCTCTGATACCAACTGTAACGACCCATCCCACTACGGGCACGTTAAAACTGATACAAACTCCTAAAAATAATCCAATACAATTTCGGATACTTTTTTTTTTAAATAAAAACTTAAATTTTCCAAAAAAAATGACTAAATAAATAATTTAAAACGCATTAAAAATCAAACATCGAACATCGGGAAAGATAATGTGTAATTTTCAAACTTTTTACATGATAAAATATTGAATGATTCAAAGTTACCAAAATGCCCTTCGAGTGTCTGAACTCAAAATCAGACAAACCATGACCCAACACGGGGCCTACACTTTCCCTACTGCTACCAAGACCCAAAACTCTAAAATATCGGGTCGGATCATTACAAAAACAGTCACACTTAGATAAAATTCAGTGAGTCGGTTAGTGATCAATCGAGCCGGTTAATGAACTGATTTATACTATAGTGAAAGAGTTAGTGATCTGATGAGTTGATTCGAAAGACAAAATAGATAATATAGTAAAAATTATATCGAAGTATATAAAATACCTGTAGAATAATCTAAGAAATGGTACTTTTGTGTTGACTATTAACCACTGTTTTAATGACCACTTTTATAATTTTGATTAAAAATCTGTGAGAGTCACTTCACATAGGATCCGGAGTCGCATGACCAGAACCATCACACCTACATTCTTTTGTCTGCATGTTCCGAATTCTTCAATTTCTGCTCGGGCCTCTCGTGATCCAATTAAGTGAACAAACACTCACACAGATGAACCATATATTCAGTGAGTGGAGTGAAAAATTCAAAATTAAAAAAGAAAAAGAGGGGCCTAGCTTAGCTAGTACCTACATTGACAGGGATAAATCGTTAGTACCGAGTACCGACTACCGAGGCATTTAATCTGGCTTGATGACACTCGTGATTCCAGAATCCAGACCCACCATCGTTATTCACTGTTTGTGGATAGTGTCGACTCCGGGCTGTGGGCATTCCGGAGGGATCCACTCAGTGTCGAAGGTTAAAAAAGATCGTGTAAAGAAAAAAAAAGACTAATAATTGATCACCAAGGTTTATTTAGATTATTAGGATCAGGATCCTAGTAATGTTCTTCCTACTTCAGACAACGAATGTAATATGGATAAATAAAAATCAAATGCATGTGTCATTTCATAAAATTTGATTTTATCCGTTATTAAAATCATGAATTACAATTGAGAAGAATTTTTAAAAAAAAAACCAATACACCCTATGAGCATGAGAAAAACACCACATTTATAAACTTCACAAAACCTCAGTATGAACCTGAAACTTTCTCCAAGTAAAGCCCTCCTTCTAGTCTCACATTTCTTATGCAAAATGATGGGCGACATTATTAAAAAGACTAAACAATCTCATACTCCAACCAATATGGTATTGTACTATTGTCTACTTTGGACTCATATACACTTCTTCACGATTTTGAATTAAGATGTACGTTTATACACACATCTCAAAAGGTCTCGTGTTAGTTGAAGGAAGGATATTATATTTATCTAGGATCTAGGAGAACCTCCCATGTGATGTGAGACAATATTTATCAGCGCCTCATTGTCGATTTTATCTCTCTTCATTCACGTCCAGTGGAATTATCCTCCTCTTTCCACAAGGGATTTTTCCTCTCTATCATACACGACACTTGAAATTTCCCTCCTCCTGTACTAGGTGCAAGCTGGCACAATTACAAATAACTTCATTGGAGGAAAACTAAATTTTGTTGTTAGATGTCAAACTGTTGTTAGAGAGAGCATAAAAATGCTTAAATCTGTTAAAGATGAATCAAAGAGCTTATGAGGACAGGTATTGTACTTATAATAACTTTGACTATTTGACAATATAAATTTTCAGTAGAAATTTGACATCTCAACTCAATCTATGAAATATTTGAATTTGTTATAATATTTGTTGTATTATCAAAACAACTTCCTATTATAAAATCTTGAACCAGTTTTTTTTTTTTTTGAAAGGTCTCGAAGTGTAACTAACCTCTTTAATGATTTTTATCAAACTTTTTACCAAACTGTAATCAATTTCTCTCATTTAAGATATTAATAGGAACATCCTTTTTTTGGTTTTTTTTATATTCTTTATCAAATATTCAAATGAAAAAGTGCCTCTAACTAATTTTTAATTGAAGAAGTAAAAAAAATAATTATGATTTTTACAGGAACATTTACAACATTTGCATAAACAAGGAAACTTTGTCCCCTCTTATTTTCATATTACATATAATTTCTGTCACCACCACTAAATTTTTATTTTAATCCAATAATATTTTTAATACTAATTTTCTCAATTCAATTACACCTTTAAGATCTTCACCTGCTAACATTCTCAGGAGTACAAAAGTTGTAAGTCCAAGATAAATTCAATATTTTCACTTAAATATTTGTGACAAATGAAACATCTCTCATGCTCATACCTTATTTTTGAAAAAAACTTTTATAATCTTAAAACTCATTTGCTAACCGCCATTATTTTTAAGGTCATAACTATTTTAATCAATTGATTGGTATGTGACAAAAAAATAATACTTTCTCTGTTCCAATTTAGTTGTTTTATATGAATTTTGAAATTGTTCCAAAATAGTTGTCTCATTTATATTGAAGTAACACAAAGTGTCTTAAAAATGGATGAGATCTTATACAGTGTTAGCCTTATATAGAGAGATTATTAAAAAATACAAATATTTCAAATGAGGCAACTAGAATAGAATGGCACAGAGGGAGTATGTAAAGAGTATAATTAAAAAATATTTTGGTCAAATCTCAATGGAACAAATAGTTAGGATCTTCCAGAAATAATGGATTTGATTTGGATTACTATTATTTTTTAATGAGATAAATTATTTTATTACAATCAATTGCTAATATTTTAATTTTATTTTTTCATATTTTTAATTTATGGTAGGACAAAACTAATACTCTTCACTTTTTGTACAGCAAAGACCCACTTCAATAACGATTTGCCATTTTTGACAATATTAGAGACTTTAAACTCTAATACAATGATAAGTATAAAGAAAAAGAAAATCTATGTTAACTGGAAAAGGCCATACATTTTACAACAAAAAAGAGCTACCTCTATTTATTATATTATACAACAGAAATTACAAACAATGAATTAAGGTTCGAGAAAAAAAAAAATCTCCCAAAATGGGATTAGACAAATACCACCTCTTCTTTTTCTCATATGACCCAAGACTTTTACAAAATTGCCCCAAAAAAAAAGAAAAAGAAAAATGTCAATACAAAGGGCTGCGAAGGGGGAGTCCCTTTCGCTTGGATGGACGGCGAGGGTCATTACTTGAAAAGACTGTGATTTTGGAGGTCCGTTTCTTTCTCGTTACGTTTTCCGTTGTGGCCGTGCACCAAAGTGTCCTGCGCAGCACTCCATCACTGTTGTTGCTCGATCCAGAAGAGGTACGGAGAGAGATCGCACCGTCCAATATAGAGCTCGGTGTCATCTGACCGTCCGGCAGCTCCTCTTCCTCCTCCATCTGTAGTGACAGGTACTCACATTCGTACGTGTACCTGGAAATACATCCCTCGTACCGTACTAGATACTCCACCTGCAGACAAAACAAATTACAAATTTTATGGTATTAAGTGAAATCACATTTCTAAGGAATTGTGAAAGTGCTACTGCTGCATATTACCTTGCAAGCTAGAGAGCAGAAATGGTAGAGGCGTTGGAGGCTCCTGTGGCAGGTGTAACAGAGGTTTGCAGAGCCTTTAAAGGGGTGGGATTGGGGCCTCTGATTCAAGAAGATCACTTTGGCACTGTTGGTGATATACGACTGCAAATTGACCAATGAATTACTTTGGAGAATTTCAAGAAAATTGCAAATTTGAGATTATTATAAATGAATAAAAAATCAAATTTAAGTATGCAAAAGTAAATATATTAAAAATAGAAGATTCTCGTAGAGGCGAAGAAAGGGAGGGGAACCCATCAGGATTTCTGGAAACTGAATATAGAGATTGTTAAGACAAGCTGCAAAATGGGAAGAAAGTAGAGACTAGAAAGGACAACAAAGAGGCAAGCAGAAATTTGAGAGAGAAGAAAGAGTAAAAGTTCATAATTTGAAACAAGCAAGTTTTCTCACAAAAGCAAATCAGTTCAATGGCAAAGCGCCAAAAGGAAGAATTCCAAGAACAATTACATTGGACAAGAAAGAACCCAAATTGGAGAATCATTGAATTTCCGAGGAATACATGTCAAAATAAAAAAAAAAACTTCTCTGTCACTGCCATACCTGAACGTAACTACAATCGAACAGTTTGTCCATGTCGTCGAGTCTGATAACGTCGTGGTAGACATACCTCCGAACCTAGAGAGACCAAAACAGAGAAAATAGAAAGAAGAAGGAGAAACGTAAGACAGTCCAGTCAAATAATTGAAAAAATAAAATAAAGAGAGAATAAAGGGTTTTTATAATGATTAGTGGGAAGGAAGGGGGGACCTGCAGAAGGCAATGAGAATGGTGGAGGGAGAGGCATTGGGGGCAGATGCTGGTGCAGCAATCCAAGCAGAAGATGTTTCTCTCGCATTTTTTAGAAGATTGGTGAAGGCGGCATGTAGTGAAGAATTTCTCAGACGTGAGAGAGAACAGCCATGAAGGGCTCTGCTTCTGCTGCTGCTGCTGAAGTTGCTGTTGCTGTTGCTGTTGCTGTTGCCGTTGTTTCATGGCTGACTGCAAGTGATAGAGAGAGAGAGAGGGAGAGTGGGAGATGTGAAATGTGTGATGTTGGAAGGGGAGAGTGAGGAGGGAGAAGCAGAGAGAGAGAGAGAGAGAGAGAGAGAGAGGGGTAGGAATAAATATAAATTACAAGATGAGATGCTCTGTTCTGCTTTGCTCTACTGTTGGTCTGAGACTCGTGTGAACAGCGTACGTGTGTGCATACAACACTTCTAAAGTACCTCAGATTCGCCGCATTTCCATTTGCTTTTTGCTTTCACTCCAAATCTTCAATTAATCAATAAATTAAAAATCTACTCCGCGGTGGTGGGCTGCTCTGCTCTCACTTTGTTTAATGCTCGCTCGCCGTCACTTGACCAGGGTCAAAATATCGATAGATATTGTGCATATCCACCGATATAATTCAGATTTTTAACTACCGAATTATATCGGTCGATACGTATAGTATCGGCCGTACAAAAAAATTTATATTGATATAATCGAATTATCGGTCATTATATAGGCCGAATTTTAAAAATTTAGTTTTTTTTTTTAAAAGCTCCTTTTTTTTTAAATAGTGGACAAAAATAGAAAGAGAAAAAAGAAAATATGGGGAAAAGATTGAAGAAAAAAATCGCATACCTTTCACAGCTTCTTTTCTCTTCTTTCTCTTCTACGTTGATGGGAAAAATACAGAGAGTGGCGGCGGCTGCTAGGGTTTAATAGAGAGAGTGAAAGAGAATAAGGGTATTAAAACATGAGCATTAGGGTTTTTAAGTGAAAACCCATTCGACAAAAAGTAGAGCTGCATAAAGAACTCACTACTCTGATATTTTATCAAAAGTTATTTTTCAAATTGTGTAATTGATAATATTCTCCTTTAAAATTTTAAAATTATTTTTTAATCACGGTGTATTTCCAAAATTTCTCAAATTAAATATCTAAACTAATTACGATAACCTGATAAAAATACTTTAAGACTTAAAAGGTCTTTTGACACTCCTAAATATTTAAAATACAGTATTTTACAAATAAGGGTATCCCTAGGGTATGCCGAAAACACATTTAGGAGTGTTAAAAGACCTTTAAGTTTTAAAGTATATTTATCAGGTTATCGTAATTAGTCCGGATATTCAATTTGAGAAGTTTTGAAAATACACGATGCTTAAAAAATAATGTGCATAGTGTATTAAATAATAAAATCTACTTTAAAACTTTAAAGTTATTTTTTAAGCACTGTGTATTTTCAAAATTTCTCAAATTGAATATCCGGACTAATTACGATAACCTAATAAAAATACTTTAAGACTTTAAGGTCTTTTGACTTTCCTAAATGTGTTTTCGGCACACCCTAGGGATACCCTTATTTGTAAAATACTGTGTTTTCGGCACACCCTAGGGATACCCTAACTTAAAATAATATTCATTGACTACGAAAATAAATTATGAAATTATTTTTACAAATTTTCCTCATTTATATCCTTTTCCTTTTAATTTTCACAATTTTATTAATTATATAATTTCCCGTTATCGTAACTTCAAAAATATATTAGAATATGTAAATGTCCGATATTTTATGAAAAAATTACATATTCAATAAGTCCATAATTATCTGCATTTACTGTAATTTTTTTTATTTTTTTTTTTAAAAAAATGGGTAGGAGAGAGAAAAAATTTGGCCGATATATCGGCCGATATGAAAAATCGGCCAGGATCTCGGCCCGACCGACTTTTCTACCCCTGCACTTGACTAAATGTTTAACAAGACCTCTGCGGAGTACGGAGGATAAGATGATAATTTTATTTAGAAAAACTATGGATATTGTATTGTGAATTGAGTCTTGCCCTGGAGTCAAAATCTCGGCGTATTCCGTGGATATCAGTCGAGATATATCGAAATTTTATCAGAGATAAAAAAGTTTTGCCGAATATCAGTTGATTTTTATTTTTTATTTAAAAAAAATAAATATCGGTTTGAGCCTAGTCGATATATATCAGATGAATATCGGTCGATATTTATATTTTTTAATTTTTTTAGCTATTTTTTTAAATATTTAAAAAAACATAAAAAAAATCAAAAAAAATGAGCAGAGAGAAAAATCTGCCGAATTTTCGACCTCTGGTATTGGCTACTAATACTTGGGGCTATTTGGACGTTTCTGGAAGTAGGATGTAATTAAGACGTAATATCTCTAATGCAAGAGTACAATAAATTTGAATTAAGACAGTTTTGAATTAAATTAGAATTTCAATTGTCAAAACTAATTATGAATTTTTTACTAACTTTAATCTAGATTCATTGTTGATGTTTTTGATATTTTTGAATGTGCATGAATAAGACAAACTTCTATTTCAATACATGAAACTTATTCAAATTTTAAAGATCATCAGAAAATTGAGATAAATACCTTAATATGGGCTTTTTACTAGTTTGCAGATGATTAAATTTCTAATTTAAGAAGGATTCGTCATTGATCATTAAAGATCTTTTCTGAAAAACTTTGCCAACCTTGAATAATTAAAAGGGCAATTACAGCAACCGAACATGATAATAGGGCCGGCCCTGGCTATAGGTGAAGTAGGTGGTCGCCTAGAGCCCCCAAATAAATAGAGCCTCCAAGTCCATAAGCTCCTTTACTATATCTTAAATAGTTAATAATGTATAATTAAAATACAAGTTCATTCATGTCCAGTCGGTTAGAGTTGTCCTTCTTTAAGTTAAGCCCAGGATCAAATCTTTGAATTAATACTACTTGAAATCATTTGACTATTTGATAATTTTTCTACTCTATTTAAAGCGTAAGTTTTTAAAAAAATTAAAATAATGATAGTAACAATCATAATAATAATTATTATAATCTTTATTTTATTGAGTTTAATAATAATAACAATAATAAAATAATTTAAATAATAAAGAATCTTTTAAAATATATCTTTCATCTAAATAAAGAGAAAGAGAAATCTATATTGAGTTGATAATTTTGAATTAAATATAATTTAAAACTTTTAAAATTTAAAGAGATTAAAAAACATAGCTTTATTCATTTGATCAATGTAGATTTTATTAGAAGTAATATATAAGTATAAATCATTATAATTAAGATAATTTTTAATTTTTTAAAAAATACAGAAAAATTGAAAAATTAAAATAATAATAATATCTTCGTTTCAAATGAGAATTTGCATTAGTGTCACACTCAAATATGATAAAAGATGCAGTACCAAAAGAATGAATTACCAAATTATATAAAAAAAATGAATTGTTGTTTTCCAAATGCATAGATTGCTTATACAATAATGTTGATTATACCAGTTATAGTTATCTATGCAGAAATAAGTTTTTCGAAGTTAAAACTGATAAAATCTTATCTTCGGTTTACAATGTCAAAAGAAAAATTGAATAGATTAGCTATCTTATCTATTGAAAAATAAATGTTAAAAAAAACTTGAATATAGTAATTTAATTAGTAATTTTTCATCTCAAAATAAAAATAAATTTTAAATAATACTTTGTTATAAATTTGATTATGATATTTTATTTAGTTTCACACATTGTAAAAAAAAATTGTATGATTTTATTTTTTGTGAGTATATAAAAGGTCCATCTTAAAAACTTACCTAGGGACGTTGAAATCTCAGAGCCGACGATAAAAAGTAAATCTTTCAAGAGACGAATGAAATTTTAAGAGCATTATGCTAGAAAATTCACATAGAGGTCACTTAGATCTTTTTAAGAAATTCCTTGCTTAATTTTCAGTTGTATCATTTGTTGTATTATTTTGTTTCAATCTTTTTTTTTTCTTAATTATTGCTTTCTAAGTCAAATTCAGAAATGATGTATTGTTGGAAACTTAGAATTAGATATCGAATATAATTGATCATCTTGTTTTTGGTATTTTGTGTGAGTGGTTTTTTTATTAATTTCTTTCATCTATATAAATAATTTTAAAGATAGGTCTCACAATCATCTTGTAAACATGTCGGCTAATTATTTGTGTTTTTTCATTCAATTTTAAAGAAATTCTAATTCGAGCTTGACGTTAAATTTCTAACAATTTTTTATTTATAAATTTCTTACGGTGGATGATGAACAATTACATGCTTTCCAAGAAATAGGGCTGCAACTCGGGTCGGATGGGTCGGGCTTTTTAAAACCCAACCCTACATGACTCGAATTCACAACATGAACTCTAGAACCCGACCGACTCGAATTCTAACCCAAATCAACTTCAATTCTGACCCGACCACATTCTGAACCCATTTTAACTTAATTTTAACTGAGTTGGGTTGGGTTGGGTCGGATTAATTTGTAAAATCTTCAACGCGGCCTAACTCAAATTTCATGTGGATTTTTATCTTTTCAACCCGACCCGACCCGTTGGCTCTATATTCTTGACTCAACACGCATGATTTCTCAGATCGGGTCATACAAGTCGGGCCAAAATCCAACCCGAGTTGCAGCCCTATGCATTAAGAAATAAGATTGGAGTAGGAGTTTCCCTAGTCCCTACAACCCCTATTCCAAAAGCTTCCTTCTCCTCAGTACAATAATTACCTATCATGTGTGTTTTTTTGTGACTACACTAACGTCCTCAAATCAATGGCCCATGCGTTCATTAAACAACACCAAATTCCAAATTTAAAATTATTAGTTTGATGGTTTTCTCGTACGTATCTATATAAACTTACAAACCATATAAACTTACAAACCATTTCAGATGCTCAGATGCCTTATTTTTCGAATTTATATTGGTTTATCTGAATATTAATTATCGTTTTCATTTATATTCTAGTATTGTCATTAGCTGAGAATATTTTCAAAAAAAAGGTATGAGCTATGAAGTATGAATTATGAATTACTGGAGATAAAAGAAGAAGATGTGCGTGTAAAGTGTAAAGGGAAAATCTGAGTATTCAAAAGGATGCCAAATTTGATAATAAATTAAAGCTAAACGGAAGAAAGGGTAAAGTGTTTGGTTGACCATTTTTATTTGGAATGGGGCCTACAGAATCAATGGCAAATCCCTATAACCCGGACCCTATTAGATCCTCATTCATTTTTGCCAAGAAAAGAGGTGATAGATGATGAACTCATCCCCCGTCCTTCCCAGGGATGTGTAAGGAATTGAGAAGTGGGGTAGGAAAAGTGCGTACCCTGCGTGATACTTTAAAAGTTTCGAACATTTTTTTTATGTCAGCAATCTTCACACGGATATTTTGTATATATATACATGAGTTTTATTTTAATGTCCAATTTGTCTTTTGCCTGCTGTATCGAAGAAAAAATAATGCTAAAATTCATGAACAGTGCAATTCGGCTCATTGGAATTACAAGTCAGCTAGCCAAAATTCATGAACAGTGCAATTCGATTATCTGAAATTTCAAATCAGCTCATCAAAATTCATGAACAGTGCAATTCAACTCTCCAAAATTTTAAATCGACTCGTCGAAATTCACATGAACAGTAAAAATCAGCCTATTGGTAAAATCGAGAATATACTAAAATCCGTGTAGCTAACACAAAATACCCGTGGGAGGATCGGTGACCTTCTTTTACTGTATATATAAGAAGATTATTCCCTTTTACAGTGAAAAAAGAAAAACAAAAACTTGGCCTAATTGTTTATGGAAAAACTCTAAATGAATAAACATATGTTGAATTAAAAGAGTTAATCTAAATTCAAGATTATCCGATCTAGTTTGTGGAGGAAATGCCACTCACATCACGTTACATTAGTGTTTTAAAGTTGTATTGTAAAGAAAAATGTGGGAAAACAGCAATAAACAGAGGACTGTGGATTGGAGAGGATGATCGGAGAAGTCGGCAGAGGCACCGTTGAGCAGTCAGAGTGGTGGAGCCCTTGAAAGAGAAGAAAAAGAAAACAAGGGTGGTGTTGAATGTGGACATGAGCAGGCGAGCAGGTGTGGGGCCGATCAATGCCACTCGGCTCACCACACCACTTGATCATGACTCAGTCCATC
This sequence comes from Chimonanthus praecox, assembly GCA_022113865.1. Classification (NCBI taxonomy): domain Eukaryota; kingdom Viridiplantae; phylum Streptophyta; class Magnoliopsida; order Laurales; family Calycanthaceae; genus Chimonanthus; species Chimonanthus praecox. The sequence goes on from CM039086.1 coordinate 34,899,041, forward strand.
GCCCATTAAAGCTGGCCAGTATCTGTAGTCGTACTACTGCTACTGCCCAATAGCCACCCGCTCTCCCCCTCTCCATCGTAACTAAAGACATAAACTCTGTTAGATCATGACATATTCATTCAAAAAACTAATAGATTAGTTTAGATGCAATCACAAATTTTTTTTTTTTTTAAATTTATGTGTGAGAAACTGTTGAATACTCGGTGTAAAACTCTCAGAGTGAATCTACTATATTTAGAACACATTAAGATTATAAGTAATGGAGATTCGAACCCACAACCTCTCACCTTTTAATAATGTGTAATAATGTGTAATTGTATGAATCTCGCACTTCTTCTCTATTTGGCCAAAAACTTGCGGCCCGACGGCTTTACTATTTTAGTGGGCTCACCGTACTTCTCCTTCTCGTGACAAAACTTCCTCAAGGAGACAAGGACCCTAGACTAGAGCCTCTTTCATTTTAAAAGATGTATGTTGAATATTTTTTTCTAAAAATTATCTTATTATTTTAGACGCAAAAATATATTTAATTTAACAGTAAAGATCACTTAGACGATCCTTTTTACAAACCAAAAAAAGACAAAGTCTTAGAATTTAAAGATTTAGTACCGAAGAATGTATATTAGTTCACTTGCAATTTGCTTGGAAACTTTGAAACCTATCTAATTAATTATCCAATCTTAATGGCATATTAGACGCAAAACTAAGTCACGAGAATTTATTACTCAATTATGTCATATAGAACTTTCTATATTGGATATTATTGGGCGTTGAGTATTGCCTTATCTTTGAATTTAGAAATGGTGAAGTATAATTTGAAAATTTGACTTCAAATTGATGAGATGATTGTATTTTAAAAAAAAAAATTATATAAAAAAATCGATGTGTAAATATTTCGATTTTTTATGTAATTCTGAAAGAATGGTTTTTGGAAGTTGGATTTTAACACTGAGTTAAATTGGTTCAATGATTTTTTTTTTAAAGAGAGTACCGAGACCATTTTGTCCATCAATCTATCGTAATCAATTGATAATAACTCGAATTTAACCTTTCACTTTTCTAATTTATTATTAATAAATTAAATGATGAAATAGTATTAGTGTCCCCAAAGATATATGAGATGAAAATTGTACTATGCATTGAGAAATTTGATTAAACTACTTAGACATATAAAGAAAGAAGGACAAGACAAAACTTGATGAATGATGTGCGTCGGTGTGCCTATAGAGTACAGGTTCACTGTCTACCGCCAATTCAATTATGTTATAATATTTTATACATGGAATGTTATTGGATTTTTTTTAAAACGGTTAAAAGTAGACTTTTCATTAAATAAAAAGATTATAAAAGAAAGAGAAAATAGAAGGGTGGATGCCTATGAGAAGTAAGCCCCCACCAAATAAAAGAGTAAAAGAAAACCCAGCAACAACAACAACAAGCATCGCCCCAAATAAACTATTCGGCCCGAGTAAAGAAGGTGCCTCGGGTCACCCCTTCAACACAGTTCTTAGAAAGGAAATCTGCTACCCCATTTGCTGATCTACTAATCTGAGAAAAGGAAACTTCCAAATCCTTCGATAATTCCTTAATCTCCCTCACTAAAGTGACCAGTCTCCAAGGTGAGCGTTTCAATGGAATGTTATTGAATTAACACCATTCTTTTATTGAAACTTCACATTTTTTTTTTATTCAATAATATTTTAATATTGTATACATGGAATATTATTATTGAACTAACGCCATTTCTTTTTATTGAAACTTGGTGTTCTTTCTTTTTTATATATTTATAGTTTACAACTATATTCATTGTTTCAGAATTAGAGTTAGCCATGGGCATGACAGGTGTTTAAGGCCCAGATAGATCAACAAGTAATTAGTAACCGAAGGAGGCTGAGGCATTTGAAAAGAATATTATGAAAAGGCCTTCAACTTATTTACTGTTTTACTTTTACATTATTGTTGGGCTGTTTTTGGGTTGGACTTCCCTTTGCTGAAGCTCAAGTCTATTTGTATTTTGTATTCTCAAAGCCCAAGTCCGCCGCCTATGTGAATATATGAAAAGCTTGAGCCCACCTGTTGGAGCCCATTTGAACATTATCATAGCATGAGCCAAAGCCCATTTAAGACCCAATTTCAAATTTCAATGTGATAATTTTGCCTTTTAGTGTGGGATTACATTATGTAGATGAGGCTTAATATATAATTATTTTATACTCATATACAATTAACTAAACTAGCTAAATAACCAAATAGATTTTCATGGACTTCAGTTAAAAGCTTGAGCCCACCTATTTAAGAAACGGGCTTAAAAGGAGCTTGAGCCTGTCCTCAGTGAAATTCATATGTTCGAGCCCACTCATTCACAATAGAGAATGACAGAAGTTGAGCTGCATTTGAGCCCATGACAAGCGGTGCGTAAGTTTAGACATGAGATTAGCGATTCTCCTTGTTCAACTTACAGATTGGACGCTCACCCCTTGTGAAATAAGAAACATGAAGTATTGAACAGACTCATCTCACTCCGGTCTAGTCATTTGAAAATACCAAAAATCTTGTTTCGATCGTCAACTAACTTTCCAATGGTAGCCAAATCCTCACACTAATTTTTGAAGAACCAAATATATTCGGATATGGAATAATTATCTTTGGAATGCATTGCATACTTTTAAAAAGGTAGAATTACCTTTCGTGCGATTCTTGTGCTAAAGAACTTCTTTTGAGAGAGTTCCAATAATCTATCCAAGAAGCAGCCTATGAGACCTTCTCTATGCGACATAATTGGCATTAGTTTCTGTAGTATTCTTGCCACCACTTCAATTGAGGATTCAGTGATTGATGAGTTTGGGGTAGGAAAATCTCCATCTAAGAATCCGAGCATATCCTAGCTTTTTATGAGGCCCATGATTTGAGTTTTCCAAAGGAGAAAATTGTTTTGAGTGAGTTTGATGGAAACAAATTTTCCAACGTTGAGAGACCATGGGTAGGAATAAGTTTTGACCGATGAAAAAGACACTGCACGAAGATAGATAGGCTCTCTCCATTTCGTTAATCTCATGAGTGGGAGTCCTCTATATTTGTATTCAATGTAATTGTTGAATTTTCTACACACAATAGGAAAGCTATCTAATGCGGTTACAATAACCAACCTAATCCCTGGAAATTAGGAATTGTTACAACAACCAACCGAATCTCTTTAAATTAGGAATTTAGTGATATCAACCCTTATCACTCAATTCCTTGTGCAAAACATTTGAATTCGAATAAAAATAGGAAGTTGCCATTGAGCATTGATGTCTCTGCTGGGCATTCACACTGAGCTGTGCTTGAGATGTTCTGAGGACTGAACATGGCTGTTCGGAGGTCCAAACAGCCTGGTTCTCTGTACAAGGAAGTTGGCCTTCAGTTCGGAGATGTGAAACCTCAGACTCGGAATTCCGAACTGGAGCAAGATGAGTTTGTTCAATAGTCCCTGGCTATTGCATGTAGACTCAGAGAATCCTCTAGCCAGACGTAATGGCTGACGACGTTCTATCAACTGAAGAGCCTTATTTGAGGGGAGGATTATTGGGATATGAATGATTCCCACATTGATTGTGAATGGGAGATTTAAAGACTTATAAAATATTTGGGCACTCCACCTAATAGATTAGTCTTTTGGATTGGATATCTAATTTCAAACACGATGGAAATGGTAGAAGTCACCATTCTATGTCCAAGATACAAGTACTGGTCTCACTTTATTGACCATTTAATGGTTGACAATGAGCGATGTGGGCCCAACTTTTAGCACTATTTCATTCTTCCATCAAAGTCTTAACGTTATATATTTTTTTGATCTTGCAGATGGACTGCCTCAAGCTTCATTTGTTTTGCTACAGATCAGGAACTGTAATGAGATTCATCTGAATCAGTTGCTCTCATCGATCAGACATGATAGTCTAGTGAGGGGCTTCATTAGTCCAATATCTATGGGCTGTTGATAATTTCTTAGACGGCAATGACACTATTATTGGAGGCCATGAAGCTCAGATACTTTTTTTTTAAAAAATAAATAAATCTCATCCTTGGAGTAGTTTATTTATTCCCCCAAAACCCTCTTGCTATTTGCGTTGTCCATTCCGTTATCCCTGTACAATGTGTGCTGATTTGATGAAAATTTCAAGGGTTGGGTCTTAGGATTTGTCAATCTATGTATAAATTGAATAGTCACAGGACAAAAATGGCACCGAGGTAGAAATATTAGGGGCCATTACAAAGCGTGGATTGGATATTCATCTGTAATTAATCAATCATAGAAAGAGAGTGAGTGTGGTCGGCAACACTTTGGTTTTAATGAGGAGTGAATACCATCCAATGAAAAAGGCCATCCAATTTTTTTTTTTTAGGTCCGGACGTGTCTAGACGTCGTACCCAACTAGTTCTCCGGAGTGTGTGAAAACCCTTCTATCCGCACACACCGGGTAAGTCAACGAGACCTTACTCTATACATATTCCTATGGAAAGTAGCCCTTCATTGGAGCTCCTATGGTTTGAACCCAAGACCTCCCTGTAGAGATATTGCTCACAAATCAATTGGGATAACCCCTTGGGGTTTAGGCCATCCAATTATTTGCTGCTCTTACGAGTTGAGATCCCTTTGTTCTTGTGCTAGGAATCTTAAACTCACCTCTGCTGTCCCGCTGCTAGTTGCCGTCAGAGCTTAGATGTCAATCTGTTGGTTTAACATAATGATCTACTTCACTTGGTTGAAATCACTGCTGAATTGATGTTCTGGAATAGATCAAGAAAACCCAAGTTAAATCTGCTTGCGTATAACATCTGAGTGGTCTAAAACCAGGATAGATGGACAAGGTAGCAAGTATTAATAGGACGTATTGGAGGCTGAATAGGCGATTCAACAAGAGATTCTGAATCAAACCAAATCATAGAGTTGGAGATATATGGCGTGGGCAAGCTGAAAAAAATGGCCCACTTTGAGTGATTTTTTTTTGGATTAACGTGTGAAAAACTCAGATACAGTCCTATTAAAACCCTACGGATGAGCCTATTACCCCTAAGACACACCACTATATTGAAACATACGTGCGGTTTAAGAGAAAGAAGAGATGTGAGATGATTTCCAAAACCCAAATGTAACAATAAATAGATGATTGTGAGGATCATTGTTCTCTGGTAGAACGTTTGCCACATGTTTCATCCACAAAAAGATTCTAGACAAAATTTACTAATAGCTTAGAAACAATGAAAATGTTGAATATCATCTTGTTTTGAACTCTTCTTAAATACCGATTTGAATATTCAAAGTGTTGGTTGATGAAATGCATTCCCATTCCTTTTCATCCGTCCACAGTAAAATACTTGGCTAGGACCATGTATAGGTAGTGGCTGTGTATATTTTGCAAATACAAACAAGGAAACTTGCAGATCAAAATTGTTTATGTTTCAAATAGGAACTTTTGCTGATGCAGAAAGAGAATTGTTGTTGGGCCAGAGCTATCAACTGTATTTTACAGAACAAAATTAAACGCAATAGAATCAAGATAAGAAGATATAAGATGAAACATGAATGTTACTGTAGACCAGAGCTCGCTAACTTGCGTCTGAATTTTGCAGTAAACTTGTGTCAGTGAATCAAATTTCAAAATCCCAAGTACTCTCCACACCAAGTTCTGGGGTTTTAAGTTTCTCTGCCACGTTGAGAGATGCTGAAAACTAGTTAAGGAAAAACAAACGAAAAGTTAGAAAAATGGTGGTCTATGAAGATTGAGAACATGTCAATACTATTAGTACTAATCCTCAATACTCCATTTTGTACCAGCTAAATGTGAGCGTTGACTGTTTTTCAGCCAAGGCTGTAATGTATGATGAATTCAATTTACAAAGAATGGAACTGTAAATGAAATTTAATGCATCTATATTTGGTATAGAGCGGTACTCTCCACGAGGAAATGAAGGCGCTCTCTCTCAAACTCTAGGTAGGTGGAAATGAAACAAATGGAATTTGGATGCTGTATGTATCGAAATTGCACAATTGTATGTGGAAAGGTGAAGAGATTGGCAGTCTAAAGCTGGGAGGAGGTAGAATGTTAGATGATTGCATAAAGGGATAGTGGCTATGACGATGAACATTCTCATTGTGTTTGGTTCGCTCATGAAAGACATCTTCGTACTCATCTTGATGCTGATTTAACAAGACATAAGGAGTGTTCAAAGCTGGACTCAGGCCCGTCGTATTTTGGGTATTCATCGACTCCCCCTGCCACATGCAGAGTGGAAAGTAGGTTCTATGGGAGTTTCTAACTTCTACTTCCTAATTTCTATGGGTCACGTCAGGCGTGAGACCCATGACCATATTTAACCTCTAATCATTGGGCTATTTACAGCTTATGTGAATTGGAAAATTGCTAGGTCAATATGCAAAGGAAATGCACTGGATTTCTGCTAAATTGGGGTCCTATAGGCACGATCTTTGGGCTTCCTAATATTATTAGTTCACAATCATCCATTCCTTGGGATATTAAGGGCAGTTTATTGCTAAAAAAGGACACAAAAGGGGCAACTGCATTTGTTTTCATAACAAGGGTATTGATTGAGTGGAGACTTATCAGCTGATGTGGATTCAAAACAAGTCACATTGGTCGATAAACATCAGTTTTCCACAATACCAGAGCAAGCTGAGATGAAAAGAATTTTTAAACAAGTATCATATATATAGACATGGATATACTGCAGATATACATAGCCAATGATGAAATGAATCCTAGCAATGTATGTAATATTGGATCAACTGTAGTCTAAAAATAAGAAAAAAATCTGACCAAGTAGGTTTGAGTTGACTATAGGCGATATGATTCCTGAGATGAACAGAGTCATCAAGTTTTACTGGTTTTTTCTTGGAAAACTCATTCAAGGCACTTGACTCAAGGTGCCCATCCTAACACGGGCACCATCTTTTAAGAGGCACGGGTTTTACTGATCTTCCTATTTTGCTCCTCGTCCATCTATAGAAATCGGTTCACTTATCGGTGCACCGACAGGATCACTTGGAAATCGGTGCACCGATTTTTTCAGAGTCCAAATCGGTGCACCGATTTTTTCAGAGTCCAAATCGGTGCACGACTAAATCATTTTACACATAATTGGTACACTGAAAAAGTGAGTTGATTTATGGAGATGGGGGCAAAGTGGAAAATTCGAAAAATCCGTGTTTACTAAAAGAGTATGCCCATGTTAGAATGGACACCTTTGACTCAATTATATTTTAGGTTGATTATGAGTTTTGAATTTTGGTAAAAAAGGCACAGATGAAGCAATCCCAACCATCCAAATTAGTCAATCATCAAACTAACATCTATCTACTTGATTGAAGAAAATGAGTAGGATATGACAAAGAACCTTCAAGCATCCGGTCATCTTGGACTTGGCCGACCACTCCAGGCCTAGTTGATTGCTGGCCGTTTTATACGACGCCGTCACGGCGCTCGCCTCTCCATACACCTTGTGGGAGACTGAAAAATCCCACGAATTGTTGGCGTACGACGCCTTGACGACGCCCATCTCTCCATCTCTGTATTTTAGCTTCTGGGAAAAGGCGAAATCCCAAGAGTCTTTGGAGAAATCGTAGCAAGGCTCGTACGTCCTCATCCCTCCCACTTCCGTGTAGGAGTACTTCACCTTGCCAGCGCCCGATCCAACATCGTAGTTGGCCCACACCTTGTTCTTTGCGTCCACGACGAACGTCCCTTCTACAGCCGTCAGGTTCTTGCCGTGCTCGTGCTTGTACGTCAGATTCAGCGGCCTTTCCGCAACGCCAATTGAGCTCATAAACTCAAACTTCACGTCCTGCGACAATCACACCAAACCACCCAAGTTTTTCTTTTCTTCTTCTTTCTTTTCTTTTTTAATTATATACATTTTTGGGGGGCAGAGAGAGAGGTAGGATTTACCTTGTCGGGGACGTTGTAGGAGATGAGGAAGGAGGAGGGCTTCTCGAGTGAGATGGAGATGCCTTGGAGGGAGGGGCCATAGCGGACGGTGGCGTCGGTGATGGAAGCTTTGAGCTTGACGTCCCCAGCTTTAATGGCGAGAGATGCAGCGGCGCTGGCCCTCCCATTGGAGTGGCATTTTCCAGTCATAGATGCCCTCATCATCTTCTCAGAAACTCTATGTTCCTCCTTAGTCTCTCTCTCTCTCTGCTCCCCTTCTTGGTTTCTTATTAAAAGTTGAATACTGGCAGGCCCGATATGTAGGCTTTATTTTTTGTCTGGTTCGCTTTTGAGTTCATTCTTGTAATTTTTTTTGGGATTTCTTCCCTCTCTTTTAAATGAAATTTAGCCATCATTTAAAAAAAATAAAAATTCCTGGCAGGTATTTACCAACCATCCATAGACCGTCTGCCAAAAGACTCGTCTGATTCATGCTTCCCACCAGTTTTATATTTCATCTAACAAGGCAACATTTTCACAAGACTTCCCTAAACCTCGAACACTGATGCACACCATGTCTGTAAAAAGCCCTGTAAATACTATGGAAATTTGAATATCTTTAAAAGACTTTCAATAAAAAAAAATTGATTAAATCAAGTGACTTGGAGATAGATAATATGTTGAATATGATGGATGGATCTAGAATTGTTAAAAAGAATTCTTTGAATATTTATATTTAATTTTAATAGATATTCATTTGATATATTTTTGCTGTTTATTGGGCATTTTTAGTAAAGAGCTATCTAATTAGTTAATTTTGACTTTAAAAATTAAAAGCTACAATAATTCATTAAGTATTTTTTAAATAGTTTGACAAGTCATCTGGTGAGTACCCTACGTACATAAATCTTTTATCGTTGAATGTGTCTCACATCAATATCATCGTTCAATTGACATGACCCAACGGTTAAACTATTTTAGTATAAAAACAATTTAATTAATTACTCAATTTTTAAAACATTCTTTGAAAGTCGTTCATTTCCAAGTAACGGAGGCCCAAATTTGCCAACGTGCAGAATCTCCCCTTTAGTCTTTATGCATGCAACTATGCAATTGTGCTTTCTCCCCAGACAACTCAAGGAATTTCTCCTTTCTAAAGTCCCAATGTTTTAATTGGGAGGAATATATATATATTTGAAAGTTCTTTTAGTGGCGCTTGAGTGGGAAAGTAAAATGTGATTTTTTTATAAAAAGGATAAATTATGAATTTTCTTTTTTATGAAAGGAAAAAACCTTATTCCAAAAATTATTATTATTGTAAGGTGAGAGAAATGTATATATTGTGAAGTGAAGGAGATGTATGTACTATATTAAATGAATAAATTAACTTTAAAAGATAGAGTTAGAAGTTAGTGTGTTATGAACAATTTTAAAACAACATCAATAGATGATAAAATAAGAAAAAGTTGTCTAAAATAGTTTGAACGTGTAAATGGAAGACCGGATACAACTCTAATATATATAGAGTTGAAAAGTTGCAAATGTAAGCATAAGACAGAGAGAATTAGATACACCATTAACTATGGGGTGCAAGTCAGGTGGGCAGGGTTAGATATCTATTATTCCGGCCCAATCCAACTTTTTCAAACCTAAATTCAACTTACCCAAACTACCTAACTTTTAAGAATTGACCCAACCCATGAAAAATACCAAAGCACAGAGCATTTGACCTGAGAGCGGTGATGAGAGGCCGAGAATAGCAATGGAAGTAAGAGAGATTGGAGTGAACTTTGTGAAGATGGCGTATGCAAGCAGTGGAAAAAGTGAGAAATCAAGAGGGAATCAAAAGACTAGAGCTACAAAGAGAGTGAGAGGCCGAGAGGGAGTCGAGGGATGGAATGGGAGTGAGAAGCTAGGTCGTATGGAGACCAGTTGACATGATCATTTGCAAAATAAAAATAAATAAAAAATAAGAAGCCTAGTAAAATTTGGGCTCGAACCTTGTCTAAATTTTGTGACAAAACTCAGTATCAAAATCCAATTGTGCTAAATATAAAGAAAATATAAGCCTGATTCAAAAGCCCACTTTAAAGATCATTTCATTTATTTTATTGAATGAAGTGTAAAGCTCCTATTAAAGTCAAATTTTATTTTTATTCTTCTTTTTAATGAGAAAGGGATTATATAATATATGGGATCAATGTGTTATATATATATCATAGCTAAATGGTCCAAAATGTATGCTAAGCTTCGTGGTTTTGCTTGAGTCCAAAACATGTCTGTCTATTAAACGAGCTGAAAACACGAGTCTAAACTCAGTCCGGTGATCAAATACGTTAATTTTCAACGATTTTCAAATATGAATGAGCCCCTCAACAATCATTTTGGGAATAAAACTACATCCCCTAGCCTAGATACTATTACTAACAAATCTGTGTCGATTTTCATCTCTTATTAAAAGAAAATAAATTCTACATTAAGAGTGAGATCTGCTGTATATGTTTAGATATAAGATTATTATTATTATGGATTGGATGAGTAGAAATACAAAATAAGTTTGATCATCTGTGCATTAGGACGGCAATAATAGTGTTAGTACCACCATTTGAATTACTGGAATTGGTTTATTAGAAAGATTTTTGTTTAAGTGGTCAAAGTTTTTAAATAATGTGATCTTTTTAAATAATTTTCTAATCCCTGAATTTATGTGATTTTAGAATACAATTTAATTAAGATTGATTTTATTAGAGCACATACTCACAAGGAATGTCTTTCACTTTTCAATTTAGTGAGCTTCATTCTTTAAGTGAATTTTACTATTTCTTTTTTCTATGTGGGTATGATACTTCCTCGTGCTTGTTGTGCCTGAGATATTATGTCCCAAGCCATGGTTTAGGCTTCACTTTCTTTTGCTCAACTTTTATTCCATTTGTTCTACTTCTATGAAAGCTCAAGTTCAATTATAGCTCATCAGGCTATATCTTAAATTCGTATATTTAAAATAGAAGACAAGTCTAAATATATCAAAGAGCTTAAATTCGTATATTCAAAACAAAAGATAAATCTAAATATTTGATTTTAGTGGTCAAACTTCACTATAAATATCTTTATTTTTCTAAAGGTATATGATACTTTTTTACTGTTAAAATTAAATAAATATGATTTAATTTTTCAATTGAAATTTACTGTACATGTTGAACTTGAAATAAATTCAATTCCATTATCGAATATTTTATTATAAAAATTTATAATTATTTTAAAATAAAAAATTAATCTATAACTTTTCTAAATTTCTCAGACTTCCCGTAATTTAATTCTCCTCGACCAAACAGAGGACAAGATATAATGAAAGTACAGTGAGGTTCAGGATTCTATGGCTAGAAGCCTAGAATAGAATAGATACTCATATTCCGCTAGACGTAGATTTGGAGCGAAACTCAGCGCCAATCTTCCCTCTTCCTATTATTTTCTCTCTCTTTCTTCTTTTAATATCGATTCAAAGCCTCCTTCTCTAGCTGTTCTCTTAGGATTTCAAGAAAGTTCCCATCTTCCACTTTCCTGGTAAGATTTCCAACAAATATTCCCATCTCCAATTTCTTTTGCCATCTCAGGGTTTCTGTTTGGGGAAAAAAACATGTTAGCATTTCTTTGAATATGCAAAATCAGGATTCTCTCATTTCGCCCATTTCTTCCATTTATTTTTCATTTTCGGAATGCTTTGTAGATTGGGATAGATATAGTGTGAAAATTGTTAGGTCATGCAGTCTTGCGCCCATGCAAGATGAGAACAGGATTCTAGTAACGCAATCATTTTCGTCCATTTGTTTTCTGGACAACTTATGTATTCTCTGCTTAACCATAACTTCGTATTTGTATTTTCTTGGCTATTGATTGAGGGGTCTGTACCCTTATATATGTGATTTCTGCCATACGTCCGTCCACTGAACAAATAGCGTTGTGAACCTCCTTAAGTTCATTTCCTTGTTTTAACCTTTATTTTATTTCCCTTTTTCTTTTTGGAATTTCATCATCATCGTCGTCTATCATCTAAGCCATTTACCCCATCAAAATATGAGGTTGACTTTTATATTTGCATTTGATAAAATATGAACTGAATGCACTATTTGATGCTCATACGACGTGACCCTACAACTCTAAGCTGTAACTATGGGCTTTAACCAGTTGTTCTATTTTAGACCTGAAAATAGTTTATTAGAACTTCACCGCTAAAAAAAATTATTTCTTTATCAAATGGACTAATTTGTGCTTGAGTGTGAACATTTTGTGACGGAATCAGAAGGAAAGTGCTAAACATGTCTTTGAACTGAACTCTCATTACTAACAGATGATGTGTCAACTCCTTTTACTGGATATCATTTTTAGCTAATCAATTGTGGTAAAAGCAGTACCGTTCCATGTAATGTAGCATCTCTCGGATCTAAATTGTAGCATTTTTTTTTTTTTGAAATGTTCATATATTAATAAATAAAAGGCATTAGAGGTGCAAATACATAAGAAAGATGGAGACTGAAAGCTACAAGCACGAGTAAGAGATAAAAAGAAAAAACCAAAAGGCATGCCAAAATCACTATGATATCAAGCGAGATCTAAATTGTAGTGTTACACGTTTTAACTTTCAAAAAAAAGAAAAAGAAAAAGAAAAACCATTTGGTGAAGTGGCTTGTGCTTGTTATCATGTGTTTAATCCATGAAAGGTTCATTATGTTGACTTGAATACTAATAAAGAAACAGATCTACATCACTGCCAAAGCCTTTTATCCCATCTATCTTGGCCCGGCATCAATTACATTTTGCAAATTGTTTTTAGTGGACCAGCCACTTAACTAATGCCCATAGGACTTGAGTTGGCAACTTCTTTTATGGTTGCTACAATTGGTACTAATCAACAATACTACAGGTTCTTGTTTAGAGAAAAAAAAACAATATGTTATTTTGGTAGCTTATTATGCTTAATCTCTGGCAGGTTGACTTTGATCTTCTACCATAAATAATAGGTGGAGCATGTCTTGCATTGGTTCAGTGTGCAGCATGGCAATGCCAGAATTTAGTTGAATGAAATCCAGCAAGGCAACAGCATAGACTGAAGCTTCAAAGTCCAGTAGCCAGAAGTTGGGTCCAAGGATTTGCCATTTGGTCACAGCAGGTTTAAGACCTAAATAGCTATTTCTGATGGATGGAAGAACTTCCATGCATCATTATATAACTTCTGAATTCAACGTTGATATTAATGATGACACTTGCAGTAGATACAGTGGAGGTGGGGATGATAAAAATAGAGAAGGTATTGGTGACCATGGAATTTGTGAAATGAACTTGCAGGACCTCAAAGAAAGAAATGAGGAAAAGAAGAGGAAAATTTTAAAGTTTGCTGACAATGAGAGCTTTAGAAATTGGAAAGCTGCTCACATACAGGTTAAAGAACCTGAACTTGACGAAGCCATCCACTATTGGATATCGAGGCTGTCAAAAGAGCCCAAGGTTGTGAGGGAGTGGGATGAAAAATGGTCTTCTTCATGTCATCTGCGAACTCCAGGTTCAACAAAAGCTGCACAGGAATGTAATCCACTTCGTCATACTGCTCAAGATTTGAGTCCTGCGATGTCAGTTGCATCAATCATACGTGGTTATTTCTTGTGTAATGGTGGGGATTTGTATAGACTAAGGGGCACTACAGCTGAGATTGTAGGAACAGATAAAGATAATGTAAATGCAGCACGTTTTCCTGATTATTCTTCCACGTTGTGCACTGCAAATATGCTTTTGCCTTGCAATTCAATTTCTAATTTACCAGAGAGAGTTGATGCAGGTGAATTTGAGTATGGAGAGTCAACTACTTCCTCTGAAGAAGGTGATGGGTTGACCAAGAGTCTCAATGAAAGTGTGTTGAATATGAGGGAATCAGCTTATTTTGGTAATGAATTCCAGCACTGTAGTCTTAGTGAGGGTTCATATAAGCATTTTGAGTTTGGGGAGACCAGAGAACCCACCAGCTCCTTTACCACTATTTCTGGTGAATCATCTGATGGATTACCTGATAGAGTTGATGGCAGGGAGGCAGAGATGAGGTCATCAATTTCTTTCACTGAAGAAACTCTACATTGTTGTGTAAATGATGCTTCAGCCCAATACATGGAAGAAGCAGGAAAATCAACTTCTTTAATTGCAAATGTGGATTTTTCTAGCAAATTGCTTGATGGCCTTTTCGGAAGTGCTAGTGGAACAGAACCAGAAGTGGGAGAACCAAGCTCTTCCTTTAAAAAATCTGTCAGTTCCTGTGTTGATGATGCCTCGGCTGAGTATACTGAAGAGGCAGAAGAACTGTCTGATGGATTCCCTCAGAAAGCTGCAGTGGAATTGAAGACAGAAGAATCATTCTCTTCCAGGAGTGAATCTCTACCTTGTTTGCATAATGAGCCTCTAACTTGGTTTTTGGAGTCTGGCAGGTCTACCTTTCTTCAGGAAAGCATTGAAGAAACTTTTGTGGAAGTTACAGAGATGACCAATCCCATTTCTCATCATCCAGCATTTGAAGTTGTGATGGAGAGTGACCTTAGTCACCAGTTTCCCACTGGTAGCCCAGAAGCAATCTTTGTGTTGAATAATCCATGTTCTGAAATATATTGTGTCCGCACTTCTTCCTCCCAAATTAGTTCGTGTCAGATGCACAGCAACACCATTACACAAGTTTCTGACACAATCAATGATGATGATATCCATTGCACAGAGTCAAATGACACAATCAGCGATCATTTTAGCCTGACTGCATCAGATTGCTTTTGTTCTGATGGTGACCTTTCACCTATGACTCTGGATATGCTTTCATCTTCTACAGTTGAGGAAACAATGCCTTCCTCCATAGATGAAGTAGGAGAGAATTCTTCTGGGATTTTCAATTCCTATGGTACGGAGGGGCTTACGGCAATGGAAGCTTTCGATACCTTTCCTGGTGAGAAGTTAGAACATCCCCCAAAGAGACTTTTGTCAACAAGAAAGGTGCAGACTCCTGTCCCAGTTGGCTTTCATTTATTTTCTCTGGGATTGTTATGATATTGAGTTGTTTGCAGGCTATTTCACCAATATCTCAGAAAAAGCTTTGTCAGGCCATGAATGCTGAAGAGTTATATGAAAGTATACAAGTCTATAGTAAGCCCTACATTCATTGGGAGAAACTCTAAGGCATTGTGCAGCATTAAATGTACAGTTCACTTGATCTCTCTATTCAGTACCTGTGGTACAGCCAGATGTTGATGGCCAGAATCAACTGTATATGGTTGACGTCCCAACTCCCAAGTAGGACCTACAGCTAGAAAATAAGGGAGTTGCAACAAACTGTGCATTTGCTATTTTATCTGTCTAAAAGTTCTCGTCCACATATCTTTGTTTGTTTTGTATCTTCTGCTGCTTCTGTCATTAAACTTGACTGTTTCAGATTATAGGAGGAAACTGTGGCTTGAGAGACAAAGTGAGGCTGCATTAGACAAAGAAAACTATGAGGAAAATGGGGTGGAGAATGGCCATAGAAGAATTGTTAACTCATCAAGTGACAGTGATGAGGGATCCTTGCCATCTGTTGCCAAAGGTCATTCCAATTTTCTACACACCCCTTGCACGGAGCCATGTACTTGCGCTCGGTGCTCTCTTACCCATGCAAATGCTCAGAAGGCCATCACATTTTCACAGCGGCAGGTACACGACATTGAAGACTTTGTGATAAAACTAGTAAAGGGGTTGATGTTCATGAAACAGGTCATGGAGGAGAATTTACAGTCTCAACCAATCCCATCTACAACTTCCGAGGTAGAGCATTTTCCTTACATCCTTGACGATAGATCTTTAAATTCCTACAGATCATATGTAACCCAAAAACAGTACATTAAGATGATCACCTTGCACACCCCCTACACTGCCACATGCTCACTATCGTGTGGGGCCGAATTGGGCCATGGTTGGGTTGGTCGGGAAGTTCTATGCTTGAATTTGGCTTAATAAAAGTTAGCTTGAATTGAAAGTGTGGTATTGAACAGTTCTGCAGGACAAGGATTTTGATCTAATCGAGTGTAACTTGGAATGGGGTTCAAATTGGGTAGAAATCCAATTCAAGGGTGCAAAGGTCTAAAAGAGAGCTCCATGAGGGGATACACGCATGATCATGGGTGTGGGTTGGATGGAAAGATCTATACTTTGATATGTTGCCTCCTAAACATCAGTTTGATTGATGACTCCCTATACTTTTAAAGGTCCTAAAGATCAACAATTGCCGGGCATGCAATTTTATCTAGTTTCAATCAGAAGGTGAGCCCGGCATGAGTAATTCTCACTGTGAGAACCTTCATGGGGTTCTTGGCTCAACGTTTTTTTGCTTGTTAGCGGATTTTACACCTCCAAATGTGGCCCACCTGGGTCACAACTTCTCTCCCCACAGCCTAATCTAACCCAACCCAAATTCCAACTTTGAATAAATTCCAACTTATGCTATTGTTGGATTAAAGCTCATGTCTATGACACATTAATCTTTGTTGCCATGAAATCTATCCTTCACATCCATTCAAGGTGATTTCTGATAGCCTCATAACCAGCATAGATTGATCCAATGCTCCCCATGATCCCCATGTGGCCCCAATCAATGGTGTACTTGAAAGTGCACATGTTATTGTTTGTCAGTGATTCCTGTAAATGGGGTTTTCTCCTATTAACATGGATGATCTATGCCCAAATGGAACTTTAGATTGTGGGCCCACTCTTGAAAATACTAACCTCTGCACACCTCTTCCCTTGAGAATTGTCATGCATACTATTTTACACCAATCAGGCCATTAAAGATTGTTGGATTTAATGCCCACAAACATTGAAAATCACAAGTCTTTTGATCCTTGACCTTTCGTATGGAGATTTAGGATGATTATAGAGGCCCTAGATTGATATTCTAACGGATCTAGAAATTTTATCAAGCGTCAATCCAACAATGGGCGTAACTCCAATATGGGTATAATTGGTTAGGGATCGATTCATGTGAGGGTAATTTAAGGTGGGGAAGAACTAGTCCAAATGGGGCCTTGGATGGGCCCTACATGGGGATCTTACCGCGAACATTTGTGTGTAGAGGCTTTCTTATGTACATGCACATCTTTTTACATTCATTTGTGTATGCTAAACATGCACATTTGCCTAAGGTCTCATATAATATATAATCAGCTGTAAAGCAGACTGCAAGGGTAATATGCTGTGAACTACCCAACTAGGGTTCATCATGCCCTTTCTCCTTCACTCCCACCTTTGCCCCTTATAAATTGGATTGGTATTCCATTTGACACCATTCCAAGATGATCTCATTGTTGGTTTAAAGGCCCTTGCAAATTAGATTAGAAATTATTTTAAATTGGTCTAAGCTCTGCGACTATAGAACATGGTTTCACTTATACGAGCAGGGTGTTTTTTGGTTTGCACCTTGTTGAAACCAAACCCACAAACATTTGTGCAGTTTCATGGAAGAGCCATGCTTGCATTAGTCATTAAAATTGACATTGATTGGATCACAAACTCCATGGTGTTTAAGGGCTGAGTTTTGCCTCATCGGACTTGGTGCTCATGGTGCTTAACAGCACTGGTAACAAACGCATCCTTAGTATATTTTACTTAATATGCTCTTTTGCTGTTTGATAACAGATGAAAAAAGCCATTGATAATGCAGTGAGACTTGAAAAGGATGCAAGAAGATGGATTTCTACAATGTCAAAGGATTGCAACCGATTTTGTAGAATCATGGTGTGCTTATTTAATTTTAATCTCATATTGACAAGCTCATTTGGGTCTTCAGTCTCAGTCATGCTCCCCTTATTGCAGAATTTGACAGGAGACACAGGTACAGCAAATACTGGTGTTTATAATAGTAGGCGGAAGAAGGTAAAATTTGCTGATGAAGTTGGTCATAGTCTTTCCCATGTCAAGGTATTCGAAAAATACTCAGCTTCTGTCAATAGCCTTCCGAGCTGAAGAACACCTTACAATGGAATGGATAGCTAGTGTGCTGCTCCAACCCAACCTTTGTTTTGTTGTTTATTGGCAACTCTAAAATTTCACATGACAATCATGTTGAGAAGATCAGCATGTGCTGGCAATGGAACAGTTTGGAATGCTGACCTTAGCATCTTGAGCAGACTTTCACTGGGTGAGGCATTGCTTTCACTTAGTGCAATATTATTTTTGTTTGAACTTTGCTCTGACTCGAAAACTTTGCAAAATTTACATTTTGGTTTGGTTATTGCAATAGTTATCAGGTGGACAGGGTTTTTCATCGAGTGCTAATTTTGATATGGTGATACGGGAATGGCATGTACAGTATATAGTTTTTTCTTACTTGTAATGGCTGAAACCTGAAATGTTTTGCTCGGTAAGATGATGAAATCAAATTTCATATTTTATATTCCATGCTCTACCTCAGTTGGTTGTTCCATATTTATCTTCTTATGGTGCTTCATATCTCCCAACTTGGCCCATGTCCTGCTCGAACCCAACTTCTTGTGATGATGACTTCACTTCAATTGTGAAATTCATTGAAGGGTCTTTTTTATCCAATGTTTTTTTTTTTCAATTGGGTGATGTCTATGAGGGACAATCGCCCTTGGACTTTGTCGGGTCTATAGGAATGGAGTCAAATGCATGGAGATGGGTGGATTTGAAGGGTCAAAGGTTCAAATTGATTGTGGATACAATTCTACCCGGGGGTGGGGGGGGGGGGGGGGGTGGGGGTGGGTGGTGTGGGGGTGGAGGAGATATCGAGAATGGGTGGGCTTGAAGGGTCAAGAATTCAAATTGTACAAGAGAAGAGGGCGTAGATTTTGCATGTAAGAACTATAAAAAATAGAATCTCTTAAATTTTTTTAAAATTAAATATAATTTATTATATCACTATTTTTTATTCAAGTAATAAAAATTGACATGATAAAAAGATAGATATAAATTTAGAAAAGAAAATAACTATTAATAGTTTATAGAAAGTTCCACGTTAACTATTTATTTTGTGACCAATTTTATTTGAATACTCAGATCAACAATATTTTTTTTTTGGAACTTTTAAATTCCATTTTATTTTCAAGTATCATATAATTTAAACCGAGTCTTATGACTCAGTCCTGGAAACTAAGTGTGTTCCATAACATAGAGCAGTGGATACAGAAAATAAAAAATCTGTTAAGCAAACAATCAGTCTTTGATTTTGGCTCCAAGCATCGAATGCGACTGGGTTTTATGCAAGCTTTAGTAAAGAAAAAAAAAAAAAAACAAAAGTTAGAATCAGTAATAAATAAACATTTTCTTAGACCCATTTTGAATAATTCTGAATATATATTTTTTTTATATCGAGCCCAATCGATCTAATGGGCGAAGTTTTTTGAGCTGAATTCTTCAGTTCAGTTGTCTGATTTCAATTTAAAATGATTGCAACTTTTTTTTTTTTTTCATTGACAAGTGTCGAGTTTGAGACTAGAGTGTCTTCAACTCTCAATAGGAGCATTTTTTCCCTTAAATTTTGATCTTTCTTCATCCTGCATCCGTTCAAAATCAGATTTTATTTAATCTTCATATCTATATGTTTAATGTTTAATTAAGGTATTACTCATTTAAAATCAGATGATACTTGTAATCATCATCACATAAACATCTGATTGTTGGTCATTAGTATTTAATTAAATTTGATCGTCCCATGTTCCGGAAGTAGATGTCATTTAGAAACACTCAGAAACATTTGAGAGAGATCGATCAGATTATTTGTATGCGCTTTCCTCGTAAAATCTTACCAAATGGCTTCTCTCTTTCAATCCTTTTTCTTAACTTTTCATTGTTTATTTTTGACGTAGGACACGCAGGGGTCATCGCTATTATTATTATTATTATTGTTATTATTTTTATTTAACAGTTTTTTTTATTGGGTTGATATAGTTTTAAATGTTTTGTTAAGGCTTGAACACCTCACTCGGTCAAAGCCCGCCGATTATGATGATGCTTGCTATTTTTAGTTTAAGATATTACTTTTCTCTTATAAATACCTTCATTTCGATCGAATAATTCAAACAGTTTCGGGATTATTATTTAATCTTCTTCTTCCTACTTTTGCCCAAGTTGCAGACGGTCGCCCTGCTGGCCCTATTCCAACCTTGCAACGACGCTGGAGGCTTTATCTTCCTGCAAGAACTGTCCAACCATCGCCATCCCTGATTGGTCAACCCAAACAAACCCAGGTACAGTCTTCCATGTTAGATGTGGCTCAAATATAGCAAGTCCAATAGCGTATCTATTAAAATCAATTGGTGGATTTTGGAAACTACTCGTTGATGGCTGGATTTAGATATTGCTAGAAGTAGAAAGTCCTTAGGAGGAAAGGACAGTTGCATGGGATTCTAATTCAATTGGGACATGTCATATACGTTGGAAGTTTCCAATGTAATCAAGGCAACTTCTTAAAAAAGGTTTGAATCGGTGCTTGCTGCAAGAATAAATAGCTGGTTGGTTTCAATCAACAGCAGAGACGTGCATACACGAGTAAAGGAGAGGAAAAATTCAGGGACAGCAAGAAGGGACAGCAGCAGGGCTGTCTTGAAGCGTTGGACAGATCTCTATCTGTGAATCAATCACAGAGAAGGTTTCAATATCTGGGCAGCAATCAACTGAGAACTGTGAGCAGTGTACGGTGGGTTCTCCAGCGCAACTGAGGGCAGATTGTGGTGTTCGAGTTTGTCACATAGTTGGATTTTGAGTTTCAGATAATCACACTCTTTAAATATCTCTTGTATCTTGTGTTCTATTTTTCTCTCTCTCTTAATAAAATATCTTTCACGCTCCGTGGACGTAGGCCAGGTGGGCCGAACCACGTAAATTTGCTTGTGTTGGATTGTGCTTATTTTATTCCGTTCAATTATTCTTGTTTATTCCGCTGTAAGCGCTAACATTCCACTCTCGTCAGGTTCGACCCTGGACTTAAGCGGAGTAGGTCGCCACCTATAGCCCCCAAATAGATGGGCCTCAAGTTGGGTTCAATTTTTAAGTTCCCGCACCTTCTTTTATGTTATAAATTTATTTTAATGTTTATTTCACTAGTAAATGGATCCATGGCGCAATGGTAGTGCGTCTTACTCTAGATATCTATAATTTTAATAAAATGAATTAAACATCATGATAAAAAATATTTATACTGTAGTTTTATTTTTTCTTTTAAAAATTAAGAATTGAGATGATTAATTGACTCTATTAAAAGATTAAAATGATTATATAAAGGTCAGATTTTAAATAATCATTTTTTCAGAAATTTTAATAAAAGTGAGAGCTAAAGAAGTCTCTAAATGAGGAAACTTAGTCTTCACTGTAATAGATGGTTGAATGGAAAGAAAATATATTTAAATTTGAATGACTGTTTTGTGCTTTATAGTTTATAATTGAGTGATAATTTTTTAATATAATTTAACTTTATAAGTTGTTTTAAATGCATTATATATTTTAACATTGTCAACTACTCTTTTTAAATATAATAAAATAGTAATAAAAAATAAAAAATCAAGATGCATGACATAAGTGGAAATTAAATTTGTTATAAGAAAGATTGATTGGATTAACTATCTTATCTATTAAAAAAGATATCTTAAAAAAAAACTTGAATATAGTAATTTAATTAGTAATTTTGCATTTCAAAATCCGAGAATAATAATTTTTAAATAATATTTTATTATAAATTTGATTATAATATTTTATTTGGATGTTTCATATTTTGTAAAAAAAATGTATGATTTTATTTTTTATCAGTGCATAAAAGGCTTATTTTAAGAGTTCACAGAGGGTTCCTGAAATCTAAAGACCAGCAATGACTCTCGCCTAGCTCATCACTACTCTCTTCTATCCCCTACTTCCTTCGTCTGGCACATACTAAATGGTGGGTTAGGCGTCTTGTTTCTTTTCCTCAAACAGAGAAGAGAATGAGGATGGAGGAGTTGAGTAGTATCGACTATTTCCACATAAGGCGTTGGGAAGATATCTTTGAACACATATATATTTAGGACCCCTGAGGCAAATGGATGCGTCACGAGTTCCATGCAGATTACTTTTTTTTGGTGCTACTATCTTCCACCCTCTTGGCTATTCAGTGTCCCTAACCTTATCAACCATCATCAATATCCCCACCTATTTCTTTTAATCAACAAACTACCACACTCCTTTTACTAAATCATACCTTAAATCGTGGGACTCAGCCATCTTTGACTAGATTGACTCGATTTGACTAAGGTTTATTAGAGTTTTGACTGTTAACCCAAAATTTTCAAATTTGACCAAATTCCTTTATACCCACACCGCTTTCACTACGTTAATTTTTACTGTTGAAACTATAGTATTAACGATTCGTATCGTATCACCAATAAATTGACGATGCGTATCATATTGTTCACAAATCTGCAATACATGCCTCTCGTTTCTTTTCTTTTTTTCTGAAAAAATTATCAAAAAATAAATAAAAATGAGAAAAAATAGAAAAGCTAAAGTGAGACGATCATTTTTTAAAAGTTAGAGACCCTGAAAGTCAAAATTTCGATACTGTCATAAAAAATTTATGTCTTTCGTGTGTGTGTGTGTGTTTCATTCACACTAACTGGAACTCTCTTGTTTCTTGAAGAAGAGAGAAGTTGTTGTTCAGACATAGACATGGAGGTTGAAAGGTGCGTCGGTTCTGATGCTTCTCTCAACTCTACTACTACTACGGTTAAGCCTGGAATGAATAAATACGCTTTTGCTTGTGCTATTCTAGCTTCCATGACTTCCATTATCTTGGGATACGGTGAGTTCTTCTTTTTCTTTCCATTTCCACCTTTATCCTTTTCTGCACTGCACTGGCCATACATATCATTCTCTTATCTCTGCAACCTCCATACAGATATTGGTGTGATGAGTGGAGCGTCTTTGTTCATCAAAGATGATCTTAAATTAAACGACATACAGATAGAAATCGTGATGGGAATTCTGAATCTTTATTCTCTGATCGGTTCTTCGCTTGCCGGAAGAACTTCTGACTGGATAGGCCGTCGATACACTATAGTCTTTGCCGCCGTCATATTCTTTGCAGGTGCAATACTGATGGGTTTTGCAACCAACTACAGTTTTCTCATGGTTGGAAGGTTCGTGGCTGGCATAGGTGTCGGATACGCTATGATGATTGCACCGGTGTACACTGCTGAGGTCGCTCCGGCCTCTTCACGGGGCTTCCTCACTTCATTTCCCGAAGTATTCATCAATGTCGGGATCTTGCTTGGATATGTATCCAATATTGCCTTCTCCAAGCTTCCTGAACATCTTGGCTGGCGAGTGATGCTTGGACTGGGTGCAATTCCATCCGTCTTTCTAGGAATTGGTGTATTGGGGATGCCCGAATCGCCGCGGTGGCTCATCTTGCAAGGCCGGGTTGGTGAGGCCAAACGAGTACTTGCCAAGATCTCTGACAGTAAAAAAGAGGCTGATCTCCGGCTAGTCGATATCAAAGAAGCAGCTGGAATCCCTGAGAGTTGTACCGACGACATAGTACCGATGCCGAAACGTAGCCACTGAGAAGGCGTTTGGAAAGAGCTACTTGTCAGGCCTTCACCGCCGGTGCGACGGATGGTCATTGCGGCAATCGGCATCCATTTCTTCCAGCAGTCGTCTGGTATAGACGCTGTAGTTCTTTACAGCCCTCGAATCTTTGAGAAGGCTGGAATAAAGAGCAAGAGTCAGATGTTAGCTGCAACTGTAGCCGTCGGATTCACTAAAACGTGCTTCGTATTAGTTGCTACATTTTTTGTAGACAAGTTTGGGAGGCGGCCGCTGTTGCTGACGAGTGTGGCGGGAATGATCGGATCGCTCGTCTTGTTGGCGACTGGATTGACAATAATTGATCACAGCCCGGACGAAAAGTTTGTTTGGGCAATTGCCATCTGCATTGCTATGGTCTTATCATATGTTGCATTCTTTTCAATCGGACTTGGCCCAATTACATGGGTCTACAGCTCCGAGATCTTCCCTTTGAGACTCCGAGCTCAGGGCTTCAGCGCCGCCGTCGCGGTCAACCGCGTCACCAGCGGTGTCCTTTCTATGACATTCATATCTCTCTACAGTGCCATCTCCATTGGAGGAGCCTTCTTCCTTTACGCAGCCATTGCCACCGTGGCTTGGATATTCTTCTACACCTTCTTGCCGGAGACTCGAGGGAGGATGCTGGAAGACATGGAGGATCTCTTTTCCAAGTCGAGGTTTTCAAGATCGACGGACGGAAAAGCTGGCTATGTTTAGATGGTCAACGGTGAGGTGACCGGATCCAACGCCCACGTTCATACGTGAGAATTTCTTTCTTGTTATATGATTTTATAAATTAGTGTAAACTTTCTTTCTTGTTGTATACAACCTTTATTAAAGGGCAAAAAAAAACAGGCCCATACCTTTTATGTGATAGGCCCAAAAATCTCACCAATATTGGTTATAATTATAAACATGGTTATATCTCTAAAAGAAAAGAGCATTGAAGAGCAATGTGGGTGAGAATTGATGTGGACATTCACAAGCTTAAGGGGATCAGCTCTTCCTATCAGCATCAGAGCCCATTACAAATTTCACTCAACATTTCAGCAATGATGGGAATGAGATATGGACGGCGATGACGATGTTCAATCAAGAGATTTGAATGTTCAAAACTTAGATTAACTTAAAGGCTCATGGAGTAAGCAAGAAAACATGGCAATTGTATAAATCAACATTGCAATCTGCAAGTGTGATGATGGGCTGTCCCGGTCCCACCACTTGGATTTGGATGGCCCAATGCTCTCAGTCTCAATGGCAATGAATTAACCATTTTGGAAAAAGCCCTACGGCCTTATTGGCTTTGAAAAGAGGTCTTAAAAAAGAGAGAAGACTTAAGTTCCCACGTCAATGAGGAGTTTATGCATATCTACCAACTACCAAGATGGAAGAATTAGATATTATTTTTTACGAAGGTAAACTGTAGAATGCACTTCTGAGGCAAGAAAAAGGAGACTGTCATTTTCACTTAGAGCTCAGGCTCAGGTGTATCAATTATGTACGATCTAGGAGATAATTGAATCATTTATCAAAATCTCATTCTTAAAATTTTGAATTCTACTTTTTCATTTGACTCTGTAACGAATCATAAAGTCAATCTCTCTATTGAATAAGATGATCCTCTATCACAATACGTTTTGCCCCCTTCTTACCTTTGATAAGTTTCTTAGTAGAGTTTGTTCAAGAGTTAAGCAAGTGAGATTCTATAATGAGACATTTCATCAAATGATTGAGAGTCCTACATCATTAGATTTATTTGATATGTGATTACATATATGTGAAATATATAAAGTTTAACTATGAATTGATAATTCAAGTCACATAATTTTGGTATTTAAATTTTGATGAGTATAATGTCATTGATTTTTAAAAGTTTAAAATCAAAAGATAGAATTGATCAAATGGAGAAGAAACTTCATACAAAACTTACTTATATGACCCTCTTTACATCACACCAAACTATATAGGCTTCAAGACCCATTAGATAGTGTTTCTTAAAGAAAGTCTCAATAGACAAGGTTGATAGAGTTTTTCTTTCTTCAAAGGTCCGTTATTATATCCCATTGAACTATTGTACATTAGATATTTTAGGGCTGCAACTTGGGTCGGATTTTGACCCGATCGGAGAAATCATGCTGATCGGGTTGAGAATTTCAGGTCAGCGGGTAGAGTCGGGTTGAGAAGACAAAAACTCGCATGGAATTCGGGTCCGGTCGGGTCGGGTTAAGGATTTTACAAGTTAACTCGACCCGACCCGACTAAAGTTAGACTAAAATGGGTTCAAAATGCGGGTCGGGTTAGAATTCGGGTTGGATCGAGTTCTATAAATATCAACTCCAATCGGGTTGAGTTTTAAAGAACTTGATCCGCCCGACTCGAGTTACAGCCATAGGATATTTTAAAGAAGAATATTGGACAACTAGCACAAATATGAGATAGCTTTTGCAAAATAGTAAAATGATTTTTTTTCTTTACTTTCTATTTTCTTATGCTCTCTGAAAAGCTTATTATATATTTAAAACTTAAAATGTCAAGTATCTTGTGTATCTTTTATATGTTTTTGAGGGGTGGTGAGGACCCATATTGACTATCATGAGGTCTTTTCTTGTAGCCGGTACATTCATATGTTTTTTCTCCGATTCCTTATTCCATCAATTGTTGAAAACGAAAGGAGGTTCATCAAAATCCAAGATCTAATAAATAAAAAAATTCAAACAATCTTCAAATTAACGAGTTTTTGGCTCCCGAATACCTAACTGATCGATTAATTCTTTATAACGTACATAAGGAAATATCTGAAAGTACGAGAGACGGACTATCGAACAAGGCAGTTTATATCTTAAATTGACATTCATCTACTTTTTTATATAATTACTTTTTTAATTGACATTTATTTAAAGCCTACAAAGTCATTAAATTTTAAACTTCATAATTCTTTTCATTATGATTGGGTAGAGCTGAACTTTGACTATTTTTAAATCAACAAACAGTTTTCTATTCTGAGATCGAGATTTTTAAGGGGTAAGGAAACGGGTGGATAGTGTTTTTTTTTTTCATAGTTCATATATGTAATTTAATTATAAAAATATTTAGAGGTTTAGCATTGGCCCCTCCACAACATTTAGAATTTTCTATATGACCCTTAAAGCTTATCTAAAACGGAGAAAACTCAAATTAATTAAGTTGCTAGACTCATGGAATTGCTAAACTCATGATTAATTTTTTTTTAGCAGTCAAAAGGAAAATTCATTAAGAAAAAAACTACAGTTTAAATACAAAGAAATGGCCCTCTCTCTTCTTTCTCTCTCTTTCAGTCTCTCAGACACACCCCAATTTAACAAGCCACCACTTCAGTTCAGAGCCACTCAGCCAGCCAATGCTTGAAATGCTTGAAAACGGAAAAAGAAAGAAAGAAAAAAAAAACAGCGCCGGTGCGGTTATCTGGGAGAAAATCCAGTGCTCCAAGATTTGTTTGGTAAAAAAAAAAAAAAGTGAAAAAGCAAAGAGAAAGAAGAATAAGGAAGAAAGCATTAAGCATTATATAAAAGAAGCAACTTCTTAAATGGCCCAATTTGTTAGATTCAATAAGTTGAATCTGTCTCATCTAAGTTTTGATTTAAATTTTATAATTATCTTGAACCTCCAATATGAAATTTCTGAGTCCACACTTGTATCACCCGCTTGGTTGCTTTCAAGTTTCAAGTGATGCATCAAATCTGATCAAGACCAAGAGCAATTTAAGTAGGAGATTAAGAATCTTGAGCCAAATCAACAAAATCCAAGTTAAGATAGCAAATCATTTGAGTAATCCATGTGGGCAGTATTGAAAGATGTGAAGAATATAAACAAGAGAACTTGGGATGCTTGAATGCTTCATTTAGTGAGACTTTTGTAAGGATAACATTTAAACGGTTCACTATTTGTACTGGCAAATTAAATAATGAAATTTAGAGTTTGGACAGAAGACGTGAGAGGATTGAAAGAGCTCCAACATCTACATTCAGACTCAACTATCTGATTGTGATAATACCCATGGAATGTGTAGAAACATAAATCACATATCACAAAACATCATAACACCGGATTTATGTGGAAAACTCATTAGGGAAAAAACCACGATTGACAGAGAGTTTATTATTTCACTGTATTTTTCTATATACATTGGAGATATATTTATAAGAGAAAATACAATTATGAGTTCTATTTAGGACTCTGAGACCCAATTGAGTTAGGACTCTGAGACCTAATAGAGTTAGGACTCGGAGTCCTACTCATCTTCTCTTTTCTATTTCAACACTCCCATTCAAGTAGGTGCGAAAATGTCGATTGAGCCCAACTTGGACAAAATATCTTGGAATTTAACAGCGGAGACACTTTTTGTGAAGATATCTGCTAATTGTTGATCACTGCGAACAAACGGAGTAGAAATAACATTAGCTTGCAAATTTTCTCGAATAAAATGACAGTCCACCTCAATGTGTTTGGTTCTCTCATGAAACACCGGATTTGAAGCAATGTGAATGGCAGCTTGATTATCACAAAACATTTGCGTTGGCTGATTAGAACAAAAATCCAAATCTTGCAATAAGGACCGAAGCCAAATAACTTCACTGGTGGTGAAGGCCATTGCACGATATTCTGCTTCTGCACTTGATCTTGCAACAATACTCTGCTTTTTACTTTTCCAAGTTACCAGATTTCCTCCCACAAATGTACAATATCCTGTTATAGATCAACTGGATAACCTGCCCAATCAGCATCAGTGTAAGCAGTAATGGAACTATTTCCATTATTCCGCATCCATATTCCCCTTCCTGGAGAACCCTTCAAATATTGTAAAATTTGATTGACAGCATTCATGTGAGTAACTGTAGGTGCATGCATAAATCTACTTAATAGACTGACTGCATAGGAAATATCTGGCCTAGTGATCGTTAGATAAATCAATCTATCAACCAACCTTTGAAACTGACCAATAT
Source organism: Chimonanthus praecox (assembly GCA_022113865.1). Classification (NCBI taxonomy): domain Eukaryota; kingdom Viridiplantae; phylum Streptophyta; class Magnoliopsida; order Laurales; family Calycanthaceae; genus Chimonanthus; species Chimonanthus praecox. The sequence continues at coordinate 34,927,545 of CM039086.1, forward strand.
CAGATAACAATTCTCCATCATTATCAAGCTTACCTCCACCGTCAATTGGAGTATCTGATGGTTTAACTCCCATCTTTCCAATATCTTGCAACAGGTCCAGCACATATTTTCTTTGATTGAGAAATATGCCCTTCTTTGAGTAGGCAACTTCTAATCTAAGAAAATACTTTAACACTCCCAGATCTTTGATGGCAAATCTCTTGTGCAGTAGAGTCTTAAGTCTTATAATTTCATTTTTGTCATCACCTGTGATCACTATATCATCAACATATACTAAAACAACAGTTGTACCACACATAGCTTTTTTTACAAACAATGAAGAATCAGCTGCACTCCTTTTAAGTCTATTACTCATGAGAACAGAACTGAGCTTAGCATACCACGCACGAGGAGATTGCTTAATTCCATATATGACCTTTTTCAACTTGCACACAAATCCAACTTTGGATTCTTGTGGATGTCCTGGTGGAACACTCATATACACTTCCTCTTCTATGTCACCATGCAAGAAAGCATTTTTTACATCGATCTGAGATAATTTCCAACCGTGATTTGCTGCTAACGAAAGAAGCACTCGAAAAGTGTTCATCTTTGCAACAGGTGCAAAAGTCTCTGTGTAATCTTCTCCATATGTTTGTGTAAAACCTTTGGCAACCAGTCTTGTCTTGTGTCGCTCCACAGTTCCATCACTTTTATATTTAATTTTGTATATCCAACGACACCCAACTGTCTTCTTTCCGAGAGGCAATTTGACTATATTCCAAGTTTTATTATCATCAAGTGCTTGCAATTCTTCTTTCATTGCTTGTTGCCAAACATATATGGAATTAGCTTCACAAAATGTCTTTGGTTTTTGTTCACTGGACATTGCATTCAAGAAGGCCAAATGCGACTGAGTAACATTATCATATGTTAGAGAAGCCTCCATTGGGTATGATACAACATGGTAAGTGAAGAAATCTTTCATTCCTTTTGGAGGACGAGTCTCTCTACTCGATCTCCGTAATGGAAGGGGAGGAGCTGGTATGTCAGTTGTTGGAGAAATCGGTTGAATTTCTGCAGATATAGTCTCAGTAGAAGCTGTCGGTATTTCAATTGCTGCAAACATTGGTTGGTTATCTGGAGATATAATCACCGTATTTCTGCTAAAAGAGACATCATCAGTTACAGTAGGAAGATGTACCAAATCAGATAAGTTCTCCCCCTGAGACCGATTCCCAGAATCACTATGAACTGGGAAATATACTTCAGATTCAGCGAAGCGCACATTACGGGAGACAATGAGCTTGCGAGATGCTGGGTCATAACAAATGTACCCTTTCTATGAGGAAGAATAGTAAAAAAAAATACATCTGATAGATCTGGCATCTAACTTGTCTCGATGAAGAGGTTGGCGGTGTATATAACATACACACCCAAACACACGCAGGTGTGACAGAACAAACTTTCTATTCTTCAGCATTTCCAATGGCGATTTGAAATTGTTAACCCGACTAGGAAGTCGATTAATCAAATAGATGGCTGTCAGAACACCATGAGACCAGTACTTCTTAGGAATATTCATTTGAAACATAAGAGCTCGTGCAGTTTCTAAGATGTGACGATTTTTCCGTTCTGACACACCATTCTGTTGTGGTGAACCCACATAACTAGTTTGATGAATGATGCCTTGTGTATGAAAATATTCGGCGAAATTAGCATTGACATATTCAGTGACATTATTAGAACGGAAATTTTTTATTTTGGCATGAAATTGGGTAGTGATCATATTGTGAAAGGCTTTGAAAGCAGAGAACACCTCAGTCTTAGATTTGAGTAAGTACAACCATATAACACGAGTACAATCATCAATGAATAAAACAAAATATTTAAAACCATCATAAGAAGCAACTGGAGCACTCCATACATCAGAATGAATCAAATTAAAACATTCAACAGACTTAGAACTAGAAGAAACAAATGGTAAACGAGTTTGTTTAGAAAATTGACAGACATCACAACCATTAGACGGAACAGAAACAGAAGGAAAAAGATAAGACAAAATACGACTTGAAGGTTGTCCAAGCCGTTGGTGCAGGATGTGACTCTCTACTAAGTTCGTGGCTTTGTAGGCCTTATTAGTTGAATGTAGCAAGTATAACCTATTGGAATACGTGCATTTACCAATCGTCCTCTTGGAAGTTCGATCCTGAAAGACGACAGAGTTAGGAGAAAAAATGACATCACAGTTCAAAACATTAGTAAGTTTTCCAACAGACAAGAGTTGAGTTGAAAAAGAAGGGACAACAAGAGCAGTAGAAGAGACTCTATTTGAAAAAAAATCAATTTGACCACTGCCGGCCACAGGAACCACAGTTCCATTGGCTAGATAGACATCATGTTTACGAGATGATGTTGAAAAATCAGACACCGAAGAGGGAGAATTAGCCATATGATCAGTAGCACTAGAGTTAATAACCCAAGAATGACCAGTACAATGGGAAGCAAGAGAAGCATGAATGGTACTTGCTGTATGAGACAAGGAAGGTGGATTTGTAGAAGGCAGAGACTGACGTAAATCGCATAGGATTTGACTCAACTGATCCAGAGTGGTGGAAGTATCTGCAACATTAGCCTTGGCTCTCCTTTTTGCTTCAAAGTTTGGTTTGAGATGAGAATGTAACAACCAACATCGTTCTTTGGAGTGCCCAACCTTGCCACAATGATCACAACGAACAGTATCCCGTCGGCCTTTATTTGGAGCTTGAACCTTCATCTTTTCAAACTCAGAGTAGGGTCAGCGCTCATTTTTATGAGTCACAAAAGCACTGGAGGAATTCTCAGAGGATGGAGGAAGAGCAGCATTCATAGTTTCTTGTCGCGTTTTTTCGCATTGAATGATAGTACAAACAGCGATCCAGGAGGGTAGCGGATCAGTCATAAGGATGTTACTCCGCAAATATTCATATTTTGGCCCCAGGGCCCGAAGTAAAGAGAAAACTTGGTCCTCTTCATCTCAGTGCAAAAGAGTTTGTGCATCAGTGGTATGAGGACGATACAAATGGAGCTCATCCATAGCCTTTTCATATGTCCAGTAAGATCACAAACACTCCGTTCGCCCTGCAGCGCAGTCGTAATCTCATTTTGAATTTGAAACACCCGAGCGATATTATTTCGACTGCCATACATGCTTGTCACAGAATCCCATAATTCCTTTGCAGAATCGGAGAATGTAAAAATTCCAGCAATGTGGGGTTCCATAGAATTAAGAAGCCATGATCGAACCAATTGATCATTAGAGAGCCAATCATCATAAGCAGAGTCAGTATCTGGAGGATCTTCCGAAGTAGTAGTTTGAACTTTAGATGCGGAGACCGGTGCAGGGGGCACAATCTTGCCATTGATAAAACCCAACTTTTTTTTACTACCAAGGGATAAGTGAACAGCCCGAGACCAAAGGACATAATTATTTGTATTGAGCAGAACTGATGAGAGTTTGAGACTTGGATTACAGTCGGATTCTCCCATCGTGAAGGAGAAGATTTTTTTTTTTTTCTTTTCTCCTCCTCTTCCCTGTCTGTAAAGAACAAGACAACAACACACAGGCCCTGTGTGAGCAGCAACCGAGAAGCAAAGGACTACAATGCAGATTGGAGCTGTTCAGATGGAAGCGACGACCCAAGGTAATCAGATCTGGTGAAGCCGACGCGGGCGAGGCAGGGCAATGATTTCTCAGCAAAAAAATGCCCAAATCGGGGCTAGCAGAGGGGCGGGGCAGATCTGGGCACTATGGCAAGATCTGGGCTTAAAAAAAAAATTGCAATGGCAACAGCCGGCCGTCTGATGCCGGCGGAAGACGTAGGAACTGTAAAGACAGCCCGACTGGGCAACAACAACTGGGCTTGACCCGAGATCTGAGCCGGCGATGGCAGAGGGCAAATCGGCAAAGACCGTCTGTGCACACAGATCAGAGCCCCTTGTGCTCTCTGTTGTTTTATTTATTTTTTTGGTCACAGCAGATCTGGCCGATTCGAGATCTGCACTTTGGTCGTAAACCAAGATCGGAAATCATCAGGTTGATAAATCAGCAACAGAGCCTATCGTCCGGCAGATCGGGACTGAAGAAGACGCACACCAGATCAGATCTGAAACACAAATAGCAGCGATGAAGGCGGGCCGGAGTTGCAGGTGATGAACTGGCCCCGAATCAAGTGAGACACCGCCTGGAACAGAGGTCGGCGGAAGCTGCGATGCCCGACAGATCTGAAAACACAGATCTGGAAACACAAGAGGGGTAGTTCTGAAAATACAGATCTGAAATGATCTGGCTGCTGTGAAACATGCAACTGAAAACAGATCTGTAATCTGCAGTGGTGAAGACGCAGATCCGGCGAGATCGAAGGCAAATCAGTGAAGCATTTCCCAGATCGGGAATAAGCAGGACAACCGGATTTGGCTGTGATGTAGACAGATCGGGACACACCCTGACTAGTTGGCAAGAGCCGATAATGCGCTAATGTATTTCAGCATTTCAGTTGCAGACAGCAGTAGACGGAAGCAGCAGCAGGAAGCCGGATCTGTATGATTCAGAGGATGGTGATGCAGCGGAGATGGATCGGCTGGCGTCGGTGGAGACGGCAGCAGGAAGTAAGAACAACAGTGGTGATGGTTTCTGGGCTGAACAACAATGGCTTCAAAGGGTGGAAGCCGTGTGAAGGGAACACAGGGCCAGAGCGGCCAACAGTAAGACCGCCAGGAAGCCTAACGAAATCCTCTTTGCAACCGCGTAGATCAGGAAAAAATCAATGCCCAAACAATCCCAATGATCGATTAGACTGATACCATGTAGAAATATAAATCACATATTACAAAACATCATAACACCGGATTTACGTGGAAAACTCATCAGGGAAAAAAACCACGATTGACAGAGAGTTTATTATTTCATTGTATTTTTCTATATACATTGGAGATATATTTATAAGAGAAAATACAATTATAAGTTCTATTTAGGACTCTGAGACCCAATTGAGTTAGGACTCTCAGACCTAATAGAGTTAGGACTCAGAGTCTTACTCATCCTCCCTTTTCTATTTCAACAGAATGCCTACACGATGGGTCTGGTGAAAAGGAAATAGAATTGACAATTTAGAAATCGACAGACAACGTGTCATTGACTAACACAACAATACATGTGACAATAGACCCCCACTGATGAAGAGATTCCAATTTTGAATACATTAAAATAGATAGATCCAAGGGTTGACAACAACAGTCGATGTGAAATGAATCAACAAGGCATCAGATTGACAATGGACCACACAACATAATAATAATAATAAAAGAAGCTAGATGACATGGAAAAGAGTATGACAGAAATTGCCAAATTGGCAATGGGAACTCATGTCTCATCACTTAATGGCTTGGATTGACAAATTGGCAATGCACTTTGGTATTACTATTTTGTGCTTTCATGACAATTGACATTGTAATTATCATTTTTAACAAAGTTTCAAGTCCTCAAGGGGAGGGAAAGTGGAGCTGTCATTTCAAAACCTCAGCTGAATTGGGTTTTACTTGTTACATTCATCATCTAAAACATGTGAAGTGAATGTGTTTTTTATTGTTCTTTTAGAAATGCTGAAACGATTCAATTCTTGCAGTCAAATGTCTATTTAAACGATCTCAGACACAAGTAGATGAGATCCATTTAATATATGAAGGTTGAAGACAGATATTAAGAAAAGAAATTAGAGATGTAGACGAGAATTCAGACATGTGTTGGTTGTCATAAATTTACGACAGAGCTGATGTGAGAGTGAGTGAGTGAAGCACATGGAAGGAATTTTGAGCAGTAGTCAAATAGAATGGTAGTACTTGATGAACACCATAAAATTACAATTTTACCCATTAATATTAGATTAATTAGTCCTTATTTTATAAATATTAGATATATTTAAATGTTATTTTTAGTTTTACAGTTTATTTTAAAAAATACAAGAAAAGAAAATAAAAATGATAAAAAAATGGCTAAGAAAAAAAATACAGTCGTCACCTTCAGAATAGTCAAGTCAAATTGATTAAACCAGTTGGGTCTCAGAACCTATAACGTTCTACACTCATCAATTAATTTGTCCAATTTCGTGTGAACGTCGAGTCTCATTTACCAACCCTTCTCATTTTACTATCGATCGGGGTGCCAACGCCTAAGGAAAGCCTGAAAGAACTATTTCTATTTTCTTTTTCCATTTCTTTTCTACTTTTTTTCCTTTTTCTGGTTGCAGGACTCATGGAAAAACAAAAACAGCAGCTGAGGATCAGCCGGCTAAGGCAGCAAGCAGAGGAAAGAAAGAAGAACTGAGAAGAGATGACGATAGCAGCCAAGGAAGATGAGAAAGCAGAGGAAATAAGAGAAGAAGAGATAAATTTGAGTTAGCCGATCCTGGATTTCAAAGATAGATAAGGATAAGGTGTTAGCCGATCCTTAGCTGGGTTCCAAAGAAGAGAAGATTGAAACTGAGAAAGAGGGTTAGCCGATCAAGAGATAAGGAGAGATGAAGATAGAGCAGCCGTGTAGCATCTGAGTTTCAAAAAGATGAGGAAGGATAAGATTAGTAGAAAGCAGAGATAAAGCAGAAATTTGAAATGAGAAGAAGATAAGATAGCAGCTGAGGTTTCTTGAAAAAAGAGATAAAGATAAAGTTAGCTGTGTATGTGTTAGCCGATCTTTATCAGAGGAAAGAAAGATAGTGATAAAAGAGGCTTCCACGAAAATCCTCTATTTGAATTTAAATGGATCTCTTATCCCGACTGCGTTTAAAGGGTCTCTTATCTCATTCCTTTTTCTCCTATAAATTCAAGTGTTTGGGTCCATTGAATGTTGAACCGGGCAAGACATTGAAGACTGAAGTTGGACGATGAAAGACAGAGAAAAATAAATAATTTCTTGTAAGTTGTTTTATTTTATTTTTATTTTTATGTAAAGTCCAAAAGAATTGTAATTCATTTCCAATTTTTTAAATAAAAATTCATGGCAGTTGTTTAAATTTATGGTGGTCCCAGTTATTAAAATATTTAATAGTGATGATTTGTATTTTATTTTTAATTCTTTTTATAAATATTATGTAAGAAATTATTTTAGAATTTTTTTCAAGGAAAGTATAACCCCTATTAGGATCAGTGGGACTTGCGGTCTTTCCAGTCTAAGGTTTTTATCAAGAACAGTTGTTTTAGATTTGGGGAAACACAAGTTTAAAACCCGCTCAAGTCTAAGGCTTGAATTGAAAAAAATCTGATTTAATGGAGGACATAAAAATTCTAATTAGAATTTTAATAGAAAATAAATTTGAATTATATTTTATAACTCTAGAACATTTCATAGTGTAGGCTATGATTTTATTATTTTTAAATAGGATAACATGCCGCTTTGATATTTGACCCGATTCCATTGTAGATTATGTAAAAAATTTACTTATTCTTGATTTATTTTTCTTTTTCTCAAAAATTCATCAAAACAATTCATTGTTCTAAATTAAGATTATAACTAAATGTTTTAGAAAATTATTTCCTTAAATCACATTTTTAATAGTGCCATTTTCTATTTCATACATATATTTTATCGGTTTCCCTTAGGTACGAACTCGCACTCATATTCTATATTATAAACTCATTCGTACGCTTGCGAGTAAATTAAAATTCACATCAGTACTTACCTATCATAAAAGAAAATGTCTGAAAGTGAAAGACACTCGTCATCTTCGTCACCATTAAATTGTTACTCCTTTTTTATCGTATCCAAAGGCTCTCTTTCAGAATAAAATGGAATATGCTTGCATTTTTGCATCACTTCGTTGAATTCCAATTCCAATTCCAATTTCAAAACCAACTTCATTCAATACACGGCGGAGAAATATTGGAGGACCTTTTTCCTATCTCCTCTCTCTCTTATCAAATCTTATCCTGAAAAGACGACAAGAGTGGAACTCCAGGCCATCCGGATTTCACTATCTATCATAACGTCTTCATCTTATGAATAGTCTCTCAATTTTATAAAACTTTATACTATATTATAGCCATGAAAATTGAATTGGACTGTTCTCAGTTGAGATGGGTTTGATTTGGAATTATTGCCATCTTCATCTTCATCTTCATCTTATGAGCAGTGCTTGAGAATTATTCAACAGAGAAGAAAGAGTATTAAGGCAGGCCGAGCAGACCAGCCAACGAGGGAGAAAAGGAGAGGGCCATCTTTCTTCACACCGTCCAATTGAAGGTGACGGCCACCTTTCTTGACCTTGGAAGATTTGGATTTGAGTGGTAGTAGTAGACTTTGGCCACTGAGACGCCAAGGAAACACCGCCATCCATCCCTTTTTTTCCGGTTTCTTTTTCTTTTCATATTGATTTGCTTTGCTCCGCTCCAAAGTCCAAACAATTATTTCATATGTCCCTTTCTGAAGACATGTGACACATTTTATCTATCAGAAATGTAATGTAAGCTTGAAGATGATCTGCATCTCTTATTTTACTCTATTACTATTATATTCTATTATAAATTATACCCTCAATTACTCTATAATCTAACATATTATTTTTATCGTTTCCCTCTATATTTTCAAAAATCCCTCTCTTCTTCTATTATCTTAAACCAATAATTTTTCAACTTTATGTACTAAAAATGTATTTGATTTTCTACTAATACGATCAAATCATTTCAAATAAATTTCTTTCAACTTACCATATATCGAAGCTATTTTTAAATTATCCTTAATACTTTCATTTATAACTCTATCTTTTAATTTTGAACTACTCATTAAATGCAACATGCATATCTTCGTTATCTTAACTTTGTTCATCTTTTCTCATTGCTCAATATATCATTATAAATTATAAAGTCATCATTTTAAGAAAAGAGAGACTCTTTTATCACATTATCAAAGATCTGGATTTTCTCTTGTTTGTGATATAATTTTAAAATAAAGAACTAAAAATACGTCTGAAGAGAGAAACTTACCCTATTAGATAATAATAAGATGCAAGTTTTAATTGTAGAGCATGAGAAACGAAAGCATATACAAGACCATGAGCATATTGTAAAAAACAGAAGCTAAATCAATGGAAATTAATATGTGTCTATTAATACTGAGCACCGTCTTATGATAAATTGAAACTTTTTTTTTATTTTACTTCTTATTTTATTGTGATAAATTAAAAAAAATAGTATAAAATAAAAAATAAAATAGGAAAAAAATCAATTGATCTTTAGATGATACCTAATATTGAAAAAAACAATAGGACGCTAATCAATTCCCCTGAATCAAGCTTATCTGATATGAAGTCACACTTATTGTGCTGTCCACCACACTTTTGGCTTTGAAAAGAAATCAGTTGAAATAGAATATGGTTAGTTAAGGGCAGTTGGTCATCATTATTGCTTGATCGACTAGCGCTTTAGAAATTGAATCGAATGGGACTGTCCGGTTAGACCCAGCCCCAAAGGAACTAAAGTTTTGTTTAAAAGGACTAAAATGGTGAATCATGAATTTTTAGCCATAACTATTACTATTGGCCAATCTCTTATATCGGCCATTTCAATCACTATGTAATTCTTAATTTAGATTTTTTTTAGACTGAAGTTATTGTAGTGAACTGAAATTTCAGTAAAAATATATTTCTCCTACAGTAATTTTGATATATTAAAAAAGCCATAAACACATGAAAATTTCATATTAGACAGGCCTAAAACTGAAAAAAAAAATAGGCTAAAAGTTTTTTAAATTTTGGCCAATTTTTTTTTCTTAGCTATCTACTCCAACAAGTGACCGATTAGTTCACTGTTCAAATCATGGTTTAGACTTTAGATTAAAAAGGAAAAAGAAAAAATAGTTTACTTGATTTGTAGGATTTTGAGTAAAGTGAGTCCACAAGTTATATTAAAATTTATTTAATTAAATTTAAAAATTTATTTAAATGACTCAATTTCAATTTCAAATTAGTTTGTGTCAGATGCATAGCAACACCATTACACAAGGAGGAGCGAGCCTCCCACGGGAAGTTTGTATAACTAGACACTAGTTTTAGTGTATGCCCTTTGCCTCAACAGTAAAATCGGCTCTCCAAAATTTTATCCTTCGTATGAACAGAAAAATCGGCTCACCGAAATTTCATAAGTACTAAATATTATTTTGTAAAATATGTTCACAAAAACCTTAAAATTTGATATTGCATTAGAGCCAAAATTAAAAAAAAATGAAAAAAATACAAAATAACTCTAAAAATCAATAAATTCCTTTTAAACATTTTTAAATTAAAAATTAATGGTGAAAATAACTCAAAATTTGGTCAAAACTGATTTTTAAAAATAAAAATAAAAACCGACGATAATAGATGATACCCAACTATGTAGTATGTGTCCATAATACTACGGGGGTATCCATGATTCAATGTTCGTGTAAACGCTATGATATATTAGTCGTTGATACGTATCTACAACTCTAAATTCGATATATATCGGCCGATAACTAACGCTATGAGCTCATGTAGATGAGTTAATTGGAGATGTCTTTGATGAAGTATTTTATAAAAAACCACTTTGATTAAGAAAATAAAAATAAAAAGTATTTTAAGATTATAAATATTTATTCTCATCTTATAATGAAAATCTATTAAGATAGATCAATAAACTATTTAACTTTAAAAGTAAGACCACTTAGACCTTCTTTGATTGGTGGACCACATTTCTACTGTTGCTCATACATGGCTAAGAAATTAAGAGGAGCTCTTGTATGTAAATGTAAATGTAAATGTACCAAGGTTTTCGAAAAACGATTCCAAATCCTTGTAAATTCCAGATATAGATACAATCATCGCACATCAAAATGGATTCATTATCTTCGTCATTAATTCAATCCAATCCTATCGTATCACACTTAACTAACAAAGTAACTCAATCCGTAGAAAACGCCGACGGACCATTGAGTCCAGTAAAGTGTATTGCCTTGGGGCTTTTCCGTAATTTTTGTTGATCCCTCAATTCGACAATTTTGTGTGGCTGCCATATCTTTCTCCCGGATCCTCCAGAATCTCATCACGCAAGCGTCTTATCCGTCTTATCTATTTATTTAGGAAGTTGCCACAACGTTGAAAGATAGCCAAGCCAAGCACGGGCGATTTTGATTTTCTCTGAAATTTTTAATTGAATTGCTTGCCACTCTTTCTTTTATCTAGTTTCGTGTGGGTGTGTTTCGTTCACACTGACCGGAACTCTCTTGTTTCTTGAATATTCTCTCAACTCTACTACAACAACTACGGTTAAACGCGGAATGAATAAATACGCTTTTTCTTGTGCTATTCTAGCTTCCATGACTTCCATTCTCTTGGGATATGGTGAGTTCTTCTTCTTCTTTCCATTTTCACTTAATCCTTTTTTGCACTGCACTGGCCATACATATCTGATTCTCTTATCTCTACAACCGCCATACAGATATTGGTGTGATGAGTGGAGCATCTTTGTTCATCAAAGATGATCTTAAACTAAACGACATACAGATAGAAATCGTGATGGGAATTCTGAATCTTTATTCTCTGATCGGTTCTGCACTTGCCGGAAGAACTTCTGACTGGATAGGTCGGCGATACACTATAGTCTTTGCCGCCGTCATATTCTTTGCAGGTGCAATACTGATGGGTTTTGCAACCAACTACAGTTTTCTCTATGGTTGGAAGGTTCGTGGCCGGCATAGGTGTCGGATACGCTATGATGATTGCACCGGTGTACACTGCTGAGGTCGCTCCGGCCTCTTCACGGGGCTTCCTCACTTCATTTCCCGAAATATTCATCAATGTCGGGATCTTGCTTGGATATGTATCCAATATTGCCTTCTCCAAGCTTCCTGAACATCTTGGCTGGCGAGTGATGCTTGGACTGGGTGCAATTCCATCTGTCTTTCTAGCAATTGGTGTATTGCGGATGCCCGAATCGCCGCGGTGGCTCATCCTGCAAGGCCGGGTTGGCGAGGCCAAACGAGTACTTGCCAAGACCTCTGACAACAAACAAGAGGCTGATCTCCGGCTAGCCGATATCAAAGAAGCAGCTGGAATCCCTGAGAGTTGTACCGACGACGTAGTACCGATGCCGAAACGTAGCCACGGAGAAGGCGTGTGGAAGGAGCTACTTGTCAGGCCTTCACCGCCGGTGCGACGGATGGTCATTGCGGCAATCGGCATCCATTTCTTCCAGCAGTCGTCTGGTATAGACGCTGTAGTTCTTTACAGCCCTCGAATCTTTGAGAAGGCTGGAATTAAGAGCAAGAGTCAGGTGTTAGCTGCAACTGTAGCCGTCGGATTTACTAAAACCTGCTTCATATTAGTTGCTACGTTTTTTATAGACAAGTTTGGGAGGCGGCCGCTGTTGCTGACGAGTGTGGCGGGAATGATCGGATCGCTCGTCTTGTTGGCGTCTGGATTGACAATAATTGATCACAGCCCGGAGAAAAAGTTTGTTTGGGCGATTGCCATCTGCATTGCTATGGTCTTATCATATGTTGCATTCTTTTCAATTGGACTTGGCCCAATTACGTGGGTATACAGCTCCGAGATCTTCCCTTTGAGGCTCCGAGCTCAGGGCGCCAGTGCTGCCGTTGCAGTCAACCGCGTCACCAGCGGTGTCCTTTCTATGACCTTCATATCTCTCTACAGGGCCATCACCATTGGAGGAGCCTTCTTCCTCTATGCATCCATCGCCACCGTGGCTTGGATATTCTTCTACACCTTCTTGCCGGAGACTCGAGGGAGGGTGCTGGAAGAGATGGAGGATGTCTTTTCCATGTCGAGGTTTTCAAGATCGACGGACGAAAAAGCTGGCCATGTTCAAATGGTCAGCGGTGAGGTGACCAGAACCAACGCCAACGTTCATGCATGAGAATTTCTTTCTTGTTATAAGGCTGTTATAAATCAGTGTAAGCTTTCTTTCTATTGCTATCATTAAGCCATGCCGTATGTATATAAAATGAAAAGTCTTTTAATCATTTAAACCAATTTAAATGTGCAATATAAGGATTGCAATTTGCAAAATATAAAATTAAATTACGAAATTTAAACAAAAGACGAATTGAATTGAATTGAACTATTGTTTTGTTCATTTTTATACGGTAAGGGGAGAAGTTCAATGGTTGGTGTCCTGCCTCTGTCGATTGTCAATTGTCGTGCTCCACACTTGTTAAGGACATTAATTATTTTAAAAATATAGAAAGAGAAGATGAATGAATGAATCTCTGAGCTAAGCTTTGATAATACTCCAGTCATGGCTTCCTCTCCTAAACCCTCTCTCTGCTTATATTCTTAAAGTCCAAGTCCACTTGCAGTTTGTGAGGTTTACTAAGATAAGCCCAAGCACTTCTGTTTGGATAGGAAAAGCTAAAGTCCATCCACTGAATCTCATTTGTAGATTAGCATAATCCGAGAAAATAAATCTAGAGCCCACTTTAAAGCCTAATTTCATAAAGTCAAATTTTAAATTTCAATGAAATGATTTAGATTTTGGATTCTAAGTGAGGGAGGAGATTTTTTTTTATTTTTTTATATGGGCCTATATAAAATACAACCACAAAGTATAGAACTATTATACAAATATATAGTTGACTAAACAAGCTAAAAAAAGCCGACCGTCTTTCGCAAGCTCTACTTAAAAGCCAAGCCGGCTTGTTAATTAGACGAGCTAAAAAGTGAGACCCAGCAGGTCAGTGAAAAGAACATGTTTAAGCCTGTTCATTTTGATACGTTTGAGCTGGATTTGACCCCATGACGGGCCCTAGTTTGCAACCATCCAGGCCTATCACAGACTCCATGTTAACTGTTAAGTAAACGTTGGGCAGGTATATGAGTTATTCAAAACCAGGCCCATCTTTCTAAACCCAAGCACAGCCTAAACTTTCTGGTTGAACCTTCGTTGGTCTTGGTCGAGATTCAGAGGTGTTAGTTTGGCCTCGGAGTTTCGGCATTAGACGACCATGGGGATGGGCTTTTTTGCAAAGGTCTATTTTTGGGCTTTGGACCAATAAAAAATCAGTTTGGTTGCATAAGAATTTTTTGTACCAAAATAATTAGTTAACTCCTCAACTTTTGTGGCCTTTGTAACTAATGATGTAATTGACCTAACCAATGTGACTTTATGTGAATCCTATGTTCAATTTTAGATCTTTCTAATGACTAATTAGTGTCGCTACTGGTAGAACATGAATAATCCGACTCACAAAGGATTTAGCTTAAGCTGGGTGCATGAGGTCGTTACCTTTAAATAAAAATCTTCATATATCTTGGATGGGCCTTTCTACTCAAAGAGTAAGACTTAAGTCTAGTCCAGATTTCAATTGGGCTAATTTTTAAGCAACCCGGGCTCAACTTTTTGCAGCCCAAGACTGAGACTTGGCCTAGTTGGGCCCATTGAGTTCAGGATTACTTGGCTCTAACTTCCGCCCCTACGCTGCAAGTGTCTACCAACCAGGGGTCAAAATATCGGCCGATATAATTCGGATTTTTGACCACCGAATTATATCGGCCGATACGTATAGTATCGGCCGTACAAAAAAAAATTCGGCCAATATGGCCGAATTTTTGACCGAATTATCGGTCATAGTATCGGCCGATTTTTAAAAATTCGGTTTTTTTTTTTTTTTTAAATAGCGGACAAGAATGGAAAGAGAAAAAAGAAAATATAGAGAAAAGATTGAAGAAAAAAATCGCATACGTTTCAGAGCTTCTTTTCTCTTCTTTCTCTTCTTCGTTGATGGAAAAAATGCAGAGAGTGGGAAAAATACTGGCGGCGGCTGCTAGGGTTTAACACAGAGAGAGAGAGAGAGTGAAAGAGAAGAAGGGTATTAAAACATTAGTATTAGGGTTTTTAAGTGAAAACCCATTTGACAAAGCTGCGTGTACTCTAATATTATCAAAAGTTATTTTTCAAATTGTGTAATTGATAATATTCTCCTTTAAAAATTTAAAATTATTTTTTAACCACTGTGTATTTTTAAAATTTTAGACTTAAAGATCTTTTGACACTCCTAAATATTTAAAACACAATATTTTACAAATAAGGGTATCGCTAGGGTGTGTTGAAAACACATTTAGGAGTCTCAAAAGACCTTGAAGTCTTAAAGTATATTTATCAGGTTATCGTAATTAGTCCGGATATTCAATTTGAGAAATTTTGAAAATACACAGTGCTTAAAAAATAATGTGTATAATGTATTAAATAATAAAATCTCCTTTAAAACTTTAAAGTTATTTTTTAAACACTGTGTATTTCCAAAATTTCTCAAATTAAATATTCGGACTAATTACGATAACCTGATAAAAATACTTTAAAACTTAAAGGTCTTTTGACACTCTTAAATATTTAAAACATAGATTTTACAAATAAGGGTATCCCTAGGGTTTGCCGAAAACACATTTTGGAGTGTCAAAAGACCTTAAAGTTTTAAAGTATATTTATCAGGTTATCATAATTAGTCCAGATATTCAATTTCAGAAATTTTGAAAATACACGATGCTTAAAAAATAATGTGCATAGTGTATTAAATAATAAAATCTCCTTTAAAACTTTAAAATTATTTTTTAAGCACTGTGTATTTTCAAAATTTTTCAAATTGAATATCCGGACTAATTACGATAACCTGATAAAAATAATTTAAGACTTCAAGGTCTTTTGACTTTCCTAAATGTGTTTTCGGCACACCCTAGGGTACCCTTATTTATAAAATACTGTATTTTCGGCACACCCTAGGGATATCCTAACTTAAAATAACACTCATTGACTAAGAAAATAAATTATGAAATTATTTCTACAAATTTTCCTCATTTATATCCTTTTCCTTGTAATTTTCACAATTTTATTACTAATTATATAATTTCCCGTTATCGTAACTTCAAAAATATATTCGAAGATGTAAATGTCCGATATTTTATGAAAAAATTACATATTCAATAAGCCCATAATTATCTGCATTTACTGTAATTTTTTTGAATTTTTTTTTTTTTTTAAAAAAACGGGTAACAGAGAGAAAAAATTCGGCCGATATATCGGCCGAACCGATATATCGGCCGATATGAAAAATCGGCTGGGATCTCGGCCCGGCCGATTTTTCTACCCCTGCTACCAACATATATTGCCACAGTTCTTTTCAAAATAGTCAGATCAAATCGTTGGTGGTTTGATTCGAGGAATTGAGTCAATTATTTAATAATAGTCAATTCATTTAAATTTAATTATTAAGAAAGAAATTAATTTAAATATTATTTGAATCAACCCAATTAATAAATAAGTTAGTTTAAAGTAACTATCAGTTGAATTGAGTTAACTGCTAAATTAATGGGCTGAGTTGAGTTTGTAAATTAATGCTACTCAAGTCTATTAGTTAGGTCAATATATTGAATCAATTAGTTATAAACTTTGATAGGCATGTCATTTAGCCCTAGCACTCTATTTTTCTTGTTCTTTTACAAGCCTTGATTCAACTCTATTTTTGTTATTTAGTTCTCGATCCTCTCATTTGCTTCTCCTTTTATATTATCTTTTTCTTCAAATCAAGTGTTCAACGAGTCTTTAAAGTAGTTTCTCACATTTATTTATTTATTTGTCTTTCACTAAAACCCTTTGGTTTTAGTCTTTAATGCATCTCACGTGTTCAAAATATCTACTTTTCACTCCTGGATTTTAGTGAGCTTATAAATTCATTTGTTTCCAATTTGATATAAAAATCATCAAAGACTTCATATTTGGCTTTATTTACAACTTTCTGGAGACTCGGAACATCCCGAAGCAGAGGCGGGAGAAATATTTGGCCTCTAAACACTTCGAAACGTCCTGAACTCAAGTTCAGAACGTCCGAAGGTGTCAGCTTCGAAACGTCCGAAGCAGAACTCTCGGGCCTTTCGAGAGTTGTCTTCCTCCTCTGTTCACAGCAACAGACAGTAACGGTGCGGGGAAGGTGAAATACGAATCCAGAAACAGTGGGTTTTCTGGGTTCGTTTTTTACATCCAATTGGTCAGATGGACTCCTCTATGAGTCCTCTTAATATAGGGAATAAATTAAAACTTTAATACTTGATTAAACATCTGATTTTAGTATGAGAACCAGTGAGACACAAAAATTCAAAAGTTTTTCCTTAAACTTCAAATTCATTTTACACACTCAAATCTTTATCAATTTTGCTTATGTTTGATCCTAAATTTGTTAAAATTTGAAAACGAACGCAATGGTTACTTTCGCTTCAGTTCCTGGGTTGAAAATTCGAACTTTGAAAAATCTTCCACTTCAAGCTACAGTGAATATTTTGAAATGAAATAGAGGGACGACAGCTGGTTGATTTTAGTTTAACTTAGCTAATTCACATAAGGGTGAATCCAGCTAAGGAGAATGGTAGATTTATAGGATTAACTGATGGCTGGGTGAGCAGCCCAAGGGCGTTGCATGGGGGTGGCTGGCCATGTACCCGCGGCCACAGTAGCTAGGCGCAGTAAAACAGTAATTTGGTTTTTGCAAATAAGTCCCTCTTGGGTTTAATAAACTCTATTTGTCATAAAATTTTAGAGGTTTAAAATTTATCAAAAGCCAAAGATTTAGACAAAATCCACAATTTGACACTATTTACTTAATTTAACTAGTGTTGAAAAAAAGGGTTTAAAACTTTTATTTTTAGAATTTGGAGAAATAAACTAAATTGTCATTTTAAAACCTAACTTCACATGATTTTCTAAAAAAAATCTCTTTTTTGAAATTATCTAAAAATAATTATTTCTCATCTTTCAGATCTTTTCGGGCTGTTTTAAATAACATTTTCTGAAATAAAATAATATTGAAATTTTAAATTAAAATCCTTGACTAAGGAAAACAATATTATCCAACAATGATCAAATAATTACTTACATAGAATAAATAATAATAATAAATGATAAAAATTACCCTTTTGCCCTTCCAACTAGATGAGCTGGATCATCGAGCTTTCAAGCTCTGACTAGGCTACACCTGGGCTTTTCGTAAAGCCTTAACCGAAATCTTCAGGATTAACCGGTCTAACTATGATTTATCATATTGATCAAGCTTAAATCCGGTTAGGGTATTACAACGCGAGCTGAGTCTGAGTCCGAAAATCCGACCCTCGACTGGCCCAACCTAGTATGTGCATGGACTAATGTCCATGATAATATTTATACACACTATAATAAATAGCGGAAAATTTAAAACATTTTTATATATATCATAAAAGGTTGCATCTCAAAGCAAAATAAGGATTCTCACGTAAGTCAAATACAAAGCTCATTGCACTAGGAGTTAAATAAAATATTAAATTCCCACAATCATTACTCCTACAAATTACATTGTTTCCAAAGTCCAAAAGAAACTATTCTATTCATGTTTCTTGTGAGGCCTTGACCCGCCCAGATGGTCGAGTCCACTAAGGGTCAGGCCCAAGTGAAGAGAGTGGAGTGGGAGTGCGTTTGTGTGCTTGAGGGTGAAAACCAATGTCCCACATCAGAAGTTGAAGAGTTTGAGAGGTGGTTCATAAGTAACCTTGCCCTCCTCATCCGGCAAAATGCGTTTTAGACCAGGACTTCGCGCGTGTGCAAGTGTGGGCCCAAAGCGGACAGTATCTTGCTGGGCTGAGCCCTAAGCCCTTTTTATGGGTCGGGCTATTACATTTCTCCTTGCACTAATCTTGTAATATATTTTTGAGTCATTACTGTTCACACTTTGAGTAACCTTTGCTAGCTTCATTTGTATGCATCTGAGAGTTACTCCTGAGCTTTATATTGCAACCTTCTACTAATCATTTGAGAGATCAATTGTAAAAGTGTGAGTGTAACCTTAGTGAAGAAGAAGGGTGCCTTCAACTTCAAATTCAAAGAGGTGTTATCTACAAACTTGTAATAGGTTTTTCTCCACCCGTGAAGGAGAAACATAGTTCATTCAAACCTCAAGTGGTGTACTTGAGGCGAGGAAGAAGGCAAGAAAGCCGAACCTCATACAAATCTCTGGTTCAATATCTCCATCTCTTCTCATCTCCTCTACTTTATTTGTATATCTTTTATAACTCATTTGCATCGTATTCTTCCAATTAGTGTAATCAAAGAAAATAAAAAAAGTTTGCATTGATTCAATTCACCCCCATGGGATCAATTTTTGGGCAACAAGTTTCATAACATTACATGATATTTTTTAATTTTGAAGTTACATCTCTCTCATGATATTCATTTCTTTTGATATAACTTTTATGTATTTTTTTTTGAATGAATGTAAGAGTTTTATTCATCGAAAGCAAATACAAGAGGTTAAGAGAACTTTCTTATTTTCTCTAATATATAAGTTTTTTATGAGCATCAATATAGATGAACCCATCACAGGACTAGCTTAGAATTTTATCTTTTAATTTTGCTATGATTTTAAATAAGTTAATTTATTTAATGATTACATTAATAGGATAGTTTTTAAGAACAAAATGATATATAAATATTTACTTTTAGAAACCTCCATTTTTACATTTACATATAACATATTTGTAATAAAGTTATTTCATTGAAAAATTTGACCTTATAAAATTCAATATGTGTTACCCTCGATGAGTCTTATAAAATGAAACTGTATTCAACATTAATCTAAACAAAAAAAAAATGAATTAAGCTATTTAAACAATACCAACAAATTAATTATTTAGAAAGCTATATAATAATAGCCTTGGTCAATTGCTGAGATGAACACAACTTGGATGCTACACTTGAAATCCTTCGAGTTTATGGAAATTGAAGAATCATATGAACCCTAAGAGATGATATAGGCCCTCTTTGGATCGCTTGAGCCTTTCTAGCTTGCCCAAAGTGATATCTTTTGCTACCTAATTATTTGAGCATTTTATATGGCTTTTCTTTATTAGATAATTGAAAGAGGGGGGGGGGGGGGGGGCGCGATTGGGCGGAGAGGGTTACACCATGACAGTTTTGTGTCTGTTTTTTAGCCCATTTTTTGAAAAAAATTAAAAAAACCAAAAAGAAATTGTTTTTCAGCATTAATATGTGGATAAAATTTTTTATGTTATGCTTTTTCCTAGAATTTTTGTGAAATTTATACTCGATTTTTTTTTATACAAGCCATATTAATAATAGCCTAAAAAAGAAGAGTATCTATGAGTCAAGTAATCGTTGGAAGAATACCAGTGGAGACTTGTGACCCAGTGAGTTTTAGAGCCATTCGATTTTTATGAGTGTTATAAGTAAATTCTTAATTTTCTTTGATATGCACTTTATTTTTGTTGTAAGATCTCATTATTCATTGCTTTTGGTCAAATACTGAGAATGATGTTAAAATTGGATTAGTACACTAGATTTTTTTTTTTGAATTTAATTGAAGCAAAAAAATAACCATACGAAGCTTAGGAAGTGATATAGGCCATTTTTGGACCGTTTGAGCCTTCAAGCCTACATGTATTGGTCATATTATATTTTTAGTTCCCAATTTGAGCTGTATAGCCTATATTTTTTTGATTAGCCATATTAACTATACTCAACTCCGGTTATGGAGTTTGAGCCAATATTGCATATCCGTGACCCATTTTCATATGACAAGAGGTTAGAGATGAAATTGGGATGGTTGTTGAAAAAAAAGGTGAAAAAAATTGAAAAAAGAAAAAAATATGATGAAAAACAAAAGGGGAACATCCACAGATCAGAAAATATGATGTGACAGAAAAAAAAGAAAAGAGAAAGGGATGTGAAAAAGAAGAAGAAAGAGAATGAAGAAGAAAGCAAAAAAAAAAAAACAATTACTTTGAGAATGCTGATAATGAAAGAAAAAAATAGAGGAAGAATTATCCCATATACATTATAAAGACCTCCACGTTTCTTTCGTCCAAGTATTAATTTTTGAGTCTTTTATCCCTTCTTTGATTGACCCGGTCCTAAGCCACGTTTCATCCTATAGATAAGACCTGATTGATCTTAAGTGTAGTATGATATTTATGTGGAGAATAAAAGAAGAAGAACTATGGTGTTTGATTCAACATTCTCAGGAAAATGACATTCTATTCATGAGATCTATATTTTTCTTGAAATATGCCGTCTTTTCTTTATAAATATGTGAGAAATTTGCTTTGTGAAAATAAACTCTGCTCACATATACATGAGAGAAAATATAGGCCAATCTCCAAGTGATTTTTATTGTGAGTGATATACCCTTCTGAGATTTGGAGTCCAAGCTCATTTTTAGATGGTGGTTGCTGAACTTGTGAGTATTTGGAAAAAAGGAAGGCTATGCTAATATTTGGCTATCACACACTACACTCCGGATATAAGTTTTGTGAGTATATTTTTGTTGAAATTTGATATTTGTGAATATCATCACTGGAAACCAGTAGTTCAAAAAGAAAGAAGTTGAAAGAATAATGCACCGAGTATTATTTGCTTATCTCAACTATTCTCAGACATTTTGCCATATCCCTTGTCCTTTCTTGCTTTAACCTTTGTCCTAAGCCTAAAGTTGTGTCCTATTAAAGTCCTACTTTGATCTTGGGGGTGGTATGGTTTGGACGTGGAAGTGAATGAGTAGGGATGATAGTGTGGCAATCTATAAAACTTCTTAGTATTTGGCATCCTTTCATGAGACTATTTTCTCATTTTTCTTGCAAATGTGTCTTTCATGTTTTATATGTGAGATACTTTGTTTTTGATATACATTATTCCCTTCACATATTCTTGATCGATTTACACTTGTTTTGTAGTGATTTCTTCTTGAGTGCAAGTCTGGTGAGATTTGAGTCAAAGCTTGTTTTAGAAGGAAATTTGGGTTGTATTTTATTTGAGGCTGAAGTTATGTTTATGTTGGCTATCTATTCAAACACTCCTGAGTTTTGAGTACTAGTGAAATAACTTTAGTAATTGGATAGTGTTTTAAACTTTGGTTGTTTTTTTTTTATACTAAAGTAACAAAGTTTATTGACTCTGTTTTTGAATTCTTTGCAATTGAATAGAAGAAAATTCTCTAAGATAACCAAAGGAATTTCTATTTAAAGTCTCATGTTTGTCAAATGAGCTTAACCGATGGCCATGTACAGGGCATTTATTGACCCTTTTCATGTGAGCACAAAAGTTGCAGATAAATGTATAAAAAGTTGCAGATAAATGTAATGATGGCACTCCGCTTTTGCTGCAGGTATTCTATCTTTTCAAGTGTTCTTCTTCTAACCATTAATTAGTTAAACTACCAACATAGTTAAACTACCAACGTAATTTGGATATGGTCACTTGTATTGGGGGAAGATGCGAACAATTTTTTTACAAATATATGTTGTTATGGAGCGATGAATTATTCCATAACTTTAAGGACACAAATGACAAAAGGCACAAAATGTTTCTACATTTCTCACAAGCATTCACTTGAAACACATTCTTGTTCCTTCTTCCTCTCATTCTTATTCATCTTTTTCTCAATTCCATTGATTGTTTTCATATTATATTTAAAGTCCCATGTTCATCAAATGAGCTTAACTAATGACCATGTACAAGGCTGTTGCTGTTCATTTCACTGACCCTCTTCATGTGAGGACAAGCGTTGCAGATAAATGTAATGATGGCACTCTACTTTTGCAGGTATTCTAATCTTTTCAAGTATAAATATATGTTGTTATTGAACGATGTACTATTCTGTAACTTTTATTCCATAACTTTTAAGCTCACAAACGAAAAATTGCACAATTTTTTTCTAAACGACTGATATTCCATTGAAAGTTTTATAAATTTTTTCTAAGAAATGATAGGTTAATACACCTTCCTTATAGACATGTTTTTTGTTCCTGTTACTGCACTAGGAATGACATTTTTAAGAAATGTTGAAGAAATGTAATGTCTTCAATTTTGATTTTCTGAATAATTGCTTATGAAGAGTTTTTGAGTTTGTTATGCCTTTCCATGTTTGTGCTTTTTATGGTTCTTTTTACAAATAAGTTATCTTGGTGTATAGACGTTATGAGCTAAATTTTTCATCTAAAATTGTTTAAATCTTATATTACCTTTTCCATTGTGGTATTTTCAAGGTTATATTACCCTCACATGTGAAGGCTATGTTGATCATATATGACGGATGGCTGGATCTCCAATATGAGCTTCTTCCCACTTGTAGTGGTCTCTCCTTTTACCATAGCAGGAACCCTCTTTGGCTTTCGAATTGGGGATGATAACTTTGTCTATGGCAATAGATATGGAAATCCATTGTGTGGAGCAGTTAGCAGTGTTATCAGAACTGAGTCGTGGTCGGTTCGACTGCAATCGTCTGCTTCACAGCCCGATTTTGTTAAAAACTTGCACAATATATCAAACCTTATAAAACCGTAGTGACCTGTGGGTCACCACAGTTTTATTAATTAAACCTCAAGCCGTGACCTGTGGGTCAAGCTTTGAAAACTATATTTTTAAAATTTTTTATTTCAGCCCCAAGAGGCCTAGATGGGCAACTTTATTTCACTCCACCTCTTTCCCTTTTATAAGCATCAATGCCCTCCTCCCTCTCCATTTTAATCGATGTGGGACAGAAACACTCCCTTCCCACCTTACCATAACCCTCCACCCTCCCCACACTTTTTAATGTAGAACAACCTGCAACTAGGCAGGGGCGGAAGACTTGTAACTGAGATAAGCTTGGGATAAAGTCCAATGCAGTGACAACAGGGTATCTCCTTTGGAATTAAGCCCATAATCAGCGATGGCCGGAACAAAACCAGCAATGAAGGTAAGGTCTGCAACTCGACAGAGATGATAGAGGAAAATAAGATAGTAAATCTATATCAATTCATATATTCGAAAGAGGTGAGTCCCTCTCTTACATGCATTGTATTTATAAGAAAAAAATAAGAAATCAAAATAGAAAATGACTCTTAAATCAAAATAGAAAAGGACTCCTAAATCAAATAGGAAAAAGACTCCTAAATCAAAATAGAAAAGGACTCCTAAATCAAATAGGAAAAGGACTCCTAAATCAAATAGAAAAGGACTCCTAAATCAAAATAGGAAAATGACTCCTAAATCAAATAGGAAAAGAACTCCTAAATCAAATAGAAAAGGACTCCTAAATCAAATAGGAAACTAATTGGACTGCTAAGATCCCAAACGAAAATAACAAATCCTACTTGCTAATTAAGAAATAAATAAATAAAGAAATAAATAAAAATAAATAGAAGTGAAATCTGTGTGCTGCATCTTCCGTGTCCTACATTAGTCCCCCGGTCTTGAAAAGAACTCGTCCTCGAGTGGAAATCAGCGAAAGCACAAGGCACCAAACAAAGATGAAGACCAAGTCCGAAGATGCGAATGATGAAGCTTTGAACTGCACAATCTTCAAGGCACAGACGACGAGAACATTATTTCTGTGGGGCGAAAAATTGAAGGACCGCAAACGGGCGCAAGCATGGACGAACCAAGCTGATGGCGAATGGGTCATCATATGGCACTGGAGTGATCACACAATCCTGATGATCTGTCGGATGGAGGACAAGAGGCTGACATGATAAGGGAAGAATAATCATAGATGAAGTCCTGGTATCCGTAATGGGATCAGGTTTGGGTAATGGAGATGGGTGAGAAATTTGCGGTGGTGGTGGAGGTGTAGGTAGAGGTGGTGACAGTTGATCGACACTCGTCGGTTGTATTGACGGTGGTGCCGGCAACACAACTCGCTCTGTCTCCAACACGGGCATTGGTTGTGGGGTCACAACTGCATGAGGAGGATGCATGAATTTGAGTCTGACTCCGGGGCAGCATACACGAACGCTGATGATGTCTTTGGAGTGGTCGGCACACATCTCGAGGAAGCGGACACGTATTTCGAAATTTTGTTCACCTTCATCGGGGCTCTGTATTTTCGGCCGAACAAAAGTTCTCTAAATTCTTGGAAAAAGTCGTGAAAGTCAGAGAGCAACTCAGAGCGCATCTCAGAGATAAACTCGGATTTAAAGTCATTGAACTCAGATTGGAGGAGAAATTGAGCACTATGTTTGTTGGATGCTAACGGGGCTACATGATGCTGGGAATGAGATCGGGGTGTCACATAATCCAAGACATGACGGTTGGATTGGGGAAAAGGTTTAATGGATGGGTGAGGTGGACATATAGCTTGTCAAATAGTCAAACTTGGTCAACTGGTCATTTGGTTTTTTTTTTTTTGTTGTTGTGTTTTTGTTGTCTGTGGGAAAAGGGGTGGAGGATGGGGATTGGGATGGTAGATTCGTACTTGGGATAATGCCCGGATTTGGCGAAGATGGCGGGGATCGAGACCACTATCGTCTCTGATAACGCAGGAACCTGTCTCGGAATAGGAACGTCTCTGTATAACAGAGATACAGAGAAACTCGGCTCTGAACCAATTAATGTAGAATAACCTGCAACTAGGCAGGGGCGGAAGACTTGTAACTGAGATAAGCTTGGGATAAAGCCCAAGGCAGCGACAACAGGGTATCTCCTCTGGGATTAAGCCCAGAATCAGCGATGGCCGGAACAAAACCAGCAATGAAGGTAAGGTCTGCAACTCGGCAGAGATGATAGAGGAAAATAAGATAGTAAATCTATATCAATTCATATATTCGAAAGAGGTGAGTCTCTCTCTTACATGCATTGTATTTATAAGAAAAAAATAAGAAATCAAAATAGAAAATGACTCTTAAATCAAAATACAAAAGGACTCCTAAATCAAATAAGAAAAGGACTCCTAAATCAAATATAAAAGGACTCCTAAATCAAATATAAAAGGACTCCTAAATCAAAATAGAAAAGGACTCCTAAATCAAATAGGAAAAGGACTCTTAAATCAAATAGGAAATTAACTAAAGTTGGACTGCTAAGATCTCAAACGAAAATAACAAATCCTACTTGCTAATTAAGAAATAAATAAATAAAAATAAATAAAGAAATAAATAAAAATAAATAGAAGTTAAATCTGTGTGCTGCATCTTCCGTATCCTACATACTTTTAGTCCCATTCGATGTGGGACTTTGAGTTGAGTGGAATGTGGACAAATGGTGCCTCTTGCACTCTTGTACTCCTTTGCTTCATTTTCACTGTAAAGGCAGATGGGCATTAATGGGGAAAAATGGGAGTGAGACAATCAATTTCATGTGTGGAAAAACACATGAAAGTAAATACATTAATTAATTTATATTATTAGGTCTAAACATAGGATTTGTATAATATAGCATATTTATTTAAATATAAATAACACAATATGTCTAAAATAATATAAATTTATATTATAATATTTAGAATAATATGTTTACTGGTATTATATTTATTATAATATAATATCATATACTGTTATAATAACATTATAATAATATAAATAGTATATTGGCTTTGCCTCAAATAGAATAATATAAATGTTTAGACCAATCATATTATTTTTGCATTAATTTTATTATTATATTTTAAGTGGCAATTTTTTTGTTCAAAATTTATTTCAACTGATGAATTAATCTTTAATTAATAATTTAATATTATTTATAACATCCATATTAATGGCATGGGTTTGACCGCGGTTGAACCCGTTTAACCTAACTTTTTATTTAGAGGGTTCGTTACATGAGACGGTTCTGATAACATTGGTGGTAAGAGTTGCCTCCAGTAGATTTCAAGATTTCATTTACTTGCGTTCTCATCAATAGAGGTTCTTTTTAAATTCTAAAGAACTCTCATTTCTCACATCATACTTCCATTTAGTTTTTTCCCTTTATGTTTCGGAACAATGAATTAAAAATGCAGTAGTCAATTACACTGCTCCTTAAAAGCTGCATCTCTCAGATGGCGTTTGAAGAGGGGTCCTATGAAAGTTTGCTCTGAGGATAACAACAGGCCAAGACCACACTGTATGGATGCTGCAGTGCGGTTTCTAGCATTGAAATGCAGCTCCAAATGCCTCCAATTACCAATTAAAAAGTTATATGAAATCCATTTCTAAATCTCTTCCTGACAGCATAGAATCATTTTTCTTTCCAAAATAACATCGTCTCATTTGTTTATTTATGTAGCAAGGGAGACCACATATGCAAAGCAACGGCCCATATGGGAACAACATTAAAGGGGGTCTTTCCATCCTCAAATGGAACATGGCTGGCAACTTTGTAAGTATGACATGGCTCTCTGCCAGCAATAAGTAATTTATATTGGTGCCCTCCTTAATCTTGGAACTAGTTGGTACTACAATGACAGCTGAGTACTTTATGGTACTAGACCATTCAGTCCACTAATTCATGATAAGTAATTCCCTGAGCAGTAAACCGTATCTCTAACGTACTTTACTTGGTCTTGGGATTAGAGAGAGAGAGATCTAACCCATGCATATATATCATTCTTATGCCTTCTTGTCATTCTTTTCAACAAGTAAAATTGACTTTTTGAATTATGTAGGTATAAAACATGGATTGCATTATGATTGGGTTAGGTTAGGATCTTTTGTGTGACCCAACTTATTCAAATTACTCGAATTTTATATCCATGCATGCATACATTCACATCACCTCATCTTTTATATGTTTATTTATTTATTTTTTTAAACTTTTTTATGGTGATTGTGTTTTAATGGTGAAGACATACTTTTATAGATGTCTCTTTGCTTGAAAAACACTAATATATAATATATAGACCCTAACATACTTTATTTAACTCAACTTGGTCGAAGGGTCAAAATATGGATTGAATCAAACAGTAGTAACTTGATTTTAATATGCAAAAGTTAAGATTATAAAATTCTACATTTTCTATTTTGTATGAAAATCTATTTTTTTTCCATATCAAATTTAAAAGTAAATTTAATTTTTGTTACATTTATGAATATTTATGTATTCATCCTCATGCAAAAAGAAATCATTGATAAATGTATAGTTAAGATATAGGTTAAATCTTTCAAACAAGCTTAGTCAAATTCTATGACCTTATGTTTTCTATTTTTAATCTTTTTTATATAAATTTATATAAAAACCCAACCCTTGTTTGACCTATTCATAAAAATCTTATTAATTTTAATTTATATTTGTATTTTAAGATAACATAATTATAGTAGTAGATCATATTCTTACATTTGAAGTCAATTTCCTTAATATTTTTTGCATAAATATTTTATTTTTGATTATTATAGAAATTCTAATTCTTTTGGTTGAAACATTCATTTTTTATCTTAAGACTCGGTTGGTTATTTGATAAACACTCAATTTCCTTTTAAAATTCTGTCAAAATGCTTATTTCATTTTGTAAACATCTTATTTTTTACATGAAAACTCTTCTCTTAGAACATTCATTTTCGTTATTAAAGCTTTCTCTTCATTTTAAAAACGATTATTTTTTATTTTTAAACTCTCATTATTTTTGACTCATAGTTGAAAAAAACTCTTTCCATTTCTTTTAAAGTCTTTTATTTTGTTTTTTTTAAATTCTCATTTTTTAATAAATACACTAATATGTAATACATAGATACTACATATAATGTATGTATAAAATTTATTTAATTTAATTCGACTTGGTTAGGTTGAATTAAAAAATGGGTAGAGTTATTGGTTGGTTAGATAAGGGTAAAATATTTATTGGATTGAAATTCTCTTCTTTTATTTAACTTCATTTTGACATAATCTTTTATTTTTCAATTAATAATATGATAAGAATTTAATCAAATCTTTGAAAAAAAAAATATGTTGAGTTATTAGTAGGTTAGATAAGGGTAAAATATTTATTGGATCGAAATTCTCTTCTTTTGCTTAAAAGTTATTTTGACATAAAATTTTCAATTTTTAATTTGTAATATAATACGTATTTGATCAAATCTATTTCAAATCACCAAAACTAATATGAAATTCCATTTGCTTTACCTTAGTTGTCTTGAGCATTAGTTGGGATAAGTATGATTGAAGAAAGGGTGAATGGAGCATGAAAATTATTGACTCTTCAAAAGGCTCAACATTATATGACAAGGAAAGAGTATTCAAAAAAGAAAAAAGAAAAGAAAATAAAGAAGAAAGGAAAAGAAAAAGAAAAGAAAAAGAAAAGTAGTTCAAAAAGAAGGAAGTGGAAAGAATAATGCATCAAGTATTATTAGACATTTTGTTGCATCTCTTATCCTTTCTTGTTTTACCCTTTGTCCTAAGCCTAAAGTTGTGTCCTATTAAAGTCCTACTTTGATCTTAGGGGTGGTATGGTTTTAGACCTGGAAGTGAATGAGTAGGGGTGATAGTGTGGTAATTTCTAAAGCTTGTTAGTATTTGGCATCCTTCATGAGACTATTATCTCTTTTTTTTTTCTCGCGAATGCGTCTTTCATGTTTTATATGTGAGATACTTTGTTTTTAATATACATTATTCCCCTCACATATTATTGAGCGTTTTACACCTACTTCGGAGTGATTTATTCTTGAGTGTAAGTGTGGTGAGATTTGAGTCAAAGCTTGGTTCAGAAGGAAAGTTGGGTTGTATTTTTACTTTGAGGCTGAATTTATGTTTATGTTGGCTATCTATTCACATACTCTGAGTTTTGAATACTAGTGAAATATCTTTAGTAATTAGATAGTGTTTTAAACTTTGGTTGATTTCTTTTATGGTAACGAAGCTTATTGACTATGGTTTTTAATTTTCTGCATTTGAATGGAAGAAAATTCTCTGAGATAAACAAAGGAATTATTTGATGTTATACAATTTAACTTTTCTTGTTCCATACAATTTAACCAACAAGATTTACTTAATAAATAATTTATATATTTTAGAAAAGCCCTCTGTCTTAATTTAACAAATGATATATAATTTTAATCTATCATTTTCAAAATTAAAGTCATCTTTTAGTTATTCTCTCTCCAATCATATATAAATTATTAGCACATATTTAGAAAATTTCTTCCTTAATGTAATAGACCGCTCTCCCATATATGGGAGCCTTGGAGAAGATGAAGAAACATCTATAGATTTTATCCTTACACTCCTTTCTCCTTTATTTTCATGTCCCTTTATGTTTTATTTGCAGGTTTTTCTTTCTCATAATAACTGTAGTTACTGATTTTACTTACTGAATAGTTCTCCCCATTGGTAGAGAAATGTAAGAAGTATGAAAGAGCAATGTGCATGGGAACAAATCATGGATGTCTTTCTGACCGTATCATGAGTTACTATGGTGATATTCTCCTAGGGGAATGGTGATAATAGCTATCTAAATTTTTGATATTCCATTTCTCTCTTTCCATGTTTTTTCTCACTAAAGCATTTGAATTTCCATGATCTTGGAATAGGTTGCATCTGCCTTTGAATTTGCAAGGATTTGCCACAACTTGGACTTCATAAATTTTTTTCTCAATGAAAGCAAGTAATCCTGTGGTTATGGTTCAAGCATACCGTTTACCGGTTGCAGAAATGTATGTACAAGGATGGGATTATCCTCTGCACTTGGGAGTTACTGAAGCTGGTGAAATCTGCCATTGGCATTGGAACCCTTCTTCAGGTAATCGATTGGCAAGTTCTCATTGGTATTAGCGAGGTTGATCTGGTGCAATTTATTTCGAAGCTTGCTTTTCTCTAGATTTAGCCAGATACAAAACATGTTCTTCCTTAACCTCCTCATTTCCCCTCCCTCTTGTTGGTGCGCAATCTGAGCTCTGAACTCACCAAGTTGTAGTTCCTTATGTCAAGAAGCAGTTGACACACACTTATAAAGGGTGGAAAGTGTTCTCCTTTTGTATTAGTTTGTGTGTGTGTGCAAAATGCACATTTCATATATTTTCTTGATACATCTTGTTGAGAGAACTCCAATTATGGATAGTTGTAAAATTATCATAGTTGAAATGATCCTCTGTGTTGTATACAGGATGATTTTGGGGGATATCTATCTGTGTTTCCCCCACAGAACCACCAGAGGAATAGAGAGATCCTTACAGAAGACTGGCTAACTTAGGCATGCGTGCAAGCTTCAAGTCTTCAGAAGCGAGTGGTAGGCATCCATGTTATCCTCTGACTTGTTCCTAATTCCATGTTTCTCGTTTTGAACTACATTCACCTGGTGGTGCTTTTTGCATATATAACTTTAACAATACCTTCTATCAGCATTGAAATGCCAAAGTAACATCTGATGTGAGTATTGGGTGATGAGGTGGACTATCGAGGAGACCTGCACCGTGATGGATATAGTTACAATTGCTTTTCTTGAGGTTCATTTCTTATTTTTCAGGAAGCCAATTCTAACTATATCCATCATCATCAACAAATTCTTATCCCATGATAGCAAAGCAATTGTATGGTTCCAGACAATGATGTATGGGAAAGGATTTCTTGCAATTTTGATTACATCTTAGAGTTCAACAAATAGAATTTTGCAGAATGACCGGTAGATGCCATGTGTTTCATGTTTGAAATACAATTTGATTGATACAATTCAACCAGTTCTTTATGAATTGATCTTATTCATATATTGTTCTTATTATTTTTTTCTTTGGACTTTGAGGTTGACTTATTAAGTTCCAGTCCCCTAAAAATTTGATATTTGCTATACTATATTTAGTGTGGATTCTTATGTTAATGTGTTAGCAGACACATGCTCTCCTATACAGATTACTTGCAGCAAAGTTTGTGGTTAGCATGCCATTTAAGGTATTTATCTTTTTTTTTTTTTAAAGATGCTACATGCATTTAAGGATTTTACTTCTTTCCGAAAGTGTTATCTAAGGCTTTTGTAATATGATGTTATATGTTATTTTGTTCATTTAACATCTTATTGATAAATTCTTTTTGCCAATTGAAAGATCTGGCAACTGTTGATTCAATCCTTGTGAGAGAGCTTCCTCCAACAGAAGATGTTGATGCTCCGAGTGTGCAACCCATTTCTTCTTCCCCTTAAGTATTAAGACGTACCATCTATTATTGGAAGGATTGTTTCTTGAATCACTTTTCTTGTTATCTAAATAGGATGGACTTTAGAAGAGACATAATGTACTTTAGACTTGTATGAAAAATTTAAGATATAAGCATGGGAGTCTTGACTCCTTTGTTAGAGCAGCTGACGAAGCCATTGCCTAATGTCATGGTCCTAGTAAATCTTAAGGAACTGGCAAGTGGTGCCTACAAACTTCTACCCAAAAGGTAGATTTTATTTTTATTAATTTACTGGCTAAATAAATTTTGTATATCATCTCACATGTTGATAGATATAAGCATGGGGGTCTTGGCTCCTTTGTTAGAGCAGCTGACGAAGCCATTGCCTAATGTCATGGTCCTAGTAAATCTTTAGCAACTGGCAAGTGGTGCCTACAAACTTCTAACCAAAAGGTAGATTTTATTTTTATTAATTTACTGGCTAAATAAATTTTGTATATCATCTCACATGTTTGTCATATTTCATGCACGGGTTTGGTTTTATCTGTTTGTGGTGATGGACCCTACGAGGAGCTGAATGTACTTGAGGATGGTTACGTCACAATGCTTTTACACATCACACCTTCTTCTAAAGAGAAAATCATTAGAGTACATGCAACAAGAAGGTAATGGTCTTATTTTCCTTTATACCCTTGCTACATTCTCCAAGTTGAAGGTAGTTACTTTTATTCTTTATCTGACCAAAACATGGTTCATTATTCTTTCAATCAGTCACTAAAGAAAGATCGAGAAATCCAAAGTACATGAGAGCGCGAGAGTGCAAAGCCAGCGAGCAGAGCAAAGGTATGTTTTCTTCATCTCTTTTCACCGTATCTATTTCTGCGTTTACCCTCTTGTTTTCATATGAATCTCTGATTGAATCTAGTTATGATCCGGTTAGAACTTTTAAAATGAAAACTCGGTGATCATTTTCTTGTGGAGCCCACTTTGGATGGGTTACTATCAAGAATCGGTTTGGATGAATCAATACAAATATTAATGATCTGTAGGATTTGGATTTAAGAGTTCTCGATGGATAGATTTCTAAAATCCCTATCATATACTTGATTTTTATCTACCGGAGTCATCATTTAGATCTTGAGCTTATGATCTTATTGTTGCCTTACACTACTATGTTGTTTCTTTTTATGTTTGATTCTATTGGTTCTTTTATAATTTTCGAGCAGTTCTTGGTAATGTTTTGTTCCGTTGACAATAGAGAATCTTGTTCTGAAATTAGCCTGCCCTTTTATTTCTTTCGCGCATGCATGTGCGTGTGGAGTGTTTCGCTATACGTAGTTATTATCTGGAGTCTGTTTGGATATGGGTAAAAAGTATGTCCAGTAGCTTGAAATGTGAGATAATTACCTAGGGTCTGTTTGGATATTTGCTGGCAAGTATGTTTCATATCCTGGAACCTAGTTAGAGTTGGAATACTGTGGAATTCTATGCTTTAATTGTTTGGCAAATTCCGTTGAGGATATCTAGACTCCTAAAAAGGTGTTTGAAGAAAAATTTCTGTTACATAATATATACTGTCCCCAATCTCAGGCAAATATATAAATATCCTTTTAGGACCAATTTGGTTCTACATGGTGGAAATGATCTCTTAAGCATTTTCCTTCCAAACCATCACAGAACTTTGGAAAATGTTTCAGCTTGATATGAGGATGCCCATGAAAAATTTATCTGGATACAATCTATCTTCTGGGTATCAACATGAGGACCAAGTGGAATTGATATTACCTTGATATACTTGAGAAACTACCAAAAAAATTGGTTTCATGATCTTTATCTTTTTCAATGAAATGTCATACTTCTGACACATGAAACAAAGCACTTCACTATGATTAGAGCCTATGTCCACTTATTAAATTGGTGTCATGATGTTCTTGGAAACTGGTTCTCATGCTATAATGATCATGATTCTGCTTTTGTGGGACATTCTCTTGTGTGCATCTTGCCATATTCCTTCTAGAGTCATGAAAATCATTCTCCATTTGCAGGGATTGACCAAAGGAAATTGCCTCTGAATTATACCTGATCCTTTAGTCATTCACCTCATACCCTGATATAAAGATGTGAAACCTGATCCTTCTATGTGTGTAGTTATTTAAAATGCTTTATATATTGCACGTAAATTTTGTTAAGATTAATAAATTATTAAAAGGTAAGCAAAGACCGAATTCCCCCCCTATCCTCTCTCCTCTTGGGTCAATATCTGGGCAACAACAATTGGTATCAGAGCCCGGAAACTCTGTATATAGATTTAACCATCTTTAGTTCAATCACGACTTTTGACAATAAGAAAAATGGAAAACTTCCACTTCTTAATAATTTTTCAAGCAGGAAGTAAATGTATACAAATTGAATTTCATAAATAAAGAAGAATGAGTTTCTATAATCTGTGTTAGTCATGTAACAATTTTTGATTGATTTGCCTCTGTATCATTTATGCCTTAAATGTTTTACATCTTGGATTAAATGTCTCACTGTTATGTTACCTTGATTTCTGATTGACTTGTGCTTCATGACCATTGCTCTAAATGTTCTATTATATCTTGCACTTGAAATGCTTTTCATCATGCCTGAAAATAAGTTGAATGCTTTGGATACATGAAGAATATATTTTTGATGGACAAAATGCTTGCTATTATTGCTTCTAAGAATCTATAATTTATTATCCTACTAAATGGGTTGCATCAATCAATTCTCATAACTGTTGAGTGTGATAACTGACAAAATAATAGGTTATCAGTTGAGTTCCATAAACAATTTGCTGAGTAACTACCCTATGTAATTAGGATCCAAAGCTTATACTTGCCTTTCAAATTGCCTCCTGGTTGGTAGTAAATATGAAAAGACAAATGGATTCAGCATTGAATGTTTACTATAGAGCTCGTTGATTGAATGTGTTGAATGCCTACTTATTTTATGATGATAAGAAGGGAAAAAGAATGATAATAAAAAGAATCTGGCATGAATATTTCATATTTCGAGAGCATTGCATGGCTTGTCACATACACTGTCTAATTGATTTTCATAATGTTTTGCATAAATAGATTCAAATGTCTTATCATGTTGCATGCTGTCTAAATGACTTTCAATGATCTATCATAATATCTTGAACTTGAATTTCTCATGATTATTTAGCTAGATGTCATTGAATAAAATAGTCTATGGATGTTGTGGACCATCTATACTAATGGCTAATTGACAAGAATATATACATAAGGACAAGAACAAAAATGCTTGCTGGAAATTTTATGGGCTGCTCGATTAAAGATCTTTGTGTTCAATCCGTGTGCTTCTATATCTCTGTTCTCTCTCCAGTAATGAGTTGAAAAATGAGAAAACCATTGATATGGTTTAAAGGACATTTGACTTAAGATCTGAAAACCTTTCTTTGTCCTCATATGTAATGAGCTTGATACTCGACGGCTAAGGGATGAAAGGTTAATTAACTCTTTCATTGGGATCCCTTAAGAAATAAGATGAAAATGACTAATCTCACAGGATTGCCTCTAAATGCTTTACATTTTGATATTACTCTGAATCTTATGATGAATCTTCAAGCAATTCACATGGCTTTGTGAGGTTTACAACTCATGTTTAAATCTTAGAGTATCGTGCCTTCTTACATGATTGCATTGCTATTCAAAATCTATTGAACATTATATACTCATAAGATGCCAATGATGGTCTACTCATTCTAAATACTTCTTAGTTAATACTATGAATGACCAACAAATCTTTTTTATTATAATTAAATGATCTTCAAGAACTGTGGCAATTGCCTCTTCTAAACATTTCTCATGACTCCATGACTTTGGCCTTTATTCTCATGATCGGAAATAGAATCCAACTGTTTTGGAAGTCTCTTTACCTGTTTAGGTCTTTTTGTCCTTGGGAATTAATTCTATGATTTTCATTAAAAGACAAGTATGGCTCTGCTTCTCGTAGGAGATTGTAGAAATTATCTTTTGAGTATTCTTCATCAAATCATCACAGAGACATGTTAATCTCATCTGTGTTTGCTAAGGATAACTATGAATGAAAGCATACACACCTTTTGATTATTTCCCTCAAACCTGTGCTATTCCTAGTGCTGAAAATATGATAATTACAAAAGGAGAAGATAGTTAATAAGGCCATCTTAAGCCTCTGTTTTCAATGTTTGGTAAGATTTGAAAAAGAACATTAATCTATCATTACTGAATCATACTTCTTGAGCTCTACTTCATGCACGTGATTCTTTTTTGAGATATTTGAATATTATTATAATATTTCATAATATTCATTTTTTAAGTATGGTATCATAATATTATTATATGAGAGAAAACTTAGATTTTTTTGTTTGGTTTATATGTCAAAGAGGATTGAAATATAATATGTACATGAGAAATTGTTGTATCGATTATAATGAAGCATTTTGTGGCGGTTGGTTGTATTGTTTATAAATAAGCATTTTTTAGGGTGTCGAGAAGAGGATGAGACACCGCTACAAAGATTGTAAGAAGTTATTGACACGTGATGTAACTAGAAGTCTTTAAAGATAACAATCATCGATGTCAATTGATGATATTACAGGTATACTTTTTTCCATCTTTGTCTTTAATTTCATTTTAAATTTTGAAAATGTAGTTTTTGAAAAACTATTTATAAATTTATGCATATTGTATAATTATAATTAACAATTATATTTTTATATATTCGTTAATTAAATTTTTTATTTGTGTGCATTTATGTATTATTTAACACAAACTTTCTTGTTTATAATTTAATATAGTTAGTTTCATTTTAAATTTTGAAAATTTGTAATCTTACATTTTGAAAAATAATTACATTAGTAGAAATTATGAATGATGATTTATTTTATTACAAAATATCAATTTAATATTTAATAAAAACATAATTTGTAAATGAAGTAAAACAAATAATTTAGATATAAATTTATATAGTTATATCAATTATATATTAAAATTATTTATAACTGTGACCACGCAAATAATATTACTTTTTAAAAAGCTTGTTTTTGAAAGACTATTTATAAATTTATGCATATTGTATAATTATAATTAACAATTATAATTTTATATATTCGTTAATTAAATTTTATATTTGTGTGCATTTATGTATTATTTAACAAAAACTTCTTTGTTTATAATTTATTATAATTAGTTTCATTTTAAATTTTGAAAACAGTAATCTTACATTTTTGAAAAATAATTACATTATTAGAAATCATGAATGATGATTTATTTTATTACAAAATATTAATTTAATATTTAATAAAAACATAATTTGTAAATGAAGTAAAACAAATAATTTAGATAAAAATTTATATAGGTATATCAATTATATATTAAAATTATTTATAACTGTGACGACGCAAATAATTATTACTTTTTAAAACGCTTGTTTTTGAAAAACTATTTATAAATTTATGCATATTGTATAATTATAATTAACAATTATATTTTTATATATTCGTTAATTAAATTTTATATTTGTGTGCATTTATGTATTATTTAACAAAAACTTCTTTGTTTATAATTTATTATAATTAGTTTCATTTTAAATTTTGAAAACAGTAATCTTACAGTTTTGAAAAATAATTACATTATTAGAAATTATGAATGATGATTTATTTTATTACAAAATATCAATTTAATATTTAATAAAAACATAATTTGTAAATGAAGTAAAACAAATAATTTAGATATAAATTTATGTAGTTATATCAATTATATATTAAAATTATTTATAACTGTGACCATGCAAATAAATTTTACTTTTTAAAAAGCTTATTTCTAAAAAAATTATAAAACAAAATTATATAATTATTTATAGTAACAATAAAATAGAAAGTTAATATGCTTATTGAGAATACATGATTTGGTTATGATGTATATTGTGTTTTTTATTATTATGTATGGTAGTTGAACATGCAAATAATTATATAATTTATGTTATTGAAAATTCAGTAATTGAAGTAATTATAATTTAATAATTGAATATTGTCTAATTATTAATCAAATACAGTAATTAACAATTATATGATTATATATTCGTTATTAATTTTTGTATTCTCGAATGAGTTAAAATTATTTATTATATATTTTAATTATAGTTTTAATATAATGACAAAGTAATTTATGAAATTCCGTTACTAGAAGTATGCACGACTTAGAAGGGGGTGAATAGGTCGGTTTCAATTTTAGTTCCCTTTTAAAAATAAATCAGATTTAACAATATATGTAGTGGAATAAACGTGTGTGTAAGTGATAAACAAATGAATCAAACCATTAATACAAACCACACATGCAGAACGATATATAGTGGTTCGGTTTACCTGAACTTACATCCACTGTTGGACTCACCCTCTCTAGGGCTATCCCAAATATACAATGTATGGGTCTCACACCTAAATAGTACAACCTAGTTTTTTATAGAGGTTCAATCCAATTGGTCTAATCCTCTACATCTATTTTTTAGAGTGGTTCGAACACACTATTCTAATACACTTTACAATGTTTGAAATAAAACAAAGAAAAAATACTTGCCTTGGGCCTTGACCGTTTTCCTTTCTTTACTGAATCTGTGTGTTCATTTCCATTAGTTTAGCTCCATCAAAATGACTATTGGCACAGTAGTATAGGAAAAGGGTATGACTGGTTTTATAGTCCTATATGAACACTTTACTTTTCATCAGGATTGGGGTATTGATTACCTAAACATTCACTAAGAAGGATGATGAAGAATGGTGTCTAGAGGGAAGACCGACTGATCACACACTGTAATCTTGTTCCTGGTTTTCCTGTGTGTATTTTCGGTGTATTAAACAAAAGGCTTACTGTTATTTTATAAAAATATTAAGATCTGCAGTAAGTCACGCCTGCGAGGTCTCGCTACTTCTGATGAGGCCTCGCCAGCAGTAAGTTACAATAGACAACACATATGTGCAGTGTAATCCAATGAGACAGTATCCAGCTAGCTACCAGTCAGATACCAGCTAACTCATATCCACCGTGCATGATTTGCAATTCATTTATCTTAGCCATCAATCAAGGATTAGATGGAAGATTTTTAAGATGGATTATAGCTCATGGAGGAGCTTTTCCATACTTATCAAGGACAGCTCCTTAAGGCTATTCAAATTCAAATTCAAGAGAGGTGGCAACATCTCACCATGGATAAATTTGTTTACCGTAATAAGTTTCCAATTAATTTACCATAATTATCCATCTCACCATGTGGATAATTTTATTTACCATAACAAGCTTCCAATAAATTTACCATAATTACCTCTCAATTAAACAGTCACAGATTTTAATTTTTTAAAACTGCAAGAGACTGAGTTAGCTCGACAAAGGGTCAGCTGCACTCAGTTCAGCATTAGATGGAAGATTTTCAAGATGAATTATAGTTCATAGAGGAGCCTTTCCATACTTGTCAAGGACAGCTCCCTAAGGCTATTCAAATTCAAATTCAAGAGAGGTGGCAACATCTCACCATGGATAAATTTGTTTACCATAATAAGCTTCCAATTAATTTACCATAATTATCCATCTCACCATGTGGATAATTTTATTTACAATAATAAGCTTCCAATAAATTTACCATAATTACCTCTCAATTAAACAGTCACAGATTTTAATTTTTTAAAACTTTAAGAGACTGAGTCAGCTCGACACAGGGTCAGCTGCACTCAGCTCAGCATTAACTGGCTGTGAGGCCTCGGCAGATTGCATGAGGCATCGAGGTTGAAAGTCACTTATTATCATATTTTCCAGTTTATAACCAATTGACTTCTAAGGTATTTGACTTAGCCTAAGGTCTCCTACAGTTAACTTACATGTGTGTCAATACGTATTCGGTGTATACACTTCAACTTCATAGTAGATCTTCTTAATCATCTAAGGCAAGTCCAACTGAGTCACGTAATTGAGAATAAGGATGACTCGGACGAACCGGGGCACTTACAATCTCCCCCTTTGTCAATTTCACGACAAAAACTAAGATCTACCCATTACACCAATTTCCCCTTTACAATGAAATACAAGTCCTTAAAAAAATACAATTCAAACAATGACCATATCAAGACTTGAATTTCTTGCACTAACACTTCTCTCCACCTTTTTCTTTTTCTCCCCTTGAATGATGCCTGTAAAAAAATTCCTGCAAAAGACATAGGCAATTAGGTGGGATTTTGAAATTTCTCCCCCTCAACATTAGTACCATTTTTCTCCCCATTTTTGCCATAAATTGACAAAGGGTACTATATAATAATATCATGGAGA
The DNA here is from genome assembly GCA_022113865.1 of Chimonanthus praecox. NCBI lineage: Eukaryota > Viridiplantae > Streptophyta > Magnoliopsida > Laurales > Calycanthaceae > Chimonanthus > Chimonanthus praecox. Next base: position 34,967,720 of record CM039086.1, read on the forward strand.
AACAGATTTAACAAAACATCAGTTTTAAATAAGCACTTATTTCAATATTTGAAACGAAGAAAGATCCACCACCAATATTATCACAATGATACCAATTAAATTGGATCCTTCAGATCTTTTAATTTTGAACTTATTTTAAATTTTGATCTTATCCTTTTATTCAAACTGGAATTTGGACATTAGATATTCACTAATCTAAATATTTAGTCACAATCCATTTGAACAATGAAAAAAAAAACTCACATTGATGCATACATATATAAATGTTCATTTCACATAATCAACCACAACAAGATAGTAAAGAATGAATAACTCAAAGAAAATGTTGCTTTTTAATATTTGATTGCATGATATGGCAACCCTTTCAAAGCCATATTAGTGAAAATATCATAACTATATAATTCAAATATTTATTTCTCAAAGAAATATCAGCATATATGATCGTAGAAATAAATATATCATGCAACACTATATATACATAAACATTCAATCACACACCAATTTGTGCTTTTTGAAGATTCATACCATTTCATCCACGTTGGCACAAATTTAATTTGGAATTCTGGATCATTTAAGTTTTTTGAATCCACTTAAAATTTTGATCCGGTCCTTTCTTCTCAAATTTACGGATGTTGGGTGTTTTGATTTCATATCTTAAAATATTTAGCCTAGATCCAGTAATTTGATATAAGAACCTCATTATATTATTCCAATTCATAATATTTTAGGTCTTGTCACATTCCCATAAGATTTGCCAACGTAGGACTGATATCTATGGTGTGGAGCATTGTTTTTCTTAGAGAAATTCACACTTACAAAATAATTTTCCTTCTTTCTCTTTTCAAGGTGTGATTTTCCTCTAAAATTAGTTTTTTTTTTCTTTGCACCTTTGGAATGATTTTCAATATTTTTATTTTCAAAGTGCAACGTCCTTAACTTACATTCATGTCTGAAATAACTAGTTTTGTTACAGTAGAAGCAAGTTACATGTTTTTTAGTCTTTTGGGTCAAAATGGGCAAAACAACATTCTCCAATTTGTGACCAAAACTAATCTTGTTTCTAGAATCTTTAGCACCATTTAGAGTGGTGTTCTTAGAAACCTCAGATTTTACAACAAAATTCCAACATGTTTTGCTTTAGCAGAAATAATTCAGGTAACCGAGATTCCTTTTGAACTTCTTTTTCTTTTCCTTTATCTTTTGCTGAAGAATACCAAAACTTTCCACCACGAAGATATTCTGTAACTGAGCCATCGGGATTAACATGAGAGTCGGGGTCCCACCGAGGATGGAGATCTTCAAGGGGCACAACTTCATTATCAAGATTTTCTTCTGGATCATGATTACTATCCCAATCATGATCACCAACTTTTTTCTTTGGGAGATACTCTTCTAAAATTTGCTTGATATTTTCTTCAAAATTGACGGAGTTAACAGACATGTCCATTGGCTAAGGAGATTTTTCTCGAGCAATTTCTTTGGCAATCTTTTTGGTCAAGAGATCAGCCATGAGCATTTCATTCTGAAAAGGCTTTGCTTCAGGAAGAGGAATTTCTTGTTTAACAGGAGGAGAGATTTGATTCAGAATTCTCTCATAATTATCATTTTCAATTTTTGGCCTCCATTTTTGGTAAAAAGTCTGATAAAGAGATTGTAAACCATATAAGTTATTTTTTACTTCAAACTTCCATTGGAAAATATAAGGGATATGAAATTTAGCAAAGAAGCGAAGCATATTGATGGCTTCACATGGAACCTTTTCTTCAACTTGAGAGAACTTAATAAACAAATAATGAAAATTATCAGGAAGGATTTTCTGATAAGCACCAAAATATGACCACCAAGTGAAGAGAAACCAGGATGGGAAATTACGATGAATAGGAGTGACATCAGGGCTTTCTTCTTTAAATCTGATAAACCAGGAATGATTATACTGGCCATTTTGCCACATTAAAGTAAATTTTCAGGCATCAATATAATCCCAATAATTAAAGAACTCAGTCACATTGTATAATTGGATTGATTTTGTCATGTATAAGGGACCATCCCAATCTTTCTCAGTAAGGATTTTGAGAATAGTGAACTTTGAGTAAGTGATGATACCATTTGCATTCTTATTGTGGAAGATGAATACACTTTTCGTCTGATACAAAATATTGAGATACCAATCTCTGGTTTTCCTTTTATCAGGGGAATAATAATGAATGCCCTTGCCAAAGAGAAAATAAACATTATCTTCTACAGATCTTGCTTCCATAAGACAATCTGAAGTAAAAAAAATTCTATTACCGGTGTAAAGATATAATTCTGATTGACTTAGGTCTTTTGTTGGAGTAAAAACCTTTTGGCTTTCTTCTTGATCTGCCAATTTCTCATTCCCTTTTTTCTTCATTATCGGGGAAGAGCTACTTGCCATTTTGTCGTCCCTGAAAAAATTCTCTTGTAAGAAAGTCAGGGAGAGAGTTAGAATTTCCATTAATAAATTCAATTTTAAATTCAAAAACTGATAAAATGGCTTGCCATATAGCAAATATTTGCTTGCCATATGAACATTTGGGATTTTTCTTTCTATGGAAATAGTCGTTCCATTAGCAGCAGAAACAAACTGTTTTGATTCACTTGTAAATTCAATAGGAATGATTCCAAGTTTGATAATATTTAAATCTGCTCTGGTGTCAATTATGGCATTAACAATCTTCTCAAAGTTTTTTATTTTTATCTTTACCTGAACTCTCCACTGTTGGTAAATACATTTTGTAGGAATTACACCAGTAGAGATTTTGCTAATTTCTCCTTTAATTCTTTGGACAAATTTTTCTTCATCATATTTTTCAATAGCACCATCATTTTCTAATCAAGTTAACCTTTCATCAAGTTCATTTTGTTTTTTGGTTGTGCAGTTCGTCCTGTTTGTCCACCTTGTCAAATTCCGCCAGTTTGTTAAGTTAGTCCACTTTTTCCAGTTGTCCACTTTGTCCTGTTCGTCCAGTTTGTCTAGTTTGTCAAGTTGGTCCAGATTGACGAATTTGTCCAGTTTGTCTAGTTTATCTAATTTGTGCAGTTCGTCTTGTTTGTCCACCTTGTCAAATTCGGCCAGTTTGTTATGTTAGTCCACTTTTTCCAGTTTGCCCACTTTCTACAGTTTGTCCACTTTGTCATGTTTGTCCACTCTTTCCAATTCGTTCAGTTTGTCCACTTTGTCCAGTTCACCCGATTTGTACAATTTGCCCACTTTGTTCACTTTGCTCACTTGGTCCAGTTTGTCGTGTTTGTCAAGTTTGTTTATATGGTTCATTTTGTCCAGTTTGACATGTTTATCTAATTTGTCTAATTCGTCTAGGTTGTGTAGTTGGTAAGTTTGTCTACTTTGTCGAGTTGGTCCAATTGAGCCAGTTTGTGCAGTTTGCCTAGTTTGTCTTGTTTGTCCACTTCGTCTACTTTACCCAGTTTGTCCACTTTGTCCAGTTTGTTCACTTTATGCAATTCGTACAGTTTGTCCACTTTGTATTGTTCGTCCAGTTTAACTAGTTTTTCCTGTTTCTCCACTTTCTTCAGTTGGTCCAGTTTGTCCACTTTGTACAGTTCGTCCACTTTGTCGAATTTGACAAATTTGTCCACTTTTTCCAATTTGTTATGTTTGTCCACTTTGTCTGTTCCTCTTGTTTGTCCAGTTTGTCCACTTTCTTCAGTTTGTCCTATTTGCCCAATTTTTCAAATTTGTTCAGTCCGTCCTATTTTGTCCAATTTGTCCAATTTGTCCTATTCGTCCAGTTTGTCCAGTTATTCCACTTTTTCCAGTTTGCCCACTTTCATCCACTTTGTCATGTTTGTCTACTTTTTCCAATTTGACCAATTTGTCCACTTTGTCCAGTTCGTCCAGTTTGTTCAGTTTGCTCACTTTGCCCAGTTTGTCTAGTTTCACAAGGTTCAGTTGGTCCAGTTTGTCTTGTTCGTCCAATTTGAGTAGTTTTTCCAGTTTGTCCACTTTGTACAGTTGGTCCACTTTGTCGAATTTGACAAATTTTTCCACTTTTCCCAATTCGTTATGTTTGTCCACTTTGTCCTGTTCCTCTTGTTTATCCAGTTTATCCACTTTCTTCAGTTTGTCAAGTTTGTCATGTTTGTCCAATTTTTCAAATTTGTTCAGTTCATCCTCTTTGTCCAATTTGTCCAATTCCTCCAGTTTGTCCAGTTATTCCACCTTTTTCCAGTTTGCCCACTTTCATCCACTTTGTCATGTTTGTCTACTTTTTCCAATTTGACCAGTTTGTCCACTTTGTTCACTTTGCTCACTTTGTCCAGTTTGTCTTGTTCAACATTCACAGGATCTCTACAAAACAAATCATCTCAAATATTCAAATCTTCTTTTTCATTAATTCTTTCGTTTTAGCAGAATTTTTACGAAATAATTCAGCTAACCGAGATTCCTTTTCAACTTCTTTTTTTTTTCCTTTATCTTTTACTGAAGAATACCAAAACTTTCCATCACGAAGGTATTCAGAATTAGATCCGTCAGGATTAATATGAGAGTCAGGGTCCCACCAAGGATGGAGATCAGCAAGGGGCACAACTTCATCATCAAGATTTTCTTCTGGATCATGATTACTATCCCAATCATGATCACCAACCTTTTTCTTTGGGAGATACTCTTCTAAAATTTGTTTAATCTTTTCTTCAAAATTGACGGAATCAACAGACATGTCCATTGGCTCAGGAGACTTTTCTCAAGCAATTTCTTTGGCTATCTTTTTGGCCAAGAGATCAACCATGACCATTTCATTCTCAAAAGGCTTTTCTTCAGGAAGATGAATTTCTTCTTTAACAGGAGGAGAGATTTGATTCAGGATTCTCTCATAATTATCATTTTCAATTTTTGGCCACCATTTTTGGTAAAAAGTCTAGTACAAAGACGGAATATCGAAAAAGTTCTTTTTTACTTCAAACTTCCACTAGAAAATGTATGGAATATGAAACTTTGCAAAGAAGCGAAGAACATTAAATGCTTCACAGGGAACTTTTTCTTCCACTTCACAGAACTTAATAAATAAATAACGAAAATTATCAGGAAAGATTTTCTGAGAAGCACCAAAATATGACCACCAAGTGAAGAGAAACTAGGATGGGAAATTACGATGAATAGGAGTGATATCAGGACTTTCTTTTTTGAATCTGATGAACTAGGAATGATTATACTGGCGATTTTGCCACATCAAAGCAAATTTCCAGGCATCAATATAGTCCCAATAATTAAAGAACTTAATCGAATTGTATAATTGGACTGATTTTGTCATGTACAAGGGACCATCCCAATCTTCCTCAGTAAGGATTTTGATAATAGTGAACTTTGAGTAAGTGATGATACCATTTGCATTCTTATTGTGGAAGATGATGACACTTTTCATCTGATGCAAAATATTGAGATACTAATCTCTGGTTTTTCTTTTATCAGGGGAATAATAATGAAGCCCCTTGCAAAAAGAGAAAATAAACATTATCTTCTACAGATCTTTCTTCCATAAGACAATCTGAAGTAACAAGAATTCTGTTACCGATGTAAAGATATAATTCTAGACAAACTAGACAAACTAGACAAAGTGAGCAAAGTGAACAAAATGGACAAACTAGACAAACTACTTTAACTGGACAAACTAGACGAACTTGAAAAAGTGGACAAACGGCACAAAGTGGACGACCTACATTAAGTGGACAACTGGAAAAACTTGTCTAAAAGGACGAACATGACAAACTGGACTAGCTGAACAAAGTGGACAAACTGGAAAAACTAGTCAAACTGGACGAATTGTAGAAAATAGGCAAACTGGAAAAAGTGGAAAAAGTGGACTAACTAGACGGATAGGACGAATTGGACAAACAGGACGAACTGTGCAAATTAGATAAACTGAACAAACTTGACAAATTATTCGAACTGGACAACTGAACAAACTTGACAAACTAGACAAAATGGACAAAGTGAAGAAACTGGACAAAGTGGACAAACTCAACGAGTAGGAAAAAGTGGAAAAATTTGTCAAAGTGGACAAACAGGACAATGTGGATGACCTGTATTAAGTGGACAAACTGGAAAAACTTGCCTAACAAGACGAAAAGGACAAACTGGACCAGCTGAACACAGTGGACTGGACAAATTGGACGAATTGGAAAAAGTGGAGAAACATGACAAAGTTGACGAAATGGTGAAAATGGGCAAACTGGAAAAAGTGTATAAAATGCACTAATTGGACAAACTGGACGAATTGGACGAATTGGACTAACTGGACAAACATGACGTATTGGACGAACTGTACAATCTAGACAAACTTGACAAATTGGACATTGTGAGCAAAGTGAACAAAGTGGACAAACTGGATAAAGTGGACGAATTGAACAAAGTGGACAAACTGGACAAACTAGACAATTTGTTTTGTAGACTTAAATGTCAAGTTTGTCTATATGGTTCAATTTGTCCAGTTTGACCTGTTTATCTAATTTCTCCAATTCGTCTAGTTTGTGCAGTTGGTAAATTTGTCTACTTTGTCGAGTTGGTGCAACTGAGCCAATTTGTACAGTTTGCCCAGTTTATCTTGTTTGTCCACTTTGTCTACTGTACCCAGTTTGTCCACTTTGTCCACTATGTCCAGTTTGTCCACTTTGTGCGATTCATACAGTTTGTCCACTTTGTATTGTTCGTCCAGTTTAACTAGTTTTTCCAGTTTCTCCACTTTGTTCAGTTGGTCCAGTTTGTCTTGTTCGTCCAATTTGAGTAGTCTTTCCAGTTTGTCCACTTTGTACAGTTCGTCAATTTTGTCCAATTTGACAAATTTGTCAACTTTTTCCAATTCGTTATGTTTGTCCACTTTGTCCTGTTCCTCTTGTTTGTCCAGTTTGTCCACTTTCTTCAGTTTGTCAAGTTTGACCTTTATGTACAATTTTTCAAATTTGTTATGTTCGTCCTATTTGTCCAATTTGTTCAATTCATCCTATTCGTCCAGTTTGTCCAGTTATTCCACTTTTTCCAGTTTGCCCACTTTCATCCACATTTAAATGTTTGTCTACTTTTTCCAATTAGACTAGTTTGTCCACTTTGTCCAGTTCGTCCGCTTTGTTCACTTTGCTCACTTTGCTAGTTTGACAAGTTTGTCTAGATGGTTTAGTTTATCCAATTTGTCTAATTTGACCAGTTGATCTAATTTATCAAATTTGTCTACTTTGTCCAGTTGGTCTATTTTGTCAAATTTGTCCAGTTGGTCCATTTTGTCCAAGTTCTCTATTTTGTCCAGTTTATCCATTTTGTCCAGTTTATCTAATTTGTCCACTCCAGTTTGTGCACTTTGTTCATTTGGTCCTGTTCGTCCAGTTTGACTAGTTTTTCCAGTTTGTCCACTTTGTCTTATTCATCCAGTTTGCCCACTTTGTTCACTTTGTCCCGTTTGTCTAGTTTGTCAAGTTTGTCCAGTTTGTCCAATTTGGCATGTTTGTCCAGTTTATGTTATTTGTCCAGTTCGTCCTATTCATCCAGTTAGTCTACTTTATCCAGTTTGCCCGCTTTGTACTGTTCGTCAACTTTGTCATGTTAGTCCAATTTACCCACTTTGTACAATTCGTCAACATTGTTATGTTTGTCCAATCTTTCCAATTTTTCCAGTTTGCCCACTTTCTCTATTTCGTCCAGTTTGTCCAGTTTGTCTAGTTTGCTCACTTTGCTCGCTTTGTACAGTTTGACCAATTTATCTAATTGTCCAAATCTTCCAGTTCATCCAGATGGTCAAGTTTTTCCACTTTGTCAAGTTGGTCAAATTTAGCCAATTTGGGCAGTTTGTCCAGTGTGCACATGACGTCCAGTTTGTCCAGTTTGTTCTGTTTTAGCAATTTGACTTGTTTGTCCACTTCGTCTACTTTATGTTGTTTGTTCACTTTGTCCACTATGTCGAGTTTGTCCACCTTGTCCAATTCTTACATTTTGTTCACTTTGTCATGGAAACAAACTTTAACAATAATGTGTTTATCCCAAAAGTCATCAGTTGGGAAAAAGTTGTTCTCCCTGTAAATTGGCAAATAGAAGACGTTACTCCAATAGTATATGAAATATCAGATGATTTACAAAGTATAGTCAAATTACCAAATGGTAATGTTGAAATCAAATTTAGGAGAAAAATGGAAAAAGCTAGGAGAAGTTTCGCCAGTTACACGGAAGGAAGAAAAAGTTTTAAATTAGTAGAAATAGATGATGATCAAAGGAGTAGTGAAAAGGAAGAAATGGATCAAAAAGTTTTTAGAAACAAAGAAAGTGGAATTGAACACCCTGTGTACAAAAGAACCTCATTAGAGAAAACCTACAACCCCAGTGAAAGTGATTTTCTCCAAGGAGCTATAAGAATGGTTAGCATTCAAAAGTCAGAAGAAACACCTGTCAAAAATTTTGAAATTGATAAACCATATCTTAGAGAAAATTTGAAAAATCATCCTTTAAAAGATTGGTTCTTTAAAAGTTTAACGCAGAAGAAAAGGATAAGATAAGAGAATTATCGTATTGCCAAATGGAGGAAGAAGAAAGAAATACACCTTTCTTTGACTGGTTCATGGAATATTTTAAAAAGGGAAAAATCAAAGAAGAAAAAACTTTAAGCCAAAAACAAATAAGAGTTATAGGAAGAACAACAAGAACCTGGAAAGACACTGAAGGAAAAAAAGTTCATATATCTCACCCACCTTAGAAGAAACTTGATATTTCTGTCCCTAATACAGAAACCAAGAATTATGCCATGCCTGTAAAACATGCATCAATTTATGAATCAAACCAGACTCAAATGCTAGAGACATAGCTATAGGTATTGGAGATGTAATTGCACAAAACAATTACACCAATCTATGTCTATTAACCATTGGAGAACAAACAGATCGGATAGAAAGAACAATCAAATCAAAATCCGAATTCAATAAAGATAAAGAAGAAAAATTAAAAGAAAGCTCTGCCAATGCAGTATATGTTCCCAGACAATTACCTAAAGGGATTATTTTGCAAGAAGGACCATTCAAAATGACAGACGAAATGTAAAAAAGAATTATCCAATAGGATGGAAAGCCTCAATATGGGAGGAAAATGATTCAGCATCCTAAGAGTCTTTGCTTCAGAGAATTTATTAATAAATTATCTAAAGAAATGGAATCCCAGGTAAAATTGCCAGAGACAAAGAATTATTATCCTATACCAACCCCTGTTGATCTACAACTCGAAGAGGTTCCATACACTTACACCTCAGAATTAACCTATTCAGGAAATTCTTTATATGAATGGAACTTAGATGGATTAACAGAATATCAAATCGTCCAAATGGTTCACATTATGTTAATATACTGTAATGCCTGTGAAGTAAGAGGAAATACTCGAAGAAACATTTTCCTCATGATAACCACCTCTTTTAATGGAATATTAAGAGGATGGTGGAATTATGGATTAACTGGAGCCCAAAGACTTGAAATAGAAAATGTTGTCAAGATGGATGAATTTGGAAGAATCCTTTACAGAGACAAAACCACAAGAAACTTAGTAGACCCCAATATTAAGCATGAAGTAGGTACTAGTCAAATCCTTGATAATTGGGAAACTCAATCTGATTATGTCAGTGTCTTGCTTCTATGCATCCTCAATGAATTCACTGGAGGAATTGCTCTAATTAAGGAGAAAAATAGACAGCAATTACATCGTTTGAGATGTAGAAATTTAGGAGAATTTCGTTGGTATAGAGATGTATTCTTATCAAAAGTCTACCAACAAAATGATTGTAATTCTGATATTTGGAAAGAGAGATTCATTTCAAGATTACCACCCCTATTTGCTGAAAAGGTGCGTAATTCCTTGAGAGAAGAAATGCATGGTACTAATAATTACAATATGCTGACGTTCGTAGGAATTATACAAAGAATTAACTAAGTTAGCATGACTCTTTGCACTGATTTAAAGATCAGTAAACTAGCTGAAAAAATGAGAAAATATTTTGGAGATAAAGAATTAGGAGATTTTTGTTTCCAATTCGTCTTAGATCAAACACCTGAATCAAAGAGAAAACCCTCCCGTTCTAGATTTACTCTAGATAGAAAAAACAAAATGATAAGAAAGTATAAACCCGGAAGATATAAAAAATAGAGAAAATCCGATGAATTTATCCCATTCAAAAGAAAATCTAAGAAATATTTCAATAAGAAATACATAAAAGAAAACGTTCCAACTTATTATACTTGCGGGAAAAAGGGTCATTATTCAAATAAATGCTTCAAAAAAGAAAATTCCTCTAAAAAGAAACTTAGACAAATCAATAACAAAAATGAAGAGGAAAATACTGAAAAAGAATAATCTGATTCAAGTTCCTCAGAAGAAGAAGAAGAATATGAATCTGATTCATCAACTGACATTGAAGAAAATAGTCCCCAAGTTCAGCTCATCAAACAATTCCAATCATGTACATGTCATTCAGATGATGAAGAATCTAATGGAGAATGGTCGATACCATCTGATGAAGATCTTGGTATCCATGTCCGTGTCCTCATAGCCCCTCAAAAATTACTTATAGAAATGGTTGATAACATACCCGATCCGGAGAAAAAAGTTCAATTTTTAAATCAAATTTCAAATTTGGGGGGAGGAGAAGAAGGAGAAAGTTTACAACCAAAAATTTCCTTTGAAGAAGATGAAAATGATTACAAAGCACCATATTATCCAAAAAAGACAAAAGAGAAAGAAACATTTCAGACATCAACCTATTCCATGATTGACCTTATGAATAGAGCAGAAAAAATTCATACTATAAATAAACCCTTAACTCTCTCAGACTTATAAAGAGAATTAAATGATCAGAAGAGAGAACTCCGTGAATTAAGAATAGAGTTAACCAAAAAACAAAATGAGCTTGATGAAAGTTTAACTTGGTTGGAAAATGATAGTGCTATTGAAAAATATGATGAAGAAAAATTTGTACAAAGAATTAAAGGAGAGATTAGCAAAATCTCTACTTCTGTTAGCCCAACAAAATGTATTTATCAACAATGGAGAATTCAAGTTAAAATAAATATAATTTTTTTTTGAGAAAATAGTCAATGCAATTGTTGATACTAGAGCTAATTTAAATGTTATCAGATTAGGTGTTGTCCCAATGGAGGTCACAGATGAATCTAAGCAATTTGTGACAGCAGCAAATGGTACCAGTATGGCAATAGAAAGAAAAATTCCCAATGTCCATGTTTGTTTCCAATGAGTTTGTGTTAGTACACCCTTCATTATTTCAGGAGATATTGTTAATGAAGTACTTCTTGGATCCCCGTTTATCCTTCTAATCCAACCTTTCTCAGTTAACACAAAGGGAATTTCTACAAAAATTAAAGGGGTAGATATAAATCTTGACTTTATTGATGACCCCTGTGAAACAAAAATCCAAAGAATAAATCAAATCATTTCAAACGAAGAAGATTATGTAAAAGGTTTAAAAAATGAAATTAAATCTGTCCAAATAACAAAAGAATTAGAGAAAAAAGAATTTAAAACAAAATTAGAAGAATTCACCAAATAGATTGAAGAAGAATGTTGTTCTGAATTACCATCAACCTTTTGGAATAGAAAAAGACACATAGTAGGATACATATGTAAAGGATTTTAATGAAAAAGATATTCCTACTAAAGCCCGTCCATCTCAAATGGATGCTGCTCATTTAAAACTTTGCCAAGAAGAAATCAATGATCTTCTGAAGAAAGGATTAACTAGAAAAAGCAAATCCCCTTGGAGATGTACGGCATTTTATGTTGAAAATGCTGCTGAAATCGAAACAGGAGTTCCAAGATTGGTAATCAATTATAAACGATTAAACAAAGTTCTTCAATCTATTAGGTATCCTTTGCCTAATACTCAGGATTTGCTAAACAGATTAAACAATGCCAAAATATTCTCAAAATTTGATTTAAAATCAGGATTTTGGCAGATTCAGATAAAAGAAGAAGATAGATATAAAACTGCATTCAGTGTTCCAATGGGGCATTATGAATGGAATGTTATGTCTTTCGGATTGAAAAATGCTCCATCTGAATTTAAGAGTATTATGAATAATATCTTCTCGTATTACACCCAGTTTGCCATTGTTTACATTGATGATATTCTTATCTTCTCAGAATCTGTGATAAAACATTGGAAACATTTGGGTCTTTTCAAAAGGGTAATAAAAGAAAATGGATTCGTTTTATCTAAAAGAAAAATGAATCTCTTTCAGCAAAAAATCAGGTTCTTAGGATTTGAGATTCAAGACAGAAAAATAACTCCAACTAATAGAGTTTTTCAATTTGCTAATAAATTTCCAGATGAAATTAAGGATAAAAATATGCTACACTGATTTCTTGGATGTCTAAATTATGTTGGATTTTTCTATCAAGATTTGGCAAAAGATAGTAAACTTCTCCAAGAAAGGTTAAAGAAAAATCCTAAGGAGTGGACTATCCATCACACTAATGCAGTAAAAAAGATTAAAGAAAGAGTTAAAAATCTTCCTTGTAGATGTTTATCTTATCCAGAAGCTTTCAAAATAGTTCAAGCTGATGCTTCTGATGTCGGATATGGTGGAATTCTCTTAAAATAAAAAGACTCAAAAGAAGAATTGATAATATTTAATTCTGGATTATGGAATGAAGCACAAAAGAAATATTCAACCATCAAAAAGGAAGTTCTTACCATAGTTATTTGTGTGACAAAATTCCAACATGACTTATTAAACAAAGAATTTCTGATCAGAGTTGATGCTGAGGCAGTAAAAGAAATTTTAGAAAAAGATGTCAAAAATCTTGTCTCTACACAAATATTTACTAGATGGCAAGCCATTTTATTAGTTTTTGAATTTAAGATTGAATTTATTGATGGAAATTCTAACTCTCTCCCTGACTTTCTTACTAAAGAATTTCTTCAGGGACGACAAAATGACAAGTAGCTCTTCCCCGTTCATGCAGAAAAAAAGGGCATGAGAAATTGGCAGATGAAAATTAAAGCCAAAAGGGTTTTACTCCAACAAAAGACCCAAGTAAATCAGAATTATATCTTTACACCGGTAACAGAATTCTTGTTACTACAGATTGTCTTATGGAAGAAAGATCTGTAGAAGATAATATTTATTTTCTCTTTGGGAAGGGGCTTCATTTTTATTCCCCTGATAAAAGGAAAATCAGAGATTGGTATCTCAACATTTTATATCAGACGAAAAGTGTCCTTATCTTCCACAATAAGAATGCAAATGGTATTATCACCTACTCAAAGTTCACTATTCTCAAAATCCTTACTGAGGAAGATTGGGATGGTCTCTTGTACATGACAAAATCAGTCAAATTATACAATTCGACTGAGTTCTTTAATTATTGGGACTATATTGATGCTTGGAAATTTGCTTTGATGTGGCGAAATCGCTAGTATAGTCATTCCTAGTTCATCAGATTCAAAGAGGAAAGTCCTGATGTCACTCCCATTCATCGTAATTTCCCATCCTGGTTTCTCTTCACTTGGTGGTCATATTTTGGTGCTTTTCAAAAAATCTTTCCTGAGAATTTTCGTTATTTGTTTATTAAGTTCTATCAAGTTGAAGAAAATGTGCCATGTGAAGCTATCAATATGCTTCGATTCTTTGATAAATTTCATATCCCTTATATTTTCCAATGGAACTTTGAAATAAAAAAGGACTTATATGGTTTACCATCTCTTTATCAGACTTTTTACCAAAAATGGTGGCCAAAAATTGAAAATGATACTTACGAGAGAATTCTGAATCAAATCTCTCCTCCTGTTAAAGAAGAAATTCCTCTTCCTGAAGAAAAACCTTTTGAGAATGAAATGGTCATGGCTGATCTCTTGGCTAAAAAAATTGTCAAAGAAATTGCTCGAGAAAAATCTCCTGAGCCAATGGACATGTCTGTTGATTCCGTCAATTTTGAAGAAAAGAATAAACAAATTTTAGAAGAGTATCTCCCAAAGAAAAAGGTTGGTGATCATGATTGGGATAGTAATCATGATCCAGAAGAAAATCTTGATGATGAAGTTGTGCCCCTTGAAAATCTCCATCCTCGGTGGGACCTTGACTCTCATATTAATCCTGATGGATCAGTTTCTGAATACCTTCGTGGTGGAAAGTTTTGGTATTCTTCAGCAAAAGACAAAGGAAAAGAAAAAGAAGTTGAAAAGTAATCCCGGTTAGCTGAATTATTTCGTAAAAATTCTGCTAAAGCAAAAGAATTAATGAAAAAAAAGATTTGAATATTTGAGATGATTCCTGTCAATGCAGATCCTATCCTTATTGGTATCAGAGCTAGTGGAATCATCTGTTTTTGGTGGGGGTATATTGCTACTTGTTATGTTGAGAAGAAAAGTGGTCTTCATTGCTTAGAAGAAAAGTTGCTAACTGATGGTAAATGTCCCATCCAGTCAGTAGATGGTGCTGGTTATCCACTTTGTTCAGTTGGTCCAGTTTGTTTTGTTCGTCCAATTTAAGTAGTCTTTCCAGTTTGTCCACTTTGTACAGTTCATCCACTTTGTCCAATTTGACAAATTTGTCCACTTTTTCCAATTCGTTATGTTCGTCCACTTTGTCCTGTTCCTCTTGTTTCTCTAGTTTGTCCACTTTCTTCAGTTTGTCAAGTTTGTCCTATTTGTCCAATTTTTCAAATTTGTTCAGTTCGTCCTGTTTGTCCAATTTGTCCAATTCGTCCTATTCGTCCAGTTTGTCCAGTTATTCCACTTATTCCAGTTTGCCCACTTTCATCCACTTTGACATGTTTGTCTACTTTTTCCAATTCGACCAGTTTGTCCACTTTGTCGAGTTCGTACACTTTGTTCACTTTGTCCAGTTTGTCTAGTTTGTCCAGTTGGTCCAGTTTGTCCAATTTGGCATGTTGGTCCAGTTTATTTTATTTGTCCAGTTCGTCCTATTCGTCCAGTTTGTCCAGTTCGTCCAGTTAGTCCACTTTATCCAGTTTGCCCACTTTGTACTGTTCGTCAACTTTGTCATGTTAGTCCACTTTTTCAAATTCGTCCAATTTGCCCACTTTGTACAATTCGTTAACATTGTCATGTTTGTCCAATCTTTCCAATTTGTACAGTTTGTCCACTTTCTCCACTTTTTTCAGTTTGTCCACTTTGTTCAGTTTGTGTAGTTTGACAAGCTTGTCTAGATGGTTCAGTTTGTCCAAGTTGTCCAGTTTGACCAGTTGAACTAATTTATCCGATTCGTCTACTTTGTCCAGTTGGTCCATTTTGTCCAATTTGTCCTGTTGGTCCATTTTGTCCAAGTTCTCCCTATTTTGTCCAGTTTATCTAATTTGTCCAGTCCAGTTTGTGCACTTTGTTCAGTTGGTCCTATTCGTCTATTTTGACTAGTTTTTTTCCAGTTTGTGCACTTCGTCCTATTCGTCCAGTTCGTACACTTTTTCCCTTTTGTCTAGTTTGTCAAGTTTGTCCAGTTGGTCCAATTTGTCCAATTTGGCATGTTTGTCCAGTTTGTTTTATTTTCCCACTTCGTCCTGTTCGTCTAGTTTGTCAAATTCGTCCAGTTAGTCCACTTTATCCAGTTTGCCTGCTTTGTACTGTTCGTCAACTTTGTCATGTTAGTCCAATTTCTCAAATTCGTCCAATTTGCCTACTTTGTACAATTCGTTAACATTGTCATGTTTGTCCAATCTTTCCAATTTGTACAGTTTGTCCACTTTCTCCACTTTTTTCAGTTGGTCCTGTTCATCTAGTTTGACTAGTTTTTCCAGTTTGTGCAGTTTGTCCTATTCGTCCAGTTTGTCCACTTTGTTCACTTTGTCCTGTTTGCCTAGTTTGTCAAGTTTGTCCAGTTGGTCCAGTTTGTCCAATTTGGCATGTTGGTCGAGTTTATTTTATTTGTCCAGTTCGTCCTATTCGTCCAGTTTGTCCAGTTCGTCCAGTTAGTCCACTTTATCCAGTTTGCCCGCTTTGTACTGTTCGTCAACTTTGTCATGTTAGTCCACTTTTTCAAATTCGTCCAATTTGCCCACTTTGTACAATTCGTTAACATTGTCATGTTTGTCCAATCTTTCCAATTTGTACAGTTTGTCCACTTTCTCCACTTTTTTCAGTTTGTCCACTTTGTTCAGTTTGTGTAGTTTGACAAGCTTGTCTAGATGGTTCAGTTTGTCCAAGTTGTCCAGTTTGACCAGTTGAACTAATTTATCCGATTCGTCTACTTTGTCCAGTTGGTCCATTTTGTCCAATTTGTCCTGTTGGTCCATTTTGTCCAAGTTCTCCCTATTTTGTCCAGCTTATCTAATTTGTCCAGTCCAGTTTGTGCACTTTGTTCAGTTGGTCCTGTTCGTCTATTTTGACTAGTTTTTTTCCAGTTTGTGCACTTCGCCCTATTCGTCCAGTTCGTTCAGTTTGTCCACTTTGTCCAGTTCACCCGATTTGTACACTTTGTCCACTTTGCTCATTGGTCCAGTTTGTCGCGTTTGTCAAGTTTGTCTATACGGTTCTTTTTGTCCAGTTTGACCTGTTTATCCAATTTGTCCAATTCGTCTACTTTGTGCAGTTGGTAAGTTTGTCTACTTTATCGAGTTGGTCCAACTGAGCCAATTTGTGCAGTTTGCCCAGTTTGTCTTGTTTGTCCACTTCGTCTACTTTACCCAGTTTGTCCATTTTGTCCACTATGTCCAGTTTGTCCACTTTGTATGATTCGTACAGTTTGTCCACTTTGTATTGTTCGTCTAGTTCGAATAGTTTCTCCACTTTGTTCAGTTGGTCCAGTTTGTCATGTTCGTCCAATTTGAGTAGTTTTTCCTGTTTGTCCACTTTGTTGTTCATCCACTTTTTCCAATTCGTTATGTTTGTCCACTTTGTCCTGTTCCTCTTGTTTGTCCAGTTTGTCAACTTTGCCATGTTTCTTGTTTGTCCAGTTTGTCCACTTTGTCTGTTCCTCTTGTTTGTCCAGTTTGTCAACTTTGTCCTGTTCCTCTTGTTTGTCCAGTTTGTCCACTTTCTTCAGTTTGTCCAATTTTTCAAATTTGTTCAGTTCTTACTGTTTGTCCAATTTGACATGTTATATGCTTGTTATTATCTAATCATGTTGTTTCTCTTGCTAGAACATGTCTATTCGTCTTACTCTGCTTAAAAGATACTATGATGATGTTCGGATATTAAGAAAAATTGAATTCTTGTTAGACAACATAAGAAGACATCTGCAAACCTGTACCCACAGAAATAGTCCTCGCCATCGTGAGTTTGAAAGGAGAAGGATTGTTTTAAAGCGTTCTTATGCCATCTTCCAACTAGATAAATTCCGAACTAAATCAACACTACAAGCTATGGCCCTCTGAGATGCCACCTCGTTCTATTAGAAGAGAAGAACTATTGCGTGATCTAAGAAGACGTGAAAATCAGCTTAGGACATTAGAGAATGCTATCAGACAAATTGATGAAAATATAGCTGCAAGAGGATATCTTGTTATCCGTGTTCAAGCTATTAGACGATCTATGTTAGTACGCTTGTGTAATCAGGTAAGAGAATATTGTAATAGACTGAATGAAGAATTAGAATTAGTATGAAGAAAAGAAGAAAAGTGGTCCCATCAATGTTAGATAATAATATCTTGATATGCATTGAAGAAATGGTGTCTTCATTCAAATCGATGCTAACCATATACCTCCACCAAAAAGAGATGAGTCCACTGGCTCTGATACCAATTACTCACAGGATCGAATTGTTGGATTGGAATCATCTCAAATTACATCTTCTTTTTCATTAATTCTTTTGCTTTAGCAGAATTCTTCCGGAATAATTCTTCTAACCGAGATTCTTTTTCGACTTCTTTTTCTTTCCCTTTGTCTTTTGCTGAAGAGTACCAAAACTTTCCACCACGAAGATATTCTTTAACTGAGCCATCGGGATTAACATGAGAGTCAGGGTCCCAACGAGGATGGAGATCTTCAAGAGGATCATCAAGATTTTCATCTGGATCATGGTTACTATCCCAATCATGATCACCAACTTTTTTCCGTGGGAGATATTCTTCTAAAATTTGCTTGATCTTTTCTTCAAAATTGACGGAGTCAACAGACATATCCATCGGTTCAGGAGATTTTTCTCGAGCAATTTCTTTGGCAATCTTTTTGGCT
Organism: Chimonanthus praecox; assembly: GCA_022113865.1. NCBI lineage: Eukaryota > Viridiplantae > Streptophyta > Magnoliopsida > Laurales > Calycanthaceae > Chimonanthus > Chimonanthus praecox. Next base: position 34,985,860 of record CM039086.1, read on the forward strand.
AATAGATCAGCCATGAGCGTTTCATTCTCAAAAGGCTTTTCTTCAGGATGAGGAATTTCTTCTTTAACAGGAGGAGAGATTTGATTCAGAATTCTCTCATAAGTATCATTTTCAATTTTAGACCACCACTTTTGATAAAAAGTCTGATAAAGAGATGGTGAATCATATAAGTCCTTTTTTACTTCAAACTTCCATTGGAAAATATAAGGGATATGAAATTTAGCAAAGAAGCGAAGCATATTGATGGCTTCACATGGAACCTTTTCTTCAACCTGAGAAAACTTAATAAACAAATAACGAAAATTATCAGGAAGGATTTTCTAAGAAGCACCATAATATGACCACCATGTGAAGAGAAACCAGGATGGAAAATTGCGATGAATAGGAGTGACATCAGGACTTTCTTCTTTGAATCTGATGAACCAGGAGTGATTATACTGACGATTTTGCCACATCAAAGCATATTTCCAGGCATCAATATAATCCCAATAATTATAGAACTCAGTCGAATTATATAGTCTGACTGATTTTGTCATGTACAAGGGACCATCCCAATCTTCCTCAGTAAGGATTTTGAGAATAGTGAACTTTGAATAAGTGATGATACCATTTGCATTCTTGTTGTGGAAGATGAGGACACTTTTCGTCTGATGCAAAATATTGAGATACCAATCTCTGGTTTTCTTTTTATCAGGGGAATAATAATGAAGCCCCTTTCCAAAGAGAAAATAAACATTATCTTCTACAGATCTTTCTTCCATAAGACAATCTGAAGTAACAAGGATTCTGTTACCGGTGTAAAGATATAATTCTGATTGACTTGGGTCTTTTGTTGGAATAAAACCCTTTTGGCTTTCTTCTTGATCTGCCAAATTCTCAAACCCTTTCTTCTTTATGAACGGGAAGAACTACTTGCCATTTTGTCGTCCCTGAAGAAATTCTCTAGTAAGAAAGTCAGGGAGAGAGTTAGAATTTCCATTAATAAATTCAATTTTAAATTCAAACACTGATAAAATGGCTTGCCATCTTGCAAATATTTGCTTAGAGACAAGATTTTTGACATCTTTTTCCAGAATTTCTTTTGCAGCCTTAGCATCAACTCTGATCAGAAATTCTTTGTTTAATAAATCATGCTGGAATTTCGTCACACAAATAACTATGGCAAGAACTTCCTTTTTGATGGTTGAATATTTCTTTTGAGCTTCATTCCATAATCCTGAATTAAATCTTATTAATTCTTCTTGTGAATCTTTTTGTTGTAAAAGGATTCCACCATATCCGACATCAGAGGCATCAGTTTGAACTATTTTGAAAGCTTCTGGGTCAGATAAACATCTATAAGGAAGATTTTTAACTCTTTCCTTAATCTTCTTTACTGCATTAGTATGATGGATAGACCACTCCTTAGGATTTTTCTTTAATCTTTCTTGGAGAAGTTTTCTATCTTTTGCCAAATCCTGATAGAAAAATCAAACATAATTTAGACATCCAAGAAATCTTTGTAGCATATTTTTATCCTTAATTTCGTCTGGAAATTTATTAGCAAATTGAATAACTCTATTAGTCGGAGTTATTTTTCTGTCTTGGATTTCAAATCCTAAGAACCTGATTTTCTGCTGAAAGATATTCATCTTTCTTTTAGATAAAGCCAATCCATTTTCTTTTATGACTCTTTTGAAGATATTCAAACGTTTCCAATGTTGTAACACAGATTCTGAAAAGATAAGAATATCATCAATGTAAACAATGGCAAACTGGGTATAAGACGAGAAGATATTATTCATAATATTCTGAAATTCAGATGGAGCATTTTTCAATCCAAAAGGCATAACATTCCATTCATAATGCCCCATTGGAACAGTGAATGCAGTTTTATATCTATCTTCTTCTTTTATCTGAATCTGCCAAAATCCTGATTTTAAATCAAATTTTGAAAATATTTTGGCATTGTTTATTCTGTTTAGCAAATCTTGAGTATTAGGTAAAGGATACCTAATAGATTGTAAGACTTTGTTTAAAGGTTTATAATTGATTACCAATCTTGGAACTCCTCTTTCAATTTCAGCGGCCTTTTCAACATAAAATGCCGTACAGCTCCAAGGGGATTTGCTTTTTCTGATTAATCCTTTCTTCAAAAGATCATTGATTTCTTCTTGGCAAAGCTTCAAATGGGCAGCATCCATTTGAGATGGACGAGCTTTAGTAGGAATATCCTTTTCATTAAAATCTTTTATATATGGTAATCCTACTATGTGTCTTTTTCTATTCCAAAAGGCTGATGGTAATTCAGAACAGCATTCTTCTTCAATCTGTTTGGTGAATTCTTCTAATTTTGGTTTAAATTCTTTTTTCTCCAATTCTTTTGTCATTTGGACACATTTAATTTCATTTTTTAATCCATTTATGTAATTTTCTCTTGTGGCAATAACCTGATTTATCCTTTGGATTTTCGTCTCACAAGGATCATCTATAAAATCAAGATTTACTTCAATCCCTCTGATATTCGTAGAAATTCCTTTTGTTGTTACAGAAAAAGGTTGGATTTGAAGAATAAATGGAGATCCAAGGAGTACATCATTAACAATATCTTCTGAAATAATAAAGGGTGAAGTGACACAGACTCCTTTCATGCAAACATGAACATTTGGAATTTTTCTTTCTATGGAAATGGTCGTTCCATTAGCAGCAGACACAAACTGTTTTGATTCACTTGTAAATTCAATAGGAACGATTCCAAGTCTGATAACATTTAAGTCAGCACCAGTGTCAATTATGGCATTAACAATCTTCTCGAAGTTTTTGATTTTTATTTTTACTTGAACTCTCCACTGTTGGTAAATACATTTTGTAGGAATTACACCAGTAGAGATTTTGCTAATTTCTCCTTTAATTCTTTGGACAAATTTTTCTTCATCATATTTTTCAATAGCACCATCACTTTCTAACCAAGTTAACCTTTCATCAAGCTCATTTTGTTTTTTGGTTAACTCAATCCTTAATTCACGGAGTTCTCTCTTTTGATCATTTAATTCTCTTTGTAAATCTGAGAGAGTTAAGGGTTTATTTATAGTATGAATTTTTTCTGCTCTATTCATGAGGTCAATCATGGAATAGGTTGGTGTATGAAATGTTTCTTTCTCCTTTATCCTTTTTGAATAATATGGTGTTTTATTATCATTTTCATTTTCTTCAAAGGAAATTTTTTGTTGTGAACTTTCTCCTTCTTCTCCTCCCCCAATTTTGAAATCTGATTTAAAAATTGAACTTTTTTCTCTGGATCAGGTATGTTATCAATCATTTCTAAAAGTAATTTTTGAGGGGCCGTGAGGACACGAATGTGGATACCAAGATCTTCATCAGATGGTATCGACCATTCTCCTTCAGATTCTTCATCATCTGAATGACATGTACATGATTGGAATTGTTTGATGAGCTGAATTTAAGGACTATCTTCTTCAGTATCAGTTGATGAATCAGATTCATATTCTTCTTCTTCTTCTGAGGAACTTGAATCAGTTTGTTCCTTTTCAGTATTTTCATCATCATTTTTGGTATTGATTTTTCGAAGTTTCTTTTTAGAGGGATTTTCTTTTTTAAAACATTTACTTGCATAATGACCCTTCTTCCCGCAATTATAACAAGTTGGAACATTTTCTTTTATATATTTCTTTTTGAAATATTTTCTGGATTTTCTTTTGAATGGGAAGAGATCATTGGATTTCCTTCCTTTTTTATATCTTCCGGGTTTATACTTTTTTACCATTTTGTTTCTTCTATCAGGAGTAAATCTAGGACGCAAAGGTTTTTGCTTTGATTCAGGCGTTTGATCTAAACCAAACTGAAAACAAAAATCTCCTAATTCTTTATCTCCAGAATATTTTCTCATGTTTTCAGCTTGTTTACTGATCTTTAAATCAGTACAAAGATTCATGCCAACTTTGTTAATTCTTTGTATAATTCCTCCGAAAGTCAGCAAACTATAATTAATAGTACCATGCATTTCTTCTCTCAAGGAATTACGCACCTTTTCAGCAAATAAGGGTGGTAATCCTGAAATGAATCTTTCTTTCCAAATATCAGAATTACAATCATTGAGTTGGTAAACTTTTGACAAGAATACATCTCTGTACCAACGAAATTCTCCTAAATTTCTACATCTCAAACGGTGTAATTGCTGTCTATTTTTCTCCTTAATTAGAGCAATTCCTCCAGTGAATTCATTGAGGATGCATAGAAGCAAGACACTAACACAATCAGATTGAGTTTCCCAATTATCAGGGATTTGACTAGTACCTGCTTCAAGCTTAACATTTGGATCAACTAAATTTCCTGTGTTTTTGTCTCTATAAAGGATTCTTCCAAATTCATCCATTTTGACAGCATTTTCTATTTCAAGTCTTTGAGCTCCAGATAATCCATAATTCCACCATCCTCTTAATATTCCATTGAAAGAGGTGGTTATCATCAGAAAGATATTTCTTGGAGTATTTCCTCTGACTTCACAGGCATTACAGTATATTAACATACTGTGAACCATTTGGACAATTTGATATTCTGTTAATCCATCTAAATTCCACTCATATAAAGAATTTCCTGAATAGGTTAATTCTGAGGTGTAACTGTATGGAGCTTCTTCAAGTTGTAGATCAACAGGGGTTGGTCTAGGATAATAATTCTTTGTTTCTGGCAATTTTACCTGAGGATTCCATTTCTTTAGGCGATTTATTAATATATCTTCAGACGCAGAGACCCTTAGGATACTGAATCCTTTTCCTCCCATATTGAGGCTTTCCATCCTATTGGATAATTCTTTTTGCATTTCGTCTGTCAATATGAATGGTCCTTCTTGCAGAGTAATCCCTTTAGGTAATTGTCTGGGAACATAAACTGCATTGGCAGAGCTTTTTCTTCTTTTTCTTTTTTATCTTTACTAAATTCAGATTTTAATTTCTATTCGATCTGTTTGTTCTCCAATGGTTAATAGACATAGATTGGTATAATTGTTTTGTTCAATTATATCTCCAATACCTATACTTATGTCTTTAGCATTTGGGTCTAGTTTTGATTCATAAATGGATGCATTTTTTACAGGCATGGCATAATTCTTGGTGTCCGTATTAGGGACAGAAATATCAAGTTTCTTCCAAGGTGGATGAGATTTATCTACTTCTTTTCCTTCAGTGTCTTTCCAAGTTCTTGTTGTTTTTCCTATAACTCTTATCTGTTCTGGGCTTTGATTTTCCTTTCTTTGATTTTCCCTTTTTTGAAATATTCCATGAACCAATCAAAGAAAGGTATATTTCTTTCTTCTTCCTCCATTTGGGAATACCATAATTCTCTCATCTTATCCTTTTCTTCTGTGTTAAACTTTTTAAAGAACCAATCTTTTAAAGGATGATTTTTCAAATTTTCTCTAAGATATGGTTTATCAATTTGAAACTTTTTAACAGGTATTTCTTCTGGCTTTAGAATGCTCACCATTCTTATGGCTCCTTGGAGAAAATCACTTTCACTTGGATTATAAGTTTTTGCTGATGAGGATCTTTTATAGATAGGGTGTTCAATTCCACTTTCTTTATTTCTAAAAACTTTTTGATCCATTTCTTCCTTTTCACTACTCCTTTGGTCATCATCTACTTCTTCTAATTTAAAGCTTTTTCTTCCTTCCGTATAACTGGCAAAACTCCTCCTAGCTTTTTCCATTTTTCTCCTAAAATTGACTTCAACATTACCATTTGGTAATTTGACTATACTTTGTAAATCATCTGTTATTTCATTTACTCTTGAGGTGACATCTTCTATTTGCCAATTTCCTGGGAGAACAACTTCTTCCCAGCTGATGACCTTTGGGATGAACACGTTATTGTTAAAGTTTGTTTCCATAAGAACTGTAGTTTTCTCTTTCTCAACCTTATCTCTATAGGCTATCATGGGAAAGACAGATATCATGGATTTGTAGAACACACGATAAACTATAGCAAAAGGTTTACTTCTTGGACTCATTTTTAATCCTTTGCTTTGAAATCCAATAGTTGCACTATCAAGGATATCTTCATCATGAGCATCAATTGTGATATTGGGAAAGCAATTAAAATAAACAGGTCCATGACAGAGACTTGATTCAATCATAGCATAAAGAGAATCATCAAATTCATCATGTCTCTGATCTCGCACATAAGCACAAACTGCAACATTTAATCCTAATCGAAACAACGGTTTGATTCCTACCTGAATTAATCCTATGTGCAGGTAGTTGTATTTGATTCTGATTTGTTCAATAATTCTTCTATCAAGAACTTTGATTGTCTGTTTTCCTCCAGAGAGAGAAACAGTTTTTTCAACAGTTTTTATGTGATAATCATTTTGCTCTTCAAATGTGCCATTGCTATATATTTCTGTTACAGGCAAGGTTGGCAACTTCCAGTTTGATATTGCTTGGTCAAAATTTTCATATATCATTTCTTCTGAATTTTTTGTTTTTTCTGAATTTTCTTTTTGTAAGCTATTACGGGTAAAACTAGTTAAAGCAGACTGATAGGATGAAGAAGACGAATAAGATCTATTAGAAGGATGCTGAAATGATTTAAACCAATTCTTGAAAAGTTTTGTTTTTCCCTTAGAATTTTCCATCTTTTGTAACTCGTTAGAAACAAGAAGAGTTCTGTCAACGATTTACTGCCCTTAACGCCTGATCACGGCCTGAAGCGGGACTTACAACGCAACCACACACTCTTTTAAAAAAGATGAACGAGGCACAGAAGTGGAGAATAAGAAGGAAAATAAAAACTCTAAAGAGAATTTGGCTAAAAAGCTTCAGATCCTGAATAATAGATTTAATTCATCTAAATCTAGTTTTTTTTTTTTTTTTTAATTTAGATACGAGATAATAATTCTAATTCTTCATTCAGTCTATTACAATATTCTCTTACCTGATTACACAAGCGTACTAACATAGATCGTCTAATAGCTTGAACACGGATAACAAGATATCCTCCTGCAGCTATATTTTCATCAATTTGTCTGATAGCATTCTCTAATGTCCTAAGCTGATTTTCACGTCTTCTTAGATCACGCAATAGTTCTTCTCTCCTAATAGAACGAGGTGGCATCTCAGAGGGCCATAGCTTGTAGTGTTGATTTAGTTCGGAATTTATCTAGTTGGAAGATGGCATAAGAACGCTTTAAAACAATCCTTCTCCTTTCAAACTCACGATGGCGAGGACTATTTCTGTGGGTACAGGTTTGCAGATGTCTTCTTATGTTGTCTAACAAGAATTCAATTTTTCTTAATATCCGAACATCATCATAGTATCTTTTAAGCAGAGTAAGACGAATAGACATGTTCTAGCAAGAGAAACAACATGATTAGATAATAACAGGCATATAACATTAAACTTGTAAAAACTTAATCACTTACAGGAGATTTGTACAAGACTTCAGACTCTAGCACACTTAGACTTCAAGTTCTAGTATTCCAACTTCAAACTCACACTCACACTCACACTTATGTTTTTTTTTTTTTTTTTACAATTTTTTGGAGATGATCCCCAAAGGAAACCCCCAGCTCCTTATATAGATGGAGCATACAAAAGATCCCTCCTCTCATCCGACCATGAGAGGACTTACACCAAGAGCAACAGAAAAAGGAATGGTTCCCCACACAAACTTCCAAACACATTTTTCAAAGGTTGATGGGCAAGGTACAAAAGTTGATGGGCAAGGTACATGAGGTGAAATATCTATATGCCACATGGAAAGCATAAGATAAACATACCCCCACAACTTCACCAACTTTTGACATTTGGCAATAAAGCACCCCCACAACATTTACAAACCCAATACCTTTATTTACAAATGTCAACACAAGAGGCAGCCCCTACCAACTTAATTTACATGTGGCAACTTAAAAGGCAGCCCCTACCAACAAAATATATTCTCTGTTGGCAAGATGACAACTTTTCTTCAAATCAAACCTTTGTTTTTCTTCCAAGCAATGATAGCTAGCAACTTTTCTTCTCTAGCATCATTATGTGTCTATTCCAAAATTCTTCTTCGTATGACACCTACACATATCATACAAGCCAGGCAATGATGAGTAGCAACATTTCTTCTCAAGCATCGATTTGAATGAAGACACCATTTCTTCAATGCATATCAAGATATTATTATCTAACATTGATGGGACCACTTTTCTTCTTTTCTTCATACTAACCATATACCTCCACCAAAAAGAGATGAGTCCACTGGCTCTGATACCAATTACTCATCTCTTTTTGGTGGAGGTATATGGTTAGTATGAAGAAAATAAGAAAAGTGGTCCCATCAATGTTAGATAATAATATCTTGATATGCATTGAAGAAATGGTGTCTTCATTCAAATCGATGCTTGAGAAGAAATGTTGCTACTCATCATTGCCTGGCTTGTATGATATGTGTAGGTGTCATACGAAGAAGAATTTTGGAATAGACACATAATGATGCTAGAGAAGAAAAGTTGCTAGCTATCATTGCTTGGAAGAAAAACAAAGGTTTGATTTGAAGAAAAGTTGTCATCTTGCCAACAGAGAATATATTTTGTTGGTAGGGGCTGCCTTTTAAGTTGCCACATGTAAATTAAGTTGGTAGGGGCTGCCTCTTGTGTTGACATTTGTAAATAAAGGTATTGGGTTTGTAAATGTTGTGGGGGTGCTTTATTGCCAAATGTCAAAAGTTGGTGAAGTTGTGGGGGTATGTTTATCTTATGCTTTCCATGTGGCATATAGATATTTCACCTCATGTACCTTGCCCATCAACTTTTGTACCTTGCCCATCAACCTTTGAAAAATGTGTTTGGAAGTTTGTGTGGGGAACCATTCCTTTTTCTGTTGCTTTTGGTGTAAGTCCTCTCATGGTCGGATGAGAGGAGGGATCTTTTGTATGCTCCCATCTATATAAGGAGCTGGGGGTTTCCTTTGGGGATCATCTCCAAAAAATTGTAAAAAAAAAAAAAAAAGCATAAGTGTGAGTGTGAGTGTGAGTTTGAAGTTAGAGTACTGCTAGAGTCTGAAGTCTTGTACAAATCTTCTGTAAGTGATTAAGTTTTTAAAGTTTAATGTTATATGCTTGTTGTTATCTAATCATGTTGTTTCTTTTACATTATGACTATCCGTCTTGCTTTGCTTAAGAAATATTATGATGATGTCCGAAGACTAAGAAAAATAGAGCGAGCCATTGAAATCTAAGAAGACGTGAAAATCAGCTTAGGACATTAGAGAATGCTATCAGACAAATTGATGAAAATATAGCTGCAGGAGGATATCTTGTTATCCGTGTTCAAGCTATTAGACGATCTATGTTAGTACGCTTGTGTAATCAGGTAAGAGAATATTGTAATAGACTGAATGAAGAATTAGAATTATTATCTCGTATCTAAATTAAAAAAAAAAAAAAAAACGGGATTTAGATGAATTAAATCTATTATTCAGGATCTGAAGCTTTTTAGCCAAATTCTCTTTAGAGTTTTTATTTTCCTTCTTATTCTCCACTTCTGTGCCTCGTTCATCTTTTTTAAAAGAGTGTGTGGTCGCGTTGTAAGTCCCGCTTCAGGCCGTGATCAGGCGTTAAGGGCAGTAAATCGTTGACAGAACTCTTCTTGTTTCTAACGAGTTACAAAAGATGGAAAATTCTAAGGGAAAAACAAAACTTTTTAAGAATTGGTTTAAATCATTTCAGCATCCTTCTAATAGATCTTATTCGTCTTCCTCATCCTATCAGTCTGCTTTAACCAATTTTACCCGTAATAGTTTAGAAAAAGAAAATTCCGAAAAAACAAAAAATTCAGAAGAAATGATATATGAAAATTTTGACCAAGCAATATCAAACTGGAAGTTGCCAACCTTGCCTGTAACAGAAATATATAGCAATGGCACATTTGAAGAGCAAAATGATTATCACATAAAAACTGTTGAAAAAACTGTTTCTCTCTCTGGAGGAAAACAGACAATCAAAGTTCTTGATAGAAGAATTATTGAACAAATCAGAATCAAATACAACTACCTGCACATAGGATTAATTCAGGTAGGAATCAAACCGTTGTTTCGATTAGGATTAAATGTTGCAGTTTGTGCTTATGTGCGAGATCAGAGACATGATGAATTTGATGATTCTCTTTATGCTATGATTGAATCAAGTCTCTGTCATGGACCTGTTTATTTTAATTGCTTTCCCAATATCACAATTGATGCTCATGATGAAGATATCCTTGATTGTGCAACTATTGGATTTCAAAGCAAAGGATTAAAAATGAGTCCAAGAAGTAAACCTTTTGCTATAGTTTATCGTGTGTTCTACAAATCCATGATATCTGTCTTTCCCATGATAGCCTATAGAGATAAGGTTGAGAAAGAGAAAACTACAGTTCTTATGGAAACAAACTTTAACAATAACGTGTTCATCCCAAAGGTCATCAGCTGGGAAGAAGTTGTTCTCCCAGGAAATTGGCAAATAGAAGATGTCACCCCAAGAGTAAATGAAATGACAGATGATTTACAAAGTATAGTCAAATTACCAAATGGTAATGTTGAAGTCAATTTTAGGAGAAAAATGGAAAAAGCTAGGAGGAGTTTTGCCAGTTATACGGAAGGAAGAAAAAGCTTTAAATTAGAAGAAATAGATGATGACCAAAGGAGTAGTGAAAAGGAAGAAATGGATCAAAAAGTTTTTAGAAATAAAGAAAGTGGAATTGAACACCCTATCTATAAAAGATCCTCATCAGCAAAAACTTATAATCCAAGTGAAAGTGATTTTCTCCAAGGAGCCATAAGAATGGTGAGCATTCTAAAGCCAGAAGAAATACCTGTTAAAAAGTTTCAAATTGATAAACCATATCTTAGAGAAAATTTGAAAAATCATCCTTTAAAAGATTGGTTCTTTAAAAAGTTTAACACAGAAGAAAAGGATAAGATGAGAGAATTATGGTATTCCCAAATGGAGGAAGAAGAAAGAAATATACCTTTCTTTGATTGGTTCATGGAATATTTCAAAAAAGGGAAAATCAAAGAAAAGGAAAATCAAAGCCCAGAACAGATAAGAGTTATAGGAAAAACAACAAGAACTTGGAAAGACACTGAAGGAAAAGAAGTAGATAAATCTCATCCACCTTGGAAGAAACTTGATATTTCTGTCCCTAATACGGACACCAAGAATTATGCCATGCCTGTAAAAAATGCATCCATTTATGAATCAAAACCAGACCCAAATGCTAAAGACATAAGTATAGGTATTGGAGATATAATTGAACAAAACAATTATACCAATCTATGTCTATTAACCATTGGAGAACAAACAGATCGAATAGAAATTAAAATCTGAATTTAGTAAAGATAAAAAAGAAAAATTAGAAGAAAGCTCTGCCAATGCAGTTTATGTTCCCAGACAATTACCTAAAGCGATTACTCTGCAAGAAGGACCATTCATATTGACAGACGAAATGCAAAAAGAATTATCCAATAGGATGGAAAGCCTCAATATGGGAGGAAAAGGATTCAGTATCCTAAGGGTCTCTGCGTCTGAAGATATATTAATAAATCGCCTAAAGAAATGGAATCCTCAGGTAAAATTGCCAGAAACAAAGAATTATTATCCTAGACCAACCCCTGTTGATCTACAACTTGAAGAAGCTCCATACAGTTACACCTCAGAATTAACCTATTCAGAAATTCTTTTATATGAGGAATTTAGATAGATTAACAGAATATCAAATTGTCCAAATGGTTCACAGTATGTTAATATACTGTAATGCCTGAGAAGTCAGAGGAAATACTCAAGAAATATCTTTCTGATGATAACCACCTCTTTCAATGGAATATTAAGAGGATGGTGGAATTATGGATTATCGGAGCTCAAAGACTTGAATAGAGAAAATGCTGTCAAAATGGATGAATTTGGAAGAATCCTTTATAGAGACAAAAACACAGGAAATTTAGTTGATCCAAATGTTAAGCTTGAAGCAGGTACTAGTCAAATCCCTGATAATTGGGAAACTCAATCTGATTGTGTTAGTGTCTTGCTTCTATGCATCCTCAATGAATTCACTGGAGGAATTGCTCTAATTAAGGAGAAAAATAGACAGCAATTACACCGTTTGAGATGTAGAAATTTAGGAGAATTTCGTTGGTACAGAGATGTAATTCTTGTCAAAAGTTTACCAACTCAATGATTGTAATTCCGATATTTGGAAAGAAAGATTCATTTCAGGATTACCACCCTTATTTGCTGAAAAGGTGCGTAATTCCTTGAGAGAAGAAATGCATGGTACTATTAATTATAGTTTGCTGACTTTCGGAGGAATTATACAAAGAATTAACAAAGTTGGCATGAATCTTTGTACCGATTTAAAGATCAGTAACAAGCTGAAAAAATGAGAAAATATTCTGGATAAAGAACTAGGAGATTTTTGTTTCCAGTTTGGGTTTAGATCAAACGCCTGAATCAAAGCGAAACCTTTGCGTCCTAGATTTACTCCTGATAGAAGAAACAAATGGTAAAAAGTATAAACCCGGAAGATATAAAAAAGGAAGGAAACCAATGATCTCTTCCCATTCAAAAGAAAATCTAGAAATATTTCAAAAGAAATATATAAAAGAAAATGTTCCAACTTGTTATAATTGCGGGAAGAAGGGTCATTATGCAAGTAAATGTTTTAAAAAAGAAAATCCCTCTAAAAGAAACTTCGAAAAATCAATACAAAAAATGATGATGAAAATACTGAAAAGGAACAAACTGATTCAAGTTCCTCAAAGAAGAAGAAGAATATGAATCTGATTCATCAACTGATACTGAAGAAGATAGTCCTTAAATTCAGCTCATCAAACAATTCCAATCATGTACATGTCATTCAGATGATGAAGAACTGAAGGAGAATGGTCGATACCATCTGATGAAGATCTTGGTATCCACATTCGTGTCCTCACGGCCCCTCAAAAATTACTTTTAGAAATGATTGATAACATACCTGATCCAGAGAAAAAAGTTCAATTTTTAAATCAGATTTCAAAATGGGGGGAGGAAAGAAGGAGAAAGTTCACAACAAAAAATTTCCTTTGAAGAAAATGAAAATGATAATAAAAACACCATATTATCCAAAAAAGGATAAAGGAGAAAGAAACATTTCATACACCAACCTATTCCATGATTGACCTCATGAATAGAGCAAAAAAATTCATACTATAAATAAACCCTTAACTCTCTCAGATTTACAAAGAGAATTAAATGATCAAAAGAGAGAACTCCGTGAATTAAGGATTGAGTTAACCAAAAAACAAAATGAGCTTGATGAAAGGTTAACTTGGTTAGAAAGTGATGGTGCTATTGAAAAATATGATGAAAAAATTTGTCCAAAGAATTAAAGGAGAAATTAGCAAAATCTCTACTGGTGTAATTCCTACAAAATGTATTTACCAACAGTGGAGAGTTCAAGTAAAAATAAAAATTAAAAAACTTCGAGAAGATTGTTAATGCCATAAAATTGACACTGGTGCTGACTTAAATGTTATCAGACTTGGAATCGTTCCTATTGAATTTACAAGTGAATCAAACAATTTGTTTCAGCTGCTAATGGCACGACCATTTCCATAGAAAGAAAAATCCCAAATGTTCATGTTTGCAATGAAAGGAGTCTGTGTTACTTCACCCTTTATTATTTTAGAAGATATTGTTAATGATGTACTCCTTGGATCTCCATTTATTCTTCAAATCCAACCCTTTTCTGTAACAACAAAAGGAATTTCTACAAATATCAAAGGATTGAAGTAAATCTTGATTTTATAGATGATCCTTGTGAGACGAAAATCCAAAGGATAAATCAGGTTATTGCCACAAGAGAAGGAAAATTACATAAATGATTAAAAAATGAAATTAAATGTGTCCAAATGACAAAAGAATTGGAGAAAAAAGAATTTAAAACAAAATTAGAAGAATTCACCAAACAGATTGAACAAGAATGCTGTTTGAATTACCATCAGCCTTTTGGAATAGAAAAAAGACACATAGTAGGATTACCATATGTAAAAGATTTAATGAAAAGGATATTCCTACTAAAGCTCGTCCATCTCAAATGGATGCTGCCCATTTGAAGCTTTGCCAAGAAGAAATCAATGATCTTTTGAAGAAAGGATTAATTAAAAAAAGCAAATCCCCTTGGAGCTGTACGGCATTTTATGTTGAAAAGGCCGCTGAAATTGAAAGAGGAGTTCCAAGATTGGTAATCAATTATAAACCTTTAAACAAAGTCTTACAATCTATTATGTTCCTTTACCTAATACTCAAGATTTGCTAAACAGATTAAACAATGCCAAAATATTTTCAAAATTTGATTTAAAATCAGGATTTGGCAGATTCAGATAAAAGAAGAAGATAGATATAAAACTGCATTCACTGTTCCAATGGGCATTATGAATGGAATGTTATGCCTTTTGGATTGAAAAATGCTCCATCTGAATTTCAGAATATTATGAATAATATCTTCTCGTCTTATACCCAGTTTGCCATTGTTTACATTGATGATATTCTATCTTTTCAGAATCTGTGTTACAACATTGGAAACATTGAATATCTTCAAAAGAGTCATAAAAGAAAATGGATTGGTTTATCTAAAAGAAAGATGAATCTCTTTCAGCAGAAAATCAGGTTCTTAGGATTTGAAATCCAAGACAGAAAAATAACTCCGACTAATAGAGTTATTCAATTTGCTGATAAATTTCCAGACGAAATTAAGGATAAAAATATGCTACAAGATTTCTTGGATGTCTAAATTATGTTGGATTTTTTCTATCAGGATTTGGCAAAAGATAGAAAACTTCCAAGAAAGATTAAAGAAAAATCCTAAGAGTGGTCTATCCATCATACTAATGCAGTAAAGAAGATTAAGGAAAGAGTTAAAAAATCTTCCTTGTAGATGTTTATCTGACCCAGAAGAGCTTTCAAAATAGTTCAAACTGATGCCTCTGATGTCGGATATGGTGGAATCCTTTACAACAAAAAGATTCACAAGAAGAATTAATAAGATTTAATTCAGGATTATGGAATGAAGCTCAAAAGAATATTAACCATCAAAAAGGAAGTTCTTGCCATAGTTATTTGTGTGACGAAATTCCAGCATGATTTTATTAAACAAAGGCTAAGGCTGCAAAAGAAAATTCTGGAAAAAAGATGTCAAAAATCTTGTCTCTAAGCAAATATTTGCTAGATGGCAAGCCATTTTATCAGTGTTTGAATTTAAAATTGAATTTATTAATGGAAATTCTAACTCTCTCCCTGACTTTCTTACTAGAGAATTTCTTCAGGGACGACAAAATGGCAAGTAGTTCTTCCCGTTCATAAAGAAGAAAGGGTTTGAGAATTTGGCAGATCAAGAAGAAAGCCAAAAGGGTTTTATTCCAACAAAAGACCAAGTCAATCAGAATTATATCTTTACACCGGTAACAAATTCTTGTTACTTCAGATTGTCTTATGGAAGAAAGATCTGTAGAAGTAATGTTTATTTTCTCTTTGGAAAGGGGCTTCATTATTATATTCCCCTGAAAAAAGAAAACCAGAGATTGGTATCTCAATATTTTGCATCAGACGAAAAGTGTCCTCATCTTCCACAACAAGAATGCAAATGGTATCATCACTTATTCAAAGTTCACTATTCTCAAAATCCTTACTGAGGAGATTGGGATGGTCCCTTGTACATGACAAAATCAGTCAGACTATATAATTCGACTGAGTTCTATAATATTGGGATTATATTGATGCCTGGAAATATGCTTTGATGTGGCAAAATCGTCAGTATAATCACTCCTGGTTCATCAGATTCAAAGAAAAAAGTCCTGATGTCACTCTATTCATCGCAATTTTCCATCCTGGTTTCTCTTCACATGGTGGTCATATTATGGCGCTTCTCAGAAAATCCTTCCTGATAATTTTCGTTATTTGTTTATTAAGTTTTCTCAGGTTGAAGAAAAGGTTCCATGTGAAGCCATCAATATGCTTCGCTTCTTTGCTAAATTTCATATCCCTTATATTTTCCAATGGAAGTTTGAAGTAAAAAAGGACTTATATGATTTACCATCTCTTTATCAGACTTTTTATCAAAAGTGTGGTCTAAAATTGAAAATGATACTTATGAGAGAATTCTGAATCAAATCTCTCCTCCTGTTAAAAAGAATTCCTCATCCTGAAGAAAAGCCTTTTGAGAATGAAACGCTCATGGCTGATCTATTAGCCAAAAAGATTGCCAAAGAAATTGCTCGAGAAAAATCTCCTGAACCGATGGATATGTCTGTTGACTCCGTCAATTTTGAAGAAAAGATCAAGCAAATTTTAGAAGAATATCTCCCACGGAAAAAAGTTGGTGATCATGATTGGGATAGTAACCATGATCCAGATGAAAATCTTGATGATGAAGTTGTGCCTCTTGAAGATCTCCATCCTCGTTGGGACCCTGACTCTCATGTTAATCCCGATGGCTCAGTTAAAGAATATCTTCGTGGTGGAAAGTTTTGGTACTCTTCAGCAAAAGACAAAGGGAAAGAAAAAGAAGTCGAAAAAGAATCTCGGTTAGAAGAATTCTTCCGGAATAATTCTTCTAACCGAGATTCCTTTTCGACTTCTTTTTCTTTCCCTTTGTCTTTTGCTGAAGAGTACCAAAACTTTCCACCACGAAGATATTCTTTAACTGAGCCATCGGGATTAACATGAGATAATAATTCTAATTCTTCATTCAGTCTATTACAATATTCTTTTACCTGATTACACAAGCGTACTAACATAGATCGTCTAATAGCTTGAACACGGATAACAAGATATCCTCCTGCAGCTATATTTTCATCAATTTGTCTGATAGCATTCTCTAATGTCCTAAGCTGATTTTCACGTCTTCTTAGATCACGCAATAGTTCTTCTCTCCTAATAGAACGAGGTGGCATCCTCAGAGGGCCATAGCTTGTAGTGTTGATTTAGTTCGGAATTTATCTAGTTGGAAGATGGCATAAGAACGCTTTAAAACAATCCTTCTCCTTTCAAACTCACGATGGCGAGGATTATTTCTGTGGGTACAGGTTTGCAGATGTCTTCTTATGTTGTCTAACAAGAATTCAATTTTTCTTAATATCCGAACATCATCATGATTCCAATCCAACAATTCGATCCTGTGAGTAATTGGTATCAGAGCCAGTGGACTCATCTCTTTTTGGTGGAGGTATATGGTTAGTATGAAGAAAAGAACTGGACCAACTGGACAAACTTGACAAACTAGACAAAAGGGAAAAAGTGTACGAACTGGACGAATAGGACGAAGTGCACAAACTGGAAAAAACTAGTCAAAATAGACAAACAGGACCAACTGAACAAAGTGCACAAACTGGACTGGACAAATTAGATAAACTGGACAAAATAGGGAGAACTTGGACAAAAATGGACCAACAGGACAAATTGGACAAAATGGACCAACTGGACAAAGTAGACGAATCGGATAAATTAGTTCAACTGGTCAAACTGGACAACTTGGACAAACTGAACCATCTAGACAAGCTTGTCAAACTGCACAAACTGAACAAAGTGAGCAAAGTGAACAAAGTGGACGAACTGGTCGAATTGGAAAATGTTGACAAACATGACAAAGTGGATGAAAGTGGGCAAACTGGAAAAAGTGGAATAACTAGGCAAACTGGACGAATAGGTCGAATTGGACAAATTGGACAAACAGTAAGAACTGAACAAATTTGAAAATTGGACAAACTGAAGAAAGTGGACAAACTGGACAAACAAGAGGAACAGGACAAAGTTGACAAACTGGACAAACAAGAGGAACAGGACAAAGTGGACAAACTGGACAAACAAGAGGAACATGGCAAAGTTGACAAACTGGACAAACAAGAGGAACAGGACAAAGTGGACAAACATAACGAATTGGAAAAAAGTGGATGACAACAAAGTGGACAAACAGGAAAAACTACTCAAATTGGACGAACATGACAAACTTGACCAACTGAACAAAGTGGAGAAACTATTCGAACTAGACGAACAATACAAAGTGGACAAACTGTACGAATCATACAAAGTGGACAAACTGGACATAGTGGACAAAATGGACAAACTGGGTAAAGTAGACGAAGTGGACAAACAAGACAAACTGGGCAAACTGCACAAATTGGCTCAGTTGGACCAACTCGATAAAGTAGACAAACTTACCAACTGCACAAAGTAGACGAATTGGACAAATTGGATAAACCCTAAACCCTAAACCTGGCTCTGATACCAAATACTGACAGGATCGAATCATTGGATTGGAATCATCTCAAATTACATCTTCTTTTTCATTAATTCTTTTGCTCTAGCAGAATTTTTCCGGAATAATTCAGCTAACCGAGATTCCTTTTCGACTTCTTTTTCTTTTCCTTTATTTTTTGCTGAAGAGTACCAAAACTTTCCACCACGAAGATGTTCTGTAACTGAACCATCGGGATTAACATGAGAGTCAGGGTCCCAACGAGGATGGAGATCTTCAAGAGGCACAACTTCATCATCAAGATTTTCATCTGGATCATGGTTACTATCCCAATCATGATCACCAACTTTTTTCCGTGGGGATATTCTTCTAAAATTTGCTTGATCTTTTCTTCAAAATTGACGGAGTCAACAGACATATCCATCGGTTCAGGAGATTTTTCTCGAGCAATTTCTTTGGCAATCTTTTTGGCTAATAGATCAGCCATGAGCGTTTCATTCTCAAAAGGCTTTTCTTCAGGATGAGGAATTTCTTCTTTAACAGGAGGAGAGATTTGATTCAGAATTCTCTCATAAGTATCATTTTCAATTTTAGACCACCACTTTGATAAAAAGTCTGATAAAGAGATGGTGAATCATATAAGTCCTTTTTTACTTCAAACTTCCATTGAAAAATATAGGGATATGAAATTTAGCAAAGAAGCGAAGCATATTGATGGCTTCACATGGAACCTTTTCTTCAACCTGAGAAAACTTAATAAACAAATAACGAAAATTATCAGGAAGGATTTTCTGAGAAGCACCATAATATGACCACCATGTGAAGAGAAACCAGGATGGAAAATTGCGATGAATAGGAGTGACATCAGGACTTTCTTCTTTGAATCTGATGAACCAGGAGTGATTATACTGACGATTTTGCCACATCAAAGCATATTTTCAGGCATCAATATAATCCCAATAATTATAGAACTCAGTCGAATTATATAGTCTGACTGATTTTGTCATGTACAAGGGACCATCCCAATCTTCCTCAGTAAGGATTGAGAATAGTGAACTTTGAATAAGTGATGATACCATTTGCATTCTTGTTGTGGAAGATGAGGACACTTTTCGTCTGATGCAAAATATTGAGATACCAATCTTGGTTTCTTTTTATCAGGGGAATAATAATGAAGCCCCTTTCCAAAGAGAAAATAAACATTATCTTCTATAGATCTTTCTTCCATAAGACAATCTGAAGTAACAAGAATTCTGTTACCGGTGTAAAGATATAATTCTGATTGACTTGGGTCTTTTGTTGGAATAAAACCCTTTTGGCTTTCTTCTTGATCCGCCAAATTCTCAAACCCCTTCTTCTTTATGAACGGGGAAGAACTACTTGCCATTTTGTCGTCCCTGAAGAAATTCTCTAGTAAGAAAGTCAGGGAGAGAGTTAGAATTTCCATTAATAATTCAATTTTAAATTCAAACACTGATAAAATGGCTTGCCATCTAGCAAATATTTGCTTAGAGACAAGATTTTTGACATCTTTTTCCAGAATTTTCTTTTGCAGCCTTAGCATCAACTCTGATCATAAATTCTTTGTTTAATAAATCATGCTGGAATTTCGTCACACAAATAACTATGGCAAGACTTCCTTTTGATGGTTGAATATTTCTTTTGAGCTTCATTCCATAATCCTGAATTAAATCTTATTAATTCTTCTTGTGAATCTTTTTGTTGTAAAAGGATTCCACCATATCCGACATCAGAGGCATCAGTTTGAACTATTTTGAAAGCTTCTGGTCAGATAAACATCTACAAGGAAGATTTTTAACTCTTTCCTTAATCTTCTTTACTGCTTAGTATGATGGATAGACCACCTTAGGATTTTTCTTTAATCTTTCTTGGAGAAGTTTTCTATCTTTTGCCAAATCCTGATAGAAAAATCCAACATAATTTAGACATCCAAGAAATCTTTGTAGCATATTTTTATCCTTAATTTCGTCTGGAAATTTATCAGCAAATTGAATAACTCTATTAGTCGGAGTTATTTTTCTATCTTGGATTTCAAATCCCAAGAACCTGATTTTCTGCTGAAAGAGATTCATCTTTCTTTTAGATAAAGCCAATCCATTTCTTTTATGACTCTTTTGAAGATATTCAAATGTTTCCAATGTTGTAACACAGATTCTGAAAAGATAAGAATATCATCATGTAAACAATGGCAAACTGGTATAAGACGAGAAGATATTATTCATAATATTCTGAAATTCAGCGGAGCATTTTTCAATCCAAAAGGCATAACATTCCATTCATAATGCCCCATTGGAACAGTGAATGCAGTTTTATATCTATCTTCTTCTTTATCTGAATCTGCCAAAATCCTGATTTTAAATCAAATTTTGAAATATTTTGGCATTGTTTAATCTGTTTAGCAAATCCTGAGTATTAGGCAAAGGATACCTAATAGATTATAAGACTTTGTTTAAAGGTTTATAATTGATTACCAATCTTGGAACTCCTCTTTCAATTTCAGCGGCCTTTTCAACATAAAATGCCGTACAGCTCCAAGGGGATTTGCTTTTTCTAATTAATCCTTTCTTCAAAATCATTGATTTCTTTGGCAAAGCTTCAAATGGGCAGCATCCATTTGAGATGGACGAGCTTTAGTAGGAATATCCTTTTCATTAAAATCTTTTACATATGGTAATCCTACTATGTGTCTTTTTCTATTCCAAAAGGCTGATGGTAATTCAGAACAGCATTCTTCTTCAATTTGTTTGGTGAATTCTTCTAATTTTGTTTTAAATTCTTTTTTCTCCAATTCTTTTGTCATTTGGACACATTTAATTTCATTTTTTAATCCATTTATGTAATTTTCTCTTGTGGCAATAACCTGATTTATCCTTTGGATTTTCGTCTCGCAAGGATCTATAAAATCAAGATTTACTTCAATCCCTCTGATATTCGTAGAAATTCCTTTTGTTGTTACAGAAAAAGGTTGGATTTGAAGAATAAATGGAGATCCAAGGAGTACATCATTAACAATATCTTCTGAAATAATAAATGGTGAAGTAACACAGACTCCTTTCATGCAAACATGAACATTTGGAATTTTTCTTTCTATGGAAATGGTCGTTCCATTAGCAGCAGACACAAACTGTTTTGATTCACTTGTAAATTCAATAGGAACGATTCCAGGTCTGATAACATTTAAGTCAGCACCAGTGTCAATTATGGCATTAACAATCTTCTCGAAGTTTTTAATTTTTATTTTTACTTGAACTCTCTCCACTGTTGGTAAATACATTTTGTAGGAATTACACCAGTAGAGATTTTGCTAATTTCTCCTTTAATTCTTTGGACAAATTTTTCTTCATCATATTTTTCAATAGCACCATCACTTTCTAACCAAGTTAACCTTTCATCAAGCTCATTTTGTTTTTTGGTTAACTCAATCCTTAATTCACGGAGTTCTCTCTTTTGATCATTTAATTCTCTTTGTAAATCTGAGAGAGTTAAGGGTTTATTTATAGTATGAATTTTTTCTGCTCTATTCATGAGGTCAATCATAGAATAGGTTGGTGTATGAAATGTTTCTTTCTCCTTTATCCTTTTTGGATAATATGGTGTTTTATTTATCATTTTCATTTTCTTCAAAGGAAATTTTTTGTTGTGAACTTTCTCCTTCTTCTTCTTCTCCTCCCCCCAATTTTGAAATCTGATTTAAAAATTGAACTTTTTTCTCTGGATCAGGTATGTTATCAATCATTTCTAAAAGTAATTTTTGAGGGGCCGTGAGGACACGGATGTGGATACCAAGATCTTCATCAGATGGTATCGACCATTCTCCTTCAGATTCTTCATCGTCTGAATGACATGTACATGATTGGAATTGTTTGATGAGTGAATCTGAGGACTATCTTTTTCAGTATCAGTTGATGAATCAGATTCATATTCTTCTTCTTCTTCTTCTGAAGAACTTGAATCAGTTTGTTCCTTTTCAGTATTTTCATCATCATTTTTGGTACTGATTTTTCGAAGTTTCTTTTTAGAGGGATTTTCTTTTTTAAAACATTTACTTGCATAATGACCCTTCTTCCCGCAATTATAACAAGTTGGAAACATTTTCTTTTATATATTTCTTTTTGAAATATTTTCTGGATTTTCTTTTGAATGGGAAGAGATCATTGGATTTCCTTCCTTTTTTATATCTTCCGGGTTTATACTTTTTTACCATTTTGTTTCTTCTATCAGGAGTAAATCTAGGGCGCAAAGGTTTTCGCTTCGATTCAGGCGTTTGATCTAAACCAAACTGGAAACAAAAATCTCCTAATTCTTTATCTCCAGAATATTTTCTCATTTTTTCAGCTTGTTTACTGATCTTTAAATCAGTACAAAGATTCATGCCAACTTTGTTAATTCTCTGTATGATTCCTCCGAAAGTCAGCAAACTATAATTAATAGTACCATGCATTTCTTCTCTCAGGGAATTACGCACCTTTTCAGCAAATAAGGGTGGTAATCCTGAAATAAATCTTTCTTTCCAAATATCAGAATTACAATCATTGAGTTGGTAAACTTTTGACAAGAATACATCTCTGTACCAACGAAATTCTCCTAAATTTCTACATCTTAAACGGTGTAATTGCTGCCTATTTTTCTCCTTAATTAGAGCAATTCCTCCAGTGAATTCATTGAGGATACATAGAAGCAAGACACTAACGCAATCAGATTGAGTTTCCCAATTATCAGGGATTTGACTAGTACCTGCTTCAAGCTTAACATTTGGATCAACTAAATTTCCTGTGTTTTTGTCTCTATAAGGATTCTTCCAAATTCATCCATTTTGACAGCATTTTCTATTTCAAGTCTTTGAGCTCCAGATAATCCATAATTCCACCATCCTCTTAATATTCCATTGAAAGAGGTGGTTATCATCAGAAAGATATTTTTTGGAGTATTTCCTTGACTTCACAGGCATTACAGTATATTAACATACTGTGAACCATTTGGACAATTTGATATTCTGTTAATCCATCTAAATTCCACTCATATAAAGAATTTCTGAATAGGTTAATTCTGAGGTATAACTGTATGGAGCTTCTTCAAGTTGTAGATCAACAGGGGTTGGTCTAGGATAATAATTCTTTGTTTCTGGCAATTTTACCTGAGGATTCCATTTCTTTAGCGATTTATTAATATATCTTCAGACGCAGAGACCTTAGGATACTGAATCCTTTTCCTCCCATATTGAGGCTTTCCATCCATTGGATAATTCTTTTTGCATTTCGTCTGTCAATATGAATGGTCCTTCTTGCAGAGTAATCCCTTTAGGTAACTGTCTGGGAAACATAAACTGCATTGGCAGAGCTTTCTTCTAATTTTTCTTTTTTATCTTTACTAAATTCAGATTTTAATTTGATTGTTCTTTCTATTCGATCTGTTTGTTCTCAATGGTTAATAGACATAGATTGGTATAATTGTTTTGTTCAATTATATCTCCAATACCTATACTTATGTCTTTAGCATTTGGATCTGGTTTTGATTCATAAATGGATGCATTTTTTACAGGCATGGCATAATTCTTGGTGTCCGTATTAGGGACAGAAATATCAAGTTTCTTCCAAGGTGGATGAGATTTATCTACTTCTTTTCCTTCAGTGTCTTTCCAAGTTCTTGTTGTTTTTTCCTATAACTCTTATCTGTTCTGGGTTGATTTTCCTTTTCTTTGATTTTCCCTTTTTGAAGTATTCCATGAACCAATCAAAGAAAGGTATATTTCTCTCTTCTTCCTCCATTTGGGAATACCATAATTCTCTCATCTTATCCTTTTCTTCTGTGTTAAACTTTTTAAAGAACCAATCTTTTAAAGGATGATTTTTCAAATTCTCTCTAAGATATGGTTTATCAATTTGAAACTTTTTAACAGGTATTTCTTCTGGCTTTGGAATGCTCACCATTCTTATGGCTCCTTGGAGAATCACTTTCACTTGGATTATAGGTTTTTGCTGATGAGGATCTTTTATAGATAGGGTGTTCAATTCCACTTTCTTTATTTCTAAAAACTTTTTGATCCATTTCTTCCTTTTCACTACTCCTTTGGTCATCATCTACTTCTTCTAATTTAAAGCTTTTTCTTCCTTCCGTATAACTGGCAAAACTCCTCCTAGCTTTTTCCATTTTTCTCCTAAAATTGACTTCAACATTACCATTTGGTAATTTGACTATACTTTGTAAATCATCTGTTATTTCATTTACTCTTGGGGTGACATCTTCTATTTGCCAATTTCCTGGGAGAACAACTTCTTCCCAGCTGATGACCTTTGGGATGAACACGTTATTGTTAAAGTTTGTTTCCATAAGAACTGTAGTTTTCTCTTTCTCAACCTTATCTCTATAGGCTATCATGGGGAAAGACAGATATCATGGATTTGTAGAACACACGATAAACTATAGCAAAAGGTTTACTTCTTGGACTCATTTTTAATCCTTTGCTTTGAAATCCAATAGTTGCACTATCAAGGATATCTTCATCATGAGCATCAATTGTGATATTGGGGAAAGCAATTAAAATAAACAGGTCCATGACAGAGACTTGATTCAATCATAGCATAAAGAGAATCATCAAATTCATCATGTCTCTGATCTCGCACATAAGCACAAACTGCAACATTTAATCCTAATCGAAACAACGGTTTGATTCCTACCTGAATTAATCCTATGTGCAGGTAGTTGTATTTGATTCTGATTTGTTCAATAATTCTTCTATCAAGAACTTTGATTGTCTGTTTTCCTCCAGAGAGAGAAACAGTTTTTTTTCAACAGTTTTTATGTGATAATCATTTTGCTCTTCAAATGTGCCATTGCTATATATTTCTGTTACAGGCAAGGTTGGCAACTTCCAGTTTGATATTGCTTGGTCAAAATTTTCATATATCATTTCTTCTGAATTTTTTGTTTTTTCTGAATTTCTTTTTGTAAGCTATTACGGGTAAACTAGTTAAAGCAGACTGATAGGATGAAGAAGACGAATAAGATCTATTAGAAGGATGCTGAAATGATTTAAACCAATTCTTGAAAAGTTTTTGTTTTTCCCTTAGAATTTTCCATCTTTTGTAATCGTTAGAAACAAGAAGAGTTTCTGTCAACGATTTACTGCCTTATGCCTGATCACGGCCTGAAGCGGACTTACAACGCGACCACTCACTCTTTTAAAAAGATGAACGAGGCACAGAAGTGGTAAATAAGAAGGAAAATAAAAACTCTAAAGAGAATTTGGCTAAAAGGCTTCAGATCCTGAATAATAGATTTAATTCATCTAAATACTCTTTTTTTTTTTTTTTTCACAAATTTAGATACGAGATCATAATTCTAATTCTTCATTCAGTCTATTACAATATTCTCTTACCTGATTACACAAGCGTACTAACAGATCGTCTAATAGCTTGAACACGGATAACAAGATAACCTCCTGCAGCTATATTTTCATCAATTGTCTGATAGCATTCTTAATGTCCTAAGCTGATTTTCACGTCTTCTTAGATCACGCAATAGTTCTTCTCTCCTAATAGAACGAGGTGGCATCTCAGAGGGCCATAGCTTGTAGTGTTGATTTAGTTCGGAATTTATCTAGTTGGAAGATGGCATAAGAACGCTTTAAAACAACCTTCTCCTTTCAAACTGACGATGGCGAGGATTATTTCTGTGGGTACAGGTTTGCAGATGTCTTCTTATGTTGTCTAACAAGAATTCAATTTTTCTTAATATCCGAACATCATCATAGTATCTTTTAAGCAGAGTAAGACGAATAGACATGTTCTAGCAAAAGAAACAACATGATTAGATAACAAGCATATAACATTAAACTTGTAAAAACTTAATCACTTACAGGAGATTTGTACAAGACTTCAGACTCTAGCACACTTAGACTTCAAGTTCTAGTACTCCAACTTCAAACTCACTCACACTTACACTTTTTTTTTTTTTACAATTTTTTGGAGATGATCCCCAAAGGAAACCCCCCAGCTCCTTATATAGATGGGCATACAAAAGATCCCTCCTCTCATCCGACCATGAGAGGACTTTGCAATAAACAAAAGAATGGCTACCGACACAAGCCACCAAAAACATTTTCAAAAGTTGATGGGCAAGGTACAAAAGTTGATGGGCAAGGTACATGAGGTGGAATAACTTTATGCCATATGAAAAGCAAAGATAACCATACCCCCCGTAGCATTATCAACTTATGACACATGGCAATAAAACAACATCAACATCGCACCAACTTTTACAAATGGCAACTCAAAAGATAGCCCCTACCTTCTTTGTTTACAAGTGGCAACTTGAAAAGGCAGCCCCTACCAAAATATATTCTCTAATGGCTAGAGGACAACTTTTTTTTCAAATCAAACCTTTGTTTTTCTTCCCAGCAATGATAGCTAGCAACTTTTCTTCTCAAGCATCATTATGTGTCTATTCCAAAATTCTTCTTCGTATGACACCTACACTTATCATACAAGCCAGGCAATGATGAGTAGCAACATTTCTTCTGATTTGAATGAAGACACCATTTCTTCAATGCATATCAAGATATTATTATCTAACATTGATGGGACTACTTTTCTTCTTTTCTTCATACTAACCATATACCTCCACCAAAAAGAGATGAGTCCATTGGCTCTGATACCAAATACTGACAGGATCGAATCATTGGATTGGAATCATCTCAAATTACATCTTCTTTTTCATTATCTAACATTGATGGGACTACTTTTTCTTTTCTTCATACTAACCATATACCTCCACCAAAAGAGATGAGTCCATTGGCTCTGATACCAATACTGACAGGATCGAATCATTGGATTGGAATCATCTCAAATTACATCTTCTTTTTCATTAATTCTTTTGCTCTAGCAGAATTTCCGGAATAATTCAGCTAACCGAGATTCCTTTTCGACTTCTTTTTCTTTTCCTTTATTTTTGCTGAAGAGTACCAAAACTTTCCACACGAAGATGTTCTGTAACTGAACCATCGGGATTAACATGAGAGTCAGGGTCCCAACGAGGATGGAGATCTTCAAGAGGCACAACTTCATCATCAAGATTTTCATCTGGATCATGGTTACTATCCCAATCATGATCACCAACTTTTTTCCGTGGGAGATATTCTTCTAAAATTTGCTTGATCTTTTCTTCAAAATTGACGGAGTCAACAGACATATCCATCGGTTCAGGAGATTTTTCTCGAGCAATTTCTTTGGCAATCTTTTTGGCTAATAGATCAGCCATGGGCGTTTCATTCTCAAAAGGCTTTTCTTCAGGATGAGGAATTTCTTCTTTAACAGGAGGAGAGATTTGATTCAGAATTCTCTCATAAGTATCATTTTCAATTTTAGACCACCACTTTTGATAAAAAGTCTGATAAAGAGATGGTGAATCATATAAGTCCTTTTTTACTTCAAACTTCCATTGAAAAATATAAGGGATATGAAATTTAGCAAAGAAGCGAAGCATATTGATGGCTTCACATGGAACCTTTTCTTCAACCTGAGAAAACTTAATAAACAAATAACGAAAATTATCAGGAAGGATTTTCTGAGAAGCACCATAATATGACCACCATGTGAAGAGAAACCAGGATGGAAAATTGCGATGAATAGGAGTGACATCAGGACTTTCTTCTTTGAATCTGATGAACAGGAGTGATATACTGACGATTTTGCCACATCAAAGCATATTTCCAGGCATCAATATAATCCCAATAATTATAGAACTCAGTCGAATTATATAGTCTGACTGATTTGTCATGTACAAGGGACCATCCCAATCTTCCTCAGTAAGGATTTTGAGAATAGTGAACTTTGAATAAGTGATGATACCATTTGCATTCTTGTTGTGGAAGATGAGGACACTTTTCGTCTGATGCAAAATATTGAGATACCAATCTCTGGTTTTCTTTTTATCAGGGGAATAATAATGAAGCCCCTTTCCAAAGAGAAAATAAACATTATCTTCTATAGATCTTTCTTCCATAAGACAATCTGAAGTAACAAGAATTCTGTTACCGGTGTAAAGATATAATTCTGATTGACTTGGGTCTTTTGTTGGAATAAAACCCTTTTGGCTTTCTTCTTGATCCGCCAAATTCTCAAACCCCTTCTTCTTCATGAACGGGGAAGAACTACTTGCCATTTTGTCGTCCCTGAAGAAATTCTCTAGTAAGAAAGTCAGGGAGAGAGTTAGAATTTCCATTAATAAATTCAATTTTAAATTCAAACACTGATAAAAATGGCTTGCCATCTAGCAAATATTTGCTTAGACAAGATTTTGACATCTTTTTCCAGAATTTCTTTTGCAGCCTTAGCATCAACTCTGATCAGAAATTCTTTGTTTAATAAATCATGCTGGAATTTCGTCACACAAATAACTATGGCAAGAACTTCCTTTTTGATGGTTGAATATTTCTTTTGAGCTTCATTCCATAATCCTGAATTAAATCTTATTAATTCTTCTTGTGAATCTTTTTGTTGTAAAAGGATTCCACCATCCGACATCAGAGGCATCAGTTTGAACTATTTTGAAAGCTTCTGGGTCAGATAAACATCTACAAGGAAGATTTTTAACTCTTTCCTTAATCTTCTTTACTGCATTAGTATGATGGATAGACCACTCCTTAGGATTTTTCTTTAATCTTTCTTGGAGAAGTTTTCTATCTTTTGCCAAATCCTGATAGAAAATCCAACATAATTTAGACATCCAAGAAATCTTTGTAGCATATTTTATCCTTAATTCGTCGTCTGGAAATTTATCAGCAAATTGAATAACTCTATTAGTCGGAGTTATTTTTCTATCTTGGATTTCAAAATCCCAAGAACCTGATTTTCTGCTGAAAGAGATTCATCTTTCTTTTAGATAAAGCCAATCCATTTTCTTTTAGACTTTTGAAGATATTCAAATGTTTCCAATGTTGTAACACAGATTCTGAAAAGATAAGAATATCATCAATGTAAACAATGGCAAACTGGGTATAAGACGAGAAGATATTATTCATAATATTCTGAAATTCAGACGGAGCATTTTTCAATCCAAAAGGCATAACATTCCATTCATAATGCCCCATTGGAACAGTGAATGCAGTTTTATATCTATCTTCTTCTTTTATCTGATCTGCCAAAATCCTGATTTTAAATCAAATTTTGAAAATATTTTGGCATTGTTTAATCTGTTAGCAAATCCTGAGTATTAGGCAAAGGATACCTAATAGATTTGTAAGACTTTGTTTAAAGGTTTATAATTGATTACCAATCTTGGAACTCCTCTTTCAATTTCAGCGGCCTTTTCAACATAAAATGCCGTACAGCTCCAAGGGGATTTGCTTTTTCTAATTAATCCTTTCTTCAAAAGATCATTGATTTCTTCTTGGCAAAGCTTCAAATGGGCAGCATCCATTTGAGATGGACGAGCTTTAGTAGGAATATCCTTTTCATTAAAATCTTTTACATATGGTAATCCTACTATGTGTCTTTTTCTATTCCAAAAGGCTGATGGTAATTCAGAACAGCATTCTTCTTCAATTTGTTTGGTGAATTCTTCTAATTTTGTTTTAAATTCTTTTTTCTCCAATTCTTTTGTCATTTGGACACATTTAATTTCATTTTTTAATCCATTTATGTAATTTTCTCTTGTGGCAATAACCTGATTTATCCTTTGGATTTTTGTCTCGCAAGGATCATCTATAAAATCAAGATTTACTTCAATCCCTCTGATATTCGTAGAAATTCCTTTTGTTGTTACAGAAAAAGGTTGGATTTGAAGAATAAATGGAGATCCAAGGAGTACATCATTAACAATATCTTCTGAAATAATAAATGGTGAAGTAACACAGACTCCTTTCATGCAAACATGAACATTTGGAATTTTTCTTTCTATGGAAATGGTCGTTCCATTAGCAGCAGACACAAACTGTTTTGATTCACTTGTAAATTCAATAGGAACGATTCCAGGTCTGATAACATTTAAGTCAGCACCAGTGTCAATTATGGCATTAACAATCTTCTCGAAGTTTTTAATTTTTATTTTTACTTGAACTCTCCACTGTTGGTAAATACATTTTGTAGGAATTACACCAGTAGAGATTTTGCTAATTTCTCCTTTAATTCTTTGGACAAATTTTTCTTCATCATATTTTTCAATAGCACCATCACTTTCTAACCAAGTTAACCTTTCATCAAGCTCATTTTGTTTTTTGGTTAACTCAATCCTTAATTCACGGAGTTCTCTTTTGATCATTTAATTCTCTTTGTAAATCTGAGAGAGTTAAGGGTTTATTTATAGTATGAATTTTTTCTGCTCTATTCATGAGGTCAATCATAGAATAGGTTGGTGTATGAAATGTTTCTTTCTCCTTTATCCTTTTTGGATAATATGGTGTTTTATTATCATTTTCATTTTCTTCAAAGGAAATTTTTTGTTGTGAACTTTCTCCTTCTTCTTCTTCTCCTCCCCCCAATTTTGAAATCTGATTTAAAAATTGAACTTTTTTCTCTGGATCAGGTATGTTATCAATCATTTCTAAAAGTAATTTTTGAGGGGCCGTGAGGACACGGATGTGGATACCAAGATCTTCATCAGATGGTATCGACCATTCTCCTTCAGATTCTTCATCGTCTGAATGACATGTACATGATTGGAATTGTTTGATGAGCTGAATCTGAGGACTATCTTTTTCAGTATCAGTTGATGAATCAGATTCATATTCTTCTTCTTCTTCTTCTGAAGAACTTGAATCAGTTTGTTCCTTTTCAGTATTTTCATCATCATTTTTGGTACTGATTTTTCGAAGTTTCTTTTTAGAGGGATTTTCTTTTTTAAAACATTTACTTGCATAATGACCCTTCTTCCCGCAATTATAACAAGTTGGAACATTTTCTTTTATATATTTCTTTTTGAATATTTTCTGGATTTCTTTTGAATGGGAAGAGATCATTGGATTTCCTTCCTTTTTTATATCTTCCGGGTTTATACTTTTTTACCATTTTGTTTCTTCTATCAGGAGTAAATCTAGGGCGCAAAGGTTTTCGCTTCGATTCAGGCGTTTGATCTAAACCAAACTGGAAACAAAAATCTCCTAATTCTTTATTCCAGAATATTTTCTCATTTTTTCAGCTTGTTTACTGATCTTTAAATCAGTACAAAGATTCATGCCAACTTTGTTAATTCTCTGTATGATTCCTCCGAAAGTCAGCAAACTATAATTAATAGTACCATGCATTTCTTCTCTCAGGGAATTACGCACCTTTTCAGCAAATAAGGGTGGTAATCCTGAAATAAATCTTTCTTTCCAAATCAGAATTACAATCATTGAGTTGGTAAACTTTGACAAGAATACATCTCTGTACCAACGAAATTCTCCTAAATTTCTACATCTTAAACGGTGTAATTGCTGCCTATTTTTCTCCTTAATTAGAGCAATTCCTCCAGTGAATTCATTGAGGATACATAGAAGCAAGACACTAACGCAATCAGATTGAGTTTCCCAATTATCAGGGATTTGACTAGTACCTGCTTCAAGCTTAAATTTGGATCAACTAAATTTCCTGTGTTTTTGTCTCTATAAAGGATTCTTCCAAATTCATCCATTTTGACAGCATTTTCTATTTCAAGTCTTTGAGCTCCAGATAATCCATAATTCCACCATCCTCTTAATATTCCATTGAAAGAGGTGGTTATCATCAGAAAGATATTTTTTGGAGTATTTCCTCTGACTTCACAGGCATTACAGTATATTAACATACTGTGAACCATTTGGACAATTTGATATTCTGTTAATCCATCTAAATTCTCATATAAAGAATTTCCTGAATAGGTTAATTCTGAGGTATAACTGTATGGAGCTTCTTCAAGTTGTAGATCAACAGGGGTTGGTCTAGGATAATAATTCTTTGTTTCTGGCAATTTTACCTGAGGATTCCATTTCTTTAAGCGATTTATTAATATATCTTCAGCGAGAGACCCTTAGGATACTGAATCCTTTTCCTTCCATATTGAGGCTTTCCATCCTATTGGATAATTCTTTTTGCATTCGTCTGTCAATATGAATGGTCCTCTTGCAGAGTAATCCCTTTAGGTAACTGTCTGGGAACATAAACTGCATTGGCAGAGCTTTCTTCTAATTTTTCTTTTTTATCTTTACTAAATTCAGATTTTAATTTGATTGTTCTTTCTATTCGATCTGTTTGTTCTCCAATGGTTAATAGACATAGATTGGTATAATTGTTTTGTTCAATTATATCTCCAATACCTATACTTATGTCTTTAGCATTTGGATCTGGTTTTGATTCATAAATGGATGCATTTTTTACAGGCATGGCATAATTCTTGGTGTCCGTATTAGGGACAGAAATATCAAGTTTCTTCCAAGGTGGATGAGATTTATCTACTTCTTTTCCTTCAGTGTCTTTCCAAGTTCTTGTTGTTTTTCCTATAACTCTTATCTGTTCTGGGCTTTGATTTTCCTTTTCTTTGATTTTCCCTTTTTTGAAGTATTCCATGAACCAATCAAAGAAAGGTATATTCTCTCTTCTTCCTCCATTTGGGAATACCATAATTCTCTCATCTTATCCTTTTCTTCTGTGTTAAACTTTTTAAAGAACCAATCTTTTAAAGGATGATTTTCAAATTCTCTCTAAGATATGGTTTATCAATTTGAAACTTTTTAACAGGTATTTCTTCTGGCTTTGGAATGCTCACCATTCTTATGGCTCCTTGGAGAAAATCACTTTCACTTGGATTATAGGTTTTTGCTGATGAGGATCTTTTATAGATAGGGTGTTCAATTCCACTTTCTTTATTTCTAAAAACTTTTTGATCCATTTCTTCCTTTTCACTACTCCTTTGGTCATCATCTACTTCTTCTAATTTAAAGCTTTTTCTTCCTTCCGTATAACTGGCAAAACTCCTCCTAGCTTTTTCCATTTTTCTCCTAAATTGACTTCAACATTACCATTTGGTAATTTGACTATACTTTGTAAATCATCTGTTATTTCATTTACTCTTGGGGTGACATCTTCTATTTGCCAATTTCCTGGGAGAACAACTTCTTCCCAGCTGATGACCTTTGGGATGAACACGTTATTGTTAAAGTTTGTTTCCATAAGAACTGTAGTTTTCTCTTTCTCAACCTTATCTCTATAGGCTATCATGGGAAAGACAGATATCATGGATTTGTAGAACACACGATAAACTATAGCAAAAGGTTTACTTCTTGACTCATTTTTAATCCTTTGCTTTGAAATCCAATAGTTGCACTATCAAGGATATCTTCATCATGAGCATCAATTGTGATATTGGGAAAGCAATTAAAATAAACAGGTCCATGACAGAGACTTGATTCAATCATAGCATAAAGAGAATCATCAAATTCATCATGTCTCTGATCTCGCACATAAGCACAAACTGCAACATTTAATCCTAATCGAAACAACGGTTTGATTCCTACCTGAATTAATCCTATGTGCAGGTAGTTGTATTTGATCTGATTTGTTCAATAATTTTTCTATCAAGAACTTTGATTGTCTGTTTTCCTCCAGAGAGAGAAACAGTTTTTTCAACAGTTTTTATGTGATAATCATTTTGCTCTTCAAATGTGCCATTGCTATATTTTCTGTTACAGGCAAGGTTGGCAACTTCCAGTTGATATTGCTTGGTCAAAATTTTCATATATCATTTCTTCTGAATTTTTTGTTTTTCTGAATTTTCTTTTTGTAAGCTATTACGGGTAAAACTAGTTAAAGCAGACTGATAGGATGAAGAAGACGAATAAGATCTATTAGAAGGATGCTGAAATGATTTAAACCAATTCTTGAAAAGTTTTGTTTTTCCCTTAGAATTTTCCATCTTTTGTAACTCGTTAGAAACAAGAAGAGTTCTGTCAACGATTTACTGCCCTTAATGCCTGATCACGGCTGAAGCGGGACTTACAACGCGACCACTCACTCTTTAAAAAGATGAACGAGGCACAGAAGTGGTAAATAGAAGGAAAATAAAAACTCTAAAGAGAATTTGGCTAAAAGGCTTCAGATGAATAATAGATTTAATTCATCTAAATACTCTTTTTTTTTTTTTTTTTCACAAATTTAGATACGAGATCATAATTCTAATTCTTCATTCAGTCTATTACAATATTCTCTTACCTGATTACACAAGCGTACTAACATAGATCGTCTAATAGCTTGAACACGGATAACAAGATAACCTCCTGCAGCTATATTTTCATCAATTTGTCTGATAGCATTCTCTAATGTCCTAAGCTGATTTTCACGTCTTCTTAGATCACGCAATAGTTCTTCTCTCCTAATAGAACGAGGTGGCATCTCAGAGGGCCATAGCTTGTAGTGTTGATTTAGTTCGGAATTTATCTAGTTGGAAGATGGCATAAGAACGCTTTAAAACAACCCTTCTCCTTTCAAACTGACGATGGCGAGGATTATTTCTGTGGGTACAGGTTTGCAGATGTCTTCTTATGTTGTCTAACAAGAATTCAATTTTTCTTAATATCCGAACATCATCATAGTATCTTTTAAGCAGAGTAAGACGAATAGACATGTTCTAGCAAAAGAAACAACATGATTAGATAACAAGCATATAACATTAAACTTGTAAAAACTTAATCACTTACAGGAGATTTGTACAAGACTTCAGACTCTAGCACACTTAGACTTCAAGTTCTAGTACTCCAACTTCAAACTCACACTCACACTTACACTTATGTTTTTTTTTTTTACAATTTTTTGGAGATGATCCCCAAAGGAAACCCCCCAGCTCCTTATATAGATGGAGCATACAAAAGATCCCTCCTCTCATCCGACCATGAGAGGACTTGCAATAAACAAAAGAATGGCTACCGACACAAGCCACCAAAACACATTTTCAAAAGTTGATGGGCAAGGTACAAAAGTTGATGGGCAAGGTACATGAGGTGGAATAACTTTATGCCATATGAAAAGCAAAAGATAACCATACCCCCCGTAGCATTATCAACTTATGACACATGGCAATAAAACAACATCAACATCAGCACCAACTTTTACAAATGGCAACTCAAAAGATAGCCCCTACCTTCTTTGTTTACAAGTGGCAACTTGAAAAGGCAGCCCCTACCAAAATATATTCTCTAATGGCTAGAGGACAACTTTTTTTTCAAATCAAACCTTTGTTTTTCTTCCCAGCAATGATAGCTAGCAACTTTTCTTCTCAAGCATCATTATGTGTCTATTCCAAAATTCTTCTTCGTATGACACCTACACTTATCATACAAGCCAGGCAATGATGAGTAGCAACATTTCTTCTGATTTGAATGAAGACACCATTTCTTCAATGCATATCAAGATATTATTATCTAACATTGATGGGACTACTTTTCTTCTTTTCTTCATACTAACCATATACCTCCACCAAAAAGAGATGAGTCCATTGGCTCTGATACCAAATACTGACAGGATCGAATCATTGGATTGGAATCATCTCAAATTACATCTTCTTTTTCATTATCTAACATTGATGGGACTACTTTTCTTCTTTTCTTCATACTAACCATATACCTCCACCAAAAAGAGATGAGTCCATTGGCTCTGATACCAAATACTGACAGGATCGAATCATTGGATTGGAATCATCTCAAATTACATCTTCTTTTTCATTAATTCTTTTGCTCTAGCAGAATTTTTCCGGAATAATTCAGCTAACCGAGATTCCTTTTCGACTTCTTTTTCTTTTCCTTTATTTTTTGCTGAAGAGTACCAAAACTTTCCACCACGAAAGATGTTGTAACTGAACCATCGGGATTAACATGAGAGTCAGGGTCCAACGAGGATGGAGATCTTCAAGAGGCACAACTTCATCTCAAGATTTTCATCTGGATCATGGTTACTATCCCAATCATGATCACCAACTTTTTCCGTGGGAGATATTCTTCTAAAATTTGCTTGATCTTTTCTTCAAAATTGACGGAGTCAACAGACATATCCATCGGTTCAGGATTTTTTCTCGAGCAATTTCTTTGGCAATCTTTTTGGCTAATAGATCAGCCATGAGCGTTTCATTCTCAAAAGGCTTTTCTTCAGGATGAGGAATTTCTTCTTTAACAGGAGGAGAGATTTGATTCAGAATTCTCTCAGTATCATTTTCAATTTTAGACCCACTTTTGATAAAAAGTCTGATAAAGAGATGGTGAATCATATAAGTCCTTTTTTACTTCAAACTTCCATTGAAAATATAAGGGATATGAAATTTAGCAAAGAAGCGAAGCATATTGATGGCTTCACATGGAACCTTTTCTTCAACCTGAGAAAACTTAATAAACAAATAACGAAAATTATCAGGAAGGATTTTCTGAGAAGCACCATAATATGACCACCATGTGAAGAGAAACCAGGATGGAAAATTGCGATGAATAGGAGTGACATCAGGACTTTCTTCTTTGAATCTGATGAACCAGGAGTGATTATACTGACGATTTTGCCACATCAAAGCATATTTCCAGGCATCAATATAATCCCAATAATTATAGAACTCAGTCGAATTATATAGTCTGACTGATTTTGTCATGTACAAGGGACCATCCCAATCTTCCTCAGTAAGGATTTTGAGAATAGTGAACTTTGAATAAGTGATGATACCATTTGCATTCTTGTTGTGGAAGATGAGGACACTTTTCGTCTGATGCAAAATATTGAGATACCAATCTCTGGTTTTCTTTTTATCAGGGGAATAATAATGAAGCCCCTTTCCAAAGAGAAAATAAACATTATCTTCTATAGATCTTTCTTCCATAAGACAATCTGAAGTAACAAGAATTCTGTTACCGGTGTAAAGATATAATTCTGATTGACTTGGGTCTTTTGTTGGAATAAAACCCTTTTGGCTTTCTTCTTGATCCGCCAAATTCTCAAACCCCTTCTTCTTTATGAACGGGGAAGAACTACTTGCCATTTTGTCGTCCCTGAAGAAATTCTCTAGTAAGAAAGTCAGGGAGAGAGTTAGAATTTCCATTAATAAATTCAATTTTAAATTCAAACACTGATAAAATGGCTTGCCATCTAGCAAATATTTGCTTAGAGACAAGATTTTTGACATCTTTTTCCAGAATTTCTTTTGCAGCCTTAGCATCAACTCTGATCAGAAATTCTTTGTTTAATAAATCATGCTGGAATTTCGTCACACAAATAACTATGGCAAGAACTTCCTTTTTGATGGTTGAATATTTCTTTTGAGCTTCATTCCATAATCCTGAATTAAATCTTATTAATTCTTCTTGTGAATCTTTTGTTGTAAAAGGATTCCACCATATCCGACATCAGAGGCATCAGTTTGAACTATTTTGAAAGCTTCTGGGTCAGATAAACATCTACAAGGAAGATTTTTAACTCTTTCCTTAATCTTCTTTATTAGTATGATGGATAGACCACTCCTTAGGATTTTTCTTTAATCTTTCTTGGAGAAGTTTTCTATCTTTTGCCAAATCCTGATAGAAAAATCCAACATAATTTAGACATCCAAGAAATCTTTGTAGCATATTTTTATCCTTAATTTCGTCTGGAAATTTATCAGCAAATTGAATAACTCTATTAGTCGGAGTTATTTTTTCTATCTTGGATTTCAAATCCCAAGAACCTGATTTTCTGCTGAAAGAGATTCATCTTTCTTTTAGATAAAGCCAATCCATTTCTTTATGACTCTTTTGAAGATATTCAAATGTTTCCAATGTTGTAACACAGATCTGAAAAGATAAGAATATCATCAATGTAAACAATGGCAAACTGGGTATAAGACGAGAAGATATTATTCATAATATTCTGAAATTCAGACGGAGCATTTTTCAATCCAAAAGGCATAACATTCCATTCATAATGCCCCATTGGAACAGTGAATGCAGTTTTATATCTTCTTCTTTTATCTGAATCTGCCAAAATCCTGATTTTAAATCAAATTTTGAAAATATTTTGGCATTGTTTAATCTGTTTAGCAAATCCTGAGTATTAGGCAAAGGATACCTAATAGATTGTAAGACTTTGTTTAAAGGTTTATAATTGATTACCAATCTTGGAACTCCTCTTTCAATTTCAGCGGCCTTTTCAACATAAAATGCCGTACAGCTCCAAGGGGATTTGCTTTTTCTAATTAATCCTTTCTTCAAAAGATCATTGATTTCTTCTTGGCAAAGCTTCAAATGGGCAGCATCCATTTGAGATGGACGAGCTTTAGTAGGAATATCCTTTTCATTAAAACTTTTACATATGGTAATCCTACTATGTGTCTTTTTCTATTCCAAAAGGCTGATGGTAATTCAGAACAGCATTCTTCTTCAATTTGTTGGTGAATTCTTCTAATTTGTTTTAAATTCTTTTTTCTCCAATTCTTTTGTCATTTGGACACATTTAATTTCATTTTTTAATCCATTTATGTAATTTTCTCTTGTGGCAATAACCTGATTTATCCTTTGGATTTTCGTCTCGCAAGGATCATCTATAAAATCAAGATTTACTTCAATCCTCTGATATTCGTAGAAATTCCTTTTGTTGTTACAGAAAAAGGTTGGATTTGAAGAATAAATGGAGATCCAAGGAGTACATCATTAACAATATCTTCTGAAATAATAAATGGTGAAGTAACACAGACTCCTTTCATGCAAACATGAACATTTGGAATTTTCTTTCTATGGAAATGGTCGTTCCATTAGCAGCAGACACAAACTGTTTTGATTCACTTGTAAATTCAATAGGAACGATTCCAGGTCTGATAACATTAAGTCAGCACCAGTGTCAATTATGGCATTAACAATCTTCTCGAAGTTTTTAATTTTTATTTTTACTTGAACTCTCCACTGTTGGTAAATACATTTTGTAGGAATTACACCAGTAGAGATTTTGCTAATTTCTCCTTAATTCTTTGGACAAATTTTTCTTCATATTTTTCAATAGCACCATCACTTTCTAACCAAGTTAACCTTTCATCAAGCTCATTTTGTTTTTTGGTTAACTCAATCCTTAATTCACGGAGTTCTCTCTTTTGATCATTTAATTCTCTTTGTAAATCTGAGAGGGTTAAGGGTTTTTATAGTATGAATTTTTTCTGCTCTATTCATGAGGTCAATCATAGAATAGGTTGGTGTATGAAATGTTTCTTTCTCCTTTATCCTTTTTGGATAATATGGTGTTTTATTATCATTTTCATTTTCTTCAAAGGAAATTTTTGTTGTGAACTTTCTCCTTCTTCTTCTTCTCCTCCCCCCAATTTTGAAATCTGATTTAAAAATTGAACTTTTTTCTCTGGATCAGGTATGTTATCAATCATTTCTAAAAGTAATTTTTGAGGGGCCGTGAGGACACGGATGTGGATACCAAGATCTTCATCAGATGGTCGACCATTCTCCTTCAGATTCTTCATCGTCTGAATGACATGTACATGATTGGAATTGTTTGATGAGCTGAATCTGAGGACTATCTTTTTCAGTATCAGTTGATGAATCAGATTCATATTCTTCTTCTTCTTCTTCTGAAGAACTTGAATCAGTTTGTTCCTTTTCAGTATTTTCATCATCATTTTTGGTACTGATTTTTCGAAGTTTCTTTTTAGAGGGATTTTTTTTTAAAACATTTACTTGCATAATGACCCTTCTTCCCGCAATTATAACAAGTTGGAACATTTTCTTTTATATATTTCTTTTGAAATATTTTCTGGATTTTCTTTTGAATGGGAAGAGATCATTGGATTTCCTTCCTTTTTTATATCTTCCGGGTTTATACTTTTTTACCATTTTGTTTCTTCTATCAGGAGTAAATCTAGGGCGCAAAGGTTTTCGCTTCGATTCAGGCGTTTGATCTAAACCAAACTGGAAACAAAATCTCCTAATTCTTTATCTCCAGAATATTTTCTCATTTTTTCAGCTTGTTTATGATCTTTAAATCAGTACAAAGATTCATGCCAACTTTGTTAATTCTCTGTATGATTCCTCCGAAAGTCAGCAAACTATAATTAATAGTACCATGCATTTCTTCTCTCAGGGAATTACGCACCTTTTCAGCAAATAAGGGTGGTAATCCTGAAATAAATCTTTTTCCAAATATCAGAATTACAATCATTGAGTTGGTAAACTTTTGACAAGAATACATCTCTGTACCAACGAAATTCTCCTAAATTTCTACATCTTAAACGGTGTAATTGCTGCCTATTTTTCTCCTTAATTAGAGCAATTCCTCCAGTGAATTCATTGAGGATACATAGAAGCAAGACACTAACGCAATCAGATTGAGTTTCCCAATTATCAGGGATTTGACTAGTACCTGCTTCAAGCTTAACATTTGGATCAACTAAATTTCCTGTGTTTTTGTCTCTATAAAGGATTCTTCCAAATTCATCCATTTTGACAGCATTTTCTATTTCAAGTCTTTGAGCTCCAGATAATCCATAATTCCACCATCCTCTTAATATTCCATTGAAAGAGGTGGTTATCATCAGAAAGATATTTTTTGGAGTATTTCCTCTGACTTCACAGGCATTACAGTATTAACATACTGTGAACCATTTGGACAATTTGATATTCTGTTAATCCATCTAAATTCCACTCATATAAAGAATTTCCTGAATAGGTTAATTCTGAGGTATAACTGTATGGAGCTTCTTCAAGTTGTAGATCAACAGGGTTGGTCTAGGATAATAATTCTTTGTTTCTGGCAATTTTACCTGAGGATTCCATTTCTTTAAGCGATTTTTATAATATCTTCAGACGCAGAGACCCTTAGGATACTGAATCCTTTTCCTCCCATATTGAGGCTTTCCATCCTATTGGATAATTCTTTTTGCATTTCGTCTGTCAATATGAATGGTCCTTCTTGCAGAGTAATCCCTTTAGGTAACTGTCTGGGACATAAACTGCATTGGCAGAGCTTTCTTCTAATTTTTCTTTTTTATCTTTACTAAATTCAGATTTTAATTTGATTGTTCTTTCTATTCGATCTGTTTGTTCTCCAATGGTTAATAGACATAGATTGGTATAATTGTTTTGTTCAATTATATCTCCAATACCTATACTTATGTCTTTAGCATTTGGATCTGGTTTTGATTCATAAATGGATGCATTTTTTACAGGCATGGCATAATTCTTGGTGTCCGTATTAGGGACAGAAATATCAAGTTTCTTCCAAGGTGGATGAGATTTATTCTTTTCCTTCAGTGTCTTTCCAAGTTCTTGTTGTTTTTCCTATAACTCTTATCTGTTCTGGGCTTTGATTTTCCTTTTCTTTGATTTTCCCTTTTTTGAAGTATTCCATGAACCAATCAAAGAAAGGTATATTTCTCTCTTCTTCCTCCATTTGGGAATACCATAATTCTCTCATCTTATCCTTTTCTTCTGTGTTAAACTTTTTAAAGAACCAATCTTTTAAAGGATGATTTTTCAAATTCTCTCTAAGATATGGTTTATCAATTTGAAACTTTTTAACAGGTATTTCTTCTGGCTTGGAATGCTCACCATTCTTATGGCTCCTTGGAGAAAATCACTTTCTTGGATTATAGGTTTTTGCTGATGAGGATCTTTTATAGATAGGGTGTTCAATTCCACTTTCTTTATTTCTAAAAACTTTTTGATCCATTTCTTCCTTTTCACTACTCCTTTGGTCATCATCTACTTCTTCTAATTTAAAGCTTTTTCTTCCTTCCGTATAACTGGCAAAACTCCTCCTAGCTTTTTCCATTTTTCTCCTAAAATTGACTTCAACATTACCATTTGGTAATTTGACTATACTTTGTAAATCATCTGTTATTTCATTTACTCTTGAGGTGACATCTTCTATTTGCCAATTTCCTGGGAGAACAACTTCTTCCCAGCTGATGACCTTTGGGATGAACACGTTATTGTTAAAGTTTGTTTCCATAAGAACTGTAGTTTTCTCTTTCTCAACCTTATCTCTATAGGCTATCATGGGAAAGAAAGATATCATGGATTTGTAGAACACACGATAAACTATAGCAAAAGGTTTTACTTCTTGGACTCATTTTTAATCCTTTGCTTTGAAATCCAATAGTTGCACTATCAAGGATATCTTCATCATGAGCATCAATTGTGATATTGGGAAAGCAATTAAAATAAATAGGTCCATGACAGAGACTTGATTCAATCATAGCATAAAGAGAATCATCAAATTCATCATGTCTCTGATCTCGCACATAAGCACAAACTGCAACATTTAATCCTAATCGAAACAACGGTTTGATTCCTACCTGAATTAATCCTATGTGCAGGTAGTTGTATTTGATTCTGATTTGTTCAATAATTCTTCTATCAAGAACTTTGATTGTCTGTTTTCCTCCAGAGAGAGAAACAGTTTTTTCAACAGTTTTTATGTGATAATCATTTTGCTCTTCAAATGTGCCATTGCTATATATTTCTGTTACAGGCAAGGTTGGCAACTTCCAGTTTGATATTGCTTGGTCAAAATTTTCATATATCATTTCTTCTGAATTTTTTGTTTTTTCTGAATTTTCTTTTTGTAAGCTATTACGGGTAAAACTAGTTAAAGCAGACTGATAGGATGAAGAAGACGAATAAGATCTATTAGAAGGATGCTGAAATGATTTAAACCAATTCTTGAAAAGTTTTGTTTTTCCCTTAGAATTTTCCATCTTTTGTAACTCGTTAGAAACAAGAAGAGTTCTGTCAACGATTTACTGCCCTTAATGCCTGATCACGGCCTGAAGCGGGACTTACAACGCGACCACTCACTCTTTTAAAAAGATGAACGAGGCACAGAAGTGGTAAATAAGAAGGAAAATAAAAACTCTAAAGAGAATTTGGCTAAAAGGCTTCAGATCCTGAATAATAGATTTAATTCATCTAAATACTCTTTTTTTTTTTTTTTTCACAAATTTAGATACGAGATCATAATTCTAATTCTTCATTCAGTCTATTACAATATTCTCTTACCTGATTACACAAGCGTACTAACATAGGTCTAATAGCTTGAACAGGATAACAAGATAACCTCCTGCAGCTATATTTTCATCAATTTGTCTGATAGCATTCTCTAATGTCCTAAGCTGATTTTCACGTCTTCTTAGATCACGCAATAGTTCTTCTCTCCTAATAGAACGAGGTGGCATCTCAGAGGGCCATAGCTTGTGTGATTTAGTTCGGAATTTATCTAGTTGGAAGATGGCATAAGAACGCTTTAAAACAACCCTTCTCCTTTCAAACTGACGATGGCGAGGATTATTTCTGTGGGTACAGGTTTGCAGATGTCTTCTTATGTTGTCTAACAAGAATTCAATTTTTCTTAATATCCGAACATCATCATAGTATCTTTTAAGCAGAGTAAGACGAATAGACATGTTCTAGCAAAAGAAACAACATGATTAGATAACAAGCATATAACATTAAACTTGTAAAAAACTTAATCACTTACAGGAGATTTGTACAAGACTTCAGACTCTAGCACACTTAGACTTCAAGTTCTAGTACTCCAACTTCAAACTCACACTCACACTTACACTTATGTTTTTTTTTTTTACAATTTTTTGGAGATGATCCCCAAAGGAAACCCCCCAGCTCCTTATATAGATGGAGCATACAAAAGATCCCTCCTCTCATCCGACCATGAGAGGACTTGCAATAAACAAAAGAATGGCTACCGACACAAGCCACCAAAACACATTTTCAAAGTTGATGGGCAAGGTACAAAAGTTGATGGGCAAGGTACATGAGGTGGAATAACTTTATGCCATATGAAAAGCAAAAGATAACCATACCCCCCGTAGCATTATCAACTTATGACACATGGCAATAAAACAACATCAACATCAGCACCAACTTTTACAAATGGCAACTCAAAAGATAGCCCCTACCTTCTTTGTTTACAAGTGGCAACTTGAAAAGGCAGCCCCTACCAAAATATATTCTCTAATGGCTAGAGGACAACTTTTTTTTCAAATCAAACCTTTGTTTTTCTTCCCAGCAATGATAGCTAGCAACTTTTCTTCTCAAGCATCATTATGTGTCTATTCCAAAATTCTTCTTCGTATGACACCTACACTTATCATACAAGCCAGGCAATGATGAGTAGCAACATTTCTTCTGATTTGAATGAAGACACCATTTCTTCAAATGCATATCAAGATATTATTATCTAACATTGATGGGACTACTTTTCTTTTCTTCATACTAACCATATACCTCCACCAAAAGAGAT
Source organism: Chimonanthus praecox (assembly GCA_022113865.1). Taxonomy (NCBI): domain Eukaryota; kingdom Viridiplantae; phylum Streptophyta; class Magnoliopsida; order Laurales; family Calycanthaceae; genus Chimonanthus; species Chimonanthus praecox. The sequence continues at coordinate 35,030,332 of CM039086.1, forward strand.
GAGTCCATTGGCTCTGATACCAAATACTGACAGGATCGAATCATTGGATTGGAATCATCTCAAATTACATCTTCTTTTTCATTATCTAACATTGATGGGACTACTTTTCTTCTTTTCTTCATACTAACCATATACCTCCACCAAAAAGAGATGAGTCCATTGGCTCTGATACCAAATACTGACAGGATCGAATCATTGGATTGGAATCATCTCAAATTACATCTTCTTTTTCATTAATTCTTTTGCTCTAGCAGAATTTTTCCGGAATAATTCAGCTAACCGAGATTCCTTTTCGACTTCTTTTTCTTTTCCTTTATTTTTTGCTGAAGAGTACCAAAACTTTCCACCACGAAGATGTTCTGTAACTGAACCATCGGGATTAACATGAGAGTCAGGGTCCCAACGAGGGATGGAGATCTTCAAGAGGCACAACTTTCATCATCAAGATTTCATCTGGATCATGGTTACTATCCCAATCATGATCACCAACTTTTTTCCGTGGGAGATATTCTTCTAAAATTTGCTTGATCTTTTCTTCAAAATTGACGGAGTCAACAGACATATCCATCGGTTCAGGAGATTTTTCTCGAGCAATTTCTTTGGCAATCTTTTTGGCTAATAGATCAGCCATGAGCGTTTCATTCTCAAAAGGCTTTTCTTCAGGATGAGGAATTTCTTCTTTAACAGGAGGAGAGATTTGATTCAGAATTCTCTCATAAGTATCATTTTCAATTTTAGACCACCACTTTTGATAAAAAGTCTGATAAAGAGATGGTGAATCATATAAGTCCTTTTTTACTTCAAACTTCCATTGAAAATATAAGGGATATGAAATTTAGCAAAGAAGCGAAGCATATTGATGGCTTCACATGGAACCTTTTCTTCAACCTGAGAAAACTTAATAAACAAATAACGAAAATTATCAGGAAGGATTTTCTGAGAAGCACCATAATATGACCACCATGTGAAGAGAAACCAGGATGGAAAATTGCGATGAATAGGAGTGACATCAGGACTTTCTTCTTTGAATCTGATGAACCAGGAGTGATTATACTGACGATTTTGCCACATCAAAGCATATTTCCAGGCATCAATATAATCCCAATAATTATAGAACTCAGTCGAATTATATAGTCTGACTGATGATTTTGTCATGTACAAGGGACCATCCCAATCTTCCTCAGTAAGGATTTTGAGAATAGTGAACTTTGAATAAGTGATGATACCATTTGCATTCTTGTTGTGGAAGATGAGACACTTTTCGTCTGATGCAAAAATATTGAGATACCAATCTCTGGTTTTTTTTTATCAGGGGAATAATAATGAAGCCCCTTTCCAAAGAGAAAATAAACATTATCTTCTATAGATCTTTCTTCCTAAGACAATCTGAAGTAACAAGAATTCTGTTACCGGTGTAAAGATATAATTCTGATTGACTTGGGTCTTTTGTTGGAATAAAACCCTTTTGGCTTTCTTCTTGATCCGCCAAATTCTCAAACCCCTTCTTCTTTATGAACGGGGAAGAACTACTTGCCATTTTGTCGTCCCTGAAGAAATTCTCTAGTAAGAAAGTCAGGAGAGAGTTAGAATTTCCATTAATAAATTCAATTTTAAATTCAAACACTGATAAAATGGCTTGCCATCTAGCAAATATTTGCTTAGAGACAAGATTTTTGACATCTTTTTCCAGAATTTCTTTTGCAGCCTTAGCATCAACTCTGATCAGAAATTCTTTGTTTAATAAATCATGCTGGAATTCGTCACACAAATAACTATGGCAAGAACTTCCTTTTTGATGGTTGAATATTTCTTTTGAGCTTCATTCCATAATCCTGAATTAAATCTTATTAATTCTTCTTGTGAATCTTTTTGTTGTAAAAGGATTCCACCATATCCGACATCAGAGGCATCAGTTTGAACTATTTTGAAAGCTTCTGGGTCAGATAAACATCTACAAGGAAGATTTTTAACTCTTTCCTTAATCTTCTTTACTGCATTAGTATGATGGATAGACCACTCCTTAGGATTTTTCTTTAATCTTTCTTGGAGAAGTTTTCTATCTTTTGCCAAATCCTGATAGAAAAATCCAACATAATTTAGACATCCAAGAAATCTTTGTAGCATATTTTATCCTTAATTTCGTCTGGAAATTTATCAGCAAATTGAATAACTCTATTAGTCGGTTATTTTTCTATCTTGGATTTCAAATCCCAAGAACCTGATTTTCTGCTGAAAGATTCATCTTTCTTTTAGATAAAGCCAATCCATTTTCTTTTATGACTCTTTTGAAGATATTCAAATGTTTCCAATGTTGTAACACAGATTCTGAAAAGATAAGAATATCATCAATGTAAACAATGGCAAACTGGTATAAGACGAGAAGATATTATTCATAATATTCTGAAATTCAGACGGAGCATTTTTCAATCCAAAAGGCATAACATTCCATTCATAATGCCCCATTGGAACAGTGAATGCAGTTTTATATCTATCTTTTTCTTTTATCTGAATCTGCCAAATCCTGATTTTAAATCAAATTTTGAAATATTTGGCATTGTTTAATCTGTTTAGCAAATCCTGAGTATTAGGCAAAGGATACCTAATAGATTGTAAGACTTTGTTTAAAGGTTTATAATTGATTACCAATCTTGGAACTCCTCTTTCAATTTCAGCGGCCTTTTCAACATAAAATGCCGTACAGCTCCAAGGGGATTTGCTTTTTCTAATTAATCCTTTCTTCAAAAGATCATTGATTTCTTCTTGGCAAAGCTTCAAATGGGCAGCATCCATTTGAGATGGACGAGCTTTAGTAGGAATATCCTTTTCATTAAAATCTTTTACATATGGTAATCCTACTATGTGTCTTTTTCTATTCCAAAAGGCTGATGGTAATTCAGAACAGCATTCTTCTTCAATTTGTTTGGTGAATTCTTCTAATTTTGTTTTAAATTCTTTTTTCTCCAATTCTTTTGTCATTTGGACACATTTAATTTCATTTTTTAATCCATTTATGTAATTTTCTCTTGTGGCAATAACCTGATTTTATCCTTTGGATTTTCGTCTCGCAAGGTCATCTATAAAATCAAGATTACTTCAATCCCTCTGATATTCGTAGAAATTCCTTTTGTTGTTACAGAAAAAGGTTGGATTTGAAGAATAAATGGAGATCCAAGGAGTACATCATTAACAATATCTTCTGAAATAACAAATGGTGAAGTAACACAGACTCCTTTCATGCAAACATGAACATTTGGAATTTTTCTTTCTATGGAAATGGTCGTTCCATTAGCAGCAGACACAAACTGTTTTGATTCACTTGTAAATTCAATAGGAACGATTCCAGGTCTGATAACATTTAAGTCAGCACCAGTGTCAATTATGGCATTAACAATCTTCTCGAAGTTTTTAATTTTTATTTTTACTTGAACTCTCCACTGTTGGTAAATACATTTTGTAGGAATTACACCAGTAGAGATTTTGCTAATTTCTCCTTTAATTCTTTGGACAAATTTTTCTTCATCATATTTTTCAATAGCACCATCACTTTCTAACCAAGTTAACCTTTCATCAAGCTCATTTTGTTTTTTGGTTAACTCAATCCTTAATTCACGGAGTTCTCTCTTTGATCATTTAATTCTCTTTGTAAATCTGAGAGAGTTAAGGGTTTATTTATAGTATGAATTTTTTCTGCTCTATTCATGAGGTCAATCATAGAATAGGTTGGTGTATGAAATGTTTCTTTCTCCTTTATCCTTTTTGGATAATATGGTGTTTTATTATCATTTTCATTTTCTTCAAAGGAAATTTTTTTGTTGTGAACTTTCTCCTTCTTCTTCTTCTCCTCCCCCAATTTTGAAATCTGATTTAAAAATTGAACTTTTTTCTCTGGATCAGGTATGTTATCAATCATTTCTAAAGTAATTTTGAGGGGCCGTGAGGACACGGATGTGGATACCAAGATCTTCATCAGATGGTATCGACCATTCTCCTTCAGATTCTTCATCGTCTGAATGACATGTACATGATTGGAATTGTTTGATGAGCTGAATCTGAGGACTATCTTTTTCAGTATCAGTTGATGAATCAGATTCATATTCTTCTTCTTCTTCTTCTGAAGAACTTGAATCAGTTTGTTCCTTTTCAGTATTTTCATCATCATTTTTGGTACTGATTTTTCGAAGTTTCTTTTTAGAGGGATTTTCTTTTTTAAAACATTTACTTGCATAATGACCCTTCTTCCCGCAATTATAACAAGTTGGAACATTTTCTTTTATATATTTCTTTTTGAAATATTTTCTGGATTTTCTTTTGAATGGGAAGAGATCATTGGATTTCCTTCCTTTTTTATATCTTCCGGGTTTATACTTTTTTACCATTTTGTTTCTTCTATCAGGAGTAAATCTAGGGCGCAAAGGTTTTCGCTTCGATTCAGGCGTTTGATCTAAACCAAACTGGAAACAAAAATCTCCTAATTCTTTATCTCCAGAATATTTTCTCATTTTTTCAGCTTGTTTACTGATCTTTAAATCAGTACAAAGATTCATGCCAACTTTGTTAATTCTCTGTATGATTCCTCCGAAAGTCAGCAAACTATAATTAATAGTACCATGCATTTCTTCTCTCAGGGAATTACGCACCTTTTTCAGCAATAAGGGTGGTAATCCTGAAATAAATCTTTCTTTCCAAATATCAGAATTACAATCATTGAGTTGGTAAACTTTTGACAAGAATACATCTCTGTACCAACGAAATTCTCCTAAATTTTACATCTTAAACGGTGTAATTGCTGCCTATTTTTCTCCTTAATTAGAGCAATTCCTCCAGTGAATTCATTGAGGATACATAGAAGCAAGACACTAACGCAATCAGATTGAGTTTCCCAATTATCAGGGATTTGACTAGTACCTGCTTCAAGCTTAACATTTGGATCAACTAAATTTCCTGTTTTTGTCTCTATAAAGGATTCTTCCAAATTCATCCATTTTGACAGCATTTTCTATTTCAAGTCTTTGAGCTCCAGATAATCCATAATTCCACCATCCTCTTAATATTCCATTGAAAGAGGTGGTTATCATCAGAAAGATATTTTTTGGAGTATTTCCTCTGACTTCACAGGCATTACAGTATATTAACATACTGTGAACCATTTGGACAATTTGATATTCTGTTAATCCATCTAAATTCCACTCATATAAAGAATTTCCTGAATAGGTTAATTCTGAGGTATAACTGTATGGAGCTTCTTCAAGTTGTAGATCAACAGGGGTTGGTCTAGGATAATAATTCTTTGTTTCTGGCAATTTTACCTGAGGATTCCATTTCTTTAAGCGATTTATTAATATATCTTCAGACGCAGAGACCCTTAGGATACTGAATCCTTTTCCTCCCATATTGAGGCTTTCCATCCTATTGGATAATTCTTTTTGCATTTCGTCTGTCAATATGAATGGTCCTTCTTGCAGAGTAATCCCTTTAGGTAACTGTCTGGGAACATAAACTGCATTGGCAGAGCTTTCTTCTAATTTTTCTTTTTTATCTTTACTAAATTCAGATTTTAATTTGATTGTTCTTTCTATTCGATCTGTTTGTTCTCCAATGGTTAATAGACATAGATTGGTATAATTGTTTTGTTCAATTATATCTCCAATACCTATACTTATGTCTTTAGCATTTGGATCTGGTTTTGATTCATAAATGGATGCATTTTTTACAGGCATGGCATAATTCTTGGTGTCCGTATTAGGGACAGAAATATCAAGTTTCTTCCAAGGTGGATGAGATTTATCTACTTCTTTTCCTTCAGTGTCTTTCCAAGTTCTTGTTGTTTTTCCTATAACTCTTATCTGTTCTAGGCTTTGATTTTCCTTTTCTTTGATTTTCCCTTTTTTGAAGTATTCCATGAACCAATCAAAGAAAGGTATATTTTCTCTTCTTCCTCCATTTGGGAATACCATAATTCTCTCATCTTATCCTTTTCTTCTGTGTTAAACTTTTTAAAGAACCAATCTTTTAAAGGATGATTTTTCAAATTCTCTCTAAGATATGGTTTATCAATTTGAAACTTTTTAACAGGTATTTCTTCTGGCTTTGGAATGCTCACCATTCTTATGGCTCCTTGGAGAAAATCACTTTCACTTGGATTATAGGTTTTTGCTGATGAGGATCTTTTATAGATAGGGTGTTCAATTCCACTTTCTTTATTTCTAAAAACTTTTTGATCCATTTCTTCCTTTTCACTACTCCTTTGGTCATCATCTACTTCTTCTAATTTAAAGCTTTTTCTTCCTTCCGTATAACTGGCAAAACTCCTCCTAGCTTTTTCCATTTTTCTCCTAAAATTGACTTCAACATTACCATTTGGTAATTTGACTATACTTTGTAAATCATCTGTTATTTCATTTACTCTTGGGGTGACATCTTCTATTTGCCAATTTCCTGGGAGAACAACTTCTTCCCAGCTGATGACCTTTGGGATGAACACGTTATTGTTAAAGTTTGTTTCCATAAGAACTGTAGTTTTCTCTTTCTCAACCTTATCTCTATAGGCTATCATGGGAAAGACAGATATCATGGATTTGTAGAACACACGATAAACTATAGCAAAAGGTTTACTTCTTGGACTCATTTTTAATCCTTTGCTTTGAAATCCAATAGTTGCACTATCAAGGATATCTTCATCATGAGCATCAATTGTGATATTGGGAAAGCAATTAAAATAAACAGGTCCATGACAGAGACTTGATTCAATCATAGCATAAAGAGAATCATCAAATTCATCATGTCTCTGATCTCGCACATAAGCACAAACTGCAACATTTAATCCTAATCGAAACAACGGTTTGATTCCTACCTGAATTAATCCTATGTGCAGGTAGTTGTATTTGATTCTGATTTGTTCAATAATTCTTCTATCAAGAACTTTGATTGTCTGTTTTCCTCCAGAGAGAGAAACAGTTTTTTCAACAGTTTTTATGTGATAATCATTTTGCTCTTCAAATGTGCCATTGCTATATATTTCTGTTACAGGCAAGGTTGGCAACTTCCAGTTTGATATTGCTTGGTCAAAATTTTCATATATCATTTCTTCTGAATTTTTTGTTTTTTCTGAATTTTCTTTTTGTAAGCTATTACGGGTAAAACTAGTTAAAGCAGACTGATAGGATGAAGAAGACGAATAAGATCTATTAGAAGGATGCTGAAATGATTTAAACCAATTCTTGAAAAGTTTTGTTTTTCCTTAGAATTTTCCATCTTTTGTAACTCGTTAGAAACAAGAAGAGTTCTGTCAACGATTTACTGCCCTTAATGCCTGATCACGGCCTGAAGCGGGACTTACAACGCGACCACTCACTCTTTTAAAAAGATGAACGAGGCACAGAAGTGGTAAATAAGAAGGAAAATAAAAACTCTAAAGAGAATTTGGCTAAAAGGCTTCAGATCCTGAATAATAGATTTAATTCATCTAAATACTCTTTTTTTTTTTTTTTTCACAAATTTAGATACGAGATCATAATTCTAATTCTTCATTCAGTCTATTACAATATTCTCTTACCTGATTACACAAGCGTACTAACATAGATCGTCTAATAGCTTGAACACGGATAACAAGATAACCTCCTGCAGCTATATTTTCATCAATTTGTCTGATAGCATTCTCTAATGTCCTAAGCTGATTTTCACGTCTTCTTAGATCACGCAATAGTTCTTCTCTCCTAATAGAACGAGGTGGCATCTCAGAGGGCCATAGCTTGTAGTGTTGATTTAGTTCGGAATTTATCTAGTTGGAAGATGGCATAAGAACGCTTTAAAACAACCCTTCTCCTTCAAACTGACGATGGCGAGGATTATTTCTGTGGGTACAGGTTTGCAGATGTCTTCTTATGTTGTCTAACAAGAATTCAATTTTTCTTAATATCCGAACATCATCATAGTATCTTTTAAGCAGAGTAAGACGAATAGACATGTTCTAGCAAAAGAAACAACATGATTAGATAACAAGCATATAACATTAAACTTGTAAAAACTTAATCACTTACAGGAGATTTGTACAAGACTTCAGACTCTAGCACACTTAGACTTCAAGTTCTAGTACTCCAACTTCAAACTCACACTCACACTTACACTTATGTTTTTTTTTTTTACAATTTTTTGGAGATGATCCCCAAAGGAAACCCCCCAGCTCCTTATATAGATGGAGCATACAAAAGATCCCTCCTCTCATCCGACCATGAGAGGACTTGCAATAAACAAAAGAATGGCTACCGACACAAGCCACCAAAACACATTTTCAAAAGTTGATGGGCAAGGTACAAAAGTTGATGGGCAAGGTACATGAGGTGGAATAACTTTATGCCATATGAAAAGCAAAAGATAACCATACCCCCCGTAGCATTATCAACTTATGACACATGGCAATAAAACAACATCAACATCAGCACCAACTTTACAAATGGCAACTCAAAAGATAGCCCCTACCTTCTTGTTTACAAGTGGCAACTTGAAAAGGCAGCCCCTACCAAAATATATTCTCTAATGGCTAGAGGACAACTTTTTTTCAAATCAAACCTTTGTTTTTCTTCCCAGCAATGATAGCTAGCAACTTTTCTTCTCAAGCATCATTATGTGTCTATTCCAAAATTCTTCTTCGTATGACACCTACACTTATCATACAAGCCAGGCAATGATGAGTAGCAACATTTCTTCTGATTTGAATGAAGACACCATTTCTTCAATGCATATCAAGATATTATTATCTAACATTGATGGGACTACTTTTCTTCTTTTCTTCATAAAACTAGTCAAAATAGACGAACAGGACCAACTGAACAAAGTGCACAAACTGGACTGGACAAATTAGATAAACTGGACAAAATAGGGAGAACTTGGACAAAATGGACCAACAGGACAAATTGGACCAACAGGACAAATTGGACAAAATGGACCAACTGGACAAAGTAGACGAATCGGATAAATTAGTTCAACTGGTCAAACTGGACAACTTGGACAAACTGAAATCTAGACAAGCTTGTCAAACTGCACAAACTGAACAAAGTGAGCAAAGTGAACAAAGTGGACGAACTGGTCGAATTGGAAAATGTTGACAAACATGACAAAGTGGATGAAAGTGGGCAAACTGGAAAAAGTGGAATAACTAGGCAAACTGGACGAATAGGTCGAATTGGACAAATTGGACAAACAGTAAGAACTGAACAAATTTGAAAAATTGGACAAACTGAAGAAAGTGGACAAACTGGACAAACAAGAGGAACAGGACAAAGTTGACAAACTGGACAAACAAGAGGAACAGGACAAAGTGGACAAACTGGACAAACAAGAGGAACATGGCAAGTTGACAAACTGGACAAACAAGAGGAACAGGACAAAGTGGACAAACATAACGAATTGGAAAAAGTGGATGAACAACAAAGTGGACAAACAGGAAAAACTACTCAAATTGGACGAACATGACAAACTGGACCAACTGAACAAAGTGGAGAAAAACTATTCGAACTAGACGAACAATACAAAGTGGACAAACTGTACGAATCATACAAAGTGGACAAACTGGACATAGTGGACAAAATGGACAAACTGGGTAAAGTAGACGAAGTGGACAAACAAGACAAACTGGGCAAACTGCACAAATTGGCTCAGTTGGACCAACTCGATAAAGTAGACAAACTTACCAACTGCACAAAGTAGACGAATTGGACAAATTGGATAAACAGGTCAAACTGGACAAAAAGAACCGTATAGACAAACTTGACAAACGCGACAAACTGGACCAATGAGCAAAGTGGACAAAGTGTACAAATCGGGTGAACTGGACAAAGTGGACAAACTGAACGAATTGGAAAGAGTGGACAAACATGACAAAGTGAACAAACTGTAGAAAGTGGGCAAACTGGAAAAAGTGGACTAACTTAACAAATTGGGCGAATTGGACAAGGTGGACAAACAGGACGAACTGGACAAATTAGATAAACTAGACAAACTGGACAAATTCGTCAAACTGGACCAACTGGTCAAACTTGACAAAGTAGACAAACTGGACGAAAAGGACAAAGTGGACAAACTGAACGAATTGGAAAAAGTGTACAAATTACTCAAACTGGACAAACATGACAAAGTGAACAAAATGTACGAATTGGACAAAGTGGACAAACTCGACATAGTGGACAACTCGACATAGTGGACAAAGTGAACAAATAGGATAAAGTAGACGAAGTGCACAAACAAGTCAAATTGCTAAAACGGAACAAAGTGGATAAACTGGACGTCTTGTGCACACTTGACAAACTGTACAAATTGGCTAAATTTGACCAATTTGACAAAGTGGAAAAACTTGACCATCTGGACGAACTGGAAGATTTGGACAAATTAGATAAACTGGAGAAACTGGACAAAGTGAGCAAAATGAGCAAACTGGACGAAATGGAGAAAGTGGACAAACTGGACAAATTGGAAAGATTGGACAAACATGACAATGTTGACGAATTGTACAAAGTGGGCAAATTGGACGAATTTGAAAAAGTGGACTAACATGACAAAGTTGACGAACAGTACAAAGCGGGCAAACTGGATAAAGTGGACTAACTGGACGAACTGGACAAACTGGACGAATAGGACGAACTGGACAAATAAAATAAACTGGACCAACATGCCAAATTGGACAAACTGGACCAACTGGACAAACTTGACAAACTAGGCAAACAGGACAAAGTGAACAAAGTGGACAAACTGGACGAATAGGGCAAACTGCACAAACTGGAAAAACTAGTCAAACTAGATGAACAGGACCAACTGAAAAAAGTGGAGAAAGTGGACAAACTGTACAAATTGGAAAGATTGGACAAACATGACAATGTTAACGAATTGTACAAAGTGGGCAAATTGGACGAATTTGAGAAATTGGACTAACATGACAAAGTTGACGAACAGTACAAAGCGGGCAAACTGGATAAAGTGGACTAACTGGACGAATTTGACAAACTAGACGAACAGGACGAAGTGGAAAAATAAAACAAACTGGACAAACATGCCAAATTGGACAAATTGGACCAACTGGACAAACTTGACAAACTAGACAAAAGGGAAAAAGTGTACGAACTGGACGAATAGGACGAAGTGCACAAACTGGAAAAAAACTAGTCAAAATAGACGAACAGGACCAACTGAACAAAGTGCACAAACTGGACTGGACAAATTAGATAAACTGGACAAAATAGGGAGAACTTGGACAAAATGGACCAACAGGACAAATTGGACAAAATGGACCAACTGGACAAAGTAGACGAATCGGATAAATTAGTTCAACTGGTCAAACTGGACAACTTGGACAAACTGAACCATCTAGACAAGCTTGTCAAACTGCACAAACTGAACAAAGTGAGCAAAGTGAACAAAGTGGACGAACTGGTCGAATTGGAAAATGTTGACAAACATGACAAAGTGGATGAAAGTGGGCAAACTGGAAAAAGTGGAATAACTAGGCAAACTGGACGAATAGGTCGAATTGGACAAATTGGACAAACAGTAAGAACTGAACAAATTTGAAAAATTGGACAAACTGAAGAAAGTGGACAAACTGGACAAACAAGAGGAACAGGACAAAGTTGACAAACTGGACAAACAAGAGGAAACAGGACAAAGTGGACAAACTGGACAAACAAGAGGAACATGGCAAAGTTGACAAACTGGACAAACAAGAGGAAAGGACAAAGTGGACAAACATAACGAATTGGAAAAAGTGGATGAACAACAAAGTGGACAAACAGGAAAAACTACTCAAATTGGACGAACATGACAAACTGGACCAACTGAACAAAGTGGAGAAACTATTCGAACTAGACGAACAATACAAAGTGGACAAACTGTACGAATCATACAAAGTGGACAAACTGGACATAGTGGACAAAATGGACAAACTGGGTAAAGTAGACGAAGTGGACAAACAAGACAAACTGGGCAAACTGCACAAATTGGCTCAGTTGGACCAACTCGATAAAGTAGACAAACTTACCAACTGCACAAAGTAGACGAATTGGACAAATTGGATAAACAGGTCAAACTGGACAAAAAGAACCGTATAGACAAACTTGACAAACGCGACAAACTGGACCAATGAGCAAAGTGGACAAAGTGTACAAATCGGGTGAACTGGACAAAGTGGACAAACTGAACGAATTGGAAAGAGTGGACAAACATGACAAAGTGAACAAACTGTAGAAAGTGGGCAAACTGGAAAAAGTGGACTAACTTAACAAATTGGGCGAATTGGACAAGGTGGACAAACAGGACGAACTGGACAAATTAGATAAAAATAGACAAACTGGACAAATTCGTCAAACTGGACCAACTGGTCAAACTTGACAAAGTAGACAAACTGGACGAAAAGGACAAAGTGGACAAACTGAACGAATTGGAAAAAGTGTACAAATTACTCAAACTGGACAAACATGACAAAGTGAACAAAATGTACGAATTGGACAAAGTGGACAAACTCGACATAGTGGACAAACTCGACATAGTGGACAAAGTGAACAAATAGGATAAAGTAGACGAAGTGCACAAACAAGTCAAATTGCTAAAACGGAACAAAGTGGATAAACTGGACGTCTTGTGCACACTTGACAAACTGTACAAATTGGCTAAATTTGACCAATTTGACAAAGTGGAAAAACTTGACCATCTGGACGAACTGGAAGATTTGGACAAATTAGATAAACTGGAGAAACTGGACAAAGTGAGCAAAATGAGCAAACTGGACGAAATGGAGAAAGTGGACAAATTGGAAAGATTGGACAAACATGACAATGTTGACGAATTGTACAAAGTGGGCAAATTGGACGAATTTGAAAAAGTGGACTAACATGACAAAGTTGACGAACAGTACAAAGCGGGCAAACTGGATAAAGTGGACTAACTGGACGAACTGGACAAACTGGACGAATAGGACGAACTGGACAAATAAAATAAACTGGACCAACATGCCAAATTGGACAAACTGGACCAACTGGACAAACTTGACAAACTAGGCAAACAGGACAAAGTGAACAAAGTGGACAAACTGGACGAATAGGGCAAACTGCACAAACTGGAAAAACTAGTCAAACTAGATGAACAGGACCAACTGAAAAAAGTGGAGAAAGTGGACAAACTGTACAAATTGGAAAGATTGGACAAACATGACAATGTTAACGAATTGTACAAAGGCAAATTGACGAATTTGAGAAATTGGACTAACATGACAAAGTTGACGAACAGTACAAAGCGGGCAAACTGGATAAAGTGGACTAACTGGACGAATTTGACAAACTAGACGAACAGGACGAAGTGGAAAAATAAAACAAACTGGACAAACATGCCAAATTGGACAAATTGGACCAACTGGACAAACTTGACAAACTAGACAAAAGGAAAAAAAGTGTACGAACTGGACGAATAGGACGAAGTGCACAAACTGGAAAAACTAGTCAAAATAGACGAACAGGACCAACTGAACAAAGTGCACAAACTGGACTGGACAAATTAGATAAACTGGACAAAATAGGGAGAACTTGGACAAAATGGACCAACAGGACAAATTGGACCAACAGGACAAATTGGACAAAATGGACCAACTGGACAAAGTAGACGAATCGGATAAATTAGTTCAACTGGTCAAACTGGACAACTTGGACAAACTGAACCATCTAGACAAGCTTGTCAAACTGCACAAACTGAACAAAGTGAGCAAAGTGAACAAAGTGGACGAACTGGTCGAATTGGAAAATGTTGACAAACATGACAAAGTGGATGAAAGTGGGCAAACTGGAAAAAGTGGAATAACTAGGCAAACTGGACGAATAGGTCGAATTGGACAATTGGACAAACAGTAAGAACTGAACAAATTTGAAAAATTGGACAAACTGAAGAAAGTGGACAAACTGGACAAACAAGAGGAACAGGACAAAGTTGACAAACTGGACAAACAAGAGGAACAGGACAAAGTGGACAAACTGGACAAACAAGAGGAACATGGCAAAGTTGACAAACTGGACAAACAAGAGGAACAGGACAAAGTGGACAAACATAACGAATTGGAAAAAGTGGATGAACAACAAAGTGGACAAACAGGAAAAACTACTCAAATTGGACGAACATGACAAACTGGACGAACAATACAAAGTGGACAAACTATTCGAACTAGACGAACAATACAAAGTGGACAAACTGTACGAATCATACAAAGTGGACAAACTGGACATAGTGGACAAAATGGACAAACTGGGTAAAGTAGACGAAGTGGACAAACAAGACAAACTGGGCAAACTGCACAAATTGGCTCAGTTGGACCAACTCGATAAAGTAGACAAACTTACCAACTGCACAAAGTAGACGAATTGGACAAATTGGATAAACAGGTCAAACTGGACAAAAAGAACCGTATAGACAAACTTGACAAACGCGACAAACTGGACCAATGAGCAAAGTGGACAAAGTGTACAAATCGGGTGAACTGGACAAAGTGGACAAACTGAACGAATTGGAAAGAGTGGACAAACATGACAAAGTGAACTGTAGAAAGTGGGCAAACTGGAAAAAGTGGACTAACTTAACAAATTGGGCGAATTGGACAAGGTGGACAAACAGGACGAACTGGACAAATTAGATAAACTAGACAAACTGGACAAATTCGTCAAACTGGACCAACTGGTCAAACTTGACAAAGTAGACAAACTGGACGAAAAGGACAAAGTGGACAAACTGAACGAATTGGAAAAAGTGTACAAATTACTCAAACTGGACAAACATGACAAAGTGAACAAAATGTACGAATTGGACAAAGTGGACAAACTCGACATAGTGGACAAACTCGACATAGTGGACAAGTGAACAAATAGGATAAAGTAGACGAAGTGCACAAACAAGTCAAATTGCTAAAACGGAACAAAGTGGATAAACTGGACGTCTTGTGCACACTTGACAAACTGTACAAATTGGCTAAATTTGACCAATTTGACAAAGTGGAAAAACTTGACCATCTGGACGAACTGGAAGATTTGGACAAATTAGATAAACTGGAGAAACTGGACAAAGTGAGCAAAATGAGCAAACTGGACGAAATGGAGAAAGTGGACAAACTGGACAAATTGGAAAGATTGGACAAACATGACAATGTTGACGAATTGTACAAAGTGGGCAAATTGGACGAATTTGAAAAAGTGGACTAACATGACAAAGTTGACGAACAGTACAAAGCGGGCAAACTGGATAAAGTGGACTAACTGGACGAATTTGACAAACTAGACGAACAGGACGAAGTGGAAAAATAAAACAAACTGGACAAACATGCCAAATTGGACAAATTGGACCAACTGGACAAACTTGACAAACTAGACAAAAGGGAAAAAGTGTACGAACTGGACGAATAGGACGAAGTGCACAAACTGGAAAAAACTAGTCAAAAGACGAACAGGACCAACTGAACAAAGTGCACAAACTGGACTGGACAAATTAGATAAACTGGACAAAATAGGGAGAACTTGGACAAAATGGACCAACAGGACAAATTGGACAAAATGGACCAACTGGACAAAGTAGACGAATCGGATAAATTAGTTCAACTGGTCAAACTGGACAACTTGGACAAACTGAACCATCTAGACAAGCTTGTCAAACTGCACAAACTGAACAAAGTGAGCAAAGTGAACAAAGTGGACGAACTGGTCGAATTGGAAAATGTTGACAAACATGACAAAGTGGATGAAAGTGGGCAAACTGGAAAAAGTGGAATAACTAGGCAAACTGGACGAATAGGTCGAATTGGACAAATTGGACAAACAGTAAGAACTGAACAAATTTGAAAAATTGGACAAACTGAAGAAAGTGGACAAACTGGACAAACAAGAGGAACAGGACAAAGTTGACAAACTGGACAAACAAGAGGAACAGGACAAAGTGGACAAACTGGACAAACAAGAGGAACATGGCAAAGTTGACAAACTGGACAAACAAGAGGAACAGGACAAAGTGGACAAACATAACGAATTGGAAAAAGTGGATGAACAACAAATGGACAAACAGGAAAAACTACTCAAATTGGGAACATGACAAACTGGACCAACTGAACAAAGTGGAGAAACTATTCGAACTAGACGAACAATACAAAGTGGACAAACTGTACGAATCATACAAAGTGGACAAACTGGACATAGTGGACAAAATGGACAAACTGGGTAAAGTAGACGAAGTGGACAAACAAGACAAACTGGGCAAACTGCACAAATTGGCTCAGTTGGACCAACTCGATAAAGTAGACAAACTTACCAACTGCAAAGTAGACGAATTGGACAAATTGGATAAACAGGTCAAACTGGACAAAAAGAACCGTATAGACAAACTTGACAAACGCGACAAACTGGACCAATGAGCAAAGTGGACAAAGTGTACAAATCGGGTGAACTGGACAAAGTGGACAAACTGAACGAATTGGAAAGAGTGGACAAACATGACAAAGTGAACAAACTGTAGAAAGTGGGCAAACTGGAAAAAGTGGACTAACTTAACAAATTGGGCGAATTGGACAAGGGTGGACAAACAGGACGAACTGGACAAATTAGATAAACTAGACAAACTGGACAAATTCGTCAAACTGGACCAACTGGTCAAACTTGACAAAGTAGACAAACTGGACGAAAAGGACAAAGTGGACAAACTGAACGAATTGGAAAAAGTGTACAAATTACTCAAACTGGACAAACATGACAAAGTGAACAAAATGTACGAATTGGACAAAGTGGACAAACTCGACATAGTGGACAAACTCGACATAGTGGACAAAGTGAACAAATAGGATAAAGTAGACGAAGTGCACAAACAAGTCAAATTGCTAAAACGGAACAAAGTGGATAAACTGGACGTCTTGTGCACACTTGACAAACTGTACAAATTGGCTAAATTTGACCAATTTGACAAAGTGGAAAAACTTGACCATCTGGACGAACTGGAAGATTTGGACAAATTAGATAAACTGGAGAAACTGGACAAAGTGAGCAAAATGAGCAAACTGGACGAAATGGAGAAAGTGGACAAACTGGACAAATTGGAAAGATTGGACAAACATGACAATGTTGACGAATTGTACAAAGTGGGCAAATTGGACGAATTTGAAAAAGTGGACTAACATGACAAAGTTGACGAACAGTACAAAGCGGGCAAACTGGATAAAGTGGACTAACTGGACGAACTGGACAAACTGGACGAATAGGACGAACTGGACAAATAAAATAAACTGGACCAACATGCCAAATTGGACAAACTGGACCAACTGGACAAACTTGACAAACTAGGCAAACAGGACAAAGTGAACAAAGTGGACAAACTGGACGAATAGGGCAAACTGCACAAACTGGAAAAACTAGTCAAACTAGATGAACAGGACCAACTGAAAAAAGTGGAGAAAGTGGACAAACTGTACAAATTGGAAAGATTGGACAAACATGACAATGTTAACGAATTGTACAAAGTGGGCAAATTGGACGAATTTGAGAAATTGGACTAACATGACAAAGTTGACGAACAGTACAAAGCGGGCAAACTGGATAAAGTGGACTAACTGGACGAATTTGACAAACTAGACGAACAGGACGAAGTGGAAAAATAAAACAAACTGGACAAACATGCCAAATTGGACAAATTGGACCAACTGGACAAACTTGACAAACTAGACAAAAGGGAAAAAGTGTACGAACTGGACGAATAGGACGAAGTGCACAAACTGGAAAAAAACTAGTCAAAATAGACGAACAGGACCAACTGAACAAAGTGCACAAACTGGACTGGACAAATTAGATAAACTGGACAAAATAGGGAGAACTTGGACAAAATGGACCAACAGGACAAATTGGACAAAATGGACCAACTGGACAAAGTAGACGAATCGGATAAATTAGTTCAACTGGTCAAACTGGACAACTTGGACAAACTGAACCATCTAGACAAGCTTGTCAAACTGCACAAACTGAACAAAGTGAGCAAAGTGAACAAAGTGGACGAACTGGTCGAATTGGAAAATGTTGACAAACATGACAAAGTGGATGAAAGTGGGCAAACTGGAAAAAGTGGAATAACTAGGCAAACTGGACGAATAGGTCGAATTGGACAAATTGGACAAACAGTAAGAACTGAACAAATTTGAAAAATTGGACAAACTGAAGAAAGTGGACAAACTGGACAAACAAGAGGAACAGGACAAAGTTGACAAACTGGACAAACAAGAGGAACAGGACAAAGTGGACAAACTGGACAAACAAGAGGAACATGGCAAAGTTGACAAACTGGACAAACAAGAGGAACAGGACAAAGTGGACAAACATAACGAATTGGAAAAAGTGGATGAACAACAAAGTGGACAAACAGGAAAAACTACTCAAATTGGACGAACATGACAAACTGGACCAACTGAACAAAGTGGAGAAACTATTCGAACTAGACGAACAATACAAAGTGGACAAACTCGAACTAGACGAACAATACAAAGTGGACAAACTGTACGAATCATACAAAGTGGACAAACTGGACATAGTGGACAAAATGGACAAACTGGGTAAAGTAGACGAAGTGGACAAACAAGACAAACTGGGCAAACTGCACAAATTGGCTCAGTTGGACCAACTCGATAAAGTAGACAAACTTACCAACTGCACAAAGTAGACGAATTGGACAAATTGGATAAACAGGTCAAACTGGACAAAAAGAACCGTATAGACAAACTTGACAAACGCGACAAACTGGACCAATGAGCAAAGTGGACAAAGTGTACAAATCGGGTGAACTGGACAAAGTGGACAAACTGAACGAATTGGAAAGAGTGGACAAACATGACAAAGTGAACAAACTGTAGAAAGTGGGCAAACTGGAAAAAGTGGACTAACTTAACAAATTGGGCGAATTGGACAAGGTGGACAAACAGGACGAACTGGACAAATTAGATAAACTAGACAAACTGGACAAATTCGTCAAACTGGACCAACTGGTCAAACTTGACAAAGTAGACAAACTGGACGAAAAGGACAAAGTGGACAAACTGAACGAATTGGAAAAAGTGTACAAATTACTCAAACTGGACAAACATGACAAAGTGAACAAAATGTACGAATTGGACAAAGTGGACAAACTCGACATAGTGGACAAACTCGACATAGTGGACAAAGTGAACAAATAGGATAAAGTAGACGAAGTGCACAAACAAGTCAAATTGCTAAAACGGAACAAAGTGGATAAACTGGACGTCTTGTGCACACTTGACAAACTGTACAAATTGGCTAAATTTGACCAATTTGACAAAGTGGAAAAACTTGACCATCTGGACGAACTGGAAGATTTGGACAAATTAGATAAACTGGAGAAACTGGACAAAGTGAGCAAAATGAGCAAACTGGACGAAATGGAGAAAGTGGACAAACTGGACAAATTGGAAGATTGGACAAACATGACAATGTTGACGAATTGTACAAAGTGGGCAAATTGGACGAATTTGAAAAAGTGGACTAACATGACAAAGTTGACGAACAGTACAAAGCGGGCAAACTGGATAAAGTGGACTAACTGGACGAACTGGACAACTGGACGAATAGGACGAACTGGACAAATAAAATAAACTGGACCAACATGCCAAATTGGACAAACTGGACCAACTGGACAAACTTGACAAACTAGGCAAACAGGACAAAGTGAACAAAGTGGACAAACTGGACGAATAGGGCAAACTGCACAACTGGAAAAACTAGTCAAACTAGATGAACAGGACCAACTGAAAAAAGTGGAGAAAGTGGACAAACTGTACAAATTGGAAAGATTGGACAAACATGACAATGTTAACGAATTGTACAAAGTGGGCAAATTGGACGAATTTGAGAAATTGGACTAACATGACAAAGTTGACGAACAGTACAAAGCGGGCAAACTGGATAAAGTGGACTAACTGGACGAATTTGACAAACTAGACGAACAGGACGAAGTGGAAAAATAAAACAAACTGGACAAACATGCCAAATTGGACAAATTGGACCAACTGGACAAACTTGACAAACTAGACAAAAGGGAAAAAGTGTACGAACTGGACGAATAGGACGAAGTGCACAAACTGGAAAAAACTAGTCAAAATAGACGAACAGGACCAACTGAACAAAGTGCACAAACTGGACTGGACAAATTAGATAAACTGGACAAAATAGGGAGAACTTGGACAAAATGGACCAACAGGACAAATTGGACAAAATGGACCAACTGGACAAATTGGACAAAATGGACCAACTGGACAAAGTAGACGAATCGGATAAATTAGTTCAACTGGTCAAACTGGACAACTTGGACAAACTGAACCATCTAGACAAGCTTGTCAAACTGCACAAACTGAACAAAGTGAGCAAAGTGAACAAAGTGGACGAACTGGTCGAATTGGAAAATGTTGACAAACATGACAAAGTGGATGAAAGTGGGCAAACTGGAAAAAGTGGAATAACTAGGCAAACTGGACGAATAGGTCGAATTGGACAAATTGGACAAACAGTAAGAACTGAACAAATTTGAAAAATTGGACAAACTGAAGAAAGTGGACAAACTGGACAAACAAGAGGAACAGGACAAAGTTGACAAACTGGACAAACAAGAGGAACAGGACAAAGTGGACAAACTGGACAAACAAGAGGAACATGGCAAAGTTGACAACTGGACAAACAAGAGGAACAGGACAAAGTGGACAAACATAACGAATTGGAAAAAGTGGATGAACAACAAAGTGGACAAACAGGAAAAACTACTCAAATTGGACGAACATGACAAACTGGACCAACTGAACAAAGTGGAGAAACTATTCGAACTAGACGAACAATACAAAGTGGACAAACTGTACGAATCATACAAAGTGGACAAACTGGACATAGTGGACAAAATGGACAAACTGGGTAAAGTAGACGAAGTGGACAAACAAGACAAACTGGGCAAACTGCACAAATTGGCTCAGTTGGCCAACTCGATAAAGTAGACAAACTTACCAACTGCACAAAGTAGACGAATTGGACAAATTGGATAAACAGGTCAAACTGGACAAAAAGAACCGTATAGACAAACTTGACAAACGCGACAAACTGGACCAATGAGCAAAGTGGACAAAGTGTACAAATCGGGTGAACTGGACAAAGTGGACAAACTGAACGAATTGGAAAGAGTGGACAAACATGACAAAGTGAACAAACTGTAGAAAGTGGGCAAACTGGAAAAAGTGGACTAACTTAACAAATTGGGCGAATTGGACAAGGTGGACAAACAGGACGAACTGGACAAATTAGATAAACTAGACAAACTGGACAAATTCGTCAAACTGGACCAACTGGTCAAACTTGACAAAGTAGACAAACTGGACGAAAAGGACAAAGTGGACAAACTGAACGAATTGGAAAAAGTGTACAAATTACTCAAACTGGACAAACATGACAAAGTGAACAATGTACGAATTGGACAAAGTGGACAAACTCGACATAGTGGACAAACTCGACATAGTGGACAAAGTGAACAAATAGGATAAAGTAGACGAAGTGCACAAACAAGTCAAATTGCTAAAACGGAACAAAGTGGATAAACTGGACGTCTTGTGCACACTTGACAAACTGTACAAATTGGCTAAATTTGACCAATTTGACAAAGTGGAAAAACTTGACCATCTGGACGAACTGGAAGATTTGGACAAATTAGATAAACTGGAGAAACTGGACAAAGTGAGCAAAATGAGCAAACTGGACGAAATGGAGAAAGTGGACAAACTGGACAAATTGGAAAGATTGGACAAACATGACAATGTTGACGAATTGTACAAAGTGGGCAAATTGGACGAATTTGAAAAAGTGGACTAACATGACAAAGTTGACGAACAGTACAAAGCGGGCAAACTGGATAAAGTGGACTAACTGGACGAACTGGACAAACTGGACGAATAGGACGAACTGGACAAATAAAATAAACTGGACCAACATGCCAAATTGGACAAACTGGACCAACTGGACAAACTTGACAAACTAGGCAAACAGGACAAAGTGAACAAAGTGGACAAACTGGACGAATAGGGCAAACTGCACAAACTGGAAAAACTAGTCAAACTAGATGAACAGGACCAACTGAAAAAAGTGGAGAAAGTGGACAAACTGTACAAATTGGAAAGATTGGACAAACATGACAATGTTAACGAATTGTACAAAGTGGGCAAATTGGACGAATTTGAGAAATTGGACTAACATGACAAAGTTGACGAACAGTACAAAGCGGGCAAACTGGATAAAGTGGACTAACTGGACGAATTTGACAAACTAGACGAACAGGACGAAGTGGAAAAATAAAACAAACTGGACAAACATGCCAAATTGGACAAATTGGACCAACTGGACAAACTTGACAAACTAGACAAAAGGGAAAAAGTGTACGAACTGGACGAATAGGACGAAGTGCACAAACTGGAAAAAAACTAGTCAAAATAGACGAACAGGACCAACTGAACAAAGTGCACAAACTGGACTGGACAAATTAGATAAACTGGACAAAATAGGGAGAACTTGGACAAAATGGACCAACAGGACAAATTGGACAAATTGGACAAAATGGACCAACTGACAAAGTAGACGAATCGGATAAATTAGTTCAACTGGTCAAACTGGACAACTTGGACAAACTGAACCATCTAGACAAGCTTGTCAAACTGCACAAACTGAACAAAGTGAGCAAAGTGAACAAAGTGGACGAACTGGTCGAATTGGAAAATGTTGACAAACATGACAAAGTGGATGAAAGTGGGCAAACTGGAAAAAGTGGAATAACTAGGCAAACTGGACGAATAGGTCGAATTGGACAAATTGGACAAACAGTAAGAACTGAACAAATTTGAAAAATTGGACAAACTGAAGAAAGTGGACAAACTGGACAAACAAGAGGAACAGGACAAAGTTGACAAACTGGACAAACAAGAGGAACAGGACAAAGTGGACAAACTGGACAAACAAGAGGAACATGGCAAAGTTGACAAACTGGACAAACAAGAGGAACAGGACAAAGTGGACAAACATAACGAATTGGAAAAAGTGGATGAACAACAAAGTGGACAAACAGGAAAAACTACTCAAATTGGACGAACATGACAAACTGGACCAACTGAACAAAGTGGAGAAACTATTCGAACTAGACGAACAATACAAAGTGGACAAACTGTACGAATCATACAAAGTGGACAAACTGGACATAGTGGACAAAATGGACAAACTGGGTAAAGTAGACGAAGTGGACAAACAAGACAAACTGGGCAAACTGCACAAATTGGCTCAGTTGGACCAACTCGATAAAGTAGACAAACTTACCAACTGCACAAAGTAGACGAATTGGACAAATTGGATAAACAGGTCAAACTGGACAAAAAGAACCGTATAGACAAACTTGACAAACGCGACAAACTGGACCAATGAGCAAAGTGGACAAAGTGTACAAATCGGGTGAACTGGACAAAGTGGACAAACTGAACGAATTGGAAAGAGTGGACAAACATGACAAAGTGAACAAACTGTAGAAAGTGGGCAAACTGGAAAAAGTGGACTAACTTAACAAATTGGGCGAATTGGACAAGGTGGACAAACAGGACGAACTGGACAAATTAGATAAAACTAGACAAACTGGACAAATTCGTCAAACTGGACCAACTGGTCAAACTTGACAAAGTAGACAAACTGGACGAAAAGGACAAAGTGGACAAACTGAACGAATTGGAAAAGTGTACAAATTACTCAAACTGGACAAACATGACAAAGTGAACAAAATGTACGAATTGGACAAAGTGGACAAACTCGACATAGTGGACAAACTCGACATAGTGGACAAAGTGAACAAATAGGATAAAGTAGACGAAGTGCACAAACAAGTCAAATTGCTAAAACGGAACAAGTGGATAAACTGGACGTCTTGTGCACACTTGACAAACTGTACAAATTGCTAAATTTGACCAATTTGACAAAGTGGAAAAACTTGACCATCTGGACGAACTGGAAGATTTGGACAAATTAGATAAACTGAGAGAAACTGGACAAAGTGAGCAAAATGAGCAAACTGGACGAAATGGAGAAAGTGGACAAACTGGACAAATTGGAAAGATTGGACAAACATGACAATGTTGACGAATTGTACAAAGTGGGCAAATTGGACGAATTTGAAAAAGTGGACTAACATGACAAAGTTGACGAACAGTACAAAGCGGGCAAACTGGATAAATGGACTAACTGGACGAACTGGACAAACTGGACGAATAGGACGAACTGGACAAATAAAATAAACTGGACCAACATGCCAAATTGGACAAACTGGACCAACTGGACAAACTTGACAAACTAGGCAAACAGGACAAAGTGAACAAAGTGGACAAACTGGACGAATAGGGCAAACTGCACAAACTGGAAAAACTAGTCAAACTAGATGAACAGGACCAACTGAAAAAAGTGGAGAAAGTGGACAAACTGTACAAATTGGAAAGATTGGACAAACATGACAATGTTAACGAATTGTACAAAGTGGGCAAATTGGACGAATTTGAGAAATTGGACTAACATGACAAAGTTGACGAACAGTACAAAGCGGGCAAAGTGGATAAAGTGGACTAACTGGACGAATTTGACAAACTAGACGAACAGGACGAAGTGGAAAAATAAAACAAACTGGACAAACATGCCAAATTGGACAAATTGGACCAACTGGACAAACTTGACAAACTAGACAAAAGGGAAAAAGTGTACGAACTGGACGAATAGGACGAAGTGCACAAACTGGAAAAAAACTAGTCAAAATAGACGAACAGGACCAACTGAACAAAGTGCACAAACTGGACTGGACAAATTAGATAAACTGGACAAAATAGGGAGAACTTGGACAAAATGGACCAACAGGACAAATTGGACAAAATGGACCAACTGGACAAAGTAGACGAATCGGATAAATTAGTTCAACTGGTCAAACTGGACAACTTGGACAAACTGAACCATCTAGACAAGCTTGTCAAACTGCACAAACTGAACAAAGTGAGCAAAGTGAACAAAGTGGACGAACTGGTCGAATTGGAAAATGTTGACAAACTGACAAAGTGGATGAAAGTGGGCAAACTGGAAAAAGTGGAATAACTAGGCAAACTGGACGAATAGGTCGAATTGGACAAATTGGACAAACAGTAAGAACTGAACAAATTTGAAAAATTGGACAAACTGAAGAAAGTGGACAAACTGGACAAACAAGAGGAACAGGACAAAGTTGACAAACTGGACAAACAAGAGGAACAGGACAAAGTGGACAAACTGGACAAAGAGGAACATGGCAAAGTTGACAAACTGGACAAACAAGAGGAACAGGACAAAGTGGACAAACATAACGAATTGGAAAAAGTGGATGAACAACAAAGTGGACAAACAGGAAAAACTACTCAAATTGGACGAACATGACAAACTGGACCAACTGAACAAAGTGGAGAAACTATTCGAACTAGACGAACAATACAAAGTGGACAAAACTGTACGAATCATACAAAGTGGACAAACTGGACATAGTGGACAAAATGGACAAACTGGGTAAAGTAGACGAAGGACAAACAAGACAAACTGGGCAAACTGCACAAATTGGCTCAGTTGGACCAACTCGATAAAGTAGACAAACTTACCAACTGCACAAAGTAGACGAATTGGACAAATTGGTAAACAGGTCAAACTGGACAAAAAGAACCGTATAGACAAACTTGACAAACGCGACAAACGGACCAATGAGCAAAGTGGACAAAGTGTACAAATCGGGTGAACTGGACAAAGTGGACAAACTGAACGAATTGGAAAGAGTGGACAAACATGACAAAGTGAACAAACTGTAGAAAGTGGGCAAACTGGAAAAAGTGGACTAACTTAACAAATTGGGCGAATTGGACAAGGTGGACAAACAGGACGAACTGGACAAATTAGATAAACTAGACAAACTGGACAAATTCGTCAAACTGGACCAACTGGTCAAACTTGACAAAGTAGACAAACTGGACGAAAAGGACAAAGTGGACAAACTGAACGAATTGGAAAAAGTGTACAAATTACTCAAACTGGACAAACATGACAAAGTGAACAAAATGTACGAATTGGACAAAGTGGACAAACTCGACATAGTGGACAAACTCGACATAGTGGACAAAGTGAACAAATAGGATAAAGTAGACGAAGTGCACAACAAGTCAAATTGCTAAAAACGGAACAAAGTGGATAAACTGGACGTCTTGTGCACACTTGACAAACTGTACAAATTGGCTAAATTTGACCAATTTGACAAAGTGGAAAAACTTGACCATCTGGACGAAACTGGAAGATTTGGACAAATTAGATAAACTGGAGAAACTGGACAAAGTGAGCAAAATGAGCAAACTGGACGAAATGGAGAAAGTGGACAAACTGGACAAATTGGAAAGATTGGACAAACATGACAATGTTGACGAATTGTACAAAGTGGGCAAATTGGACGAATTTGAAAAAGTGGACTAACATGACAAAGTTGACGAACAGTACAAAGCGGGCAAACTGGATAAAGTGGACTAACTGGACGAACTGGACAAACTGGACGAATAGGACGAACTGGACAAATAAAATAAACTGGACCAACATGCCAAATTGGACAAACTGGACCAACTGGACAAACTTGACAAACTAGGCAAACAGGACAAAGTGAACAAAGTGGACAAACTGGACGAATAGGGCAAACTGCACAAACTGGAAAAACTAGTCAAACTAGATGAACAGGACCAACTGAAAAAAGTGGAGAAAGTGGACAAACTGTACAAATTGGAAAGATTGGACAAACATGACAATGTTAACGAATTGTACAAAGTGGGCAAATTGGACGAATTTGAGAAATTGGACTAACATGACAAAGTTGACGAAACAGTACAAGGGGCAAACTGGATAAAGTGACTAACTGGACGAATTTGACAAACTAGACGAAAGGACGAAGTGGAAAAATAAAACAAACTGGACAAACATGCCAAATTGGACAAATTGGACCAACTGGACAAACTTGACAAACTAGACAAAAGGGAAAAAGTGTACGAACTGGACGAATAGGACGAAGTGCACAAACTGGAAAAAAACTAGTCAAAATAGACGAACAGGACCAACTGAACAAAGTGCACAACTGGACTGGACAAATTAGATAAACTGGACAAAATAGGGAGAACTTGGACAAAATGGACCAACAGGACAAATTGGACAAAATGGACCAACTGGACAAATTGGACAAAATGGACCAACTGGACAAAGTAGACGAATCGGATAAATTAGTTCAACTGGTCAAACTGGACAACTTGGACAAAACTGAACCATCTAGACAAGCTTGTCAAACTGCACAAACTGAACAAAGTGAGCAAAGTGAACAAAGTGGACGAACTGGTCGAATTGGAAAATGTTGACAAACATGACAAAGTGGATGAAAGTGGGCAAACTGGAAAAAGTGGAATAACTAGGCAAACTGGACGAATAGGTCGAATTGGACAAATTGGACAAACATAAGAATGAACAAATTTGAAAAATGGACAAACTGAAGAAAGTGGACAAACTGGACAAACAGAGGAACAGGACAAAGTTGACAAACTGGACAAACAAGAGGAACAGGACAAAGTGGACAAACTGGACAAACAAGAGGAACATGGCAAAGTTGACAAACTGGACAAACAAGAGGAACAGGACAAAGTGGACAAACATAACGAATTGGAAAAAGTGGATGAACAACAAAGTGGACAAACAGGAAAAACTACTCAAATTGGACGAACATGACAAACTGGACCAACTGAACAAAGTGGAGAAACTATTCGAACTAGACGACAATACAAAGTGGACAAACTGTACGAATCATACAAAGTGGACAAACTGGACATAGTGGACAAAATGGACAAACTGGGTAAAGTAGACGAAGTGGACAAACAAGACAAACTGGGCAAACTGCACAAATTGGCTCAGTTGGACCAACTCGATAAAGTAGACAAACTTACCAACTGCACAAAGTAGACGAATTGGACAAATTGGATAAACAGGTCAAACTGGACAAAAAGAACCGTATAGACAAACTTGACAAACGCGACAAACTGGACCAATGAGCAAAGTGGACAAAGTGTACAAATCGGGTGAACTGGACAAAGTGGACAAACTGAACGAATTGGAAAGAGTGGACAAACATGACAAAGTGAACAAACTGTAGAAAGTGGGCAAACTGGAAAAAGTGGACTAACTTAACAAATTGGGCGAATTGGACAAGGTGGACAAACAGGACGAACTGGACAAATTAGATAAACTAGACAAACTGGACAAATTCGTCAAACTGGACCAACTGGTCAAACTTGACAAAGTAGACAAACTGGACGAAAAGGACAAAGTGGACAAACTGAACGAATTGGAAAAAGTGTACAAATTACTCAAACTGGACAAACATGACAAAGTGAACAAAATGTACGAATTGGACAAAGTGGACAAACTCGACATAGTGGACAAACTCGACATAGTGGACAAAGTGAACAAATAGGATAAAGTAGACGAAGTGCACAAACAAGTCAAATTGCTAAAACGGAACAAAGTGGATAAACTGGACGTCTTGTGCACACTTGACAAACTGTACAAATTGGCTAAATTTGACCAATTTGACAAAGTGGAAAAACTTGACCATCTGGACGAACTGGAAGATTTGGACAAATTAGATAAACTGGAGAAACTGGACAAAGTGAGCAAAATGAGCAAACTGGACGAAATGGAGAAAGTGGACAAACTGGACAAATTGGAAAGATTGGACAAACATGACAATGTTGACGAATTGTACAAAGTGGGCAAATTGGACGAATTTGAAAAAGTGGACTAACATGACAAAGTTGACGAACAGTACAAAGCGGGCAAACTGGATAAAGTGGACTAACTGGACGAACTGGACAAACTGGACGAATAGGACGAACTGGACAAATAAAATAAACTGGACCAACATGCCAAATTGGACAAACTGGACCAACTGGACAAACTTGACAAACTAGGCAAAGGACAAAGTGAACAAAGTGGACAAACTGGACGAATAGGGCAAACTGCACAAACTGGAAAAACTAGTCAAACTAGATGAACAGGACCAACTGAAAAAAGTGGAGAAAGTGACAAACTGTACAATTGGAAAGATTGGACAAACATGACAATGTTAACGAATTGTACAAAGTGGGCAAATTGGACGAATTTGAGAAATTGGACTAACATGACAAAGTTGACGAACGTACAAAGCGGGCAAACTGGATAAAGTGGACTAACTGGACGAATTTGACAAACTAGACGAACAGGACGAAGTGGAAAATAAAACAAACTGGACAAACATGCCAAATTGGACAAATTGGACCAACTGGACAAACTTGACAAACTAGACAAAAGGGAAAAAGTGTACGAACTGGACGAATAGGACGAAGTGCACAAACTGGAAAAAAACTAGTCAAAATAGACGAACAGGACCAACTGAACAAAGTGCACAAACTGGACTGGACAAATTAGATAAACTGGACAAAATAGGGAGAACTTGGACAAAATGGACCAACAGGACAAATTGGACAACAGGAAATGGACAACTGGACAAAGTAGACGAATCGGATAAATTAGTTCAACTGGTCAAACTGGACAACTTGGACAAACTGAACCATCTAGACAAGCTTGTCAAACTGCACAAACTGAACAAAGTGAGCAAAGTGAACAAAGTGGACGAACTGGTCGAATTGGAAAATGTTGACAAACATGACAAAGTGGATGAAAGTGGGCAAACTGGAAAAAGTGGAATAACTAGGCAAACTGGACGAATAGGTCGAATTGGACAAACAGTAAGAACTGAACAAATTTGAAAAATTGGACAAACTGAAGAAAGTGGACAAACTGGACAAACAAGAGGAACAGGACAAAGTTGACAAACTGGACAAACAAGAGGAACAGGACAAAGTGGACAAACTGGACAAACAAGAGGAACATGGCAAAGTTGACAAACTGGACAAACAAGAGGAACAGGACAAAGTGGACAAACATAACGAATTGGAAAAAGTGGATGAACAACAAAGTGGACAAACAGGAAAAACTACTCAAATTGGACGAACATGACAAACTGGACCAACTGAACAAGTGGAGAAACTATTCGAACTAGACGAACATACAAAGTGGACAAACTGTACGAATCATACAAAGTGGACAAACTGGACATAGTGGACAAAATGGACAAACTGGGTAAAGTAGACGAAGTGGACAAACAAGACAAACTGGGCAAACTGCACAAATTGGCTCAGTTGGACCAACTCGATAAAGTAGACAAACTTACCAACTGCACAAAGTAGACGAATTGGACAAATTGGATAAACAGGTCAAACTGGACAAAAAGAACCGTATAGACAAACTTGACAAACGCGACAAACTGGACCAATGAGCAAAGTGACAAAGTGTACAAATCGGGTGAACTGGACAAAGTGGACAAACTGAACGAATTGAAAGAGTGGACAAACATGACAAAGTGAACAAACTGTAGAAAGTGGGCAAACTGGAAAAAGTGGACTAACTTAACAAATTGGGCGAATTGGACAAGGTGGACAAACAGGACGAACTGGACAAATTAGATAAACTAGACTGGACAAATTCGTCAAACTGGACCAACTGGTCAAACTTGACAAAGTAGACAAACTGGACGAAAAGGACAAAGTGGACAAACTGAACGAATTGGAAAAAGTGTACAAATTACTCAAACTGGACAAACATGACAAAGTGAACAAAATGTACGAATTGGACAAAGTGGACAAACTCGACATAGTGGACAAACTCGACATAGTGGACAAAGTGAACAAATAGGATAAAGTAGACGAAGTGCACAAACAAGTCAAATTGCTAAAACGGAACAAAGTGGATAAACTGGACGTCTTGTGCACACTTGACAAACTGTACAAATTGGCTAAATTTGACCAATTTGACAAAGTGGAAAAACTTGACCATCTGGACGAACTGGAAGATTTGGACAAATTAGATAAACTGGAGAAACTGGACAAAGTGAGCAAATGAGCAAACTGGACGAAATGGAGAAAGTGGACAAACTGGACAAATTGGAAAGATTGGACAAACATGACAATGTTGACGAATTGTACAAAGTGGGCAAATTGGACGAATTTGAAAAAGTGGACTAACATGACAAAGTTGACGAACAGTACAAAGCGGGCAAACTGATAAAGTGGACTAATGGACGAACTGGACAAACTGGACGAATAGGACGAACTGGACAAATAAACTGGACCAACATGCCAAATTGGACAAACTGGACCAACTGGACAAACTTGACAAACTAGGCAAACAGGACAAAGTGAACAAAGTGGACAAACTGGACGAATAGGGCAAACTGCACAAACTGGAAAACTAGTCAAACTAGATGAACAGGACCAACTGAAAAAAGTGGAGAAAGTGGACAAACTGTACAAATTGGAAAGATTGGACAAACATGACAATGTTAACGAATTGTACAAAGTGGGCAAATTGGACGAATTTGAGAAATTGGACTAACATGACAAAGTTGACGAACAGTACAAAGCGGGCAAACTGGATAAAGTGGACTAACTGGACGAATTTGACAAACTAGACGAACAGGACGAAGTGGAAAAATAAAACAAACTGGACAAACATGCCAAATTGGACAAATTGGACCAACTGGACAAACTTGACAAACTAGACAAAAGGGAAAAAGTGTACGAACTGGACGAATAGGACGAAGTGCACAAACTGGAAAAAAAACTAGTCAAAATAGAACAGGACCAACTGAACAAAGTGCACAACTGACTGGACAAATTAGATAAACTGGACAAAATAGGGAGAACTTGGACAAAATGGACCAACAACGACCAACAGGACAAATTGGACAAAATGGACCAACTGGACAAAGTAGACGAATCGGATAAATTAGTTCAACTGGTCAAACTGGACAACTTGGACAAACTGAACCATCTAGACAAGCTTGTCAAACTGCACAAACTGAACAAAGTGAGCAAAGTGAACAAAGTGGACGAACTGGTCGAATTGGAAAATGTTGAAAACATGACAAAGTGGTGAAAGTGGGCAAACTGGAAAAAGTGGAATAACTAGGCAAACTGGACGAATAGGTCGAATTGGACAAATTGGACAAACAGTAAGAACTGAACAAATTGAAAAATTGGACAAACTGAAGAAGTGGACAAACTGGACAAACAAGAGGAACAGGACAAAGTTGACAAACTGGACAAACAAGAGGAACAGGACAAAGTGGACAAACTGGACAAACAAGAGGAACATGGCAAAGTTGACAAACTGACAAACAAGAGGAACAGGACAAAGTGGACAAACATAACGAATTGGAAAAAGTGGATGAACAACAAAGTGGACAAACAGGAAAACTACTCAAATTGGACGAACATGACAAACTGGACCAACTGAACAAAGTGGAGAAACTATTCGAACTAGACGAACAATACAAAGTGGACAAACTGTACGAATCATACAAAGTGGACAAACTGGACATAGTGGACAAAATGGACAAACTGGGTAAAGTAGACGAAGTGGACAAACAAGACAAACTGGGCAAACTGCACAAATTGGCTCAGTTGGACCAACTCGATAAAGTAGACAAACTTACCAACTGCACAAAGTAGACGAATTGGACAAATTGGATAAACAGGTCAAACTGGACAAAAAGAACCGTATAGACAAACTTGACAAACGCGACAAACTGGACCAATGAGCAAAGTGGACAAAGTGTACAAATCGGTGAACTGGACAAAGTGGACAAACTGAACGAATTGGAAAGAGTGGACAACATGACAAAGTGAACAAACTGTAGAAAGTGGGCAAACTGGAAAAAGTGGACTAACTTAACAAATTGGCGAATTGGACAAGGTGGACAAACAGGACGAACTGGACAAATTAGATAAACTAGACAAAATGGACAAATTCGTCAAACTGACCAACTGGTCAAACTTGACAAAGTAGACAAACTGGACGAAAAGGACAAAGTGGACAAACTGAACGAATTGGAAAAAGTGTACAAATTACTCAAACTGGACAAACATGACAAAGTGAACAAAATGTACGAATTGGACAAAGTGGACAAACTCGACATAGTGGACAAACTCGACATAGTGGACAAAGTGAACAAATAGGATAAAGTAGACGAAGTGCACAAACAAGTCAAATTGCTAAAACGGAACAAAGTGGATAAACTGGACGTCTTGTGCACACTTGACAAACTGTACAAATTGGCTAAATTTGACCAATTTGACAAAGTGGAAAAACTTGACCATCTGGACGAACTGGAAGATTTGGACAAATTAGATAAACTGGAGAAACTGGACAAAGTGAGCAAAATGAGCAAACTGGACGAAATGGAGAAAGTGGACAAACTGGACAAATTGGAAAGATTGGACAAACATGACAATGTTGACGAATTGTACAAAGTGGGCAAATTGGACGAATTTGAAAAAGTGGACTAACATGACAAAGTTGACGAACAGTACAAAGCGGCAAACTGATAAAGTGGACTAACTGGACGAACTGGACAAACTGACGAATAGGACGAACTGGACAAATAAATAAAACTGGACCAACATGCCAAATTGGACAAACTGGACCAACTGGACAAACTTGACAAACTAGGCAAACAGGACAAAGTGAACAAAGTGGACAAACTGGACGAATAGGGCAAACTGCACAAACTGGAAAAACTAGTCAAACTAGATGAACAGGACCAACTGAAAAAAGTGGAGAAAGTGGACAAACTGTACAAATTGGAAAGATTGGACAAACATGACAATGTTAACGAATTGTACAAAGTGGGCAAATTGGACGAATTTGAGAAATTGGACTAACATGACAAAGTTGACGAACAGTACAAAGCGGGCAAACTGGATAAAGTGGACTAACTGACGAATTTGACAAACTAGACGAACAGACGAAGTGGAAAATAAAACAAACTGGACAAACATGCCAAATTGGACAAATTGGACCAACTGGACAAACTTGACAAACTAGACAAAAGGGAAAAAGTGTACGAACTGACGAATAGGACGAAGTGCACAAACTGGAAAAAAACTAGTCAAAATAGAAGAACAGGACCAACTGAACAAAGTGCACAAACTGGACTGGACAAATTAGATAAACTGGACAAAATAGGGAGAACTTGGACAAAATGGACCAACAGGACAAATTGGACAAAATGGACCAACTGGACAAAGTAAGACGAATCGGATAAATTAGTTCAACTGGTCAAACTGGACAACTTGGACAAACTGAACCATCTAGACAAGCTTGTCAAACTGCACAAACTGAACAAAGTGAGCAAAGTGAACAAAGTGGACGAACTGGTCGAATTGGAAAATGTTGACAAACATGACAAAGTGGATGAAAGTGGGCAAACTGGAAAAAGTGGAATAACTAGGCAAACTGGACGAATAGGTCGAATTGGACAAATTGGACAAACAGTAAGAACTGAACAAATTTGAAAAATTGGACAAACTGAAGAAAGTGGACAAACTGGACAAACAAGAGGAACAGGACAAAGTTGACAAACTGGACAAACAAGAGGAACAGGACAAAGTGGACAAACATAACGAATTGGAAAAAGTGGATGAACAACAAAGTGGACAAACAGGAAAACTACTCAAATTGGACGAACATGACAAACTGGACCAATGAACAAAGTGGAGAAACTATTCGAACTAGACGAACAATACAAAGTGGACAAACTGTACGAATCATACAAAGTGGACAAACTGGACATAGTGGACAAAATGGACAAACTGGGTAAAGTAGACGAAGTGGACAAACAAGACAAACTGGGCAAACTGCACAAATTGGCTCAGTTGGACCAACTCGATAAAGTAGACAAACTTACCAACTGCACAAAGTAGACGAATTGGACAAATTGGATAAACAGGTCAAACTGGACAAAAAGAACCGTATAGACAAACTTGACAAACGCGACAAACTGGACCAATGAGCAAAGTGGACAAAGTGTACAAATCGGGTGAACTGGACAAAGTGGACAAACTGAACGAATTGGAAAGAGTGGACAAACATGACAAAGTGAACAAACTGTAGAAAGTGGGCAAACTGGAAAAGTGGACTAACTTAACAAATTGGGCGAATTGGACAAGGTGGACAAACAGGACGAACTGGACAAATTAGATAAACTAGACAAACTGGACAAATTCGTCAAACTGGACCAACTGGTCAAACTTGACAAAGTAGACAAACTGGACGAAAAGGACAAAGTGGACAAACTGAACGAATTGGAAAAAGTGTACAAATTACTCAAACTGGACAAACATGACAAAGTGAACAAAATGTACGAATTGGACAAAGTGGACAAACTCGACATAGTGGACAAACTCGACATAGTGGACAAAGTGAACAAATAGGATAAAGTAGAGAAGTGCACAAACAAGTCAAATTGCTAAAACGGAACAAAGTGGATAAACTGGACGTCTTGTGCACACTTGACAAACTGTACAAATTGGCTAAATTTGACCAATTTGACAAAGTGGAAAAACTTGACCATCTGACGAACTGGAAGATTTGGACAAATTAGATAAACTGGAGAAAACTGACAAAGTGAGCAAAATGAGCAAACTGGACGAAATGGAGAAAGTGGACAAACTGGACAAATTGGAAAGATTGGACAAACATGACAATGTTGACGAATTGTACAAAGTGGGCAAATTGGACGAATTTGAAAAAGTGGACTAACATGACAAAGTTGACGAACAGTACAAAGCGGCAAACTGGATAAAGTGGACTAACTGGACGAACTGGACAAACTGGACGAATAGGACGAACTGACAAATAAAATAAACTGGACCAACATGCCAAATTGGACAAACTGGACCAATGGACAAACTTGACAAATAGGCAAACAGCACAAAGTGAACAAAGTGGACAAACTGGACGAATAGGGCAAACTGCACAAACTGGAAAAACTAGTCAAACTAGATGAACAGGACCAACTGAAAAAAGTGGAGAAAGTGGACAAACTGTACAAATTGGAAAGATTGGACAAACATGACAATGTTAACGAATTGTACAAAGTGGGCAAATTGGACGAATTTGAGAAATTGGACTAACATGACAAAGTTGACGAACAGTACAAAGCGGGCAAACTGGATAAAGTGGACTAACTGGACGATTTGACAACTAGACGAACAGGACGAAGTGGAAAAATAAAACAAACTGGACAAACATGCCAAATTGGACAAATTGGACCAACTGGACAAACTTGACAAACTAGACAAAAGGGAAAAAGTGTACGAACTGGACGAATAGGACAAGTGCACAAACTGGAAAAAAACTAGTCAAAATAGAAGAACAGGACCAACTGAACAAAGTGCACAAACTGGACTGGACAAATTAGATAAACTGGACAAAATAGGGAGAACTTGGACAAAATGGACCAACAGGACAAATTGGACAAAATGGACCAACTGGACAAAGTAGACGAATCGGATAAATTAGTTCAA